>OX422141.1:165263428-165892025 GCA_949129095.1 Volucella bombylans | reverse complement strand
AAATAGAGTAATAGTCTGTTTTTCTATCCTTTATATACAATTGCTTAAACAAAGGCAATTCGTTGCAATTTTGAAAAAATCAGGACTTGATCTACAAACACATACATAAGTTACGAATGACATAACACAAAATCAGAATGAAAATTCAACAACGAACGAGTCAGCAATACTTCTATTGTACCAATGTGGTACCCCCTTTTCGGTAACCCAAAACAGGAGTAGGGATCTGGATTTTGTCTCAGATTTCTTCGACACTTCGGCTTTCTGCTTCTTTTAATGCTTACGAAAGCTTTCTTTTTAATAAAGCACTTGCGGTCAATTGTGTATAAAAGATCTCAGGTCTCGGCGCCATAAATTATGGAAAATCTAGTTCCGGCAATTGGAATATTTTTAATTCAGCCACATGAATCAACATTTCGAATGTGACAAAACGATCAACAACACGCGTCACGGCATTGAAGACAAAAGCGCTAAAAATCTGCATTATCCAATAAATTAAAGTTTAAAAATATGTAAATATAGTATGTATTCCAATAGACGAGGAGCTGACGCCAGACTAGAACGTGACCAGGATTTAATCAGCTTGAAACAGACACTCCTGCAGATACAAGTCGGCATATGCATATTCTGAGTTTCAAGCCAAAAACACTCATCAAATATTGAATCATTCATTTCTGAGTAACAAACAATTTGAAAGCATATCCTGATGGTTTTCTTCTTCTGTAGATTTGTTGTTTTTAAATATGCTTAGTAGAACAGACAATAGAGATGATAAATTGCGTTCGGTTTGAGGTCATTCGGTCTTTATACTGGACAATAGATAGAAAAGCTGACATATCCAAATCCTCAGAGCGCCCTCCTAAAATCTTAAATTTTTGTTTGAGGTTGGCTTCTAAATACTGTGTAAGTTGCCAGTCTATGGCCCTTCTGCATTGACCACATTCAAAATTCATATGCAAATGACTGTTCAATAGGTTACCTAGATACAGCGATTGCATTAAGGAAATAGTATCATGATAAATGGCGGCGCCATTAGTGTGCCTGGTCTTCGATTTTTGTATATTGAATTTCTTTGAATGAAAAGATATTTATTATCTGGCTTACATAACGAATTTCAGACATCGACATTACGTGTCTGTAGCCCAGCAGAGGCAATTAATTTAGAGGAAGAACGAATTTTCAATCTGAATTTCTTACATAATTAATATTCTAAGCTTATTAACTTGTATTTAAATATGCTGAGATACGGGTGTATCTGAAAAGAATCTGATTTATGACTCTTCTTCATATGAATATCTACAACGCGCACAGTAGCATAGGAATAGGAAGACATCACATACTAGAGGCACATTACATTCATAACTCCAGCTCTTAGAAAAGTCTTCATCAAGAATGCAACCGGCAGTTGAAGGGCCACAAAGTGCCTAAGATGCACCAACTTTGTCGAGCCTTTTTGATATTTCTTTTTATTTTCAAAGAAAGACATTTTTCCCACAACCATCACTTATCCGAATACCGTGGATATTATAAAATACCTGAAATCATTGACTTTAATTCCGTCACACTTACTGTGAATTTTCTGCATTGCTACGAACGTTTTCGATTCGTTGCTGTAAACAGATTTGTGAGAAGAGAAGCTAAGTGAAGTAGACGTATCCGCAAAAGCATCTCTGGTGCAGCAATGGTGCAATGATGTTTGAGAAAAAAATAAAAAAAAAGTTAAAGAAAAATTTATCCAGATGCATCTGGGGATTCTGAGAAAATGAAAAAATGTCGCCTTTGCAAGGACATAAGTGTTTGAATTATTTGTAGGTTAATAAATTGTTGACAGCAAAAATGAAGTCGTGAAATTTTTCTAGTGCCCCTTTAGAATTGTAGTTATGTAAAGTATGTCAACAGACTTTTATTAATGGACAGAGAAATTAACAATTTTGCAGATGAAAATATTCATGGAGGAGGCTAAGCTTTCTTCATATATTATTTTTCCAAACGGAGTGCGGTAAACGTGGTTTGACATTTTCAGGTCAAGTTATTCTAAGACTCTGTATAGTCCTTCATGTTCGTACCAGTTTTATATCATATCTCAAATGAAGCCAAACACAGCAATTTAAAATTAATTATATAACAATGCTAAAACAATGTTATAAACATTGTATTGTATTATTTATTTCCTTTTCAAAATTAACAATTTCAATTCAATTCAAATCAATTAAATTTCATAATACATAATATATAGATGCTTACATATTAAATTAATTCAAGTAATAATTGATATGGAATTCTGGGTAATTTAACAGGAAATGGTACACTTTGTAGTAAAATGTTACCAGTAGCAAGTGCATAACATTGCAATATCTAAACAAAAGATTACATTTAAGGCCGGAAAGGGGAAGCAGAACGTTGAAAAAAGAGAAAATATCTTAACAACAAGTATGAGCAGATTGGTTTATGATGACAGTAACAGTATGCGAGAATGAAACCAATGTGAGAAGTAATGAAATTAACATACCACTTGAAGTAGAGATTCAACTTCAGTTTGTGAAAGTAGCCAAGCTTTGAGATTTTTCAAAAATAGACTTCTGTTTATTATTAGTTTGGATATACCGAACGGCAGTTTGTTAAATATATAAGGTGCAATGTTTGTCAGAAAACGTCGAAAGTGCTCTTCATTAACCCTGGGGATGTCTACTACAAGGCCGGTTCTTAAGAAATATGTTTCATTTCTTCTGAAGTGAAAGTTGCCGCTTCTAAAAAAGAATATTTTAAGGGCTTTAAAAATGTAAAAATATCAGAGTGGAAGTATTTTCGCTCTTTGGAACAGTGGAAGTGAGGGCTGTAGCCTATTTTTAAAGAACAATAAACGAATAATTTTTCTGAGCTATTATTATACTGCTCTGGTTACTAACGTAAACACTTCCCCAGCATGCAAGACCATACCCAATCCGCGATTGGACCACTGCATAGTATATTGCTAAGAGTAAGTTGTGTGGTACTAATTTACGCAAGTGATATATTTTACTAAGTGATAAATATAATAACTTTTTTATGGACATTATATGAGGTTTCCAACTCAATTTGTTATCTATTATAACACCTAGATACTTGTATTCTTTTACGAATTCGAAATTAAAGCAATTGTCCCTGCAATTTATCTTGTCACATCTGGGATGTTGAGCAATAATGTTTTCAATATAGATATTTGGTTTCGACAAAGAGAAGCACATTACTTTTGATTTATTGCTAAGAATAAGTTGATGGTAGTTTAACCAGGTGGTAAGTATCTCTAAATCTGTATTTATTTGGTCACGAACCAAAGCTTCGGAACTACATGAATATGCTAATGCAATACCGTCTGCATAACCGATTATATGAGCAGTTGGGGCATTTCCTGTCTTCACTCCTCCTTCAATTCATACTGCCAATCGCGTATATACTAAACGTTCTTCCACCGCGTCGAACTCAATTCCTAAGCGCGTATCTTTCAATCTAGATCCTCCTCCCAGTCATTTACAAAACCCAACATCTCCTCATTCCACTCATACAAAAACGGCATACCCCAACTTTATTCGCTCCCATATTTGAAATCCCCCCCCCCCATGTTCTAAGCTAGACTCCCACCCTAATACCACACCACCTTCGTTTTTAGACCCCATTCTTCCTCCAAAGGCGAAGTTAACCAAGCACCTTATCGATTCTGGGAAAGATGGCCGATATGTTCTCTCTCGTTTAAGAGAACGCAGATTATATGATAATGTTCGCTTATATCTCGCCTACCTACATGACAAGCCTGACTCTGTCTGTATCGACGGTATAACGAAAACCAATGCAATGGTTTCCATTCTGCAAGAAGGCCTCCCCACTAATCATAATGATCTGCGGCAACTTTTTATACGTTTTCATGAACAATTAGATATGACACCTGATGACGTGGCTAATGATCTCTCTTCTTTTGCGTCTCATGTTAGCTCCAAGCGAATACTACACCTCCAGAGAACACGGTCTAGTTTCAAAAACTACCATCGCACCTAACCCACCAATCAATTCTTTGCCGAAGCCTCCCAAATATCTGTCCCTGTATTATCAAAACGTAAGAGGATTACGAACTAAGATTTCTGCTATATACGAGTATCTTAATTCGCAGATTCTGCCATACGACATCTTTGCCCTCACAGAAACCAATCTCACCCCTGATATTAAGAATAATGAATTATTTTCCCAAGACTTCGATTTACACCGTGACGATGGTCTAGATAAAGAGGAGAATTTATATGGCCGTGGTGTACTTCTAGCTATACACTCTCGTCTCGAGTCTAGACCCTTTAAAAAATCGACCACTGCATTCTTCGAATTCGTTTGCGCTAGAATTCCTATTTGCAAACGCAACCTATATATTTGTTGCTGCTATATTCGCCCCTCTCAACCAATTAAAGGTTACCAGCTAGCTGTTGATGCAATCGACTGCATTTTTAATGCTGCTGATCCCAATGACGTTGTTATTTTTTTAGGTGATTTTAATCTACCTAAGCTTCTATGGACTCAGACTGATCAGTGCTACTATACTGCAACAAATCCTACCTCTGATAAAGAGAATCTTTTCATCGACTGCCTAACTGACTCTGGTCTATATCAATTAAGTGGTGTCACCAATAACATCGGCAGACAACTCGACCTAGTCTTCGCCACTGATACAGATAACTGCGTCGTTTTAGAAAGTAAACATCTGCTTTCTAAGTTGGATAGTTACCACCCTCCCCTTTCTCTTACGATGATATACAGTCGTTCACAGACCGTCGTGGAGTAAGAACGTGTTTCGGCTTTTTCGAGAAAAAAAAAATACAAAATATATATACTCGTATATATAAAGTGAAAATCAATATTTGACGACGTTTTGCAAAAGGTCAATCAGCACGGTGGAAGTGGGGTTCGAACGCAATTGACAAATAACAGGTCGTGGGTTCGAGTCCACACTTCCAAGTGGAACAAAAAGTTTTTTTTTTATTTTTAAATATAAAAAAAAAAAACATAAAAAGTGCGCTAACACCATCACGCGATGGATTCAGGGGAGCGGTCCGCTAAGCTAATAGCGGGACCAGCGGAAAAGTCAGGCGATGCTTCAAGTGCATCAAGCCAACCTGAACCAAAGATGAAGAGGAGGAGGAAGCTGAAGCCTACTCCGGACCTAATGAAGCGCCCTTCCCTGTCAGCATCAACAGAAAAGCTGCCTGGCGGAGCGAGGGAAGAGGCGCCAGCAATATTAACGAGGGCAGCAGCAAAACAGCAAACCATACAAAAAGCACTCAAAGGTCATTTCCCATATGTGTCCGATGATGGAGAAGGCCAATGTATGGAAGATGGCAATATGTTTGCATCTCTGGCGGCCTCTGAGTCAGATGACGAAGAGGAGGAGGTAAACGAAATTATAAGTAGCATAAAGCTTCTCCAGCAAAGAGTGTTAGCTATTAAGGCTAAACAAATAGCAAGGAGGAAGAAAGAGCAGCTAGGGGAACTTCTCGTATCTCAACAGCCACAACAACAGCAACAACTAGCAGCAAAAAAAAAGCAACACGTAGCTACTCAGCAGCAACAAGAAAAATCAAAACACCAGTTTAAACACACACAGGCTCAAAAAGTCAATCAGCAGACACCGCAACAACAACAACAGCAGCAGAAGAGCCAGCAACCACAAAAACGGAAACAACAGCAACCACAAAATCAACAACAACAACAAGAACAACAAAAGACATCTAGAACAAGGGTTCCACCAATAAACACTTATAAGATGGAACTAAAGGATACTATAGAACTGTGTAAGTCGGCCATAGGCTGTAATTTTTTTATAAAAAGATTAAGCGTAGATAGGCACGCGATCCACTGCAATTCAGTGGAGCGCTATTATAAAATAAAGAATTTACTGAAGGATTCGACGACGGAGTTCTTCTCCTACACCCCGAAGGGGGACAAGCTGCAAACAATGCTTAGGGGATTAGAACCGTCGACTGATCCGGAGGAGCTCCTTGCACTGCTGAAAGAGAAGAAGTGCGAAGGGCTCCAATTCGTGGGGGTCAAGCCTTTCACCACAGCCAGAGCCAAAAGGGAGAAGCGGCAACTGCCGATTTTCCTAGTCCAGCTAAGTCCCACCAGCAATCTGGATGGTCTAAGGAGTATTAAAGTCCTAGACTACCAGGTTGTCCACTGGGAGAAATTAAAGAGGAGCGAAAACATTTTACAATGTGTTCGCTGCCAAAGGTTCGGGCACGCCGCGTCGAACTGCGAAATGCAGCCTCGATGCGTGAAGTTCGGAAAGAACCACAAGTCCGAGGAATGCGCTCTGGGTAAGGACGGAACGTCTGAAAAAAGCCAACTCTCTTGTGCTCTATGTAGGAACACGGGACACACCGCAAATTATCGGGGTTGTCCCAAATTCCAGTACATCAAAAGAATAAATCTGGCCCGGCAGCAGAAAGTGGAATTGAAACGTCCACCCGTGCATTTGCAAACTCCAGCCGTTACTCCCCATGTTACCTACGCCCAAATGGCGGCAGGTAGGGGAAATACGGTACAGCAAGTGAAGGTTGCTTCTCAGGCCCCAGCGCCCAGAGCACCGGAACCAGTACCTGACATGCTAGCTATCTTGCTCTCTATCCAGGGGCAGATGGCTCAGCTACAACGTCATTTAACTGAACAGACCGCGCGGGTGGATCAAGTATACGCTCTGCTGCCTGGCCTAACGCAACTTTTGCCGTAATGGGTACGTACGTGGCGGAGCAAACCCTGAAGGTCCTTGCTGTGAATGTGAATTCACTGATAAGGTTCGAACGACGAGCCGCACTATTTAAGTTGCTTAAAGACCAAGCCCCTGATGTTCTTTTGGTTAGCGAAACTAAGCTTACTAAGAGACACAAAATGAGGCACAGAAGATACAAAATAGTACGGAGAAACCGACCCAACTCCATTCAGGGAGGTGGCGTTGCAATTCTCGTACGAAAAGGTATACATTTTAAAAGAGTATACAGTCGTGTAGTACGTGGGTTCCAGGTGCTGGAAGCATGCATCGTGTATATCCCCCTCCGTAGTGGAAAGCGGTTGTACATGGTGTCTGTCTATGCACCTAAGGCTACTCAATCCACCTTATTTATCTCAGAGCTCGAGACACTTTTTCGATTTCTGAGGCTGGAATTGGAAGACAACTATTTTATTATCGGCGGAGATTTCAACGCCAAGCATAGTGATTGGGGAAATACGAGTAATACACCAAATACTAGAGGGAACCTACTATTCAATTGGTGGGGTAAGCACAGTGTAATGTACCGACTCGATCTTAAGGCGACGGATAGTCCGTCGTTTCCCAGACACGGGTCTTATTTGGATCTTCTGCTGTTCGACTCACGAATACAACTGACATGCACTAACCAACCAACTACAAACTGTCTACGCACTTTCGTGTATGACAGTGACCATTGCGGGCTCAGCACCGAAATAACTGTTCCCAATGAAATTGCGGAATTGGATGAGGTTGTGCAAAGGCATTCCTACAATTATAGTAGGGTGCGTTGAACACACTTCACCAGAACACTGACTAGAGCACTCTCCTCGAATTCGATCTACCGTCCAACAGAAATCTGTCAAACGAGGAAATTGACAGGTATCTAAGACTAATGGACGAGACAATCAAACGAACAATGGACTAAACGATACCTCGGTACCAACACACTGACGAAGAAAACTTATTCCGCAACGCAACTATTGACGCACTGCACCGACATAAAAGTAGGCTGCTGTCAAGACTAAAAACCTTGTACAGACAGTTTACTGACAGACATAACCCGTAGATTATGACGCTAAAGTCGTCTATCAAAAACCTCCAAGTATTAATAAAAGAAAATTACAGAGCATCTGTAAATTTGTATTGGAACACTAAAATTCGGGCTGTAAACACCAGCAACCCGAATATGTTCCCGCAAATAAATAAAATATTTCGGAGAAATAATCAGAACGACCTTCCTTGTCTTAAAATCGCCCGAACGACGAACAACGAACAAATACTGGTAGCAGCGGGCATAGATCCAAATGAGGCTGTTGATGATGACAGCTTCTTTGTGATCGAGGATCCGCAGGAGCAGGTAGAGGCTATAGGAGCGACTTTCCAGGAAGTGTACAAGGCGAATGTTATCATTGGCCCGAACCACGATCTGGAGAATCGAGTCCTTGTGCACAATTTCTACCTTCGAAATGAAATTGTGAATTGGCGATTCGAGAGCTCGGGTTTCACCCAGTTCAGTGACGAGAATATGGCAAATAATGTCATCACCAACGATAGGGTACTACCCCCGTTCATTTCGAAGGAAGAGCTCCAAACGGTCTTCGAATCACTTAGAAGTAAAAAATCAGTGGGAACCGATGAAATACCGAACATTGTGCTTCGACATCTCCCTCTAGATGCGGTGAACATTTATACCACCCTGTTTAATAATGCAATGAATAATGCACATTATCCAGCGCATTGGAAAACTGCGGTTGTACATCCCATCCCCAAAAGGGATAAAGGCACTTCCAATCCGGCGAATCTCCGCTCGATCAGTCTTCTTCCAAACATCAGTAAGGTGTTCGAAAAGGTTATCAATAGAGTCCTGACTAAGTGGGTCGAGGACAAACATATAGTTCCGGATAATCAATTCGGTTTCAAGGCGGGGCATGATATCATTCATGCTGCGTCGAAACTGGTTTCTGATATCCAATGGAACAAAAGCAAGAAGCAGTGCACTGGTGCCTGCCTGATTGACTTGGAGAAGGCCTTCGATACCGTATGGTTAGAAGGACTCTTTTTCAAGCTGGACAGGTTGGGCATTAGTAAACCACTGCTGTATATTCTTTTCGATATGCTCTCCAGTAGACAGTTCATCGTGAAGAATGGCGATGTGACTTCTGCTGGAACATTTAACATTAAAAACGGTCTGCAACAAGGTGCGGTAAATTCGCCGATCCTATTCAACATTTACACGAGTGATCTGATAGGTTCACTTCACCATGCCATAGCGTACGCAGACGACATAATCGCGTACAGATCAGGTCCAAAGATTGAGGTCATTAATATACTTTTGCAACGTGACTTCGACAAAATTAAGCGATATTGCGATGACTGGAAGTTAAAAATCAACTTTCAGAAGTCGGAAACTATTCTGTTTAGGACGCCTTTGTCTGGGGCCTCTAGGGATACCAGAAAGAATTGGCGAAAGTTCTCGATCGTGGGACAGCAAGGGCAGCCACTTGCTTGTCGAAATGTAGTCAAATACCTTGGGATCTGGCTAGATCAATTTCTGTATTTTAACAAACATATAGATGTTGCTCTGGCCAGAGCCAGAGGTGCTTTTGCCCTTACAAAGAGACTGTTTTATAACAGCCAACTCGATGCGAGGGTGAAGGTAATCTGCTACATGGCCCTTATCAGGCCCATGCTTGTATTTGGATGTCCCGTGTGGTTCAACGTGAGAGCAAGTTTATTGGAAAAGATTCGGGTGTTTGAGAGGGCTTGTCTTAGGACTTGTCTTCGCCTATACAGAACACCAGAGTCTCAGTACATAAAATTCTATCCTAATGAGGTCTTATACAATAGGGCGAACCTAATAAGAGTGGACAATTTCGTCATTAAGTTGACTCGAAGGCACGTTGCAAGAGCAATGGCCTCATCGAACAACCTGATCTCCGGGGCTTACTACCCCAATTATATGTATCACGAGAGAGTTCGCTTTGACGGCTTTATTCCTCCAGAAGCGTTCCTCTATTTAGATAGCAAAGGTCTGATCCAGGACAGATTGGCGGTGCCGCTAATCTTCCACGTCGCTCGAAGAGCTGCGGACAGGCGACTCAACTACGACAGAGACGTCGCACAGGGCAGTGCGGAGCGTCTCCGGTTCAGTAGGGCGGTAGGGAGTCGCGACATGAGGGATGTTGCTCGGCAGCACCAACACTTTTGGTGGCTTGTTGAAGGGGAGGATGCTTCGTCGTCGAACTCCTTCAGTGATAATTAGCTTCATGTGAAGCAAGGTGGGCCAGCCAAATTTTTTTTTTTAGCCATGGCCGGCTTACGTAGTTCTAGGTAGGTTTAAGTTAGATTTTAAGAAAAAAATAAAAATAAAAAATGAAAAAAAAAAAAACTAAAATATATATACATACATATATTTATATATTATGTATATATATATTATGTGTGTATATATATGTATGTATGTATGCATTAGATGTAAGTAGGTTAAGTAGATTAGGATTTATTTTTAGGTAGATTGTAGGCTTTTAGTTTTAAGTTTTATAAAAAATTTAAAAAAAAATTTCCATATACTAAGTTTTTGCTTAAAATTTATTTTCTTAGTTTTAATTATTAATAAATGTTAAAATAAAAATAAAATTAGACTGTAAGTTACGTCGAAAGACATAGATTAAGTATTATGTTTAATTTAGAGTGCCCGCATGGGGCCAGTAAGTTACAATAAGATTATTTTTTAAGTTAATTAAGCTAATTAATTAAGCGTTTTTTGTTTAGCATATAAGAGTAATTTAAGTTATAGAAATAAAATGCATAAAAACTGAACTGAAAACTTACGATGATATATGACAATGGTCTTAATCCCGTTTCCTATGAATATTCTTACAGTTTTAATTTTCATAGGGCTAACTACGCCAAACTGAACAACCTCCTCAGTATGGTCAATTTTAACTTTCTTTACAATAACCCTAACCTTACGGTTAACGATGCTCTTGCATCCTTTTATACCGAAATTTTAAAATGTCTCTCCCAATCTGTGCCTTTTTTACCCAAAAGGAATCCTTCATCGTCACCACCGTGGTATGATAAAGAGCTGCGATCTCTTCGTAACAAGAGAAATAAGCTCTGGTATTCTTACTTAAAATCGCGTTCCGACACCGATTTCTTCTACTACCAGTCTGCCCAAATTAATTTCTCTGTACTTTGCCAAACTCTCTATAACAACTATTTAAACCGAATGGACCACACACTCATTTCCGACCCCAAAAGATTCTTTCAGTTCATCAAAACTAGAAGCATCAACTATCCATCATCCCTAAATTTTCTTGATAGGTCCCAAATTATTGCAAATCTCTTCGCAATCTTTTTTGGCCAAGCGTTCGCCATCCATTCCCAAGAGCCAGACCATTCTTACTTTTCCTACTTAAACAGCTGCCCACAAACAACTTTGGAATCGGTGTCTATAACTTTAGAGCAAGTTAGAGATAAAATAATTATTCTGGGCCTGATGATCTTCCCCCTATATTTTTAAAGAAATGTCAAATGCATCTAGCCCAACCTCTTACAGCTCTCTTTCAGCTTTCTATCACCCAGGGATTATTTCCATCAACCTGGAAAAGGTCGTTTATTATTCCCCTACATAAAAAAGGTAGAAAAGACGATATTTCCAACTATCGTCCAATTGCTAAGTTGTCCTGCATACCTAAGCTTTTTGAGAGCATTATCTATGACATAATGCTTTTCCATTGTAAATCTATTGTTTCCCCAAACCAGCACGGATTTTTCAAAGGCAGATCTACGACCACCAACTTAACGGAATTCGTATCAAGCACTTTATGTGCACTAGAATCTGGAAATGAAGTTGATGTGATTGCCACCGATTTCAGCAAAGCCTTTGATAGAATTGCTCATGACATAATCCTTCTAAAATTAAAGGCTCTTGGTTTCCAGATAAACTTTATAACTTGGGTTCAATCCTATTTAAATGAACGACTTTACTATGTTCTATTTAGGTCAATGGTTTCTGACGCAATTAAAGCCTCCTCTGGTGTACCCCAAGGCAGCCACCTTGGTCCCTTATTATTTATTCTGACCATTAATGATGTTGCTTGTATCATTAAAAATTCATACATATCTGTTTACGCAGATGATATGAAAATATTTAGATATATATCATCTTCCTCAGACAGTCTACTTCTGCAGCAAGATCTAGACAGGTTTTGTACTTGGTGTCAGAAGAATTTTCTTGAGCTTAACGTCAATAAGTGTCAGGCTATAACTTATACCCGTAAACGCCTTCCTACTTCACCTCGTTGCTATCTAATCTTTAATCTGCCTGTTCCCTTAGTGATAGTATAATTGATAGTATAATAAAAAAAGTCAACTCTGCCCTTGGTTTTATCAAGCGCTGGTCTAAGGAGTTTTCCAATCCTTATGTTACCAAATCTCTTTACATAACCTTTGTTAGGCCTCTTCTTTAATATGGCAGCCAAGTTTGGTCACCCTACTATAGAACTCACATCCTCCGGATAGAAGCTGTTCAACGCAGGTTTTTACGCTTTGCTTTACGTGGTCTTCCCTGGGATGATAGCCAAAACTTACCACCTTACACTGACCGGCTGAAACTTATAAATTTACAACCCCTTTCTATACGCCGAAATGTTGCCGACATTCTCTTTATTCATCAAATTTTAGTAGGTAATATCGATTGTCCTTCCTTACTTCAAATTATTTCTTTTAACACCAATCCCCGCAATCTTAGGTCTGTGCCACTTTTCCGGCTCAATCTTCACAGAACGAATTACGGACACCTGGAGCCAATGTCTAGGATGCTTCGCGAATTTAACGATGTTCTGCCTCTCTTCGACTACCATCTCAGCAAACTCTCCCTCAAGAACATACTTATTTCCACCTATGCCTCACGTCCTAACTTTCTTTAACCGCTCCCACCCTTTAGTTTTTAAGTGAAAATGTTAGTTTTAAGTATATGTTTGCTTGCAATAAGCTTAATAAATCTGTCCGGGATTGACCCGGGCCGCAAAATCAAATTGACAGGCAGACTGAATATAGAATTTATATAAATGAGAAAAAGTCTCGGGCCTAAGACAGATCCTTGAGGGACGCCGGTATTACCGCAAATCTCTTCCTTGCTAACAAAGTCAATAACTCTTACCCGTTGTTTTCTGTTGGTTAGGTATGATTTAAACCATTCGAGTATATTTCCTCTGAAACCAGCATTGTAAAGTTTTTGAAGTAGGATTTCATGGTCAACTAGGTCAAAAGCTTTGGTTATATCAAGAAATAGGCCAAATGTGCTTAGACTATTGTCTAGTCCTTTATACATATTACTTAAAAATGCCACTATTGCATCTTCAGTACACTTAGCTTTTGTGAAACCAAATTGAGAAACGCTAAAGAAACTTGATTTATTCAAAAAAATTAGCATCTTTTCAACAATGATTCTTTCAAATATTTTTGGAAAAACAAGGATATGGGTCTATAATTGTTCGGATCACTTGGATCACCTTTTTTAAAAACAGGAATAATCAATGAGGACTTAAGATGTTCTGGGAATACTCCGATTTGGAAGCTTTGATAAACAATATATGTTAAAGGCGCAACTATATATTTTCCTATCTTTTTAATAACAAAATTACTTATACCATCAGGTCCAGATGAATTTTTGTTTTTTAGTGAGCTAATAATAGCCAGAAGATCTGAATTATTTACTGATGTAAAGAAGAAAGAAAAAGGGTATATTTTATCAACCAAACATTTTTTGTTTGTTTCAGTGATTTGAGTGCATACATCCGGTTTTGAGATGTTAGCAACATTTTTAAAGAAATCATTCATCCCGTTGCTTAACTCCTCATTACTAACAGCAGTTTTATTGCCTAGTTTAAGAAGCTTTAAACCCTGTTCATTTTTATCTTTTCCTAAAATAGTGTTTATAATTCGCCACTGTTCTTTAGGATTAAGCCTATTTTCCTCAAATTTTCTTCGGTAGTATTCAGTTTTACGTTCCTCTACTAAATTGTGCACATTAGTTTGCAGCATTTTATATGTGTGTTTAATTAAAGGCTGGTTCATTTTATTCTTATTTTTTGCGTAGAATTTATTTTTATCCCGCACCTTTTCACAAATTTCAAGAGTCATCCATGGTTTAATTTTCTTGACCCTATTTATTTTCTTACTTTTCACACATAATCTAATATAACCCTTAAGGATTTTTAAAAGAGCTAATAAGCCATTTGAAGGGCAAGCTGAACCGTATACTGGGTCCCAAGTTTCTAAAGACAAACATTGAAACAGTTTTGAGAAATTAATCATAGTTCCTTCTTTTCTACAAGTTGGTTTAGAATTCATGCCAACGGAAGTTCTTACTAGGTTTTTTAAAGTAATACCAATTAAATGGTGGTCAGTTATGCCTAGCTCTAGAATAAACGGATATGTATCGGTACGAGTAAGTTCCGTGGACTTAAGGAAAATGTGGTCAATGCATGATTTGGAATTGTTACATATTCTTGTTGGTAAATTTATAAACGATCGAAAGCCTAGCGAACATAATAAGAGCTTATAATCATCACTGTCCCATGGTAGATTAAAAACGTCGATATTAATATCCCCAATTAAGAAGACGTTATCACAGTTGATAGAGCACAGTAAACATTCAAGATCTTCGAGAAAAATTGTACGATCCACAGACTGCAGCTGATATACACAAACGACAGTAACTGACAAATTCAAACATACTTTCAATTTAATTATTAAACAGTCGGCACTTTCAATTTCTGGGGTTAGAACATCATCCACTTCAAGTTCGTTTCTGGCAAAAACAACTGTACCTCCCGCGATATAAGTTTCGTTACATTTTGGATATACTCGTACAAAGTAACGCGGGATGGAAAAAATTGACATTTCATGTTTAAAAGCCCAGATCTCCGTTAGTACGAGTATAATAATTGAAGGTAGGGTTTCAAAGTTTTCTTATGCTGCTAACATTTTGATGCACAATTGTAAAGTCTAAATTAGTGTTAGAGATAAAAGAACCAATATAAATATCATTACAAACATTCACACAATTTGGATCACAGAGGTCATTTAAGTTACTTAACATAGTTACGAGTATTTACTCGTATATGGAAATTAAAGATTTTGAAGATATTCCAATGTTTTAATATGCTTCACCTCGGATCCACTTGTCTGTCTCATCATAATTTTTCTGCGTCTCACCCAAAGAAACTCATATTTAAACTGTTTCTTTGCTTGTTTAGCTTCCTTTAAAAGATATTTCATCGTACCAGGTAACCAATCATTGATATATGTATATTGTATATATTCCCTTTAGCAGAAGGAAAAATTAAGTTCGCTTTGATGGGCTTTTTATTTGCATACATCTTTGTTAGAATTTTCTCCTTCATACTTGTTCGGAGCGTCTTCAACACCAAAACATTACGAGTAGCTTCAGCATTTCCGTTTAGCGTATTTTTTTTCCTATAACATAGGTCAATGTGCTCACTGGTTAGTTGAACACCTAGACCTACGTTAATTATTTTAACAGCTGTATCAATTACGCATTCGTTCGCTGTTCTTGACCTACTTACATATGTTCGTAAAATTTTTGCTTTGAATTGTGGAACGAAAAATCAAAGAAGTCCATAACCGAACGCTGAGATACAATCGGAGGGCTTTTTAGATACAGGATTTCGCCATTAAAGGTTTCATTTTGAGTAGTCCGTTATTTTGCCAGCTGTTAAAGGATGAAAGGTCGGTCGCGTCGGAGGGGGAGCTGCATTGTATGTTCCGAATACTCTCAATTTTGAATTTGTATGCAAATCAAGCCAGGACTGTCCTCTCGAATACTATTTCATAAACATCAAATGTAGTCATGAGAAAATATTGATTGGTGTAGTCTACAGACCAAATAACACCATCTCTTTTGCTCCACTCTTTACCACCTTGAGGAGAAAGGCTACATTGCCACTAACATCATTATATGCGGCGACTTTAATTGTAATCTGTTAGATACATCCGGCTCCATAGGCTTTTTGGAACAAATGAAATCGCTTGATCTAAACCCAGTTAATACGTCTACCCCTACCCATTTTACGACCACTGCTTCAACTCTGATCGATTCAATTTTTGTATCCGATATGGGTAAAGTCCTGTTATATAGCCAACTCTCAGCACCTGCATTCTCTAAACATGACTTGATATATATAACTTACCAAGCTAAAAATGACTTTGTTGAATCTAAAGTCATGTTTAGAGATTTCCATAACTTAAATTATGCTCAATTGCAATCTGATACTATAGGCACAAGTTGGGAGCGTATTTATCGGATGCCCCTTGTCAATGATCAAACTAACTTTCTGCAGGAAAAAATTGCTTTCCTCTTTAACAAACATGTGCCGTTAAAAACAAACCTTCAATGGTTTACCCCTAATATCCTACAGCTTATGAAAAAGCGTGATGAAGCTGGAAAAAATACAGAATGCCTGAGTTCTTAAATATATATCGCAAATTACGTAATGAAGCTGTTTCTAAAATAAGAAACGCCAAGCGTGTCTTCTACTATCGGAAGTTCGGTAGCTGCTCCTCAGGCAGAGAGGTTTGGAAACATATCCGTGAACTTGGGTTCGGAAAATAAAGGCCTAAAACTCCCGATGATATAGACTGCAACCACCTTAACTCAACTTTTTTAATGTCAAGTGATCCACCCACAGTAAGCTTAACTACTTTCGACCTGCCACCGGATGATTGTAGAGAATCATACTTTGAATTCTACAGATTACGCGAGGAAGACGTTGCAGAAGCGGTACTATCGATCAAATCAAATGCTATGGGGATCGATGAAATTCATCCAAAATTTGTTAAGCTTCTGCTTCCATATGTACTGCCTTTTATAACACATATCTTCAACTCAATTTTAACGACGTCAGTCTTTCCCACTCATTGGAAAGACGCTAAAATCATCCCTATTCCAAAGAAATCGAATGGAAATGCAGTGGAATTCAGACCTATCTCAATTCTGCCATTCCTTTCAAAAGTTTTTGAGAAATGTATTCTCAAACAGATTCAAATCTATCTACAGTGTAAAGAACTGCTTTGTGAGAATCAATCTGGCTTCCGTCAAAAACGAAGTTGCAAGACTGCGTTATTATTGGTAATTGACGAAATTAGGAAAGCTATTGATGACAACCATGCTACAATACTAACGTTACTTGACTTTCCGAAAGCATTCGACACCGTTAATCACACTATACTTTGCTTAAAGCTCAGAAAAGAGTTTAAATTTTCATTGCCCTCTACAAAACTTTTATTTTCTTACTTAGAAGGAAGACGACAACAGGTTGTAGCGGGAAACCGATGTTCATGCTATTTGCCTATAAAGAGGGGAGTACCGCAAGGCTCCATTCTTGGACCATTGCTTTTTTCGCTCTACGTAAATGAACTGCCAAAGGTTGTTGTGCATTGTGCAATTCATATGTTCGCCGATGATGCCCAGATCCACTTAAGTTCTCCCATGAATTTGGTTCACGAAGCCACTGCGCAGGTGAATGAAGATCTCCAGCGTATACTTGGTTGGGTTGGTCAGCTAAGAACGAACTGCGTCTTAATGCCCAGAAAACAAAAGCACTTATGATCCATAAAAGAAAACTGGACCTTAATCACTTTCCACCAATCCAACTAGCCCACAGTCCAATAGAGTACGTCGACCGCGCCAACAACCTGGGCCTGATATTTAACCGGACCCTTACTTGGTTTACCCACATAAACGCCACTATAGGTAAGATATATGGTGGATTACGTGCTCTCTGGACTGCACATAGCCTTGTTCCTACACGGACAAAGCTCTTGTTAGGGAAAACAATCCTAATACCGATTCTGCTATATTGTTCTGAAATCTTTTGCTGCCCCGACTACGACTCCAGACGAAAGCTCAATGTCGTATACAATAATATTGCCCGATTTGTATTTCACCTAAAACGATATGACCATATTTCCTTTTACTCAAAGCAAATCAGCGGATGTACATTTGATAATGTGCTCAAATACAGAACGCTAAATCTCTTACATGGCATAATTCAAACTAAGCAACCAGCATACCTATTCAATAGGCTACGCTTCCTTCAGTCAGGTAGATCATGTATGCTTTTTCAAACGAGCTATGCCTGCTTGACGTCTGAACGCCAATTCTTCGTAAACTCCGTACGGCTGTGGAATTCTTTGCCCATAAATATTAGGAAAATTAGAAGCACAAAACAATTTAAAACCTCTCTCTTAAAATACCTGGCCAATGAAACTAATTAGATTTAGAATTTTAAACCCTTAAAATGTTCAATTTGTTTGCAAAGCCAATTGTTCTTTTCTCTCTTTTACTTTATCTTACTTTTAGTTTATTTTGTTATCACTTCCTGAATTCTTATTGTTATATATACTTGCACATACTTGTGCAAATTTGAAAAATTTAAGGCTTCCACATTTAAAAGATTCCATTATCTTACCGTGTAAGCAATATTTACTTAGTAAATAAATAAATAAATAAATATTTAGACAAGGAAAACTATGCCTCAAATTTAGCTGAAACAGTTCAAGAAGTTCACCGTTTTCTCGGACTACCAGAAGCACTTCCTTGTCCAGTAATTTTTAAATTTGAGATATTGGGAAAGGTGGGGAATGTGAAGGACTGAAGTCGTGCCCATCACACAAGAACAGTTGAGGATGTTGCTCTCTAGTTCGGAGACTGGTCGAAAACCCAGATTTATCGATTCCACGTCGATTTCGGGAGTTTTGGATATCACCAAAAAAGCTTCACCGAATTTTGCATAAGGACTTGGATCATAAAGTCTATATCGTCCAATTGGCATAACTTTGCCAATCGGATTTTGGAAATGCATACGACTACTTATAGTATGAGTTTTTTTGTCTATGAGGCACAATTCCATCTCCAAGACTATATAAATAACGCTTAGAAAATCCGAGAATGATGGTCCACAATGTGTTACTGTTTGGATCGGTTTTTGTGCAGGAGGCACCATTACATTTTAATTCTTTGAAAATGGAGCATGTGTGGCTAGTACTGCAAGAGTATTGCGCTATAGAATCATGATTAATGAATTTTTGTCGCCAAGACTTTATTTCCAATAAGACTGGTAAAACCGTTGATCATTTGATAGAAAAGTTTTCTTACCAAAATGGTAATCAGAACTAGTCCCAATGGATCCAACATCCGTCTAGTTGTCGATGAAATAAATATATTAATAAAGATTATTTGGCTGATATTATTTGTCCTTATTAACGGCAACGCTTCTTCTATCGATTAAAATAAAATCTTACTTCATAAAAATATGGGTTTTCTTGATACATCGAAATGAAACCTTTTATTGGCAGACCGTTAGGATGGTGGAATAGAGTCAAGTTCGAAAGTAGAAAAGTGAAAATAATAATCTAACAATCATTATGTTTGATCCTTACCAAATCCGGTTCACAAGTTAGAACCGTTCTTTTTAGAGTATTAAGCAGATAAATGGATTGAAAAAATGTATTGTAATAATATTTTTATTGATTAAATGCAGCCTCAGGACAAAAAGTCGGTTGAGGCGACACTTAACCCTTTCTTATGGCTTATTGAAAAATTACTTATTTTCAGGGAGTATGTAATGATGTCGTAATGATAATGTAATAATATGTAATGATGTCGTAAGAAAACTCAAAACACCATGCATTGTTATGGTTAATACTCAAAATAAACAGCATCTCTCTGAGTTTCTCGAAGAGAGCAAAGTATCAATGTCTTATTCTAGACAAAAAACTAAGGTGGAAAATATATAGGATCTTATTGACTGCTTTGTAGACTCAACATGGAGCCTACAATCTAAAGTCATGCACTGAGTCTACACCACGTCCGTAAACCTTACTGATATGGAAAGCATTAATCGTGAGCTATGCCAATCTACTCACGCAGCATCACTCCCCCAATTAACTATTTTTCAACTTACGAAAACTAAAAGAAAATAATGACGAAGTTATTTTAAGTAAAATTTGCTTCATATTTGTTGAGGGCCCTGGGGTCTCATCTGAATAATTTACACACAGTGGACTTTTGTATAACTTCTTAATGCTTCTCGTATTCATCAGGTTGTTTCTTGGATCAAGCTGATTCCTACAACTCTTGATGGATACTGTAATATATATTGTAAGGACAATTAAGAAAAACTTTCAGCAGGAAAGTCTCCAGCCGCTTGCGATATATTCCAGACGACTGTAGGCAGTAGCAGAACTGAGGAGACTAGTAAGACATGTTGAATTTTTTTTTTTTATAATTTACGCGCGCCTAAGGGGTTAGATACCCTTTTACTGTTGCCAGGGCGCGGGCGGAAAGGTAGAAGGAGGAGAAAGGAAAATTGTTTTGTAGTGGTTTGAAACTCAGGTGTATTTGGTTTCTATATTAGCTCTCCAGGGGTAGGAGTCCGAATGGGACGGAGAGTTCTTTCTTCACTCAGAGTGATTCGAAGTTATAATTCGCACTAGTTTTTTGTGGTTGAAACTCTACAACAGCCAAATCTACGTGTCAGTGCTATGCCATCACACGCAGAATTTTTCTGTCTGAGTTCCCATTACACAAATGAAAAACTGACTTGCCATGGGCAGGATTCGAACCTTGGACCCTCAGAGTGAGAAGCGAATGCTAGTACCACTACACCACGCCCATCCTATCCCAAAAATCTACCCAAGAGCTTATAGATTTGAGTCCTACAGAAACTCAGCTTCCCCTCTCGCCTCCCGAAGAGCAAAAACTCGAAGACAAAATTTCCAAGGAAGTACAGATATGTTGCGACATCTTAAAAATGATGAAGAATACCTGTGTTAAGCAAAAATATGTTAGCATAGACATCACAAGCGGAATTGCTGCATTAGAGGAATCGCTGGACAAAATGAAGTGGGATGCAAAAGTCCGAACCTCCCTGAAGCTAACTCGCCAGCAAACGAGAACAAAAAGCCAGAAGAAGAGACAGCTCCAACTACAAAGTCAAGAGCCCCAGCCGGAAACAAGAGACCTCCATCTAGCCCTCTTGTAAAGCAAACAGATAAGAAAACTAGAAATTCTTCAATTCCAGTAAACAAATCAAAACAGGAGAAAATGCTAGAGATGGAAGGCGTGGACACTGAAACAATAAACACAGAACAGCACAACTTTGCAAACGTTCTCAAGAAAAAGAAATGGAAAACACCGGTTACACCCAAACCTACTCCTAAGGAACGCCTAAGAGAAAACCCTACAAATAAAACCAGGCAGAACGAAAGTAGGCACCGGAAATTCAGGCACGAGGCAATCCTTATCTGCGGGAAATTCGGAAAAAGCAAACCCCGATGAAACCGAAACTGTCGTCAAATCGGTGCGACAAACAAAGAAAGGGGAAGTCCTCTTAGAACTGGAACCGGGGAAAAGGACAAACAGGCTTTTGGGAAATTTCTTAGAAATATTTGAGGAGAAAGAGCTGCGGTTCGCAACCTTGAAGAAAAAGTTCTACTCGAAATCAGGGACTTGGATGAACTGAGCACAGCAGAAGAGGTCGAGGAAGCCATCAAGAAGAAAACATCAGTCCAAAATGTGGAAATACAGGTGGCAGTGACTGGGATAAACAGAAGATCGCAGAAAATGGCTATAGTCCACATAAACGCTCGAGCAGCTTACGAGATGTTGAAGATTCCTCAAATCAAAATAGGATGGGTTCAGTGCAGAATGCGACGCAGAATAGAAGTTCCTAGATGCTTCACGTGTTTCGGATACGGACACCATCAGGCAACCTGCAATTGCACGGACAGGAAAGGACAAGGGCTCTGCTTCAACTGTGGAGAAGGAGGCCACAAAAAGATCGACTGCAGCAAATGACCAAAATGTTGCCTATGTGCGGATCTGCAAACACCAGCGTTTGCCTTAAATCATTTTTCGGGGTCCGGTAAGTGTCGAGTTTTCCGAGAATCACTTGAAAATGCAAAGAAAAAGGCTTTACAATAACCAGAATCGTACAGGCAAATATACACAAGAGTCGAACGGCTGACAATCTATTGTCTACATTACTAAGAGAATTGCAGACTAATGTCGTCATCAACAGTACGTAGACAAAGAGACAAACTGGATAGTGGACACCTTAGGAACCGCTGCAATCTGGATACCAGACACAAGGTCATTCTCTCTGAAAAACCGAGGTACACAATGGGGTTTCGCGTGGGCCAAAACCGATGGACTCACGGTTGTAAGCATATATTTCAGGCCGAACGACAGGATCGACGATTAACTCCAAAAACTGGATGACCTGGAGGATTTCTTAAATGAAACGACAGGCGAGATCCTGGTCGCCGGCGACTTTAACGCCAGAGCTCAAGAGTGGGGAATGCCAACTACAGACCCTACAGCCAAATACTTGAGATGGCTGCGAGACAAGGTCTAAACGTAGCAAATGTAGGTATCACCCCGACTTTCAGGAGGCCAGGCAAAGAGGCAACATACCGGATATAACCTTCGCTACGGAGTTAACATCCGCAAGAATAAAAAACTGGCGAGTAGTCGGGATTATATGGACAGCGATCATCAATACATTGTTTTTGATTTAGAAGCAAACCAGCGAACTCCTATCTGGAACCGTTCACCAGCACCGAGATGAAACATCAACAGGTTAGACGAAGAGCTTTTCAAATCCGTCATTGAAGAAGGAGAAAGTGCCGTGCTCCAAGTATAAGGATCCGCGGAAGTAAAAGCTGAAGCCACGATGCAACTGATACGGCTCGCATGTGATGCTTCAATGCCCAGGAAAAGCTGCAACAATAGAAGGACAAATCCAGTTTACTGGTGGATAAACGAGATAGCTGAGCTCTGCAGGAGATGCCTACAACTTAGGCGCATAGTCACCAAGGGAAGGAGAAGACACGCTGAAAACATAGAGGAAGCTCTAGCGGAGTTCAGAACCAAAAGATCCGGCAATCAATTCGAGCAAAAAACGGAAGTGGGAGGATCTCCGCCGAGACATAAATAGCGACCCCTTTGGGCTAGGCTACAAGGTCGTAATGCGGAAACTGGGAACCCAATCGGCACCGCCTATTCTAAACGAAAACAAGATGGAGTGCATTGTAAACACCCTCTTCCCAACTCATCCGATCAGGCCCCCCGACAACACACCAGCCCGACGACAGGAAACTCCAGGTTTCAGCGAAGAAGAGTTGGGATTAGTCGTGCAGACAATGAAAAACAGAAGAGCACCCGGCCCAGATGGAATTCAAGCAGAAGTAATAAAAGCGACTGCCCAAGCATGCCCTAACCTGCTGCTCAACATGTACAACAGTTGCCTCGAAGAAGGAGTCTTCCCAAAGAGCGGGAAAACTGATGGAAAAGCTGCTCAAATCACGGCTCACAGATGCAGTGCAAAGAGCGGGAGACTTGGCAGGAAGGCAGTACGGGTTCAGGAAAGGACGCTCCACGGTCGGAGCTATTGAAGAAGTCTGTTCAAACCGCCCAACAAGGAAGTTGCCGCTCTAAGAAGATCGTTTTGCTGGCAACCCTGGACGTAAGAAATGCATTCAACTCAGCCAGTGACATACTAAATGTGCTAGAAAACAGATTCAACATCCCAGCCTAGCTATTACATATGATGAAGGACTATCTCAGGGATCGGGAGCTGATCTACGAGACCACAGAAGGCCTGCGAAGGAAGGAAATACCATCTGGAGCAGCACAGGGATCAATCCTGGGACCAGACCTCTGGAACACCTCATATGATGATATACTGCGGATGGAGATGCCCGAATACACCTTTCTCGTTGGGTACACAGACGACATCGCGGCAGTGATAACGGCAAGAGACACTGAAAGTTGGACCAAGTGATGCGACGAACAACCTTCTTGATGGATGAGCACGGTCTTAGTTTGGCAATAAAGAAAACTGAGATAGTCCTTCTGACGAAGAAGAAAATCCCGACACAAATAGACTTCCAAATTGGCTCTGAATTCATTAAGAGCAAGAACGCGGTGAGGTATTTGGGATTGAGGCTTAACACAAAACTAACTTTCTGGCAACAGATAAAGTACGCAGCGAAAGGAGCCTCTAGAGTTACAACATCACTCAGTACATTAATGAGAGACTCCCATCGATCTCCTAGCGACACAAAGGAAGTACGTCCACGAAAACAAGGCATGACAAATTTCTCGATGGTTCTAATAATAGATGGTAGATAATGGTACTCGTACATAGTGAGAACCACACTAACCTTGCCATCTTGAGTTGAATAGCTGCGATATGTTAAGATATGCATTTGCGTTCAGCGAAAACTCAAAATATTGTATATCCACTGCAAATCAGTCAACTGTAATTCAATGTCATTTTCTGCAACATCTCTACTAACGTAGCTTAAGATCTACTAGAAGAAACTTAAAAAAACCTTTTCTAAATATGACGCGATATCTCGACGAAAGTATCATAGATAAAGGAGACTATTTTAGATCAGTGAATCTACTATTGCAGGAAGTCAAAGATGCAGCTTATCCGAGACCACTTTAAACTACAGACTTTCTAAGAAAAAAAAAAAACGGAATAATAGAAAAGCGCTGCTTCGCAAGACAACAACAGCAAAGCAAGAAGATGTTGCAAAAAAACATAAATACTGCGGGTAAAGAAGTGCTAGTCCAAGTCTCCCATCTGAAACTGATCGGGAGTTATATTAGAAAGAAAAGCAACTGGACGTCGCTGAATATTTTTTCGATTAAATTGCACTTAAATTTGTGTGAATCCTCTCCACCCTAAGGTATAAACCTGTAATACAGGGTCTTCCAAATAATGGAGGAAATCGCGTCAATGCAGCAGTGAAATAAATATATTCATTATTCATTACTCCGTTGGGGCCGTTTGAATACACCCGCATGCCGTTCGGGCTAAAAAACGCCCCCTCAGACTTCGAGAGGTGAATGGATATGAACGACGTCTTCAAAAATTTAATTTAATAAAGGAAAAAAATGAAGAACATCTAAATGTTTTGCGCGAAGTTATAGAGATGATTGTGGAACATTCTTTACAGCTCAGATTTGACAAATGCAGATTCTTGGAAAAGGAAATAGTTTATCTGGGATATAAGGTTACTAAAGACGGTTTCCTAGGACTTTGTTCCTATTTCCGGAAATATATAAAAAGTTTCGCCAACGTTGCTAAGCCACTCGATGATCTTTTAAAATGGCATACAACATTCGTGTTCGGAATTAAGGAAATGGAAACTTTTGAAACGTTGAAAGCAAAAGTCGTTACATCCCCAGTTTTAGCTTTATATAGTCGCCATAGTTTTACAGAACTCCATTGTGACGCCAGTTCGGTAGGTTTTGGTACAGTTTTCTTGCAGAAACAGGTGGATGGACAATTCCATCCTGTATTTTACTTTTCGAAGCAAGCTACAGAAACAGGAAGTAAATACCATAGCTACGAGCTTGGGACACTTTCTATAATTTATTCCCTTAGAAGATTTCAAATATATTTAATACGAATAACCTTTAAAATCGTAACAGATTGCCAAGCATTAGCTATGACTCCAGAAAAGAAATTACTTAACCCCCGCATATCACAGTGGGCTCTAGAGTTGCAAAGTTTCGACTACGTTGTGGAGCATAGAAACGCGGATCGAATGGCCCATGTTGATGCCTTAAGCAATTCATTTAACGTTCTGTACATAAATAACGAGTCTTTTGAATTCATACTAGCAGCCGCGCAAAAGCAAAATGCCAAGATTATCGATTGCCTCAGAACTGGAAACAAGTGAAAGCTCTATTTACGAAATGATAGATGGCCTTATCTACCTTGACTATTTTCAGTGGGGCTACGTTAAGTCATTGGTTTATACCAACACGCCGACAACGTTGGAAGAGCTCAGAGCCAACATTGAACGCGAAATAGCGGCCGACTCGTTGAAAATTGGGCCAAAGAATCGACCGCTGCAAACGTGCCTGCGGTGGCCATATGAACGAAGTCGAGTTCTATTCATAAATGTTTTGATTGTACTTCAAGCCGATAATAAAGTTTTTGAAATATCTCAAATGGTTTGCGTTTTATTTAAAAAAAAAAAATTTCAAATCCTTATTGGATAACCCTATAGAAAAATAACAAATTTTGAGAAAAAATGTCTTGTATCATTGTTCGGAAACCTTTCAGACAACCCTCGTACACCTATGAATAGTCACATTCAACAACCTGTCCATCACATTATTTAAATGTAG
Organism: Volucella bombylans; assembly: GCA_949129095.1. Taxonomy (NCBI): domain Eukaryota; kingdom Metazoa; phylum Arthropoda; class Insecta; order Diptera; family Syrphidae; genus Volucella; species Volucella bombylans. The sequence goes on along the minus strand of OX422141.1, from coordinate 165,866,016 downwards.
GCCGGTTTGCTGATACGAAACTTAAAAATTTATGTTTAACATAAACCCTTAAGTATCACTTATTGCTTTGCACCAAACGTAAACTCCAAGATGAAAATCCTAAAGTTGAACATAAATTAGGTGGAAGACAAAGTGCCACATAAGATAGTTATGTTGAATTTAAATGTTCATTTCATGTTGTTTTCCACTTATTAATCAAGAATCGTGAAGATTATTAGAATAATATTATTACAGAATTCAATAAAAATGGATTTTGAACTGCAGGACTTGATTGACGATGACGTGGAAGTTCTTTAAATTTTGAAAGTTGGAATTCCTCGTCAAATTGAATACGACAGAAATAATTATTTTTACTCTTTTGATGAGCTTCCTTTTTTCCAAAGATTGCGATTAACAAAAGAAATAACAATAGTTATTTTGAATAAAATAGAATGCTCTTTTGAATGTCCATCCAAGGGGGAACAGCACGTTTTTTTGCAACCGGTGCTTAGTGTGGCTGATTTTGGTGGATATTTAATATCCATGTCTCAACATGTTCAACAGTTTCAAGGATAGCTTTGAAGGTTTCCAGGCCAATAGCTAAGCTTAGAATCGATTTTATACAGTTTCCTCAAACTGAAGCTGAAAATGCAAAAAACAGACGCGATTTCTTTTGTATAGCATCATTTCCAAATATAATTGGAGCTATTGACGGTACACACGTAAAAATCTAGTCTCCCAGGATCCACGCATGATGCAACAATTTTCAGTAATTACAGGATTCGAAATGTTTTGTAGAGACAGTCAAGTGCAAGTACAGAATGTTTCCTCGTGGGTAGGTTTTATTTAAATTTAATTTTGTGCATGAACTTTATTTTTAAATATTCTTTTAAAATATAGGAGATTCGGTCTATCCCCAAAAATCTTATTTGATGACACCTCTTCTCAGTCCAAGAAGTTCAGCAGATCAGTTGTATAATGAGTCTCAAATTCGTACCAGCAGAGGTGTAATAGAAAAAGCATTTGGGATTTTAAAAAGAAGATTTCCAGTTTTGGGTTATGGTGCCCGAATAAAATTGAGTACAATTTTAACAGTTATCATTGCGACCTGCACTTTGCACAATATAATGAGGCAAAATGGTCATCTCGATGATCCTACTGAGAACTTAGATTTTAGTGAAGATGACCTTCAACGAATTATTACTGAAGGAGAGATACGAGTATGTACAATGTACATAGTGAAAATGGTTCTCAAATTAACAATTAACACAATATGCAAAATCGAACGGATTTGATAAATAACTATTTTGCAGGATTGCAAACATTATTTTAAACAAAAACAAAAATGTTCAACTTAAAATTTCTTTCGTGAATGAATCACTCTTAGTTACATCCAACAATCTCGGCCTCTTTTGCTGTGCAGCGCTTTCTTTTTGTATTTTTTTAACACTTCACTTTTAATTGCGATATCTTTCTATAGCTTTTTCAGGTCATGCTCAACATTACTTTGATACTTTTAAAGTACGAGTATCATATTGCAGTTTAGCCAGTTTAATTTTAAGCTTTGAAAATTCGGAATACTGTTCAGATATCTTGCAGCTCTGTAATGTTGAGGCGACTGGTCTTCTTCGGGACGTCCATGTATTCTCTTGATGTTATTTTTTCAAATCCTTTGACAAAACTATTTGTGGCGTAGTGTCTTTTTCTTTATCCGGCGAAATTCAATTTTCAAAAACAAATTACCTCTTGGCTTTCTATTTGTTTCAACATGCTGTCACCATCAAATTCGCTTTACAACCCAAAAACGGTTTTCGGGTTCATGATGTTAACTGCCAGTTCAAAATTAGGAGGCTTGCCTCCTCCTGTTTGAATACTGAAACTTTTTTTTACCGCCTGTTTCCTTATTTCTGCTTTGTATTTGTTGAGCATCATTTGAGGGACTCACTATTTCTGTAACATGACCCCAACTGGCTGTTCAAATTTTTTTCAATCCGTTGCCAAAGATTTGTTTTTGTCTTTCCAGGTTACGCCGTCGGTTTTTTTTGTTTTCGATGATTTCTTTTTCATCAAAAGTACAATGAAGAAGAAGCGATTTTTCATTTTGTATTTATCCATAACGATAAATAAATAAACACGTTTCACAAAAACAAACCGATTTTTGACATTTGAATTAACCAACTTGAAGTCAATTCTTATTTCAAAGTGGGCGCTTACTATGTTCGACATAAATTTTTTCGTCCAACTAACATAATTTTATAAAAGTTATGTTATACTTAGTTATGTATTAGATTTATGTTACTTATCAGATAAATGGGCCACTATTTCGAGTTTACTCCGGGTTAAGACAAGGAGAAGCGCTGCCTTATCTTATATCTGATATGATGATGGAAGAAGAAGTGCCTAATGAGAGTGTAAACGCAGAACGCACTATTTTCCACAAGCCTATTCAGCTTCTGGGTTTGGTAGTCCTAACAAATATTCTCACTTACGCCCAGTAAGATGATGTTAAAATAGCAGCACAAGGCAAAAAAGGACACTGCTGCATTGACTAGCTCCATTTGGTTAGGGGTCCAGAATGCCTACACAAGCAAAAAAGATTCTGTTTACATGACTTCATCCGTAACCACCAAATGGCAATCTATAGATTTAATCGACTGCTGCCTAGAGCTGTGACTTAAACCTATCCCATATTTGCCTATGTCTTGTAGATAGCTAGTTTCGTATAAGATTTATGATTTTTCTACCATATACATATGTATATACCTCATTTCTATTGACTGCTGGAGTAGCTGTAATATGAATTTTCATTTTGAAGCTTAGCTTCCTAAAACCAAAATGTTTTTAGATCCTGTTATTTTTCTTTTGTTCTGACATTGTTTTGTTTGGATTGTTTTGAATACTTTTCCTCCAATTATCTACTAGGACAAATGAGGCCCTAAACTAGATCGTGATACGGCTGTTGTAATGATATTTGCTACATTAAGAACCTTATATTCTGCATTATGTTGATTCTGCATTATGATATCGTTCAGATTAGGACGAAATTTCTTTTCGGTGTTTGTCCCCTTATTTTAGGCTGGTAACGGTAGCTTCAGTGTAGAGAACTACACAGGTCAAAATATTTGTTTGAATTGGAAAGAGAGAGGACAGTCAAAGTAGGTTTCCTAAATCCATCAAATCTAAATCCCATTTTGTTAAGACGCAAATACACACCAAATGGACACAAAGGACATGACTTAAATTTCTCGCATCTATGTACATACACATGTATCACAAATTCCACTGAACACATATAATCACATCATTAACTCAGAAAAGAAATCAATGTACAACTGCATCCGAATAAATGACTACTACTGTAGTAACGAATTTCCAGTAGGAGCCAACAGTTGGAAATAACATATTGTATATTATTTTTCAACAAAGTATTCCCTATGAAATATGCGAGGTTCATAGTCAGGGTTCTCATGTAACCCATATTCAAGAGAAGTTCAAAAGGTCTTCGGCCAACTGCAGTCCGCGTCAAATTGACTCCACTATCTTCTACATCTAATTTAAAATATATCTTCATTGCACACTTGTGACTAAGTAAGCACGAGTACAGTTGGCCATGATAGCCTAACAGTGTTTCGAGAATTTGACCTGCATCTTCTTAACAAATCGTGATTCTTTACTCAAGCGTAAATAATAATAATCACAATAATAATGATCGCAATCACTAAAAGACGAGGGGTATCTAGCAGGGGCTCTCAAAGCCAATTCACTGTTCTATGACAACATGCAACGGTCGTTCGTTCGGCTGTCTGTTTAGTACCAGTATAAAGGTCTTCTCTCACATTTTCAATCATAACTCTTCTGACCACCATCTGGTAGTTGAAGAAATAAAATAAATTTAGCCACACGATGCGCGGCAGTCTTCGATTTTAGCTTCGGCTGTACGATGATGATGCTTCGACAGAGATCTAGATTTCTCAGCGGCACACGTGCCAAGGCACCCTTGCCGCATCGTCAAATGATTACCCACATTGCCATTCTACAGACGACGAATCCATTTATTTGCCGCAATAAAGATTTTCTGATTTTTCTTGACGCCCCTGATGCCTGCTCTATGTTGAAGTATCCGCCGGTGATTGGTGTGACGCGATGACGCCTGTTGGAATGGAACCCTTGGTGGGTTCCTTGTTCGTATGCTCCACATACAAGTACGACAACGAGTATTGGAGTTGCAGTGCAATGGTTTTGGACATTTTACGCCATGACCAAACCCCAAGACACTGAACATGGAATAGGTTTGTGGGGTTTGTGTGGTTTTAATTTTTGTTTTGGTTTTGGTTTTCCTGCTTCGCTCTGGGTAACTGGAGTAACATACGTACGTTGCCGGCAGAAACGCTTACTCCAACTTTAACTCTACCAGCGTCGTCGTCACCGAGACCGACACCAATTCGGATTCCACCAAATAAAAAACGCAGCCGCTTAAGTTGATGTTTTATAGTGGTGGGCACTCATGGAGACGGGAGACTTTAGTCGGATGCTTCGGGGCTTGATTAATTTATTTGCAAATTGCGTAGGCAAAGGCGTCCCAGATACGATACGAGCATCCATGCAATAATAACACTAGAACAGAGTTCAGATCAGAACTGAGTCGGTTAAGGGGTATATTCGTGCCATCGGGAAACACAATTTGCCTTTATTGCTCTGCGTGGAGCTTGGACACGGATGAATCCTTTCATGAATTTATTGCTAGGCTGATTTTTTACCACTTTACTAGTTTAAAGTGGGCTTGGCTGATGACTACCCCGGCCAAGCGGCTTACCAACTGAGTTCCGTAATTCGAAAAAAAAGAACGAACACCACAAAGTACATACTAATGGAATTGTAATAAACAATTTTCAAAAGCCTCGTGAAGGTGAAGTCTCGAAAGACGCGTAGCAAAGCTGCTCCTAGTCCATTTTTTTATGCATAACTTCCAATTGGATTTTTTTTAATTAGATACCTTTAAGGGTGGTTAAATCTACATATGCATGGGATTGCCTTTTTATGGCTTTACTGGGATATTTTATGTTGGGCGAATTTCTCTTTTCTGCAGACAAATAGGCTTTGGCCCGATACAATGTTGGAGAAATGCTGTGAAACAATTAAATTTGATTTCACTATGAACATAAAAGCCCTTTGTATTGGGAAGGGCTTGGTCTGAAAGAACGTCTCTGTAGGACTCTCTGTATATACGTATGTATAGTATACCTCAATATGAACTGTGGGGTAGCAGTTGGAGATGATTAAAGTAGTGTAGAGCTGTAAACGGTTTTGTTGGTATACTCAAGGGCTAAAGGGCTACTAAAAGAGTCTTATTGGTGGAAGAAGTGGCAAGAGGTAAGAATCTGACTTCCCAGATGGCTTGAGTATGCGATTTACAGAAAGACTTCCTACGGTTACTACAGGATGTATGTTTCTTATGCAAAAGTCGAATGATATTTTATGCATCGCAGATGCAAACAGAAATCCAGGCTGGTCAGATTTCATAAATATAGTAGATTTGAAAAGACCTTAAATCTCAGTTCAGTGAAATTTTTGGCATCCGATGTGTTGAAGTAAGCACAAAAGCACATGGGTGGAAATATGAGGTAGGTATTGGCAAAATCTTTCCTTTATCCCAGCTTCACCCATTTTTTTCTTAAACTCTTTAAACAAAGACTTTGTAAATATCATGATAGCTCTGGTAGATAGATTTCAAATGGACGACGGTGAGGTATCGGAAATTCTTTATAAGATAGGCTAGATAGCTAGGAAATTGAAACTAGTAATACTTAAAAGATTCATTTTTCGATCAAGCTCTTGGGCCTTTACGGTTAAAGGTTCTTAGCTGACATAGCAGTCTTGAGTAAATTTCAAACGAAGGAATTTGTAGACGAGCTTGCTATTCAGTAACTCTCTGATTTAAGGGAATGGTACACAACTAACGATCTCAAAGGCCCGCTATTCTAAAGCCTAGAATTGGAAAATCGTAGAAATTATAGGGTGCCTGCCTATTTGACAGAACTCATTTTGCAAATCTTACTTCGCATTTATCGAAACAAATTGTGTTTGTCTCGCAATAACTGTTTTACAACTTTTCATTTGGCCTTTGAGTTATATCGCAACATTATCATTTCGCAATGCTTTTCCCGCACTTTTCCATTTCGCTTGTGTTTAGGCAGAAATTTGCTGTATTGAAAGAATTTGGCCTTATGAGTTTGGTTATTGAGAAAAACAATATTCATTCAATACATACTCGTATGTGTGTATTTATCAGGCGCCTGCCTGACAGTTGTTGACATATGTACCTTTAGTGGAGCATCTAAACCAGGGATTCCCAAATTATTTTTGGCAAGAGACCCCTTTTCCAAAATGAACTAAAACCTCAGATCCCCATAGCCAAATTAAAAATCCTATTTAAAAACTTTGCGGTTGGTTAATTGAGTAAACTGGACATAATTTTCTCATCAAAATTAAAAAAAAAAAATAGACATAATATTCAGTGAGTATCAAATGTAATTAATAATTATTAATACAAATTACAGTAATTAAATTACTTAAGTAGGTAATTATTTTTCGAAAAAAAAACACTAAACCGGTTAAATAAAAAAATATATATATAAAAAATTCAGTGTGAAGGATGATCCTGGTGACTTTCTACCAATCTAACTAAATCTGGTTCAATATTGATGAGTTGCAGCCTTAAATCTCCGCGTTTGTTGATTTTCAAACCGTTTCTTTGTTTTGTCAAAATGTTTGTAACTACACTTTCGACTAGGTATGATGATGGAAAAGCGATAGGGTATTTTTCAGCAACAGAACTTCTGATAGTTTTGGTTGAAATTCTGCTTAAGCTCCTCGTCTGTGCTGATGGTAATCAACTTTTCTTGGATTATCACATTGGCTTCTTCGATGGCTGTTATATTGTACGGATTTATTATCCATTGAGGAATTTGTAAACTTGAGAGATCTTCAAACCTTTTAGCAAATTCCTTGTGTAATGCGTCTATGTGAGTAATATATCATAAAATAACATCGTCTTGAAGCATTTCTGGTAATTTTGACAAATGCGGAAACTGTATTCTTTTCTGCTTAAATTTTGTTTATAAATGATGCTTTTACCCACAAAGGCCGATATAATTAATTTTGTTTTAATCAAGTTGAGATCGACACCCTGCAGCTGCAAATTGACTTTTGTTGAACATACCGAAGATATCAGTTAAGTAATAAATATCTGTTTTACAATTGTTCTTTCAAATTTGGATCTTTTTCTTGTAAAAACTCCAATACAGGTTCAAAAATAGAAGAAAATCTTGCTAAGCAAGAGCCTTTTGATAACCAGCGAACTTCAATGTGCAGAAGTAACCGAATAAAAACTCCGTCGTTTTCCTCACAAAGCTGAACAAATAACCGAGAGTTCAAAGAACTGCTTTGAATCTTGTTGAAAGCATTTATAACATATTGTTGGGATTGATGCAATCTAGAACTCAGATTTTTTGCTACTAAATGCTGTCTGTGAATCACGTTGTGAATGACCAGTACCTCAGGCAGTGGTCTCTTTAACCCTTTGTTCCCGGAGGTGTCAATTTTTTCAAAATATTTTTATAAAACTTTGAAATTTGGATAAACTCTGTTTTATTAAGAATGAATTTAAATAAAAAAAAATTTGTTTAACTTGTTTTAAATATTTCATTAATTTTTTTAGAAGTGGTTTCGCCACGTAACCGCCCAAAAAACAAAGAAAAAAGGTTAAAATATAATAACAATTCGCAGCAAGAACAGGACCACCTTGTACGGTGAGGCTGTGAGGTGTTTCTAAATCTGCAGGAATAGCGCGACCTGTTTCTTCTTGAAACTCGTTTCTGGTACAAATATTGCAAATACACTGCAAAATAAAAACCACTTCAAATAACACAAATCATCAAACTAATGCACAAAAAATCACTTACAACGCACTGCAAATTACCCGAAAATTTATTTTTAAAGTTAGAAAATGAATAATAGTTCGTAGAAATACACTTGGTTTTACCATAAAACCACTAGGAATATAGAGAAGAAATATTAAGTGTGTGGTTTCACTGCGAAACCACTAGGAAGCAAAGGATTAAGTGGGCTATAAAACCATAGATGGTGTACCATCAGTCGCAACAGAAATAATGTTCTTCCATGGAATAGCTTTGTCGATAAAAAAAAAACGTTCCACGGCCTGAAAAATCGATTGTCCTCTGGCATCAGTCTCTAAGTAAGTAGCAAAAAGCAGTTCAAACAATCCTAGCAACAGAGCCTCATTCCTAACAACAGAGCAATACATTGTTGAGGGCCTCCGCAATGGCTGGTAAAATAAGCTGATCTCCAATTATGTGGGCTTTCCCCGACTTCGCTATTAGCAAAGATATATTATTCTTGCATAGATGATGACGCACACATCGATCTAATGGATGGCCTTATCTCTAGTTTTTATTTGAGAGCTTGAAAGAAGGACAATGGCTTACTTTTTTGTCAGCATGTACTCTTAATAAGTGGTTCTCCATTTTTGAAGGTTTCATGGTATCGTTACTGAATACTTTTTCACATATGTATGAGACACATCGGCGAGTGTTGATTTGATAGAGATGAAATAAATCCAAGTTTCAAGTAGTCCAAACTGTATTGTTGCATTTTTTTTCGTGTCTGCCATCATAAAACTGAACATTTATAATTTTAGGTAACAACTTTTCGAAAGTAATTTCAAAAAATACTTAGAAAAATATTAAAGCGTTTTTGTGGTACTTACTAGAATTTTGTAAACTTGTTTTCAATCACTTTATTTTAATTCACATTATTTAGCTATGTAATCACTTTGTAATCTCTTGAAATAAATTAGTAGATGAGTGTATTACACTGCCCTACACACATTTTGGTGCCTAGGATTTAAGAGCTGTTTTTAAGTATATCTAATAAGGTGATTTCACAAATGTTAACTGTTTTTTTTTTGTATCAGCTCTAATTTATGAGATTTTCTTAGTACAAAAAATCAGATTTTTAAAAAATACGGCTTTATTTTAATATTATACGTGAAGAAATTGTCTTTTAAGGGATTTTCTAGAGTAAAGTTGTCTTGGACAATTGCCATCATATGAACGTCCCAACTTACTTGATACCTGTTCTCCATTGTTTTTATATCTTGATAGAAGCGTTCTCCTTGTTCTTCGCTAAGATCTCCTAGGTTATGCCGAAACTGGTCTATATGACTATGGAGGTAATGTACTTTTATGCTCATATTACAGCCAATATTTTTAAAGTTAAGAAGCATTTCTTAAACTAATTCTTCATAGTCACTAGCCTTGTAATTTCCGAGAAAATTTTGCACAACCGCTACAAAAGTTTTCCACGCAAGTCGTTCTGGTTTAGTCACAGATGCGTCAAAATTAGTAGAGCATTTAATTAATAAACGCATATGGGGTCCATCAAAAATGCTTGCTTTTAACTTTTCATCACTTAATCCAGGAAATTTCTGAGAAATATACTGAAAACAATGTCCATTTTTGTCCAAAGCTTTCACAAATTGCTTCATTAGCCCCAATTTTATGTACAAGGGCGGAATGATTCTTTCCCGTGGAACTAAAGGCTCATTTATCACATTGCTTTCACCAGCATCTCTCACAGGTCTTGATTTTGCTCTGCTGTCCCAGAGACAAATAAAACATGGATATTTTGTATAGCCACTTTGTTGACCTAACAAAAAATTAACCATCTTCAAATCGACACAGATCACCCATTTACGAGCATGTTCGACAAATTTTATTTTTTGCAACAGAACTGAAATTACTTCATATTCTTCTTTCATACAAGTAGAGTGGGCAATCAGAATACGAGCATGTTTATTGCCATTATGTAAAAGGACAGCCTTGAGAGTCACTTGCCTGATAGGTCTCCAAGCCCATGAAAGTCAGTAAGTCTCTCACATCACTGCAATGTACAAAATTTTAACCAGAAAAAAAAATGCAATAAGTTTTGTTCTCTCGTGCGATAGAAAGTAATTCGCACATCGGAGGCTAGGCAATTATTTTCTTTTAACCTTGATGCTAGCAGCTCAGCACGATCCTTTGAAAGATCTAAGTCTCTGATGAGATCATTAAGCTCGTTTTGTGAAAATGTTTTAGGTTTCGGTGTTTCTACAGAGCATTCAAAGTTATCGCTTACTTGAGAAGCACTAGATCTTTCAATCAATTCCTCCTGACATTGTGGTAGCTGATGAAAACCTGGTATTGGAACGACTTCTGAATGAGGAATTGGTCTTATTGCTGAACAAATATTAGGATATTTCCATTTGTGGCGATTGTTTTTGTTGATGCCCACTATACTTGTTATACTAAAGTAATAGTCGTTATGATGATTTTGTTTCTCTCGCCAAATCATCGTTTTACGTGGACCTTTCTTCCATTGTCACAAATGTTTAGTTCACATTTTACATACACTATGAGGCGCCCAAGCTTTACCTTGATTGCAAATTTCAATATTGAAGTAAGCAAAATACAAGCGGATCACAGTGTTTTTTTTTATTAATTTTCGCTGATCTTTGAAAATATATTCTCCACAAATGTAACAAAACTTATCAGGGTCGTTAACACACGTCTTAACTTATTAGCCATTATCAAATTTTTAGATTTATTTTATCAGTGTTATTGTAAAATCGATTTATGTGGCGATTCGGTAAAGTCGAGGAGAGCGTAGGAAATAAACACATAACGTCCCTATAACAGTGCGCTTACAGAAGCTTGAAACTGCGAGACGTCAGCGCTGATATGCAAGGGTATAACGGATAACGGACCCAAGAAGTGTGAAGTAAATGCATACTGCAGCTTCAAACTTAGTTAGCTGTTTTAATTCAGTTGGTTTAATTCGAATCCATGGTGTCATTTTTATTATCAATTTTAATGGTTTCATTGAAAAAGGGCGCAAGGCGATCTTTATGTGTGCTGGTAGATAGTAAATTAGAGGTGACAGGATAAAAAAACTAATGGATATTATATGTATATTACTTTTCTTATCTACCACAGATTCAAACAAAGAAACACCAATTTTTTTAATTTTTGTTTTTAGGCTTGTGTTATCATTGATATTTAAGTTCCAACGAATTTCAAAATGCAAATGAATTTTCAAACTACTCGTAAGTGCAAGCTTGTTATATAGCAAAATATCAGGAGAATGTTTGGACTTGAATATGATCATGCGTCATATATGCGTCAAGTACAGAGCAAGTTAAAACATGTCTGAAAGACTTGTACGCTCGAACACGTTATCTTGCACGAATTTGTCCACACATATGATCTTGTTCGAACTTGTGCACGCTTATCGACTTGTTGAGTTTTTTAAAAGTACAACAATTATACTTCCTACTAAATATTGGTCATTCGTATAACAACTTGTATGTAAGACAACTTATACAGTATTTTGAACGTTTCAAATGAGAACTTGTGTTAATTAATAGGGATCGATTTTTAGACCTCGTCGACGCCCAAAATCAGTTTTCGTTTATGTTGACCTCTGGGAAACCAATTTCGACCCCAAGGGGTCGATATCGACCACTTTGGGAATCCCTGGTCTAAACCCTGCGAAAAGGGAGGTGAAATCCCTTTTGTCCGTGAATCGGGCCGCGCAGATACATGTAAGAAATAGGCGCCCGCCTGGTAGTTGTTGACATATTGTTTATTTCTGTTAGTAGATTTATGTTAATAAATTTGAATTTAATTCTGCAAAAAAAAATTGAATTTGAATTCTTTAAGAATATAGAGTTCGTCTTTTTATTACTTTGCAAGATAAAAATTGCGAAATGATAATAGCTTGTTCAGCAAAGATTATGACTTTGGACCTCAATTGTTAACCCACGGTTTACCAGCTTAATAATTGTCTCCTTTGTACCCGAGCATTTTATACTTACTTAATCCGTAAATGTGTAGAAGACATATCCCTCTGTGTAGATTTCCATCGCAGATCCATAAGAAATGCTACGAGACTAGTAGATGGGAACTCTAGTGAAGCTGTGACGGGGGATTGTTTAGCTAGCTCATCATGCTTGAGATATTCTTGTTGCAAAGTTATTTCTTGGAGTGACTGCTATATCCTATTAAATTAAATGTCAACGGGCATCTGTATGGGTTTTTTCTATTCCCTAGATAATTGAGTGAATTAATCGCTGCTTGTCAAGGCCCACTACCATTGGTCGAAAACCCCACCTCGTATCTAACATATAACTTTCCTGAAAGATTAATGGTAATGGTTACTCTCTTTGCGTTCCTGATGGTATAACGTTTTTTTAAACGATTTCTAATTTTCTGTTCATAGACTCCTTTTGTATGTTGCTGCCTGCCTATTGTCTGAAGCATACCCAGTTCCATAATGACAATTTTTCAAATGTCTTTTTAACAGTTCTGTTAATAGTTTCCGTTAAACGTGGCATTAAAATACGTTTGTTCATATGTTTATCGGTTTCCCTCCGTATTCTTGTAGGGCTACTTAAAGGAGACTGACGAGGAATAATGTAACATATATAAATAAAAAACGGTTCCTCGGACATAAACTACTATAACCAAATACAACAGCTTGTACCAGCTATATTCTGATATCCTCAGCAGCAAAGCCTTAATGCTGGATAAGTGTTTATACGTATATGGTAAAGCAAATTAACCGATTTAGTATTAGTAACCCGAATAACTGACTATTATTATCATTTGATAGTCAGCCATCAATTTAATGCATTCTGTTTAAACATTTAACGTTCATCAATTTCTCAGGCTTAACCTACTCGTATGTTCGTGCCAAGATAAGCTCATTACGACCTATCTTTGAGCTAATAGATAAACCAATTCGCTAACATTACATTTTTTCTTTCTTCACTTTTATTTTTAATAATTTCCAGGAACAAGTATTAATCCAACCGGCATACAGACACTGATGCATCAATCCCGGTATAAAAATGAAGAACAAAAAAGTCAGGGCGCAAGCAATTACTGACCTTCCGAGCCGTAGCTGGGGAGCTTAGGAGTTCTCCACAAGTCACACAATATAAAACCTGTTGTGTAAAAAAACCAGGACTGCATCTTTCAAAGGAACACATCTTTCCATACCTGTCATGTTGTTGTTAAGTCTTAACATTCTTCCCTTCAGTTTTTTTGCACAACAATGCACAGCACAAGTCGTAAAGTTAGTTGTGTGATGTTATGTTGATTTATCCCCATGCACGAGCATACTCTGTGTTTTTTTTTTTTTTTTAATTTTTTAGCTCTGTTTGTTTTATGGCAGAAATGTGTTCTTCAATTTGTCAGAATGAGGCAATTTAATGATCAATCACTGATTTGACGAAGAGATACGAGTATCTCAAGCCAGACATCATGTTCCCATATTGCCGGACTTGGACAACTTTCGAACTTTGATCACTGTCGTCTTTCTACAAATACTTCAACGGAACGAAAAATGATATGTATGCCAATGCGAATGCGAATATGTATCTAAAATACAAGACGGCAGATGTAATTTAACGCCTGTGATTGTTATTTTGGGTGTGAATGAAAAAACTCAATAAAACAAAATTGAAATAAAATAATTTGCTGCCAAGATGGAGGCCCTCGATAGGGAACCTTCGAAGGAAATGACAACTTTACGTCCGTCCATTTGAGAGGGATTTTAGTCATGTTTTTTTTTTTTACCTTTTATCTGATATTTCAAAATATTTCCTCCCACGAAGTTTCACTTATGACCGACGAAAAAAAAAAGAGCTCACAAATGTCGGTCATTATAATTTGACATTGTTGTCTTGTGCTACACACCTTGAGATCGCAATTACAAAATGAGCCTATTGAATTATCCGCTTCTCACTCCGATCCCGATAATGTGTACCCAATCTCTAGTCCAGCTGTCATTCATTTGAACCGACACACAAGTGTCATGTCATATCATGTCATGATTTCTGCTTAACAACACTTAAGCCAACGAACATACTCTACTACTCGTATCATATCTACATATGTGTGCGTTGACGGCTTTAAGTGTTAAAAGTTTTTTCATTTGGCATTTTCGATTTGAATATCAAAAGGCAAAAAGCATTTTTGATCTATTCCGGCACATGCATATTTGTTTTGGGTATTTAAGTGTTAATTGCCTAAAAATCGAATCCATCGAATTGTAATTTACATCCAAATTAGTCAATAAATGGAAATGGAAAACAATCTTTGAATGTCGAATTTTATTGCTATTTAATGTAAACAATAATAAACTTTCCATCAATCCGAGGGCAATAAAAAATACATAAAAGTTTTTATTTCTTTACTTTTAAATATAAATATATTATTAATGAGCTGGAATTCTACTTTTGTTGGCAAAGTTTTAAGCATTCTAGATCGGAAAGCCTATTTATCAAATGATACGAGTACAAGCTGGCCGCTTGTAATCGGACTAAAGATTTGGTATAATTTTGCTTTTAAAAAAATCATCAAACTTGGAACTAACTCCCTTTGAGATTGAATTTTATTGGCGTCAGATGGAATTCTTTAGAAAAATGTGTGAATTTCGTTGTCGTTTGGATTAACGAAGACTTTTATTTAAGACACGTGAGTGGCATTAGTGGTTATACGAGTATGTAATGTGATGATTTCGACTTCCAGAGATTTTGAGCAAGTGCTCTTATCAGTTGTTATTTAACCCTTTGTTCCCGGAGGTGTCAATTTTTTCAAATATATTTATAAAACTTTAAAATTTAGATAAACCCTGTTTTATTAATAATGAATTTAAATAAAAAAATTTTTTTTTAACTTTTTTAAATCTTTTATTAATATTTTTAGAAGTGATTTCGCCACGTAACCAGTAGGAAACTAAGAAAAAAAAAACAAGGAAAAAAGGCTACAATATTTGTATATTTGTATATTATATTAAACGTAATGGATATGATGGAAAACAATTTTTTTTGTCATTCATGCAAAGTCCAACCTCGCAGCAAGGACAGGACCACCTTGTACGGTGAGGCCGTGAGGTGTTTCTAAGTCTTCAGAAATAATTTCTTGACGTCGTCCAGATGGTTCGCTTAGCCCTCTCTTTTTGTTGAAGAACAGACGGGGGAAGATCATCTTCGCTAATCCATCTCTCGTCATGTTCTTCTTGAGGTTCGTCAACAAAAACGATTTTCGTCGCATTTATGTCGAATAGATCTTCAACATTTGCTTCGGGATCCTCTGGTTCTTCGCCACCACTTTCAGATTCCATATCCGATGGAATTTCGAAAACGAAATTAAAAAAAATATTTATTCCCTACTGGTTTCACAGCGAAACCACATCGAAAAACCTTGATTAATGGGTCGCATTTCATAAATTGCTACCGACTATATATTTTATGACAACAAAATAACAAATTCTTTTATTTATGCACTTTTTTTACTTGCCATTCTTAAAAAAAAAATAATGATAATTTTTCACTGCAAAATAAAACCTACTTCAAATGACACGAACCTTCAAACTAGTGCACAAAAAATCACTTACAGCGCACTGAAAATTACCAGAATTTTTTTTCACCGTTATAAAATGAATAACAGTTCGGATAAATATACTTGGTTTTACCATGAAACCATTAGGAAGCAAAGGGTTAACATATATTTTTGGTTTTTGTAAATTTATATCATATATGTAAAATATAGCAATGTTGCGGTACTCAAAATCAACTGATGTTTCATAAGTCTTAAAATTTTTGATTGCTTGGTGTATACAATTTATGTGATTGACGTGGTTATAGGGAATTGTTTATTAGATGCATCTCAATTTGTACTTAAGGTATAAATGAAATTGTTCTTTTGGATTGAAATAC
The DNA here is from genome assembly GCA_949129095.1 of Volucella bombylans. Lineage (NCBI taxonomy): Eukaryota > Metazoa > Arthropoda > Insecta > Diptera > Syrphidae > Volucella > Volucella bombylans. The sequence goes on along the minus strand of OX422141.1, from coordinate 165,850,196 downwards.
AATTGTAGAAAGTGACGTCTTTGATGTTTTAACCTCTTCGGTTCTTAAAATTAATTTTGTCATATAACACATATTATTAATTAATTTTTCACTTCATGGACTTTCCCAGATTAATGGGGAATGACGAGGGTTATTCCTGTTGCTAAAAAACCTAATCCAAAGGAGCCCTCTGATTATAGTGCTATAAGTATAATCACAATTCTATCTAAGGTTTTTGAGAATATAATAGCAATACTATTGTCGATTGTGGATTGTCGATCATCTTTGCCTAAATTCCCTTATTTCCCAATTTGCAATAGCTATGGTGAAGCTTTTAGATGATAACAAGAATTTGATCAGGGACATTTGACAGTCTTATTACTGCTTGATTTCTCTAAAGCATTTGACACAGTGAATCACGAAATACGTTGCGAAAAATCGCGTTATTATTTTGGGTTTAGTTAAAATGCGGTGAAACCTATAGTAATGGGAAATGCTTTCAATCTAGATCTCTACCTGAAGTTGTTCCACAGGGTTCTATATTAGGTCCGATTCTTTTCTGCATTTACCACCTTGTGGTATTCAAAAAGTTCTCGGAATTTATTCAGAAAATTAAAAATACAAATTTATTCATCTCAATCTAACATACGAGGGGCGTTCAACATATTCTCGGTATCGGGGTGAAGCTGTGGTTGTATATACAAATTGACTTATTTATAAAGTAATACTATTACTTTAGTGCATTCTTGTAATTTCATATAAATGTGATTATTAATTCGCGTTTTATCTCTAGTTAAACAGAATCATAATGGCAACTGAGACGATGATGGTGAAAATTGAGCATCGCGCTGTAATTAAATTTCTCACTAAGCAAGGAAAAAGTCAAAAAACTATTCATGAAGAGATGGTGGCTGTTTACCAGGGTTCCGCACCTTCATTATCAACTGTGCAAAAGTGGTCAAGTGAGTTCAAGAGAGGCAGAGAGAGCATTGAAGACGACCCCCGCTCCGGCGCCCCGGCTACTGCTTGTACGGGAGAAAGCATCAAAGAAGTCGAAAAACTTGTTCTTGAGGATGCCCGAATAAAGGTGAAAATGATGGCAGAGATCACCAAGCTTTCAATTGGTACCATTCACACCATTCTTCATGACCATCTTAACCATTCAAAGGTCAGTGCAAGGTGGGTGCCACGAATGCTCACAGCGCCTCAGAAAAAAGTGAGAATCGCATGCTGTAGAGAGCTTTTGGAGATGTGTAGTGAGAACGCGGACGGTGTTATGGATCGAATTATTACTGGGGACGAAACATGGGTCCACCACTATGACCCTGAAAGCAAACAAGAGTCCATGCAGTGGCATAAAAAAGGAACAGACCCCACGAAGAAGTTCAAAGTCACTCCGTCTGCCGGGAAGCTCATGGCCACAGTTTTTTGGGACTCAAAGGGAATCTTGCTCATTGAGTACAAAAAAAAGGTGAAACCATCAACGTCACATCCCACGCTTCCACTTTGCATAATTTGCGGGAGGAAATTAAAAAGAAAAGACGGGGTAAACTCGCAGCGGGTGTGTTGCTTCTTCATGACAACGCTCCTGTTCACACGGCGCGAGTTTCCAAGGCTGCTGCGCGAGATTGTGGTTTCGAAGAAATTCAATACCCACCCTATAGTCCAGACCTTGCCCCAGTGATTATTTCCTGTTCCCGGATTTGAAAAAATGTCTTCGTGGAAGAAGATTTTAGATGATGAAGAATTCAAGTCGGCAATAAATGGGTATTTTGCAGAGAAAGAGGAAATTTATTTTTTTGAGGGTTTAAAAAAGCTTATCTCAAGATGTAACAAATGCATTGATGTTAGGGGAGATTATATTGAAAAATAAAAACAATTTAAATTGAATTCGCATTTTCCTTCATACCGAGAATATATTGAACGCCCCTCGTATATTGTCCCCTTCAAAGTAATCCCCATCGACTGGAACACACTTATGCTAGCGCTTGATCCAATCCTCCAAACATTTTTTATATTCGGTTTTCGGCATGTCCATCAGTGCTTCCTGCGATTTTTCCATTACTTCCTCTCGGCTACTGAAACGCGTTCCCCGTAGTGGTTTTTTAACTCGATTGAACAGAAAGAAGTCACAGGAAGACGAATTAGGTGAATTCGGTGGCTGTTGGATGGTAGTTGTTGCATCTTACGTCAAAAAATTACGAATAATGATGGCACTGTGCGACGGTGCGTTATGGTTAATTTACGGTTATTGATCATTATTTCTTTTACTCCATCAATGTTTTCGTCGGTTTTCGATGTCGATGGTCTGCCACTGCGTTCATCATCTTCGATCGACTCACGACCACTTTTGAACCGCTCGTGCCACTGGTAAACGACCGTTTTCTTTAGAGAATCGTTGCCGAAGCACTCTTGCAACATTTCCAACGTTCGCGCACCACTAAATCAGTTTTTTACGCAAAATTTAATATAAGTTCGTTGTTGCAAATTTAAATCCATTTTTTAAATTGTAAAAAAATCACCAACACACACAAATATAGATGTACTCTTGGCTACGTAACTTTTGCAAATATCAAGCTATGACGCTAAGATTTGGAGGGAAGACAGATTTACCAACTTAACAAAAAAAAAAAAAAAAAAAAAAAAAAAAAAAAAAAAACAGAACTCAAATCGGAACAATGGGAGCGCCACACGGTTATTCCGGGACCATTTTGATCAAGATGGTATATTAATGACTAATCTGGCTGTTGTCAAAATTTATCCTACCGTCTTTATGCAGATGACCTACAAATCTACCTGTCAAGGCCCCTAAGCCTAATGGAGGACCTTTTTGTAGGGAAAATGCAGACCAGCATGCAGTTTATCTTTGGTTTCTTGAAAATGCACTTGTCTTAAACCCGTCTAAGCCGCAGGCAATCAATATGAATTCAAAAATTTCCCCTATTTATCAATAAATAACGCAAAGATCCCTTTCGAATCTAATGTTACGTGTCTAGGTCTTAAAATAAATTGCCGACTGTCTTCTTCTGACCAAATTAACCACACGGTTAGTCGTATTGACGCCTGTCTTTGGATATGGGCTCGTCGCATGCCAATTAAGTCAAAAATTCATTTGACGAAAAAATTATTGATACATGATATTTCTTACGCCGAACAAAGTATGATTCAGTATCTAGAAAGACACTCCAAGTTGCCTTTAAAAATATGGTGCGCTATGTTTATTGCTTGCGCAGATACGACCACGTCTCACCATTTGCAAATACCATGAATGGTTGTACCCTGCAACAATATTTAAATGCTCGGAACAGCATCTTCTTGCAGAAAATAATTTATACGAAATCCCCTCCATATTTGTTAACAATACTAAGTTGCAATTTGCCAGGTCATCTAGAATTTATAATATTACAACTCAGTCCTTCAGTTATGTCAATTCATCGCGACTCTTCTTCATCAGGCAACGAAACTCACAGCCAAAACACTTAAAAAGAACGTCGAGAGCTTCACACTTCAAAACAGCGATTTTTAAATATTTCCTCGTACAGCAGTAGCACGTTTTTCTTCATCTCTTCTCTTTCTTTCTCATTACTATCTTTCACTCTCCTTCTTTATGATCTTGTACTTATATTTGGTTCCTTAATTTAATTTTTTTTTTATATAAATTGAAATCATTCACATGTTTAAAATTATAATTCTAGCTTTAACTTCATAATTTTATATTGTGTTTTCTTTATTGTCTAATTTTAGTCAATTTTACCATATTGCTAGTACTCTAAAGAGGCTTTGCTTTATTTGTACTTAACATTTTTACATAAACATTTGAAATTGAATTTGAATCTGAAATTAAACTATAAGTGAGCCGAAAGTCTTTGATGCTAGCGCTCTTAAAAATTGTATTAATAATAGATTTTAATTTATTGTTAATGTTTATAAATAAATAAATAAATAAATAAACTATAAGTAATGAAATATGACATTATTTAATAGTTCTTAACGGAACCGATTGCATGAATGGATACGTTGGCTTCAAGTCGTCTTGATTTTCTGGCTTTTTAACATTGACCAGAGTCTAAAGGTGTGAAATCGCAATTGATAGAGCTATTTTTAGCGATAAAATGATCACTCTCTTCCAGCATGCGCTGTGTGACATATGTCACCGTCGTATTAAAAGCACATATCATTTAAACCAACATCAGTTCCAATTGATAGTTGATAAGCATGAAGAAATAGCGGTCTCCATTGGATGTAATCGATTTGATAATCTGGATTACAAATAATAAATACATTTGTCAAAAGATGGTATGCGCGAATTCGGAGAATCCTGATTAGAAAAATGAGGCGCATCGAATGAAAAACCCTTTATTTATTGGCAGTACTACTTATAAAACATCTTACAACGAAGACGTGGAATCCCCAACAAGGTCAAATGCAAATTAGGATAGCAACATCTAGCTCAAATTTAACAAATAATAATGATTTAGTCGTCTCTTCAAAGCTGGAGAAAATTATCTGACAAGAAGAAGAAGTATGCATCAACTCATCAGTCGATGAATGGGAGATCTTCCGAACTGTGACATAAACTGGGCATAAACCTACTAAGTATTCAATACAATATACGTGTAGACCTCTAGAATCATCAGCAAACTGATTAGTGCATATCAGCATAATCTTAGACCTGGTTCCACCGACGACGAAATGTTCATCCTGCGGCAAATCTTGCAGATGACATAAATATCAAATATTCGTAGATAGCAGTTCTTTTACGATTTCCAGCAATATCTATAGAGACGAGCTATACAGAGCAATATGTGATTTTGGCATCCCTACCAAACTCGTTCGGTTGTGCGCGGTGTCGATATACTATGAATAAGCCTTATTCATACTCTTGGCAACGGTCTATGGCAATCAATTTGGTTGCAGCACTAATGTTAGTCTTAGAAGTCTCCATATGTACAATATACACATTTATGATATAAAAACACTCGAAGCCTTCGTACGTAAAACTTGTCGGTAGACATTGCATCTGTACATTAAATTTGAATTTCCTTTACTTTTTGTATATTGCCCTTAACATGCAAATTCTACATCTCTCATTATAAAGGGTGACAAGATGAGGACGATAGGAAAAATAATTTAAATAAAACAACAACGACGTGAGGTACCATATAAAATTAATTCTTGTTTTATTTTGAAGCCATTATGTGTGGAATCATTCAAATGACCGCCTCGGCTTCGCTGGTAGTGCTTAAAATCGTCGGTCCAATTTTTGATGACTGGATCTAATATGTGCGGTGTTATTAAGGCAATAGCGTTTCGAATGTGGGCCTCTAGTTCAATTGAAGTCCTGAAACTCTGGCAGACCATGGTGCACCATCCTCTAAAGGCAAGCGCAACGAGCCTAAAAAGAAAGCTTCAGAGAGTGTTAAGGCTGTGGCAAGCCATAGTCCTATCACTTCCTCCACCCCTAGCAGCAGCAAGTTTGTGGCAGGCCATGGACGCCGAAATGCTTCACGTATCATCAAAACCTTCGAATCCATTTCGAAGTGGGCTAACAACATCTTAAAAGACGGATTACTCACTGCTTCTACTGCTCCCAAACTTCCAAAAGACACCTCCAAGTGCCAGAGATCTTTGGAGGAAACCGTACCGGTTCCCAAGAGGCTCAAACTATCCGAGGTGACAATTAAGGCGTCGGTCTCCTCTTCTGACACCCTGCCAGAAATTGAAACCGATGACGAAGGAAATAAAGGTCCAGAATGATCAGAGGAAGAAGATGAGCTCTTGGACACATCTTCAGAATCGGAGGACCTCAACAGCACCGTTGCGGAGGCTACTTTTTAAAACTGTAGCAATGATACGGTTTCTCCAAATTAATCTCCATCGCTCAAAAAAGGCTTCGGCCGCGCTCATTCTGAGTTTTTCAAAAAACGCGGAAGACATTATCCTAATTCAGGAAGGCGTGGTTCGTGGACTTAGGACACCCGTATACGCTCCACTCTATATAAGAAACAAAAGTAAGGTCAGAACTTGTATATTAGTGAAACTTAATGTATTTTTACTTCCTAATCTCAGCAACCGCGACTTAACCGTTGCCAGACTAGATACTACCAAAGGCTCCTACTGGCTGGAAAGGGTGGTACTGGAAGCTGGAAGGCAAAAAACTGGCCTTATCATCGGATGTGACGCTAACGCTCATCACACGGTATGGGGCAGTACCGATATCAACGATAGAGGTGAGTCACATTTTGACTATATTTTAAGTACTAACCCCTTTGTTTGCAACATTGGCAATGAGCCCACTTTTATAACTAGAAACCGACAGGAAGTGCTACATATCACCCATAGGTCTCCGATAGCATCACTCATAGGCTAATGAGCTGGATGGTATCGTCTAAACACTCATTTTCAGATCACAGATGCATCCAATTCAGCCTGAATGATGCTCTTCCATCAAGTCCCCCGCGTGACACCAATCAGCTTGACATGAAAGTCAAGGAATTTACTCTCTTGCTCTCAATCTATGGCAGCTTCCTGCCCTCTCATTCAACATAGAGGCAAGAAAAGCCACATTGGTGGACATCAGCACTGGGACTGCTCAGAAACACTTGTAGAAAACTTTTCAACGTAGCAAAAAGCACAAGAAAGGTGACTGACTGGGACTCATACAAAGAATCCCTCAAATTATACAAAAAAGAACTGAGGAAGGCAAAGCAACACTCCTGGAGGTCATTCTATAACAAAATCACGGAAACCTCTGAGGCATCACGGCTAAGAAAAATCCTCTCTACAAATCCTGTGATGCCTAAATGTTTGAAAAAAACCGATGGCTCCTAGACAACTTCAAGAGATGAATCATTCAATTTGCTATTGGACACCCACTTTTCAGTTGGCTCCCAGCTCGCGGCCAGTATCAGCCCGAACTGATTACGAAAACCATACAAGTCTGCTGGTCCGGACGGTGTAATACCTGCCGAGCTACAGAGGTCCTCAGATATTATTCTGCCTGTGTTAGAAAATATTATGAGGAGCTCTGTAGAACTTATCCACATTCCACTGTTATGGAGAGAAGTCAATGTAGTATTCATTCCCAAAGCCGGAAAATGTTCTCATGTTGTCGCAAAGGACCTCAGACCTATAAGTCTATCATCTTTCCTTCTGAAAACTCTAGAACGACTGACTGATATCCATATTCGAGCTAAAGTTGATCGAAGACTTCTGTCAACGGCTCAACATGCCTACTGTAAAGGAAAGACGATGGAAACGGCTTTGCACTCTCTGACTACCTACATCAAACGATCGCTACAATATAAAGAGTACACAATGGTTGCTTTCCTAGACATAGAAGGCGCCTTTAACAACGTCAACACATCTGCAATTACGACTGCGCTGTCAACTCTGCAGGTAGACGGCTCACTTGGGGCGTTGATCGGTCTAATGCTAAAAAGCAGGATAATCAACTCCAAACTGGGTGAGACTTCTGCTAAAAGATGTGTCAGTAGAGGTTAGCCGCAAGGCGGCTAGGAAACTAAACTGGAAACCTAACATTCAAGAAAGGGTCAATAACGCTACAATAGCTTTATTCTCTTGCAAAAAAGCCATTCGGAATAAATGGGGCCTTCAACCTCGCATAAACCCATTGGCTATATATCTCGGTCATAAGATCGATACTTATTTACGGCGTGGTTGTCTTGGAAAATGCTGTCAACTAGATTAAACTAAGCAGAGTCCAAAGAACAGCATGTCTATACACAAGCGGAGCCTTGCGGTCTACCCCCTCTGCGGCATTAGATACTCTGTTGCACTTGACACCCCTAGATATCTTCAGCAGGCAAGTAGCTGCTATTCGCCTTAAAGCGACTAGCTAACAGTGGACAAATAATTGATTTGGCCACGCCAACATTCGTAATACATTAGGAATCCTCACAGAGAACATCGATTACACCATACCTGAACTTTGGTTTGACAAAAACTTCCATGTAAGCTTCCCCTCTAGATCATTCTGGGAGGAAGATGATTCCATGGAGGACAAGTCAATCCATCTCTACACAGATGGATCTAAAAAAAATAGCGGAGTTGGTGGCGGTGTTTTCTCAGATAAGCTAAATCTAAGCCTCTCTTTCCGTCTTCCAAATCACTGTAGTGTGTTCCAGGCGGAAATTTTGGCGATTAAAGAAGCTCTGTCCTAGCTGAAGAATAACGGTCTCATTATATTCTAAAACCGCCCTTGAATGCCGATCATCTCTCATGGAGATGGCAGAGCAGTTTAACATTCACCTTTGTTGGGTGCCGGGCTAGAGACATTCCAGGGAATTGCAGAGCGGATGAACTCTAACTAACTAACATTAAAGCTGGATGCCAATAAAAGAACAGACCTTAGGTGGACTGCTGGGCAAACATGTCTAGCGACCAAACAGATCTGGCCAAAGCTGGATCTGAATCGCTCTAAGTGTCTGCTCCTTTTAAATAGGAAACAACTCAGCGCTATAATAGGTGTCATCACTGGACAGCGCAAACATGGGCAAGCACGCAAGAAGGCTTGGCGCTTTTAAAAATGATTTCTGTAGAAGCTGCATGGACGAGGAAGAGGAGGAGACAATCCTCCACCTACTCTGTACATGTCGAGCTCTCTCCCGGAGAAGAAAGCTTCATCTAGGAGCTTTCTTCTACAACAACCTAAACGACCTAGAAAACATAGACGTTAACAGTCTCCTACGCTTTATTAAATAAAAGCTCAAGCTGGGTCCATTAGTAAGAGGATCATAGATCCACGTGGCATCACAATGGGCCAATATGCCTAAGTGGGTTGGTATTTCCAACAGCCACTCTCACCTAAACTAATCCTAACCTACCTCGGGTAGTGACATGTTTTTAGGAGAGTGAAAGACAAATGGGAAGTGCTAGAATGGGCATATTCAACGTATACATTAGTCAACTACGTGTATATTATGCGATCAAGATCAATCGACATTATGTTGGTCCCTAAAAAAATGAAAAACATTCTACACATCTTTTACTGAGAAAATTGAGAACAAAAAATGTTATTCAAACCCAGCCTACCAAATCGCACTGGCAACATCTTGGTGATTGCGGTTTTCCTCCCAGGAAACTACATAGGTATTTCACTCTCCAATTCAAAGCCAGCCTGTTTATAGCTTGGTGATGCAATCATAAATTTTAAACCTCTCGCAATAAAATCGACTTGCCAATCGCAATTTCACGCATTCTCCACTTTAGAAACCATAATATCTATCCGTATCTGAATTAGGTTCCATCTTAGTTCTTTTTTTTTTTGGTTTATAATTCATACACTATAAAGTTTTTTAACATGTTCATCTCTAAGGTATAGACATTGCGCATTACCAGTTATGCTCTTCGAACAATTTAATTTCAGGACTTTGCCATTCATTCATTGATAGAAGATCAGCGCGGCTATGATCGTAAATGCACCCTCTGCTTAAAGGATCATAAATTGGCAATTAAATTGGAAAACTCCTAACAGCTACGTTTGCATCTTCTGCATTGAAAAAAAAACCGGATCTATTTGAACTTCTTGATGAAATTTTTGCTCCTCCAAGATGCTCAACTATAATACATACACCACTTGCACTAGGACTATAGAGAAGTACTAGCATCCAAGCAGTTCAATTAAGTATCTCGACATAAATTGTGAACTTTATGGCTTGAAAAACAAGACACTGCCCAACGAAAGCGAGATTCAACTTCAACTGCAACTGAAAACGACTGTTTGGAAGGATGCAAGTTTTAGTCCCCTCTATCTCCGTTTACCCTCGGGCAATCTGTGCATTCGTATAAGTTCCAGGCGCAGGCATTTTCAAAAGATATAAAAGAAAAATAATTACCGTGGAGTACATTTAAAATTGGCGTTATTCGAATTTTATAATCTTTTAATGGTTCGCGGCAATAAGCGCTTTTAGCCATTTCCGAAAAGTTGCTGCATTGACTACTACTCCTATTAGCGAAGCATTAAGTCCCAGATACTCGTATATGCCCATACTCTCGTATATGTACAGGCACAGATAGATGAAAGTAAGTTGCCAGCAATTTTGAGATGTTTAATTGACACTGTCGTTGCAGTGGGAACTTGGAATTCCTCTAACGTCTGAACAGCACTCATACAAATTGCCTAGTCAAAAGATGCAAATTTATCTCATAAATAATTGGGTTTCCCTGTTTCAATACTAAGCTAAAAAGTGCTCAGATACACTTTTTTTTTTTAATTAGGAAAATCTGCGTTATTAAAGAGTTGCGTGATAACATGCTACAAAGTTGCTGTTAGCAGAGGGGCAAGGTAACAAGAAACAGCAAATATTGTTTCGATGTGTTTAATATTTCGACCCTGAGGGTTGAGGTTCCGCTGAAGTAAGAATTTTAATTTGCACAACCAGTTTCTTAGAAATTCGCAGATAAAAATTAAATAAACATACATAAGTTCTGGATTGTGGATTGCCTTTAGGGTTTACTCGTATATCAAGCAATCGTCCCGGTTGTTGCGTGTGTGAGGGTTTCATTCCCGGAAATATCTGCTGCTCCAATTTGAATTGAATACAAAATGTTATTGGCGGCAATTGAGTTGTAAATTATTAGGTATTCAATGCAGTTAACTGGAAATATGTCCTTTGGTAAAAATATCAAAGCTTCCTTGTTCTGCAAGAAAATGACAGCTTTCGCGTTGGTTTAAAATAAATGGAGGGATGGTGAGCTTTTGTGCATAGATGTAAAGTGGGAACAACTGGCTTGATGGCACCCAAAAAACAATAAAGTTTTCTACGAATGGTCGAGTTAAATTGGCTGGCCCTACATCAGTGGTAATAGTTTGACACTTATTTTCTTCTCCATTGTAATTGCTCCAAAACACACTCCAAAAACGAATCAAGCATACTTCTTCGAGGGAAAATTAATGGCTACTTACTTATAGGTGCTCTCCATCAACCAATTTATGGAATTACAACGTTCATACGATCCGCTATAAAAGACGTAAGCCTAGTAAAAGCAAAAGACTGCCGTGATTTGTCTCTTGTGACAATATAAATATCTGCATTAAAAATTGTGAACATTTACAAAACACCGAATAGCCGCTGGCCCACCGACATACTACCCGTGTACCAACATGCAGCAATCTATGCTGGAGATTTTAACAGTCGCCATATAATATGGAAGTACCAAGTGGACGACGACAATGGTATAAGACTTTACAATTGGGCTGAAGCAAACCGCTTAACACTTAACGACAAGGACAGAGGCACCTTATATTCAAGAACATTGCCCAGTAGTCTCAGACGCCGGCATAAAAATATCGACCTCGATGCAACTTCAATGAAGCATTTTGGCAAAACTTCGCTTTAGAGCTCGACTCTAATTCGCTGAATCCCCCCGACGCCAAAGAACTACGAGGAATCTTCGGTATCGTAATAAATACTACGAAGTAATAAAAGAATTTTAGAAAAATCTAAGATCATTGCGACATTGAAACCAGTGAAACCAGGCGACAGGGCCGATATCTGCAGATCAATTGCTCGGAGAGATAAATGAGGTAGTTACTACTGGGCAGGCTGGCTTTAGGTCAGGTTGGAGCTGCGTAAATCAGGTACTGGCTCTAACAATACACAACACGGTTAGCAACCGCTCCTTTCAAGTTCACGTTAATGACAGTGTGAGTAGGTCTAGACAACTGAACAACAGTCCAAAAAAAATCGCATATGCTGACGACCTAGCAGTAGCCGTTCAGAGCCGGAACTTGAAGCTGATTGAAAAAGCACTTACAAATGATCTTAAAGATCTGGGAAGGTACTTTAGTGGGGTTCAAAATTTTGCGTTGAAAATGAGGATCAAGCTGAATCAAGTTTTCGGCCCATTCACCGAACCTACGACGCGTATAATATAAGCTTTTAAGCCAAGATCTTTCCGTAAAATCTTCCACAAAGACGATCGGCATAGCTCCAATTGCTGTGCACGATGGCGAATCGACTCATTCGCATTCTCCTCAACACTGCGCTCCACACGGCAATAACTTCTTCTGTTCGCACTGTTTGTCGTCTTTAGGGATGCGTATTATCTACTAGAGTGTACATGGTGCGAAAACGATTCATTGTGTTCCGAATAACTTGCTCAGATGGACGATTATGTCGACCGTAAAATGGACGTAGCGCACGATAAGTTTGGCGTACCGAACCATGGTTTTCAAAATAAGTTTGCATAATTTGCACGCGTTGTGCTGAAGTTAATCTATTCATTGTAAAATCGCAAAACGTACTAACCACAAATAAACTCTCAACTGTCAAATTGACAATCTGTAGAAACAGTGCTGCCAGTTTAAAAACTAAACCTTTAAAAAAAACACCCTTTATTTTTGCAAGTAGGCTGGCTATGTTGTCACTCTGACTTTGCTTTATCTCTTGACATTCGTGCCAAACTCAACCGTCCACGCATCGACACATCTTCAGTTTCAAAAATCATTTTAAGTACGATGAAGCGCTCTTATTCGACTTCCTTCAATCACACTCTTAATATAAGAGACAACTCCAAAAGCTTGTTTACCATTCGCATTGTAAACTGTGACAGTTGCATTTGCAAGGATGACAAAAGTTGGCCTTATGCACGACAGTAAAAGAAGTTGTATCCTGACGAGATATTAAAATCGAAACCGTAGTTAAAAACGTTGTCTACCTCGAAACGAAGCAAGACCTTAAATCAAAAGTAGAATTGATCTTGTCGAGCGCTGCTCAAATTCAAACTAAAGGTACGACACGGCAGATATCATTATTTAAGGTAGTGCCCTCTTGAGTAAAGGGATCTGAGGCAACTCGACCATCTCAAATCCCGAACTCTAGCTCACCTAAATAAGTTAGTAAGTTCCTTGGTTCCCTCAAATAGTCTGGTGATCCACATGCTTGCTTAGGCTTTTAGGGTTTTCAATAGAAGGTATGTACTGTACTGAATAAAAAAACTAATATAGTTTTCAACATTATGAAAAAGCTTCCATGGGGTAGTTACTGTCATCATTTATGAATTACCATTGCCATTTTTTACTACTGGCTATTATTGGTTTATGAATGTGAAGCCCACTTCAATATTCGACAATTAAATTAAGGGTAGAGTACACTACTGATTTGGTCATGGCTGTGTTCACGGCCAAAAGGGACAATGGCCACCAGAACTCCCCGTGACTATCAACGGTGAGTTCGAGTCGAAATTACGAGTCGATTGTGGCTTTTACTGGAATTAAAAAAAAAAAATATTGCATGTCATTTTGAAAAAGAAAGTTTCACTCACAGAAGATGCTAATTGTGCAGAGGCTTAGTGAAAATGACTAACTTCTGCTTACGCCGGAACAATGCTGGAGCATTTCTACTTGGAAACGTTTCGAAACAAAGTCTATTTTCATATCGATGGCTATATGAATAAAGAGGATATGAGTGACTCATGTCTCAAAAATTTCAGAGAACGCCATCAAAAATGTTTACATTATCCAAAAACTTGTTGGTCTTATTTTTTAACTTTGACTACTGAACTGTATTGCCGAATGATTGACGAGTTTATGTTGCTGTAACTTTAGCTGTTTTCCAGGCACAAGAACTGAATGCTATACAGTGACTATACGTCATTAGAATAAAAAAATTTTTTAGGTTTACGCCTGTGCAACGACCTACGTACATACCATCTTTTTATTGAACGTTTAAATTCGAACGCAACACTAGATTTTAGTCAATGGCTATGAACATTTTAAAATGTATCAGTGTCCATCTATCAAGTGGTAAAGTATTTTCTATTCGTTGTAGATTCCATTTCATCGACAGTTCGTTTCGTTTTGTAAAATGCTCCATAAAAGGATAAAAAACATCACACACCGGAGTCAACTAATTCCTGGAACCAAAATATATCTCACGACGTATCCGTATCTGATCAAAAGTACAGACCCTCAACCAAACTAGTTGATATTCTAATATTTTATTCAAAAGCTAATTCAATCGAAATGATCACGTTTCATCACGTAATTGTAAAGTGTTATGGAATTTTCTTGATTACAGCTAAACAACATTTCTTGAATCCCTATTCAGTTGCATGATAGTTTCCCCAACGATGCTCAAACTTCCACTAGTGCTGCTGCTGCTGAATAAAGTAGCGTCCATCACTTGGGCTTACTTCAAAACTAATTACAGTAATATGGTCAGAATTTCCTTGTCTGTTTTCTCGGTGAAAAGCCAAAACCAAAGGGTAAGCACACACCAATACATTTAACCTAGAATTAACTTTCAAGAGAGAAACAAAAAGCGAAAAACTCAAGAAGCAACTTCAAAACCCGGCGGCTATCCGTCAAGAACGCCATCAAAATCAAAGCCACACAGGTAACACAGGATAAATTGGCGGTAGCCTAACATTAGTGGTGGCTGCAGAAAGTCAATCACAGTGCGAAACACTGAAGCTCTCTAGTGCTGGAGTGGAGATACATACTCGTAGTACCCATGCCCACTGTCCAACGCAACGATGAAGATGGCTGTGTTTACATGCACTCAAATCCCGGTAATTTGGAATTCGAGTTCCCACCATGGTGAGGAGTTTGTAAGTTAGCTGTTACTCATTGGTCTAGCAGAAGTCACTCTGTGGTTCATGTTATACGAATATGTCCGTCGACGGTCGCCTGTGCCTTTGATGACGACCAACGCTTCTAGGGAACTTTCAAACACATTGGCAAATACAAGACTGCTGACTATAAATGTAAGTGAGATGAATTTTAATTAAATCTGTGACTATCTTTTGTCGCTGTCATTCAATTTGACAGTTGGTTTGACAGATCTTTAAGAAAAAATAAATAAAAATTAAAATGGCTAATAGTTTGATTGGTCAAGAGATGGTAAGAGTTTTAGTTGAGTTTTGACATCCGTGAGTAAGTCTCGCATCGCGATGACAGCAGTTCTTATCCTCGGATCCGTTATTACATTCAGTTAACGGATGATAGTGATAGTATCTGATGGACGTTATGTAAGAACACTGAAACTGGTTTCGCGCCTTCTCCAGGGACACATAAGAAAAGTTGTATTCGTATGTTGTGTGTGATGTAGAACATGAAAACATGCATTGGATTGGAATGGAATGCCAGAATTAGAAATTAACATAGCACACAGTCTTGAACGGTAAACAAAACAAAATTATCAACCATTGACCAGATAGGACAACATAATGAAATGAAATCAGTGGAAATGTGAACTGTGCGACTGTCGAACAAATCGTTGTCATCTTACAAGGTTCGATGATTTATTTACAATTTTATTGGCCGAAGTAACGAAGTTAAGAAGAAGATTTTTATCGCGTGCTGCTGCAGCAATCCAGAACGGTTAACATGGTCACTACAGAGCAGATCACCATCTTTAGTCGGTTGTTGGTTGTTGGTTGTCGTTTGTTGCTGTTGTTGTTGTTGTTGTTTGCTTGTTATTGGTCTCTCCGTATCGAGTTTAGCGCGTAATAAGCGTTTGCGCGTACAACGCTTGGGAGAATATATTTTAATGTACGCAAGGCTAATTAATTATTAAACGAGCGCAGATACTGAGTATCTTCGCGACACACAGTAAGAAGCTTCATTAGGATTTGGTCTTGGGATTTTCTTTTTAATCACCGACGAGGTATGTGCAATAGAGAATGGTATTTACGAACGTCGCATAATAGGGTTTTGATCCTTTTGCAGATTCCTATCTTTCATATTATTTAAGATAAAATGGAGTTTTCTGAAAGGAATTCCAACATCAAAGATTATATGTTCCATAGGTATGCAGAAATTAAAATTGAATAGTGTTCCAAATTGCATTGCATATCAGTCAGCACTATGAAAAGTATAGCTATGTACATGAGAAGATCGTTTTCCAGTCTTGCTTATTTTGAGGCACACAAAACGCCTGTTAGAGACCTGTCAAACTGAAAGGGCTTTTAAACAGATTCTAGTTCTCAATTTTCCAGGAAATAAAAATAATAGTTAACAGGTTCTCGGCCTGTGTCCTAGTTGGTTAAGGTCATCTTTTAATTGGGATAGATTCGAAGGCCTTTCTGGCTGGAGTATTGATGTACATGTACTCTACCTAACATAGCTAACTTATTCCCCATAAACTCCACTTTCTAATCAGATCCATGCCACTGCACAGGTGTTTTTTAAGGGCTATTGCAGAGCTTTAAGACTAGTTTTAACAATAGCGACAGGGACTGAGTTTGGAGAAACAATTTTTATTTATTACGAACAATGATTCATGGCAACATGTTCCGAACACGATTCTTTACAATCTTCTTCTTCCTTCCCATGGTTTCCTAGGCTGTTTCGACGAAGCGCATTCCGTTTGTCTAATTTTGAGGCACCCTTCCGAGTATTTTGCCTTCCAAAGTTTGAGCAGTTTGTAGTATAACAGCATTAAAGGTTTTACATAGACCCACAAGGTAATCAGGTCATGCCAAGTCGCTTGATCTCGGTAACCAATTTACTAGTCCATTTCGCGATATTTTGTTGTTCATATTTTCGAAGAAATGATCACTGATCATTATACGGACATGTTGGCCATTAACTGTTACACGAGCTACGGCCTCATTTTTGAAAATAATGACTGGTGGTGGCTCCAGCTTGAATACCATACTGGAGATTTTCTGGAGTTTCTTCTGCCTCAGTCCAGAAATGACAATTTTGCTTGATTACAAGCCTATTGAGCGAAAAGTGAGCCTTGTTATTGAACACGATTTTTCGAAACAAGAGTCGAATGTGTGATTTAGGTTCCTTCAGCATCTGGTTCTTATACGGATACGGAGATCGTTTTGCAAAATTTTCCACATAGTGGACGGGCATAGATGAAGTCATCACGATTAATGTCGAATTGTCATTTGCGGATCTTCCACCAGATTTTTTACAAATTACAGTTTCTACGCACATTACGTTGACGCGTTATTGGTTTTGCGTTATATATACATATGTGTTATGTAATTTACCCATAAGACGACGAACACCAAATTGAAGAATGATTTTCACAATGCATTTGTAAGATATAGAAGCGTTCCTCTGATGTGAGTCTAATTATGATGATTTGTCAAAAATGACAAGTCTGCAGAAGTGGTTCTTACAAATTCTTAGCAACAAATGCTTCTCTACTACGATGCTCGCGTGATCGTTCTTTGAGTTTTATTCCTCACGTTATAGCAGAGTTTCTGAATCGCATAGTAGTCTTCCGTTCCTCTTCGTTCTTTTCGAACTCCATTCCCTTCACTTGAGTGAATTTTGTATACATGTCAGCAGAAGCTTTCGCCTAGTCCTTTTTTTTTTTTTTTTTTTTTTTGTTTCATTCTTTATTTCTTGATAAATTATATATTATAACAAATATGAATTTAAAATGATAATACTTCAATTACTTATTTCACAAGAAATAGCTATGTACAATCTGTTGCCATATGACAAGTGGCGAAAGTACTTATAAATTCAAAAAATTTAGATTAAACAATAATAATAATAAAAAACTATTGATGGGGATAATACAATGCGAAAATATAGTTTAAAGAAAAAAAAAACGGTAAAACAATAATAATTTATATCACTGGATTAAAAATTGTATCTATTTCATTATGGTCAAAAGCGAAGAGCCATTTTTTAATACTATTTAAAAATACAGT
Organism: Volucella bombylans; assembly: GCA_949129095.1. Classification (NCBI taxonomy): domain Eukaryota; kingdom Metazoa; phylum Arthropoda; class Insecta; order Diptera; family Syrphidae; genus Volucella; species Volucella bombylans. The sequence continues at coordinate 165,832,571 of OX422141.1, read as the reverse complement.
TTTCTTCCTCTCACATCTAAGGTCTTCTGGTAAATAATTATAAAGTCGAGGAGCGGTAGTAAAATAGAAACGTGAAAAGTGTGTTTTGAAAATAATTGGAATAGTTACGAAGTTTCTTGTGTTGACGCGCAAATTATGACTTTCATGAAATCTAACATCGTAAAAACCGGAATTTTCGAAAAATATTCTTAAAACTTTATAACAGTACAGATGTCTTAACGGAAGAATTGCTAAACATTTGAACAACTCGAAACTAGGTGTCCTACGATCGACTTTAGCCATTATTCTAATAACATGTTTTTGTTTAGATAATAAAGGCTCTATTTTATTAAAATAAGCGCCACCCCAGCAAGAGATACCATACTGCAACTTTGATTTAAATAAACCATTGTATACCATTTTTAAAACATTAAGATTGCAGTAGAGATTGAGATGGTACATTTGTCTGACAACCCTATAAAGATAATGCTTTAGATAAAGAGTGTGGTCATTCCAATTAAGCTTATTATCCAATATGATGCCCAGATATTTAAAGCTGTCGACACATTCAATTCTAAAGCAATCGTCGCTACAATTTATATTTTCATCAAAAGGCATAATACCAGGGGTAGTTGGGTTATTTAGACGAAAACGTAGGCAATTTGGTGAGTGATAATAAAGTGGTAAGTCATCACAAGTTATACCCTTGATATTGAATTCCATAAACTTAGTCTTACTACTAATTACCAGCTTATGCTCCTTGAACCATCGTCGTAGTATATCTAGGTCGTTATTAACATCCGAAAATAAATTAAGATAATTGTTGCTAGAATACGATAATGCAGTATCGTCAGCAAAAGCTGTGATTCTGCCCTTAAATGGTTGGATAAATAAGGAATTAATATAAATTAGAAATAAAGTCGGACCCAAGACTGAACCTTGCGGAGCTCCGATATTTAAAATTTTTTCAGAGCTCAATGCATTTTTGACTCTTACAATTTGCTTACGATTTGAGAGATAGGAAGAAAACCAGTCGTGAATAAAACCTCTGAAACCCGCATTTAACAGTTTATTTAAAAGCAAAGTATGATTCACCATATCAAATGCCTTAGTTATATCGATGAATAGGCAAGAAGAAATTTGGGAGGCATTCAGACTAGTATAAATCTCCCCAATCAGTTTTAATAATGCAGTTTCAGTAGATTTGCCGCTTCTAAAACCGAATTGATGCTCGCTAAAAAAGTGAGCCCTATCTAAGAAAGAAAGCATTCTAGACTTAATACCTCTTTCAAAAACCTTGGAAAAGACAGATAAAAGTGAGATAGGACGATAATTGTTCAAGACGGTGGTATCACCTTTCTTGTGAAGTGGTATCACTATCGCTATTTTTAAGGAGTCGGGAAAAATACCTTTATATACACAACTATTAAAAATGAAACATAGAACATCGGAGATTTGAAAAGATATATTTTTTAGTACCATGCTTGAGATGTTATCAAACGAAGTTGAGTTTGATCTTTTGATTGAAGCTATTATTTTTTGTATTTCAAGTGGAGTAAACTCTTCGAAGAAAAAACTCTCAGGCTGAAAACTGGTTTCTACTATACTATGGTCACAATAAGAAGTTGAACTAGCATTAGATATACTAGGACAAGAACCCACTTTGGAAAAGAAATTGTTAAACACGTTTGCAACTTCTAAAGGCTCAGAAATAGTAGAGTTGTTATTGTTTAGAATAATGTCTATGCCAGATAAATTTTTGTTTAGGATCTCAGAAACTACCTGCCATTCTTTTTTAGGGTTACCAATACTATTAGCTAATTTGTTGCTGTAGTAATTATTTCTACAGATTGGTATTTCTGTTTTTACCTCTCGACAAATTTTGACGTAATATTTCTTTAGTCTAGTATTATTTGGGTGTTTTTTAAGGAGTAAACAGAGTTGTTTTTTCTTTTGGATTTTTTTCAAGAGTGAGGTAGACATCCATTGTTTTAGACGATTTAGTTTGTTGGCTACTTTATATTTCCTCTGGAGACAGATCGATATATAGTGCTGTAATTTATTAAGAAACACATCAAATGCTAAAGATGGATTAACAGATGCGTAAATATCATCCCAAAATTCAAAGTTTAGATGAGTTCTTAAAGCGACAAAATCTATTTTGGCGGATTCTCTGACTTCGGATTTACTTAATCGGGTGATTTGAGAATTCAGTTGAATACAAGTCAAACTATGGTCAGTAATTCTTAAGTCATATACCATTGTTTTGTAGTCCACTCGACAGTTCCGGTGCAGTCTTATATAAATATGGTCTAAACAAGAATTATAACGCGTAGGTTCATTTAGCACGGACATAAAACCAAACGAATACAGGACAGACAGAAAGCAATCGACATCTGAAGTATCATATGCTGTTTGATTGCAAGTAGCCGTTGGCATTAATTATCTAATCTGGATTTGCGGTCGCACTGATTATTTCCAGCCAGCATTGTAACTGGTCCTCCGTGCGGTGCTAGATTATTTGCAGTCGACAAAGGCTCTGACAGTCTCTTGCGATTGTAGCCGATTTTGAAATCGGCCCCTCAGATAGTGCGAATGACTAGAATATATAGGGTGACCAGATAGCAATGATAGTTTTTCCAACTATTATGTTTCAGCAGCTGTCAAAGTAACCAATAACATCCAGCTGTCAAAATATTCAGTAAGGTCTACCATTTCATCATACATCGTTTTACGTTTGCCAAACTTGCGGAAATTACTAAAATATATTACAGAAATTGCAGCTCAGTTGTAAGAACACAACATGAATTTCGTCGTGAGGTCGGTCGTCATCATGGCTTCAATGTGCAGGCAATTCGTTGCATTGTGAAAAAGTTTGAGCGCGGGTGCACTCTTTTGGATCTTAAGCCAACAACCAGAAGGAGAATGGTGCGAAATGAAATGAAAACGTAGCCACCATAGAAGCCAGTATCAAAGAAGAGCCAGAAATGTCAATTCGGCGCCGATCAGCAGAATTGGGCATGGCCAGAGAAATAACCCGGCTTATTTTGTGGTTCGATTTGATCAGTATAATATTGTGCTGACGCAAGAATTAAAGCCAGAAGATCATAGACAATGCCGTGAGTTCGCTAATTGGGAGCTGGGAATTTTTACGGAGATCCGGATTTTGGACAAAAATATAATCTTCTCGGACGAGGCTCATCGGATATATCAACAAGCAAAATTGCCGTTATTGGAGCGAACACAATCCACAAGTGTTCGGCCAAGCATTAATGCATCTACAAATTTTGACTGTTTAGTGCGGTTTATGGTATGGCGATGCTATCGGACCTTATTTCTGTCGAAATGAGGAAGGAGGCACCTTTACCGTGAATGGTCTCAGGTATAGAGCTGGTATAGACCGACTTTCTGTGGTCAGAGCACGACAACATCGATATATTTAAGCTGTGGTTCCAACAAGACCGCGCTACATGCCATACAAGCGACGCAACGCTGGAAGTTGTGAAGGAGAGATTTGGTGACTGGATCATCTCACGGCCAACGTTCATCAATTCGCCGCCCCGAAAATGTGATTTGACACTATTGGATTATTTTCTCGGGGCTACGTCAAGTCCTTAGTCTACGCTAACAAGCCAACCACTTTGGACAAGCTTGAGGTTGATTTTTTTTGGGATTTATGTACCCTTAAAATGTTTGCACACAGCGCGGGCGAAGGAAAATCAGGGAAGATGGAAAGAGAGGTACCGGTGAACGCTGGTTTTAAATGTTCGAAGGTTATAATGACTAGGGAATAAAGAGCTAGGCAGGGCATTCCATAAGCGAGTTGTACGGCTTAGGAACGAATCACAATATTTTAGAGTACGTGAGAAAGTGGGCTTGAGGGTATACTGATGAGCATTCATAGCGAGACGGGTGTTACGGTAAAAAGTTTGGAGGGGCGGAATGCTACTGGCGATTTCTATTACGCACTGCTGGTGAAAATAGCGATAAAACAGAGTGAGAAACAAGGCATTACGTTGGTGTTCGAGGGTGTTCATTGTTTGAATCCTATCTAACAGGTGCAGAGGTGTTTTGGGAGCACCCGGCCAGATGTGGGCATTGTACTCCAATTTGAGGCGGATAAATGTCTTATATATTGAGACCAGTTAAGAGGGTTGAAGTATTTTTTACATCGCTTGAGGAAACCTAGACATTTCGCAGCATTTTTGACGACATCGAATATGTGGTCATTCCAACGTAAGCTGTCACTGACATACATACCGAGAATGGAAAGTTTATCGGTTTCGATGATGCAAGTGCCATTCATGGATAATGGCTGGGTGTTTAAATTTCGCTTTAACGACAGCAAGCAGCTGTGTTTTGGAAACATTAAATTCTACTCTGTTAGTGGTTCCCCAATTAGTTATGCTGTTAATATCAGAAAGTAATGAGCTTAACATTCGACACACTATGGCCGGAATAACGCTGCACATATTGGACCGAGTGCTACTCCATACATAATGGCATCAACGTAGCTTCAAAATAAAGCCAGAATCAATTTTATATCTCAGGCCGTTGTTGTTTAATTTAATTTTTTTTCCCTATCGTTCTTATCTGGTCACCCTCTAATCTATCTGTATCTATCTGGTTTGTTGGTGTATTGATAGGAAGTCTTGTGTGTCCGAAGATGTGGAAATATTTGATATATATATATTTTTTGTATTTATTCATCTACAAGCATTATTACATAGCTATCAGATGCTACAAATTTAGAGTATCTACATAATAATAGAAAACACATACAATATAAATATATACAATAATTTAGATTTAAAGTTATCTCTAGATAAAGGTACATCTATGTATCTCTCTGGATATGGGTTCATTAGTTCTATGACTTTGCTGGAAAAGAAGATGCCTTATTCTTAAGGGTCTAAATGGAACATAAATGGGTACCATCGAGAGAAGAGAAGGGCGTCTTATATGGTATGGTAGCACAGTAAGTCTCTCACAAATATTACGTCATAAATCTCTCGTTCAGTATTTCAGGGATTTGATTGTAAGTAGTAGGCATCTTGCTTTGTAATTTGGCAAAGGGACCCAAAGCATTTTGTAAAAAAATATATTTTGTATAACGCCTCTGAGCCTTTTCAAAACGATCTGAATAAGTTGAATATGCAGAATTCCAAATGACAACGGCATATTCAAGAAGAAATCGAACCAACCCAGTGAAAAGTGATAATAAGGTAAATGGATCGTTAAAGTCCTTTCCGTTTCATTTTATAAATCCATCAACTGAATTAGCTTTTGCAACAATAGAGTAAGGTCGGCAAATATGGCCCACGTGGGTAATATGGCCCACCATAATATTTCTTCAATACACAAGCGCACGCAGTTAAAACCACATTCATTACAAGTACGTTTAAACCGGTTTTGGCTCAATCAATCGTGGTTGTCCTGGCACGACAGACGTACAAAATATTGAGTTAAACGTTTTTGTAGTAATTTGTTGGTGAGTTTTGTTAAGTGTTTTCACAGTGAATATTTGTAAATTTGATAGTGCCTTTCTAAGATTGAATAGTGTTGAATATTTTCTTATTGTCAGTGATTTAGAGCTTTAACAAAAGTTTATGAAGTGTGTTTAAATTGAAAATTAGTAATAAAAATACAGTGCGTGTAATATGGCCTAACCCATGTATTTTAAATATGGTCTAGTAGGCCAAATTTAACATGTGACCTTCGTTGAAATTTATCGTTTTGTTTTTATTTTCATTTGTAGGAAACATGGCTTCAAACTCTAGCAAGTGCACAAAATAACGACAAACGTGGGCCAGGGATGATATGATGAAAGCAATCCCTGCCGTAAACCTCAAAGATATGGGATTTTAAAGGCAGCAAAAATGTTCAATGTACCTAGAACCACACTGAGGTGTTTAGTGGCAAGAAAGGATAAACCTTTGGTGGAGGTGGTAAGTGTCAAACTAGGCAGGAAAACCATTTTTCCTGGATAACTCGAGCAGTATCTAGTATACAATTGCATGAAAATGGAAGGGAAACTATTTGGTCCAACCAGGAATGACATAAGACCATTAGCATTCCAGCTAGCTATAAAGAACCGGATTCCCAATCCATTTTCTGTTATAAAGGAAGTTGCGGGAAGGGACTGGGTACTTTTATTTCTAAAACGTCATCCATCGCTGTCATTCCGCCAGCCGACTGGAACGTCTTTAGCCCGTGCTTCTGGATTTTCAAAACAAAACGTGGCAATTTTTTTTTGACAATTTAGAAATGCTCATGACCAAGTACCATTTTACCCCCCAACACTATTTTTTAATGTGGATGAGACGGGGATTTCAGTAGTTCCAGCCAAAATGCCAAAGGTATTGGCTTTGAAAGTTAAAAAAAAGGTGGGAGAATTAACATCTGCTGAAAGGGGATCAGGGGATGCAGGAGGGTCAGACAATCCACACCTTATGAAAGGTGCACCGCCGGGTTCAATATATGCTAATCATCCATCAGGATGGGTGCAGGCAAATTTGTTCACAAAGTGGTTCAAATACTTTTTAACAACAATGAAACCAACGGCATCTTCACCTGTATTACTTATAATGGACAGGTATTCAAGCCACGCCAGGAATATAGAACTTATAGACCTGGCTAGAACAAATAATGTTCATATTCTATCTATACCTCCGCATTCAAGTCACAAAATGCTATCCTTAGATAAGACTTTCATGGGACCTCTTAAAAAATATTTGACTGAAGAAATTAGAAGCTGGACCATAAACATCACGAAAGCTTTAACCCAGTATGATATAATTGAGCTATTCGGTCGAGCCTTTTCAAAAGTTCAAACTGCAGCAATTGCTCTGAAAGGCTTTTCGTCCACAGGGATATGTCCTTTTGATAAGAACGTGTTCCAAGACCACGATTTTCTAGCAGCAGAGGAAGATGAAATACCTTTATCTAACATGGAAAATCCTGCTCCTGCTGATGCACGTGAAAATAATGGTGAGATGACGCAGTCTAAGCAAGATGAGTCGAATAAACATTCACAACCTTCGACTACTGCGATGAAATGTGTTTCGGAATCAACAAATTTGGTAACTCCACATCTAATTTCTCCTATCTCTGTTCGAGTAAAAAAACCTTCAACTCGTGGAAGGAAGCGAGGAAAATCGGAGTTGATTTCATCATCAGCTTTAGAAGAATCAATCAAAAAAAGAGTTAAAGAAAAACAATCATGGGGTTTCAAAAAAAAAACTCTATCTATTTTTAATTTCAGATGGTTCCCACAAATTTAAAGTTCAACGAAAATAATGAACAAAGCATGGTAAGGAAAAAGAGAAGCTAAACCCAGCCCTCATCCTCAGAAAGTGAGGAGGACTTCATTCCAGATGACGGTCCTGATAAAAGTAACCAGACGGATGCTAGATGCATCTATTGCACTGGCCTGTTCTCTGACGATAAGCAAGGTGAAGCTTGGGTACAATGTGTTGTATGCAGAATCTGGGCTCATGGCGATTATACTGGCAACGAGCAACAATATTTCATATATAAATATGTCCACCCTAGGCCATAAGGGTAGGCCATATTTGATGAACTTAGTTTATATTCAATATGGGCTTTAAAAGAAAATGAAGAGTTCAGGAAAACACCTAAGTCCTTAATCCTTTGTACTCTGCTCAAACGAGTTGAATTAACTGAGTAATTAATCGCGAAACTCTGGTGAAAGAAATCGCATTGCATTTATTTATGTTGAGTGTCAAGCCATTGGCGTTACACCATTCAATAATACAGCTTAGATCCGATTGGATCAAATGACAATCTTGTACACGGTTAATAGCAGAAAAAAGTTTTAAGTCATCTGCATACAGTAAACAATGACAGAAATAATGTCGTTAATAAAAATAACGAAAAGTAATGGGCCTAAATGGCTCCCTTGTGGTACGCCGGAGGTACAATTTATCGTTCTCGAAAGTGAAGTTCCAATTTTACTCGTTGAGTACAACCAATGATGAAAAGATGAAATCCAGCGAAGTATTTCAGAGTGAAACCCAAAAGATTCGAATCGGAAGCTTTACTAAAGTCGGTATATGACGTCGACCTTACCTTTGTTCTCCATATCATTGACTATGTAAGAAGAAAAAAAGCCAAATTCGTAACAGTGGGACCCACAGATGCTGAGCTTCAGATAAACATTCCTTCGTCAAAAACTGAAGTCTGTTTTTCACAATACTTTTAAAAATACCTTGATAGTTCTCAACATTATTTTTTGAACCGGACTTATGAATAGGCACCAAACATGACGTCTTCCATACATCTAAGAAATTTCCTTCGGAAAGTGAACGTTTGAAGATGTTCACTAAAGGAGTACAAAGAGAACTACTACAATTTTCAGTATTATGGCTGGTATACCATCAGCACCCCCATTTGGATCTGGCTGAAGAGTCTGAAGAGCTAGGAGAACTTCTTCAAAGCTTAGTTGAAGCGAACCAATATTGACGCAGCTAATGATATTCCTCGCACATTGATATGGAATTTACAGTTTGAGTAGAGAGATTCCAAGAAGGTAACGAAAAGGTCTAGAGTTGGTTCAACAATAGACGATTCCATGTTTTTGTAAAGCATAATATATTTAGAATTCATATATTGCCAGAACTTTTTACTATTCTGTTTAATGTTGCATTCAACAAACATGGTGTAGCCCTTGTGAAGAAATTTACTAAGCCATATGAAATCTTTGCGCAATTTGCTAAAGTTCTCATACTGGTTTTGTCTATTCGATCTAAAATGCTTTATTTTTTAGATTCTTTAAATGAATTAGTTGTTTATTATACCAAGGAGGCTTGGATAAAACCCTGTTTTTAGAGATTGGGACAAATCTAGTAAAGCCATCGCATAGTATTTCAACGAAGCGTTTGTACATACAATCTAAATTCAAGTTCACACCACCTTGATCAAAAAGTTCCCGGTTAACCACCGTGTGGCGCTCCCATTGTTCCGATTTGAGTTCTGTTTTTTTTTTGCTAAGTTGGTAAATTTGTTCTTGACATTCCCTCTAAATATTAGCGTCATAGCTTGACATTTGCAAAAGTTACGTAGCCAAGAGTACATCTATCTCTGTGTGTGTTGGCGATTTTTTACAATTTTAGAAATGGATTTAAATGTGCAACAACGGACTTGTATTAAATTTTGCGTAAAAAACAGATTTAATGGTGCGCGAACGTTGGAAATGTTGCAAAAGTGTTTCGGCAACGATTCTCTAAAGAAAACGGTCGTTTACTAGTGGCACGAGCGGTTCAAAAGTGGTCGTGAGTCAATCGAAGATGATGAAAGCAGTGGCAGACCATCGACATCGAAAACCGACGAAAACATTGATGGAGTAAAAGAAATGTTGGCCAATAACCGTAAATTAACCATCAGAGAGATAGCGGTAGACTTGGACATTGCCTATGGATCCGTCCAAGACATTTTGGTTTCCGTCGTGTAGCAGCAAAGTTGGTGCCAAAAGACCTCAATTTCATGCAAAAAAGAGACCGTGTTGACGTCGTAAAAGAGATGATTTGCGAAGCTGAATCCGATCCCACATTCATCAAAATGATAATTACTGGAGACGAGACGTGGGTTTATGAGTATGACATGCAATCCAGACATCAGGCAAGTGAATGGCGTTCACCAAATGAGCCGAGACCAAAAAAACCACGTCGCTTTCAGTCAAAAAATAAGGCAATGCTCACGGTTTCCATGGATTACAACGGTTGAGTGCATCATGAATTTTTGCCGGAAGGCCAGACAGTAAACAAAGAGTATTAGTCGGGCGGTATAAGACGCTTGCGTGAAGCAATTCGCCGAAAGAGATCAGAATTTTGGGCAGAAAACTCGAGAATTTTGCACCATGATAACGCACCGTCGCACAGTTCCATCATTATTCGTAATTTTTCGACGAAAAATGCATCAAATACCATCCAACAGCCACCGAATTCCTCTGAATTGGCTCCCTGTGACTTTTTTCTATTCAATCGAGTTAAAAAACCACTACGGGGAACGCGTTTCAGCAGCCGAGAGGAAGTAATGGAAAAATCGCAGGAAGCACTGATGGACATACCGAAAACCGAATATAAAAAATGTTTCGAGGATTGGATCAAGCGCTGGCATAAGTGTGTTGCAGTCGACGGGGATTACTTTGAAGGGGACAATATAGATTTAGATGAGCAAACTTATATTCTTACAAGGACATAACTGATTACGATAATTATTAAGAGCGTTTATGACGATGGATAAGCCAACTTGTTCCACATGTAAGAATGGAAGCTTGAGTTTGTTGCCACCAAGCTTAGTGCGAAGAGTGATGATAATTCCACCTCCACGATCAGCAGCAACTTTGCATCTAAATATAACAAGACAATTGAAATTTAACGACGCGACGGGGGCAAACTATTCGTAGCGATTTTACAAATTACCGATCATATTGAACATTTTTGAAGCTCATCATCATATTTTATAATAAGTTTCTTAATATGTACGCATCAGAAATATAGTAAAGTGTCGAGTAGTTGTGTAAGTCTTCTGTGTGACTGTTGGAACTGATTTATTATATCTTTTTCATTTTTGGCTTATCTTCAATGTTATTTCTTAATAAACTTGTAGGACACAAGTTTGAGCCAATTCCTCAATATTTTTGTGTCATTTTTTACTGCTGAATGACATTTGAGATATGTCTGTCTTTAGATAATGTCGCAAAATTTCGGGGTACACAACCCAGGGATATTATATTGTGAGCAAACCATTTTGAAGACTTCGTATCAGTCAGACATTCAAGGCAAAATGGTACTTGTTTCAAAAGATCTACGGCATATATGTATGTACTCGTATATCAGAATGTATTCTTAAAATAAAGCAAACGCATAATGCATCCGTTCTTAACTATAATAGCTTTGTCCACGGCGTCCATTTAAAATTTGATATCAGTCGTGTCGCCATTTCCAAATCAACAGACAGAATCGTGCCCTGTATTAAAGTTCATGGGAAATTTGAATACATTTTCATATTTATTCGGCTTTGTGCGCCAAGATAACATATTGAGATTTGATAGATATATGCACATAGATACAAGTCTATAAATATAAGAACGTCAAAGTCGTTCACATCTTATTCATGAATACGAAGTGACTGAGCCAACAGAATACGCGAATCTATAGAACTGGTCAAGCAAGATCACCAAAGAATCACCAGCTGATGACAAAAGGGAAAAAAAATTCACATAAAAATATAATTTTATAGATTCGACCAGCAGCGGCGCGGCGGTCCATTGTCATAGAAAACGAGAAAAAAAATAAATCATATCTTTCCAGATTCGCTCTATGCATGCTGATATGAGTTTATGCAAAAGCCAGCCACATTCAGTCATCTCGTGCACCTTGCCCAACAGTCCGTATTATGGTAATTGAGAAAGTGATCTCCTCTGGAATCAGTAACTCCACATGGGGATTGGATTTCTTGGAGATCGGCAGTATGAAAAAAAAAACAAAGAAAAATAATAATAAATAAAAAATTCTTGACAATGGCCTGAATCACTGAAGCAGAGACGAACAAGTGAACACTGGATCCAGACGATTCAATATCATGGTGACAGAGTTGACAAACTCTCAAACAGAAATGATTGAGTGAGTAACCAACCTCAAAGTGGTGTCATTTACTAAAGGAGTTTTACGCATACGTACGTTCCGTCATCAATATTGCGTGCGACCAACCGACGATATATCTTTATGTGACAGGAGATGCGCAAGCTATTTCGTTTTTCTTCTTTGTGGTTTGAAGAAGTTCTATATAAAAGATCAACAATCTTGTGCAGGATGTGGCTGAGCATGCTCAACGGTTTATAAGAATAAGGAGCAGAACAAGTGTGCGTCGCTTAGTTCTATTGTTTGAAGACATCCCGTGGGATTGGTGAGCAACACAGGATAAAAAAAAGTGTAATCAATCATCTGAAGGTATCAAGTAATGCACCAGTTTCTGGGACCTCTCCTTTTATGGAACGGTATTTTAATGGAGTCGACATAAGAAGACACTTTAAGTTGATGTGGAATTTATGGAAATATTCGTATGCATATTGGGAGTGTACGTGTCTTAGAAGAATTTGTAATTATCTCCGCATAAACAATGGAATATCTTTTAGTAAATTGTGGACTAGATGATAAAAGTGCGATGGCGGACATTTTTAATTTAATCTGCGTGGATATATTGTAGAAAAAAATAAGGATAACTCCCACTATTGTAGTCACACTCGTTTAGAGAAACAATAACGGATTTGAGTTAAAAAAAAATTATTTTTATTCGTAGTATCATTACGTTACGTTACATTTGTCAAAAAGACATACGCTGACATGGGATACGTCATGTAGGTAGAAAAGCGTTTAGATGGACATGAAAAAGTACATCCGAAAGCATAGTCACCAGTTTGAATCAAACGTTCCACAAACAACAACGATATTGAACAGCTTTCAGGAGTTAGGGCTCAACCATAATAGGCGAAGCTAATGTCAGAACTGCACGAAAAGTTACCTTAAATTACTTCAACTGGACAAGATGCCCATAATGGGATTTTTGAAAACGTATCCATCTGTCAAGTCAAGTTTTCATTTGTTTTGTGTTTTGTGTAGCTACTTGCATTTGTTCGCAAAAATTATTTTGAATCGTGTATGAAAAATTAGTGAAAAAAATTAATTACAATTACAATTCACTTGAAATTACAAAATTTAAATCAAATAAGCTGTGTCCTTTCTAATAAAAATAAATAAACTTACTTCTCAAAGGCTGTGATTCTTAGCTTTTTGAAATTCCAACTTCCGTACGAAGTGCGAGAGCAAAGGTTAATGAAAACTCGACGAAACTGGGCAATCCGTCGTTATGGGTGCAGAATTGTATTTATTATATTACAAATTGCTTGTATTCGCACATTTATGTACGTACACGTACGAATCCTTTCGCCTATTATTGGTCTGCATTTAGTCTTAAAAATTTCGAGCAAACGCAAATGAACTGTAGCTTAGCGGGCTACTCACCGTGGTCAAATCAGTCAAAAGACCTTGTTTTCATAAAGGAAGTATTCTGGCATTTTGAGTTTTAAAACGCTGCTTAGCAAAAGTTCACGAGAAGCTCCTCACACATCTTTAAGACGACGATACGTACAGTTGGGGATTCCAATAATATTCCTGCGCAGAATAATGCATTCAGACTTACACCTGTTTCCTTATAAGATGCAGTTAGTTCAATCTATGCGCCCGGCTGATTTCCAAACACGTCTGACATACTCTGCAATGATCTTAAACTTATACAATGAAATTGATGATTTTTATTCAAAGTTATTGATGACGGACGAAGCCCACTTTTGAATAGTCAACAAACAAAACTGCAGGTTTTGGGGAGAAACGAACCCAAGAGAAATTCATTCCAAACCCTTGCACCCCCAAAGGGAAACAATTTGGTGTGGGGTGTCTTCCCAATTAATCATTGGGCCGTACTTCTTCGAAGATAGTGAAGGAAATGTTACAACAATAACTGGTGAACGCTATAGGGAGATGCCCCATGCATTTTTGGTACCCCAAATGAATAGATTTGGCTTGCAGAATATGCGCCCACACAGCTCGCAGATCAATGGACGACATACTGAGGGAAATTTTTCCAAACCGCCTAATATCAAAATATGGTGATGTGAAAACTTTATTCTACGCTTTCTTCTGTCGAAAACCTTGTGCTTGTCAAAAACTGCTTGACGTTCACAAATACACAGTTTGAGTCGCTTTGTATATTTACATAGCCTGTTGAATCTTGTAAATAGATTCCACAAAAATAACAAGGCTCTGCGTTGTAATCTTATCTGCGCTTGGGTCATTACTGTTCAGATTCAGTTTTATGACACAAGCAATGAGAAGAATGAGGCAATTAGGAATGTAAATATTTTACATATATTCAGCATGCTCAATAGGCTTTTTTAGTTCGGACAAATCCTGCGATAAACAAAGAGCAGCTATCATATTGTGGTAACCACTTAAATGTGAGCAGCGACATCTAGCAGAAAATGTCGAAGACCAGAAGATTTCGATACTGGAATAACAAAGTCTCGACTGGAGAGTGGAATCGAATTTTCTAGCACATTGGAAATTGTATGGGACGCTGGATGGCGAGGATTGTTCTCGAAGTAAGTCATTCGAGTATAAATACCAGCATCCCAAAGGTATGCAAATCAGTTCTAAAGTGAAATTTGAAGTGTTAATTAGGAGAAGTGATTAAGTGGTTTAAGTAAAAGATAAGAAAAGTATAAGCGGTTGAGAAATTGGATTGTACTGAGAGAAAGAATTAAATAGTGAATTGTAACTGTACTGAATAAAGGGATTTGTATTGAAAAGAATAAGTTCTATTATTTGTACCCACACAAACATTTAACAATATTGTGGATAAGACAAACATTTTCACGATAAGGGTGCACATAACAAAAATATGTACTTCAGTTGTGAAACGACGACGGAGCACTACTCATTCACGCCGAAGTATGAAAAGCGGCAATCGATGTTGCTGAAGGGGTTGGAACCGTCTTCTGATCCTGAGGAGATCCTGGCACTGCTCAAAGAGAAGGAGTGTGAAGGACTCAAGTTTGTGGGGGTAAAGTCATTTACCACAGCTATAGCCAGGCGGGAGAAACGGAGTCTGTCGTTCTTTCTGGTGCAGCTCAGTTCCGAAAGTCTTCTGGATAGTCTAAGGAGTATCAATGTCTTAGACTACCAGATGATTCACTGGGAAAAATTAAAAAGGAGCGAAGGCGTTATACATTGCATTCGCTGCCAGAGGTTCGGGCATGCTGTGTCGAACTGCCAAATGCAGCCTCGATGCGTAAAGTGCAGAACCACAGTTCCAAGGAGTGTGCTCTGGGTAGGGACGGAACATCCGATAGGTCGCAGCTCTCGTGTGAAACGTGGGACACATCGCAAACAATCGGGGTTGTCCTAACTTCGCTGACATTAAGAAAGCAAAACTGGCTCGGCAGTAGAATGTGGAGATCAAACGTTCACCTGTTAGGTTTCAAACACCATCCGTCATGTCCCAAATTTCCTACGCCCAAATGGCGTCAGGTAGGGGGGCTACGGTACAGCAAGCGACTGTTGCTTCTCCGGCGCCAACGCCGAGAACAACGGAAGATGCACCTAACATGCTGGCCATCTTGCTCGAAATCCAAGGGCAGATGGCTCAGCTGTAAAAGCAGGTGCAAGAACAGGCCAAGCGGGTGGACCATATCCACGCGCTCCTGCCGGACCTAACGCAACACATGTCGTAATGGGTACGCACATGGTGGAGCAAACATTGTAGGTCCTTGCCTGACCAAACTCCCGATGTGCTTTTCGCTAGCAAAACCAAGCTAACTGATAAGCACAAACTGGAGTACAATAATTATATTGTTAGAAGAAGAAATCGGCCCAGATGCAAACGTGGAGGCGGTGTCGCGATCTTCATTAAAGAAGGTATAAAATTTCACAGAGTGTACAAGGGCGTGTTGCGCAGGTTCCGGGTGTTGGAGGCAGTCGTCATTTACATCCCGCTCCGCAGTGGAAAGCGGCTGTACTTGGCCTCTGTTCATGCACCTGAGGCTTCACAATCTACTCTATTCATTACAGAGCTCGACACGCTTTTTCGACTTCTGAGGCTGGAATTGGGGGAGAATTATTTTATAATCGGCGGGGATTTCAACGCTAAACACAGAGATTGGGGAAATATTTACCAAATACTAGAGGGAACCTACTATTCGATTGGTGGGGTCAGCAGGATGTCATGTACAGACTCGGTCTTAAAGCGACGGATAACCCGTGGTTTTCCACAGGCGGGTCTTATTTGGATCTACTGCTGTACGACGAATGCATACGATTCAAAGGTACGAATTTACAAACGCTAAACTGTCTGCGCACATTCGTGTATGACAGTGACCATTGTGGTTTTAGCACCAAAATTACAGTTCCCAACGAAATTGCGGAATTGGAGGAGTTTGTC
Source organism: Volucella bombylans (assembly GCA_949129095.1). NCBI lineage: Eukaryota > Metazoa > Arthropoda > Insecta > Diptera > Syrphidae > Volucella > Volucella bombylans. Next base: position 165,816,575 of record OX422141.1, on the reverse strand, counting down.
CAAAAATATTCTGACAACTACAGTAAGACTCGATGGACACTCTTCTCCGCAACCTTGAAAAGAGCGCTCTCCTCGAACACGCTACACCCACCGTCCAATAGGAATTTGTCAAACGAGGAGATCGACAATTACCTAAAACAAATGGACGAGACAATTAAACAAACTATGGACACTACAATAGCGCGGTATCGACGTACGACTAACGAAGATCTGTTCCGCAATCCTACTATTGACGCACTGCACCGACAGAAAAGTAGACTTCTGTCAAGACTCAAAAACTTGTACAGACAGTTAACTGACAGACAAGACCCGGAGATTAGGACACTGAAGTCGTCGATTAAAAATATTCAAACGCTAATAAAAGAGAATTACAGAATTTCTGTAAGTTTGTATTGGAACAACAAGGCTCGGGCTGTAAACACCAGCAACCCGAATATGTTTCCGCAAATAAATAAACTATTTCGGAGCCATATACCAGGAAGTATATAGGGCCATTGATAACATTGGCCCTAATTGCGACCTGGACAATCGCGTCTTGGTGCACGACTTCTGCATTCGAAATGAAATAGGGAACTGGCGATCCGAGGGCTCTGGTTTCACCCGGTTTAGCGACGAAAATATGGCAAATAACGTCATTGCCAGAGAGGGTGGCCTACCCCCGTTCATTTCGAAGGCTGGACTCCATGAGATCTTCGACACAATCAGGGCTAAGAAATCGGTGGGGACCGATGGTATTCCGAACATCGTGCTTCGACATCTTCCTCTAGAAGCGGTGGACATTTACACCACCCTGTTTAATAATGCAATGAATAATGCACATTATCCAGCGAATTGGATTGTCATAACGTGATTTTTGCTATTCAGATTCATTATTTCATCATTCAGATTTTTATTTTAAATTTTGTGAAAATGTCGAATGCATTTGAAAAATTAATGTTACGAAGTGATAAAGGTGGCACATACACCATCGACATAAAAAGGTGAACGGCAAATTCATAAGCATTGGTGTGGTCATAAGAAAGTTTGTGTCAATGGAGGAGTTCCGGCAAAATGCTACAATTGTATGAGCATCGTCACGAACTCCGCAAAATCGCGTTTGTCAAAGCACCGGTGATAAATATTCAGACAACATCGAAGAAAATGAAGCCGCTGACTTGGGTGAAAAAAAGGATGATGAAATTATCGAAATATTATAGATACACAATATCTAAACAAGGAATTGGAATCGATCATGAACAGCAGTGACAATTCACGTCCATATTCGCGCTCAAGTTCACGTCTTCACGTCTACCCTTGGAACAAAAAGATGTAAGGCGTCTTTTCCTATTTTTATAAGTAATTATAGACTGATTTGATTGAATTCATTTTAATTCAATTTATCAAGGAACATCGGGCTTAAGAACACCGAAACAACAAAAACTGAAACGGTTCATGGATTATGTAAAAACTGCCGAAAGTAAGAAGCTCGATCCTTTGGCGGAGATGTTTTTTTGTGGTTGCAACATACCATTTCAAGTGGCTGACTCAATCTATTTCAAGAACTTCTGGCGCCCAGCATATAACCCGCCTAATCGTCGACTATTGGCAAGCAAAAAACGAAACACGGAATTAACCACCAAAATGAACAAAAGAGTAACATTGTTGGTGGTTGGATGGCAGAACTCTTCGGTAAATCGCCCTTATATGGCGATGATGCTTGCAAGTTCAAGTGATGAACAAGTTTTTCTAGAATCGTTCGACTTCTCTGGTATTCGAGAAACAGGTGAAAATATATTGGATGACATAGATAAAGCGATTGTTATAGCAAAAGAACGCTATGATGCCACTGTTTATGCCATTTTGACTGATATTGCATACAATATTCAATATATGGGTGTTCGTTTCCGATCATTGGGCTTATTAAACTCAACATGCAACGCACATTTTGCGAATTTGTTGGCTGGTGACATTATGAAAAAGCCACAAACCACTAAGGTAATGGAAAAAGTAATAACTGCGCAGAAAAATTTCAGGCGAACTTTCTTAGAAGATCATCTTCTAAAATCTGGTGGACATAATCTAATTCTATCTTGGTTAGCACGTTTGACAACTCAACGAAATGCATCCTCATCGTTTTTTAAAAAATTTTTCTGCTATGAAAACGGTCACCGCCACCTGTGATGTGGAGGTGGAAACTGATAAAGAAGCGATCAGACCGAAAGCGAGCTTTGCTTCAAGTCTCTTTAGATTAGATTTCATTTTTATTTCGTATAAGAATTTTTACATATGGTTTGTTACCGCACATTTAATAATACAGGGATTTGATAATACAAAGTATCTTGCCACTGAAATAGTTGTTGAAACATTTGAATACAGAAATTTATTAACAAGAAAGAATCATTAGAAGGAAAATACGACAAAAACCTTCCATAAGAAAAAAAAATAAAATAAATAAATAAATACAAATAAATAAATAAGTAAACAAGTAATCAAGTAAAGAATTTAATAAATAAATAAACAAATAAATAATCTATAAACAAATAAATAAATAAATAAATAAATAAATTAGTAAGTAATAAAGAAATACGTAAACAAATAATTTAATAAACAAATAAGTAAATAAATAAATAAATAATTAAGTAGAAATAAGTAGAAAGAAATAAATAAATAAATTAACAAAAATTTTAACCAATTAAAGAAACAAATATAAACAAATTAAGTCGCATTTAGCTATCAAACAATTCATTAATTAGCGGGTTATCAGGGAAGCTGCATCTTATTACAAAATTTGACTTAAGTTTTGCGATTCTTTCACAAATCAATTCAACGTTCGCTTTGTTGTATATGTCTACTGTTGAATGATGCCAGGGTAAGCTGAGCATCATTTTTAGGACTCTATTTTGACATGTCTGCAGTTTTTTTATGTGGCATTTTGCACAATCCCCCCAAACTTGGCATCCATACAAAAGAATAGCCTGAAAAATAACTTTGAAAATTATGATCTTGTTTTCTGTTGAGAGCGCTGATTTTCTATTAATAAATTGATATAACATTTTAATAGCCACCCCTACTTTCTTGACCGTTCTAGTTATGTGTTCATTAAATAACAACTTTGAATCAAGCTGGATACCTAGATATCTGACATGGGGCTCCCAAGGGATATTTACTCCATTAATTTGTAACGGGTTAGAAGGCAGAAAGCAATGTTTTCTTTTTCTAGTGAAAAAGATAGCTTGCATTTTCGCTTCATTCCATTTTATTTTTCATTTTGTGTAATACGAGTACTTTTTTAATACTTCCATCGCATTATTGAGATTGAAAGCAAATTCATGCGACGAATCATCAGCAAAAATGGCTACATGGCAATCGTGCAAAACAGGAAAATCGGACGTGTAGATATTATGCAAAATTGGGCCTAATACAGAACCTTGAGGAACACCAAAATCATAAGTTATTAAGTTTGAGACACCACTATTAACATAGACCTTAAAACAACGACTAGATAAGAAACTTTGAACTAACTTACAAATATAGGACGGAAAATTAAATTGTATCATTTTGTAAATAAGACCATCGTGCCAGACAGTATCAAATGCTTTTTCGATATCTAGTAAAAGCATTCCAGTTGATTTACCTGCGGAGCGATTTGCTTTCACAAAGTTGCAAATTCTAACTACTTGATGTGAAGTATTATGATGTTGCCTGAAGCCAAATTGTTCTTTAGGATAAATATTATTATCACAGATATGTTTGAGTAACTTTTTCTTAACAACTTTTTCTAATATTTTGCTTAGACTACAAAGCAAACTTATTGGCCTATAACTTTCTACACTTTCAGGTGGCTTACCAGCCTTAAGCACCGGTACAATTTTGGCTAATTTCCAAGCCTCTGGAAAGTACCCTATCTTCAGGCAGGCATTTATGAGGAAAGTTAAATATTTTATTCCAGATTTGGGCAACTGCTTTCAATGCAGTAAATACCGCCTGCTTTTCTTGTTCTTAAATCATTGACTATAAATTGAATATCTTTCTCTGATGCGAAATTTACAGAAGATATTGGTGCGCTTCTATTTAAGAAATACTCTTGAACTGTGGTATTCACAATATTATCTGTATTAGCATCACCAATAAATCTGGAGATGTTGTTATTGTTCTATAAATGCCAAACACGAGTACTTTAGAAACTTTATAATTTTATTTTTATAATCGAAAGATACAATAATTAATTTATGCTTGAACAAGTCAACTGATCCCGGTGGTTGCTACGAAAGAAGTGAAAGGCTGTACATTTTCGACTGAATATTATGCATATAACATTGGTAACGGAACAGAGGATTATCTACATGGTGTGATGGTACAGCAATATCTACATAATGTAATGGTACATACCATGTAAATAATGACCTGCCCACGCTTATTGATGATCATTAATGATGGAAATATAGTGTACATTATACAATTATTGCATGAGAAACTTTAAACAATTTTTAGTGATTTTAGATATTAATTACATTTTACATTTTCTTTTTAGATATTAAAACATAGCTCATTTAAATAATTATAATTACAATTATGCAAGAATTATAAGATATGCAATTCTGAACAGTTATTTCTCGCAAAAGTTCAGCTCAAGGGCATTTGCCTTTTCCACATCCGAAATATATGTGCTAACAGTATCTTTTAAAAATGGTAACTGCCTTTTTCTATTTTTTATTACCTTCATAATGTTCCATAAAGGTCTAGTATTTTTTTCTAATGAGTTCAGCTTTCTGTTCTAGTTTTTATTATGAGCCTGTGATATTCTTAGGGCAATGATCTTATTGATATTTGATACCGCATGTCTGTAAAGAGGGTCTCGATATCTCTGCCAGTTTTTTCGGTAAACGTTTCTTATTTTTATTAGATCTAAAATATAGGGGGGAAGTTTTATGTTAACTTCACTTATAGTTTTCTTTGGAATACTATTTTCAGCAGCATTTAATATTATTTCTGAAAACTGTTTTAAAATAGCATCGACATTTTCTTTACTGGAAATAGCTTCTACGTTGTCAATTGTACCTCGAAATATGTTATTGATCTCAGATCTGAAACGTACCCAGTTCGCATTTTTCAAATCTTGGGTAAACTTGACTTGTTTAATCGCTGTGCAATAAACCTTGCAAAAAACAGGAGTGTGATCAGAGCTAAGAACGTTAACAACAGTTGGCTGTGATATTAAGCTAGGAACATTAGTAATAAACAAGTCTAGAATGGATGGCCGGCCACGGGAACTACAAGGGAAATAGGTGGGACTAGTGGGAAACATTACAGAAACTGGTAGGTTAACACATAAATCAGACAGAATATTTCCCCAGGAGTTAGCTCTTGAACAACCCCAGTCCCTATGTCTGCAGTTAAAGTCACCTCTAAAAAGTACTTTTCCGTTCAAGGAGAATAACCTGCGAAAATCATTTTTGACGGCAATTCTTTTGTCATTAGATCAATGAACTACGTATGCTTCAAGTCTCTTCAATCAACAATTTATCGCCTCACTTAAGATTGGTAGATATACTAAATCCGGTGGCAGAATTAACAAACTTTTGACACAAGAGCACCACCTGGTGGTCTGCTGCTGATGCAGCTGAAAAATGGTTCGAATTATTGCTTATTATTTGAAATGCCGCATGAAGGAAAGTAATGTTTTGAACAATGTAACGGTGGCAGCCAATTTTTTTTACCCGATTTATTGTGGCAAAAGTTTGAATGCGGATGAACGTAAGCAAGATACAGCCTACCTTTTTTGATAAGCTAGAAGGAGCTCAACTTGAATCGTTACATGAATTTACAAAAGATGAAAGGAAAGTTCCAGTCTTTGAATCGAAAAAAAAAAATATCGTCACCAAAGGCTTTCTGGCACTTCGCCGCCGAACTAGGCCATGATCAGCTAGCTGCATTCGCTATGGATTATTTAAGAATCCCTTCATCCACCGCACAGCTGGAACGGTTGTTCTCCAACTGGGCGTATATACACAACGACATAAGAAATCGGCTCTCAGACGAATCATCCAAAAAAACTCGTGTATTCTTATTTCACGTTACGGTCATCTGATCGAATGGAAGAAAGGAATTTTACTATTGCGAAATCACTGAAAATTAAAATCAATTACTAGTCGGAAAAGGCGATTTACGAGGAATATGAGAACATCGTATTCACTTTACCACCTTAGGCTCATCGAAGCCGTATTAAAATCTAATAAGACTAATGAAGAAGCATCGGGCTCCCACGTCCAGAAAAAACTGGTGGGGCAATAGAAAAGTCCGATATAAGTATATTCATATCGTCGACCAGCTTAAAAGAGAATAAAATGAAATTGCAGCATCATGGAAGTATGTGAATATGAATATGAATACACTTCTTTACGCATCCAAGAAGTTATCAAATAGAAATGTTTGTGTCAAAATTCGAAATTTTCGGAGGGCGAACAGGAAATGAGTCACATATCGCAAGCTAGAATGTCTATCCAGTCTATCGAACAGGGATAGGTGGGAACGTGGGTCAAATAAATTTGCACTGAACAGAAAGAGCACTTTAACGAAGAATTCCCGTGCAGAGTCATTTTATCTTACGGAAGCTGAAGTTAGCAAAGCGGTAACAAAAATGACCCGGACCGTATGCCCTCCGAAGTAAACGCAGTAATCGGAAACTTCGGATTTAAATTTTGTTTATTAAATGATAAGAGGCGAACGGATCAGTGAAAAAATATAGCTTTCTTGTATAAAGGCAACAATTACCGATCGATGTAATTAATGTCGCATACCGTAGGAGTATATGAGAGAATTCTAGACAGCCGACAGCGCATGGGCTTCAGTGCGACTTTGTGGAAGGTGACCTACCATGCCATTCAAAGTTCACGGGTAAAATTAAAGAAACATCGCTGCGCTACCAAAGATCTGCATATTGTCTTTATTGATCTGAAGAAACCGAGTCCCCCGAGAGAGATGCACTAGTATATAAGAATATTTTAAGACATGTGCGTTGAAGCGAGAGTAAACGGACAATTCGAAAATAAAGTTGAAGAGATCGCAGTCCGTTGCTTTTTTATGCAAATCAGACCGAATATCTGCAGTCCATTTTCTCAAGCCCAAAAAAGTCTAAAATCCGAAATTTTAAAATATTAAGGCCCTGATGTTATACGATGTTATGTCGCAACCGCTCGGGGTTTCAACATGTCCAAGCACTGTTTTGAAGTAGTCATCCGTGTTCGTTGTTGAAATAGAGTAAACAATCGCGGCATACATCGTACGACGGTTTTTTCATATTCAAATAATTTTTGAAAATATTGTGCAACCGACCATTTGAGATGCCTACAGCCTCAACAATCTAATGCACCGATCGTCCATCACCATGGCATGAACATTCTCTATTATTTCTGGTGCGTCGACCACAATTGGACATACAAGAATAGGCCTGCGGCACGATGTATGGCAAGCACAAAGTAAAAATTACATCGTCAGCGGGTATAACAAAATGTGATCTAATAAGAAGTACGCGCATCCTCGGAAATCAGCACATTAAGAAATCGGCAATGGGCAAACTTCAGGATAAACAAATCAGCTGGTTTTGCAGAAAATCCAGCCCAAAAAGCCAAGGTTCCAAAAAGAGGCCGTAAGCAAAATAAATGGGTCAATCAAATGCAAAAATATCAGCAAACTCCTGGATACAGTAGCGAGGTGATCCTACCTATACCAAAAGCGTTGTAGTAGCAATGCAAACACGTGGAAGATATATTGTATAGGGTCCGCCATCTAACGTTTTTTTTTTCAACTAGTGCTCATTTCGTGAATGGTAACACTTAGCTCATGTCTGATTTGACAGATAATTAGTTTTATCCTTCCGCTAAACGAATATGGTTGTGTATACGCTTGAACAACGCTGGGAACGTGGGCCTGCGATCGACTTAGAGAAGATGCCGATTTTGCCAAAAAAAACATCTTTTCAGATGAAGCTCATTTTGATCTTGGCGGGTATGTAAACAAGCAAAATTATCGCATTTGGGGCACAGAGGCATAATTGGGCCATTTTTCTTTTTTTTTGGCCGTTACAGTCAATGGCGATCGTTATCGGGCCATGCTGAACGAATTTTTGTTCACAAAAATTGAAGAGGAGGATATTGGCAACATTTGGTTTCAACAGGACGGCGCTACGTGCCACACAGCCGAAGCTACACTCGATGTTTTGCGCCCTGTTTTTGAAAATCGCATTATCAGCCGCAGAGCTGATGTCGTTTGGCCAACTCGGAGCTGCGATTTGACACCGTTGGACTATTATTTGTAGGGAGCCGTAAAAGATAAGTGTTACGCCGACAAGCCAGAGACAATTGACGCTTTAAAGGACAATATTCGTGAAGCCATTGGTGAAATACTGCTGCGCACAATCGATAATGTGCTTAAAAATTGGACCGATCGTTTAGGCTACTGCATGGCCAGCCGAGGCAGCCATTTGAATGAAATTATTTTCCGTTATTAACCGGTAGGATTGTACTTTCAAATAAAAAAAGAAATTTGAGAAAATATTCAGTAGTTTTTTTTATAGCATTTTCAAAAAAAAATTTTTTTTGGCGGACCCTATATGTACAACTAGATGAAGTTGCATGATCTGCAACGGTTAATGGAAAAAGAGGAAGCTTAAAGAAGTAGTTCGACAGCGACAATATAAAGATTTTACAATTCGTAGGTACCAGGACTTTTTACTTAACTATAAAGGTTAGACATAAATTATCCGAAACTATCGCCTCGTATTTAGGCCTGAAAAACCCTGATTTTACCAGTTTTATTATTTAGAACCTATTACTGAACGACACTGTGTATGAAAAAGAGCGATTTCTTTGACAATTGGAATTCAAGGGAATTAGAATTTTAGCCCTTATGTTTGAGATGAATAAATCCTGATCAAATGATTCAAAAATTTACCGAAAATCGCTGACAAGTCAAATATCTAGCAGTTCCTTCATTTGATATCTGTTGACATATTAAGGAAACTTACAGTAAGGCAGTCAGTGATAAGCTGTGCAAAATCGTTGCAGCTGGCCGTGGATATAAAACAGTTGCTCAAGGATTCTACAATGCATATACAAAACACTTGAATTTCCACCGAAATCTATTAGTTATCGAGAATGGCTGTTTCTGCTTTTCCTTCGATTACGGTAGGTATTTATTTTTTGGACCCATTCTTCTAAAAAACGAGTTGAAAACCTCAAATTTAAATAGTTTATGCTGTCGATGAAATAAAAGAGATATTTTTATGATTTCAGGATTTAGACTTCTAATTTGTAGACACCCCAGCATAAATTTCTATCAACTGCTTACACTAAGCGCACTTGAGATCCCAAATGCTACAAAATTGTTTAAGTAAAATGCAAAACATACTTCCCACAGCTTATAACAAATTTTTGATTACACAATAAAAATTAAAGTAAAAACCTTCAGGTTATCCACAAATTTAAAACTGTGGGGCTTCATACAAGCCGAGAAACCAAGAAAACCTCCCACGCTCCCTGTCAGTGACCCCCATACACTCAGGTACTCGTATATACATACATACTCGTATATTTACTTAAAAAGAAAAACTGTTCATATAAACTTACTCGCTTGATTGATCCTGACTACCATCGTTGGCAACCGCCGTAGGTAATTCATCAGCCGTATCCTGTTCGGCAGTAACTTCCTTGAAAGTGAAACTTATATCGTGGGCATCCTTATACGGCTTCGAACTCTTTGGAAAGGTATTCATACTAAATTCATGTCCACCACTCCGATTCCGTAAATTTAAATTCAGAAATTTCAGGTCACTTTCGCTGAGTTGTAATTCATCACCACCATTCGCAACATCGTCGATCGTCCCAAAGTCATGGGACTTTTTGAAATTTTTCGGCGGTAGTTCCGGTTTCTCATCATCTTCTGGAACTAGATGATGATTAAAGTCAACCGGCTCCTGACCAGGCTCATTATCCGCACACATACTGAAATAGTTTTGTATATGATCGTCATTCGGCAACAATGAGTCTGGATAGTGAGTGGACAGTGTAAGTGGATCGAGTGGATTCAGATTTCCAGCTTCATCGACATCGTCGACTCCGAATAGAAACGGATCATCAAGGACCGTAACTTTGGCGTTGGTTTTAGTTAGCTCACTGTTCGCATTAACAGAATGGTGGCTTTTGTTGCTGCTACTGTTGCTGCCTCGTAACGATCTAAGTAATTTCTTACTGCGCCTCTGCGTCTGTGTATTCTGCTTGAGCGGGAACAATGGTGGGTTGAAGTGGTTACCTGGGTTACTATCTGTGTTGGCGTTACTGGTAGCATCAGTAGTATCGATGCAGTTGCTCGTATCGCTGGTGGTTTTATTAACGCCATTATTTTTGTTGCTGGTCTTGTTGTTATTATTTGGCTCATCGCTGGTCTCGTGGTTGATAGTGGTGCCTTCTGGTGTCTTTTGCTGTTGCTGGACAATCGAAGACAATGCTAAGCGTTGGGCAGCTGCTTTACTGTAGACCTGTCGATAATATTTCTGCTGATCGCCGTATAAAAAGCAAACACGCCACCATTGTTTGCACGCTAGCAAATTGGCGGTGCGCGGCATAACCGGCTCAATTGATGATGACATGTTTTCCATGTTGCCGACTTAAGTAAAAAAAAAAAAGCTTGTTTTTTCTTCGTCCTCTTGCCTCTTGGCTTAAAGTCTTTGGTTTATCTGGAGATAATATTTGAGGTTCCCCGGGATCGATATATTTTTGTTTTATAGAAAATGTTCTGTTTTTGTTGGCCTGGTGTGCTGGTAGAGTAGTCTGCCGGGGACGGTCTGTAGTCTGCCTATGGAGACTACATACGCTTTGTGGTGTCAGCAGCCTAAATAAATTATGTCATTGTCAGTGATACAAGGTAATTTCTTTTTAATCTGGAATAAATGCATGAACCTGTCGACGAATCGGTTTTTGTGCAGGACGTTGTATTACGAGTATCTCAAGTCAACTGCTGGATGATATACAACGCGAGAATATTGTTTTGAAAGCGAAGTTAAACAAGAAGGATTGTTTTTTTTTTTTTTTTAAATATAGAACACAATGTCTATGTTATGTTACATAACTTGATTAGTTGCACACATTTTGTAAGAAAATTCAGCAGAAATCTCTAAGGACCAAGTCAAACATAGTCAATCTTCATGAGAGCGGATAATCACGATCGCTGAGCACAGACGACGAAGCAGCTTTAGCCTTGAATAGAAAGCTATCAGAATAAGAAGTTGTTAGGAAAGCTAGGTTATTGAGTTCATACTACTGGAATTGCGGATATCAAGGGGGCTTAAGTAAATATCTATCAGTAACAGCAGTGATAAATCAGAGAACGTTCCGTGGGACATAAGTAGCCATACTTGATTATCGCAACTTAAATTCAAAACCTAATATCTGTCAAAATCTAAACCTTACTGTGGCAAAGAGGCTTACCAGAATTATTTGATTAAGCCCAGAACTTAGCAATGCCAATATATTTCTCCATATGAAATCAACGGTGGCGTCCACAGTTCCAGTTGGAATGAGCTACTTTTTTTTTATTTTTAATTTGGGCGGGGTCAAGGGATTTAAGTACTCTTAAAATGTTTGCACACAGTGCGGGCGAAGGAAAATCAGGGAGGATGGAAAGAGAGGTACCGGTGAACGCTGGTTTTAAATGTTTGAGGGTTATCATGACTAGAGAATAAAGAGCTAGGTAGGGTATTCCATAAGCGAGTTGTACGGCTTAGGAACGAATCACGATATTTCAGAGTACGTCCGAAAGTGGGCTTGAGGGTATACTGATTAGCATTCATAGCGAAACGGGTGTTGCGGTTAAAAGTCTGAAGGGGTGTAATGCTACTGACGATTTCTATGGAGCACTGGTGGTGAAACCAGCGATAAAACAGAATGAGACACGAGACCTTGCGTCGGTGTTCGATGGTGTCCATTGTTTGAATGATATTAGTATCACCTATGAGTTTTAACGCACGGTTTCGAATCCTATCTAGCAGGTGCAGAGATGTTTTGGGAGTTCCCGACCAGATGTGGGCATTGTACTCCAATTTTGGGCCGACAAATGCCTTATATATTGAGGCCCGATCAGAGGGGGTGAAGTATTTCTTCCGTCGCTTGAGGAAACCTAGACATTTCGCAGCATTTTTGACGACATCGAATATCTGGTCATTCCAACCTAAGTTGTCATTGACGCTCTACAGCTGTTCCCATTCTACAGCCGCAGAGCAGGGACGTGAGTCCGGGAACGAATATGAAAACAGACAAGAGATCGTTGATGAAAATTAAAAAGAGTGTTGGACACAGAACGGAGCCCTGGGGCACACCAGCATTTATTTTGTGAATATCAGACTTGAAACCATCCAAGACAACTTGAATTGAACGTTCCGAAAGGTAGCTTCTAATCCATTGAAGAAGAGAGTCGTCGATACCAAATGCACGCATTTTCGACAAACGAGCCTGATGCCAAACTCTGTCAAATGCCTTGGAAATATCAAGTGCAACTATCTTGCTTTCGTCAGGTCGTTGTACGCCTTGGTTCCACTTTTCGGTGAGACATGACATCAAATCACCAGTGGACCTGTTGCTACGAAAACCATATTACCGGTCATTGAGAAGTTTTCGTGTTTTGTGATATTTCATGAGTTGACGGTGTATTAGCATTTCCATGACCGTAGAAAGAAGGGACGTAAGTGCAGTGGGTCTGTAGGATGAGAGAGAAGAAGATTCGCCTTTTTTAGGGACGGGCTGGACAAATGCTGTTTTCCATCTGCTCGGGAAGAGTCCTAAAGAGTAGGATTGTTGAAAAAGCTTACGCACCAGCGCCTTTATGTACGTTGAGATCTCTAAGAACTCTTGCTACTACACGAGTGCGAAAGTGGATTCGTCCCATTGAAGATTCGACGCACTCATGTGTAGGCGGAGATAAAGCACAATCTGGGAGTGTTGAGCTGGCCGCAAAGTGTGCAGCAAGCAGATTGGCCTTGTCCAAAGAGCTAACTGCTGGAATGTCATTGTAAATGACCGTTGGGATGGAGGATAAGGCAGAATTTCTAATATTTTTGACGAACAACCAACATTTTTTGCTACCTTTGGGACATTGTAATATTTTTTACCTCAGTTTTTGGTCGTATTTGAATCTTAATACTTAATGGACACCACATACACTTGAGATTCTCGGAGACATTTGAGGCTACACATCCTATATCTTGCGGATGTAGGATCTGCCGATATAATATTCAGCTTTCTGCTTGCAGGCCAAATCGCCAGTATAAACAAAAGTCTCTGATTGAGTACTGGATAGTGCTAGTTCTTTTCCAAAAAGGTGCTGTTCACTACTGGAACTTTGTCGATATACGAGGGCGGGTCAATAAGTCAGTGACTTTTGGAATAAAACACAGATTTTTTGATAAAAAAATAATTTTAGTTTTCAACGTAGTCTCCCTTGAGCTCTATACACTTTGTCCAACGCTTCTCCAATTTTTTTTATCCCTTCCAAAAAAAATGATTTGTCGAGGTCCTCAAAATAGGCCTTTGTTTGCGAGATGACTTCATCATTGGAGTCAAATCTTTTTCCACCAAGCCATTTCTTCAGGTTTGAGAACAAGAAGTAGTCGCTCGGAGCCAAATCTGGAGAATAGGGTGGATGAGGGAGCAATTCATAGCCCAATTCATGGATTTTTGCCATGGCAACTACACATGTGTGCACCCTTGCATTGTCTTGGTTTTTTGGTTTTTTTTCGCAAGAAATTAGTGAGTAGTCTGATAAAAATAGCTGTTAAACACAAACTAACTGACGCAGCAAGTTTAAATTTTGACAGGAGTCAACTGACAGATGCCTGTTGACAGGAGCAGTGTTGCTGTTTCAGTAAAGAGGTCAGAAATTCAAAAAGTCACGGACTTATTGACCAGCCCTCGTATACATAGCTTCAAAGACGTATTCATCATTCAAAATGGCTTTCTGTACATCACAGTTTTCATGTGGAAGGATCAGCAAGGAGCGAAGAACAAGACAACCTGCCTTCGGCTGGCCACGATTCACATAATAACGACGTTTCTTGACATTGCCCTCATTGATTCACATGCGCCAAAGGGATGAGAAGGATAAGTCAGTTAAGGATACTTTTCATGCGCGTTTAGAGCTAATATGGGAACGTGTATTTGTCACGTTGATTTGATAAATTAATTTCAAATATTCAAGGCATAAGTACAAGTGATCCCAGGATAACAGTAACCGCCGCTATTATCTTATTGTAGCCAAGCTCTGTACGCACCTACATATGTATGTAGAGCGAAAGAACTACGAAACAGAGAACAGAAAAAGCTCGACGTTGAACAGCTGAAATAAAAACAGAGTGGTCAAACCTTCGATGATCGATTGTTAGTTCTCTTTTCGCTTCGTTACACTTTATGATAAGTGTAACAACCGCCCTGTTCGAACTGCTGACAAGAGTGTTGTGATGTCAATTTAGCTGAAGACGCAGCTACTGAGGCACCGTACACCGTAGGAATTAAGAAGAGAGTATTTAAGAGTAAGAAAAGCTCGAGGCATTTGTTGATAAAGATTAGGCTTGAACTGGCACACGATGTCACTGAAAAAAGGGTCGCGTTGTTAAAACCTGGTGACAGTTGTTCTACGCAAGTTATTGATATTTAATTTTGATTGTTAAACGTCAATGAAAGAAAAACCCGAGCTCGAAACTAGATGGTCAGAACAATTCAGGATGCTTAGTTGAAAAAAAAACAACAACTTCGCGGTACCGCATGTTGTGTCAGTAAAATTGTATAAAACAGATGGCGAGGGACTTATGCATATGATTATAGACAGATACTCGTAATGATTGCATTAAAACAAATCTTTTGACTGAAATCTCATTGTGATCTAACCCAGTTCATAAGAAGAGTGATTTCACAACCTGCGTCAGCTTCCATGGTACCACATACTAATGGGTGACCAGATAGCAATGGTAATTTTTCCAATTATTATGCTTCAGCAGCTGTCAGAGATACTAATGACATCCAGCTGTCTAAATATCGCCATTCACTCGTGCCGAAAGTGCGGAAATTATTAAAAAATATTATCGAAATTCCGGCTCAGTTGTAAATACGCAACGTAAATTTTGTCGTGAGGTCAGTCGTCATAATGGCCTGCAGGCAAAACATCGGACCGTGGAAAAGATTGAACGTGAGTATTGCAGAGATTGCGAAATGGAGAACACATAGTTTCCGAAGCGGCCAGTATCGAAGAAGACTCAGAAATGTCGATTCAGCGCCGATCAGCAGAATTGGGCATCGCCAGAGTGTCAACTCGGCATATTTTGCGGATGGATTTTGATCTACATCCGTGTAAGATTTTGCTGACGCAAGAATTGATGGCAGACGACCATAGACAACATCGTGAGTTCGCTGATTGGGCGCTGGAAATGTTGGCCCGAGATCCGGATTTTGGTCAAAAAATCATCATCTCGGACGAGGTCCATTTTTGGCTCAGCGGCTATGTCAACAAGCAAAATTGCCGTTATTGGAGCGAACACAATCCACTATTATTTTGGTCATTAGTATAGGCTAACAAGCTAACTACTTTGGACGAGCTTGAGGCCAACATTCGACACGCTATTGCCAGAATAACGCCACACATATTGGACCGAGCCATAAAAAATTGGGCCGACTGCTTGTAGCACTGCCAGCCAAGCCGAGGCGGCCATTTGAATAATGTGCTTTTCCACACATAGTAGCATGACCGTAGCTTCAAAATTGGTGTGATTTTAGCAGGGCTAATGTAAGTCAATCATTGACAAGATATTCACATTATAAATCTTCAAAAATACTCGAGAAAATCTGACCACTACCCACCACCTAATGCCTAGTGATTGAAAAGTGTAATTAACAATACGACTAGTGATCACTTGCATGCCGTAATTCCTGGATTCGGTAACCCTACAAAGTTTATCTGACTTTGCAAGATGACAGGGACTGACACAATGAGCACAGTAGGAATTTGAGACGAAGCGAGTTCTTCTGCATGGTATGTCAGCTAACATATGGAGACAGAACGATGGGTGTACATATGTCCGGATCAGGACGACGCCGGCACCGACTCTTTCAAGTGTATTAAACATATCCGCAGACGTTAGAAATGTTGGATACTGTGTGACGTCTACTCGGACTAACGAGGCTGCCCGCGTAAGCATAACCTGGGAAACCGGTTCGAATATAATAATCTTATTGGGAATATTATGTTAGAAATTGGAAAGAGATTACAACCCTTTCACCAGTTAAAAAGCCAAAAAGCTGCCGTGTCAGAAATGATAGAGATACATAGACTGCGGCTTGATTATTCTTTTTCGAAATTAGATACGTATGTAGATAAGTTTAAAGACTTGTTATATCAAGACTGAAAAGAATAGCTAAAAAGGGTACAATACATCCCCGTGGAAAGAAAAAAATTGCTTGCACCAAGATTGATTGTGAGCCAGACTTGAGCCGTCAACATGTCATGTTATTGTCTTGTTATTGCACAACTAGCAATCATTTGAAATCCTACCGGTCTGAGGTAAATTGCTAATACAGTATGATAATAATTTAATAACAAACTGTGGTAATGAGAGTTTCAATTTTCATACGTAAGTGCGGCACCAGTGGCGGTATTAATGACACTAGCACATGACGGCGGTATTATATGTCACAAAATGTGAAACATTTTTTCAATATACTCGGGTATATTGTATGTATGTTTGTTTGTAACACATATTTGTTATAGCAATGCTATTTAATTAAAAAACTAAACGATCTTGTCAAACAATCTATCTGAGGCAATTAAAGATATCTAGATACATGTATTCTTATGTACTCGAGGGCTTCTTGTTGGATGATTTTCTCATTACCTATAATTATTGGATATTTTTATGTGAAACTATAATTCTATATGGTTACTTGTAGTCAGTGTAGAATTGCTTAGCAGAATATTTAACATTTATTATTACTGCTAACTGGTTAGCTACTAAGTACAGTAATAAGAGAAACCATTTTGCTAAAACTTTGAATGTGGTTGTGGTTAGTTAATGAGGTGCCTACAAGCACTTATCCGTAATGATGACTGGAAGAAATAATTTTTCTGCCTTTGCCCAGAAGACCTGTAAGTGCGAGGCTTTTATTATGTCATTAACGATTTCTTAAGATCTCAATTCTGGATTGTGTTCTTGCAAAAAGATATTGACGGTTTTCTTTGACAAAGATATTGACATAAGCCTTTATCTGTGTTTCGAAAGAAAATTATGTTACATTTTGCAGTAATCAGTACACGACGAAGATAGATCAAGAATGAAATAAAAACAAAATAGATAAACTCCGAACACAGAATGGCTAAGGAAAGATCCAAGCTGAGGATGTATCGTGTAAAAGGGATTTTGTAGTTTTTTCTTTTATTAGACAAGAAGAGACTTCATTTTCAGATAATGTCAGGGGTGTACACATGCACGTGTAAACAAGTATGTGGAAAAGTAAATTAATGAGATAGATTCCAGTGAGTTCTATCTTTGTGCAACGAGGAATGTTATTCTACGGGCGACATGTGGACATATTGTCAATCGTTTTAGTAATTTAAGTTATTTGAAAGAGATTTCTATTCCATTTTTTTAAAAGATGTATTAGAAGTTATAATCTCATGGCGATATCAAATTTACATAAAAAACTGAGTACCTGGAACGGCAGACACCCAACTACGAGTAGATTAATCTTCAAGACCATACCCTTAGAGTAGATTTTCTCAAATTACGTATTACATTGGTACAAAGAATTCGCAACATGATAAAGATACTCAGGTTCAGCACTGATATTTAGTGCAAAAACAACGGCTTAGCATACCGCAACCATCGAGGATATTTTTTGGAATATAGAAATAAGGACACAAAATATGGGTTTATGAAGATCCCTGAAAATTAATTGAAGACTGAAAGCTCTAGCGGCGCGAATCACACCAACCCCAGATATGGAAAAGGAGCTTGTTTTCTTGTATGTCAAATAAATATGAGAAAAGTGCATCGTTGTGTTAAGCACAACTTTATCGACGAATTGTAAGTAAGTAAGACCTTACACGGCTCTCTCCTGATTTCGGAAATGCATCAACTAAGAGCAAAGAGACAACAAACGAATTCAAAACTAAGCTACGTATTCTTTAGCGATAAATCAAAATAAGTTATGCGAAATGGCAATTGCCGGTATCTGCACTCCGACATCAGCAATCATCATAATGGAAAGGGCATTCTAGAAGTAATTCAAATAATTTGCAGCACTAATAAGAGCTCACAGCTAGTGCATTAACTGTTAGAGAATCATTTTACGTGAGTTATTGATAAGTTCTTATGAAAATAAGTTTTATGAAGATGAGAAGTTGAGAGGAATTTCTGTGCTGCCTGAAAATGGTAAAATAAAAACAAAAATCATCTTCAAGCGAAGATTCTCGAAGAGAAAATTCTCGACGATGAGCAAGCGGATTTCGCAACTCTTCGTTCTGTGTTAATCATATTGTAGTACGAGTAAGACCCTGCGTATCATTGTTGAGCGGTGTGTTGAACCCTAACCGCCACATGTCTTTCTATTAAATAATTTGAAATGTCCCAATACGCTCATATAAACACCACTTCAAACCGCACTGAACATTTAATTTCTGTTTGAAGTGGTGTTTATATGAGCATATTGAAGAAATGTGCGTTGAGTCAGTGAGCTTTAAGTTGTCATATAAACTAGGTGGGCCTGACCCATTGGCAGTGCAGAGCTAGTTTCCGTCATAATTGTATGTTCTTTTAAGAAATTGTTTGTAATTTTCAATCTGTGCTGATTGGCATATGTACATACATACAAACATATTATAATTCAATGGTAAACATTATTGCTTCCTTTAATTTGCACGCACTTGTATTTAATTTTCAGAATGTCTAAACTAAATGTTCATACAAAGATTGTGACAATATCAAAAGGACATTTTCCTTGTCATTTTTTACAGTTCCTAAAGTTCGTAGAAGGGATGTTTGGTTAAAGCATGTTCAATATACCTAATAAATCTAAAAATGTACTACCAATGTCATCGATGTCAGTGTGCAGTATATGATGTATCTATCGACCAGTCTTGCTTTAGAATCATGGATAACATCAGAGACACAAAGCTTCCTTCAGCGGTCATTTCAGACAGTTCTAGCGCCTCCAACGTACTAAGTATCAGTCAAAACTTGATTTAAGCTGACAATACTTCGATTTTTCTAACTACACTTTGTGTTAATAGAGTTCCCAACCCATATGACATACGAGGGGCGTTCAACATGTTCTCGGTATCGGGGTGAAGCTGTGGTTGTATATATAAATTGACTTATTTATCAAGTAATACTATTATTTTAGTGCATTCATGTAAAATTTCATATAAATGTGATTATTAATTCGCGTTTTATCTCTAGTTAAACAGAATCATAATGGCAACTGAGACGATGATGGTGAAAATTGAGCATCGCGCTGTAATTAAATTTCTCACTATTCATGAAGAGATGGTGGCTATTTACCAGGGTTCCGCACCTTCATTATCAACTGTGCAAAAGTGGTCAAGTGAGTTCAAGAGAGGCAGAGAGAGCATTGAAGACGACCCCCGCTCCGGCGCCCCGGCTACTGCTTGTACGGGAGAAAGCATCAAAGAAGTCGAAAAACTTTCAATTGGTACCATTCACACCATTCTTCATGACCATCTTAACCTTTCAAAGGTCAGTGCAAGGTGGGTGCTACGAATGCTCACAGCGCCTCTGACAAAAGTGAGAATCGCATGCTGTAGAGAGCTTTTGGAGACGTGTAGTGAGAACGCGGACGGTGTTATGGATCGAATTGTTACTGGGGACGAAACATGGGTCCACCACTATGACCCTGAAAGCAAACAAGAGTCCATGCAGTGGCATAAAAAAGGAACAGACCCCCCGAAGAAGTTCAAAGTCACTCCGTCTGCCGGGAAGCTCATGGCCACAGTTTTTTGGGACTCAAAGGGAATCTTGCTCATTGAGTACAAAAAAAAAGGTGAAACCATCAACGCCACATCCTACGCTTCCACTTTGCATAATTTGCGGGAGGAAATTAAAAAGAAAAGACGAGGTAAACTCGCAGCGGGTGTGTTGCTTCTTCATGACAACGCTCCTATTCACACGGCGCGAGTTTCCAAGGCTGCTGCGCGAGATTGTGGTTTCGAAGAAACCCAACACCCACCCTATAGTCCAGACCTTGCCCCTAGTGATTATTTCCTGTTTCCGGATTTGAAAAAATGTCTTCGTGGAAAAAGATTTTCGGATGATGAAGAACTCAAGTCGGCAATAAATGGGTATTTTGCAGAGAAAGTGGAAATTTATTTTTTTGAGGGTTTAAAAAAGCTTATCTTAAGACATAACAAATGCATTGATGTTAGGGGAGATTATATTGAAAAATAAAAACAATTTAAATTTAATTCACATTTTCCTTCATATCGATACCGAGAATATATGTAACGCCCCTCGTATATTAGAGATTTTTTTCTACCTAGCCTTGAAAATAATAGTTTGCAAAATTTCTCCTTCACAGTTTCCTTCTTCCGGATCCCGTTTTCATGATGAGCGAATAGTAAATACCATACCTCGGTACATTTTTGATACGCCAAAACGATTAAAGATTGATAAGAACTACTCGTATAACTTGGAGAAAAACGTTGACATGCAATTGCAAAATAAGCCAGTCGAGGTAAAAACTTTTGTAATATGCAACTTTTTCATAAGGCATATGTACATTAGACGAATGACGAAAAAGATTTGTGTCTGAAGTTTTTTTTATAAGTCTCTTTCATTATATTCCCATTTGGTGAGCTGGGATTTTGTTTAACATCCATAGGGTTTTCCAATAAGGACTTGACAACTTTTTTTTTAAATATAACGCAAACCATTTGAGATATTTCAAAAACTTTATTATCGGCTTGAAGTACAATCAAAACATTTATGAATGGAACTCGACTTCGTTCATATGGCCACAGCGGGCACGTTTGCAGCGGTCGATTCGTTGGACCCTATTTCGCATTCAATGTTGGCTCTGAGCTCTTCCAACGTCGTCGGCGTGTTGGCATAAACCAATGATTTAACGTAGCCCCACAGAAAATTGTCAAGCGGCGTTAAATCGCACGAACGAGGCGGCCAATCGACTCGCCCATTTATTGAGATAACACGCTCACCATACTTACTCTTCAATAAATCGATTGTAGCGTGTGCTGTGTGGCTTGTGGCACCATCCTGTTGAAACCACATGTCGTCCAAGTCCATATCTTCCAATCCGGGCCAAAAATAATCGGTGATCATGGCGCGATAACGCTGACCATTCACAGTAACGTAAAGATCGTTATCGTCGACGAAAAAATATGACCCATAACGCCGCCGGCATGCAAACCGAACCAAACAGTTATTTTTTGTGGATAAAGTGGTAATTCATGAAGCACATGTGGATTTTCACCCGACCAATAACGTATATTTTTCTTATTGACGAAACCATTGAGCCAAAAATGAGCTTCGTCACTGAAGATGATTTTGCGATGAAATTCATCATCTTGGCGCATCTTCTCCAGAACTCAATCGGAGAACGTATGTCGCTTCAAATGGTCCATCGGCTACAATTCTTGAGTCAGCTTGATCTTGTATGGGTGTAAACCAAGATCCTTACGTAAAATACGCCATAATGTGGTCTGAGCGATGCCCAATTTTTGAGAACGCCGTGGAATTGACTGATTTGGATCGTTTGCTACGAACGCCTGAACGACAGCGATATTTTCGACACTTCGACCAGCCCGTTGTCTCACTGACACGGCAATATCACACAACGAATATGTAGACTCAAATTTTTGCACTAAACTTGTTATTGCCTGTCTACTAGGGCGATAATTACGACCGAAAATTTGAGTTAACGCTCTTAAAGTTGCAGTCACCGACTCCGAATTTCGGTAGAAAATTTTTATAATTTGCAGACGTTGCTCGTTCGTGTACTTTACCATGATGAAAATGTTGAGTTTACTGAATAAATTGGCAGTGACAGTTTGATGATTAGTGAAAGATTGCGTTCACAAATGAAATTCAAAGTTGTCAAGTCCCTATTGGAAAACCCTTTATAAGCACAATCTATCGATGGCGTTCTTCCTTAAGTTTACCGGCCGGTTTTTCCGAAGGATGTTCACAGAAGCTGCAAGAAGCGGAACTTACATTTTATGCCGGGTTTGCAGCTTTCAAGTTGCATAAGAAACTTAATTGTGAAAGCTGCACTCTGTTCATAATAGACAAAACAGACAAATTTCGAGAACAAGCTCCATTTATAAATTCATTTTAATTGGTCTAGTCAAATTTTCGGTTAAGAAAACCAATAAGGATTAACAAGGAAAAAGAATTACACAGTAATAACCCGATCAATGCTTGACGTTTAATCAGTTTCTTTACTCATTTTCTTGGCAAAGTCATTCACTCAGTTGCGTAACATATGGACTAAAATTCAGAGTGGGAATGGAAACCCAAAACAGATTTTGTTTACTTTCTTTGCACTATCACTCACTCATCCTGTCATTATAACTCTATTATCAGAGACTAATAACAGGCGGTCAAAGTGGGAAAGAAAAAAATTTGCTTGATGATCGTGCTGTAAGTTTCATATACAATGGTGAAACTAATTTTGTTTCATTGATGCTACTATTACATTTTTAACGCCGATTACTATGACATAACGATTCAGGATGCTGTCGGGGTCACAATTTGCAATGATTTGGACATATGTTCAAAGGGGCCCCCTTATAGCTTGTCATGCATTGAAATCCAATCTAGTCTTGTTCTTAAAGATTGAAAAAACATAGATTGAGAAGGAATCATAATAATTAGAGAAAAGAGAGTAGAGTTTAGATGAAGTGGAGGTACTAGATCCAACAAGGAAATTTGTTTTCGTTTATATACTCGTAGTTTGCTATGCTGAAAACCAGGAATATGAGCTTAGACTTCTGGGATTTATTGTACCAGAAGCCATCACCTTATCAACTTTCGTTATATATATATGAGTGACCGGCTTCTAAGGCTTGAGTTATTCCCTAAGGGGAGGAAAATGAGAGGCCAAGAACCAAATAGTCCCACAATATGATTTTTGTGGCTTACTCATCCATTTCATTTTAGGAAGACAGATCTAATCTACATAATGTAGGTAATATCTCGGAGAGCATGTTGGAAAGCCACTTTATATAATCTCTTTTGTAACTGACAGTATTAGAGAAGGGTTCATCACATTGGTACCTCTAGGTAAATTCTAGCCTTATATTGAGGTGAGGCATAAGAGCCACAATTGATACTGATGATATAGAAAAACTATAATGCTTCTGTAGACTGTTAAACGGGGAATTCTCCAACTCCATTATATAGCAGAGCTAACCAGATATTATATGCCGTGTTGTGTCGTCGATTGAAACCTTTTCTCAACGATCTGTTTGGCCCCAATCAGTGCAGTCTTGGACTGGGTAAGCTAACAATTGATCAAATATTGAAACTACGGTAGATCCCAGAGAGAAGAACACAAAACATTGACGAATCGGGCAGAACGTCACCAAGGACATAAATTTGAATTTGTACCCTACTCGGTTCCATCACTAACTCTGATAATGACGCCTAATCAGAAATTAGCTAGGAGCAAAACTTGCCAATCACTGTTCTTTTGGTCTTAAAAGGCAACTGCCTAGAGACTCTAAGGAAACACTATATAAGACCTGCTGAAATACCATGGAGGTAATCAAAGGCGGATGAAGATATCCGTTTGGTCCCATTTGCGTTAAACGAATTCCGAGGAGAAATCCACTTGGTCAGAAAATTGCTCATAAGTGGCTTGAGATGGCAAATAGAGATCAATGATATTTCCCAAACAGTTTTCGATTCCTACCAGGAAAACGAAGTAGATTAAGACCCCAATTTAGATAGTGCCCACAAGTCGAAGGAGAATTCAACCATCTTGGAACACGTAACTAGAATAATTTAACCAAGACCGCGTAACTGGAGAAATTTATCTGTTGAGGCGAAGGCCCACCACAGACTGCTATGTCCGAATTGTAAGAATTGTCAAACGGTTTTTGGATCAAACAAATCAAAATTGTGGTTGCATAGGGAATCTTTGGCATTTTGGTTAACTATTCAAGTGTAAAGATCACAGTCCTCGCTAACATTGCCAGTTTCTCCAATTTGGACCATTAAATGGTAATTCAAGCAGATTCTTTCCCACTTTTGTCGTATATCGATCTGCATAGTGGCTATCTCTTTTAAAGAACTTAACGCTCAAGTGGGTATGACTACACTTACCATATGATGAAGCATATGTTAAGTATTTCGTATCCATCCAACATTTAATGGGGATACTAAATTGTTAGTGTAAATTGACGGCCACCTCGGATTCTCTCGGGCGTCCTCTGCAAGAGCAGGGATATTCTCAGGCGAACGAGTAATACGGAGCCGGCCACTTGTTGTGACATCTCCAGTGGACCCAGTCTGCACGAGACGCTCAGCCAAATGCTGAATTGCTCGCGCACATAGTGCAGGACGACGAGGAAAACAACGACGAAATTCACGCTGCGATAAAACAACGGAACGAAAATTGGTAAAATAAGCAGTAACAGTTTAATTCGAATCTTATATACGAGTAGCATACATAAATAGGTTTCAAGAACTGAACTTCCAGGAGATTGATTGGTCTCGGTTGGAGAGGTTTCTGCCGAGCGGTTTTTTTTTTTGTCTTTGAAAACACGTTCTGGCTGTACCCGTAGCTAGTTTTCTCAGATCCCATAATTTGAAGACATGATGTAAATCACTTAAAGTACTCAGCAAATGAAACAAATTTGAGACTTCTTAATAACCCTAATTTTCTGACTTATATTCAGTTCGGTCGGGCCAGCGCACACTGGACTAATTACCCCGGGGTAAAACTGGTTATATAGAAGGGGGAGATGAAGTGTAAGAAACAGGGTAAATACTATATTCAACCAGTATTAGTTGAAGTAAAAGATACAACGGGGAAAAAATGATCCAGTACCCCAAAATGTTTATCTTAAAAAAATTTAAATTTTAAAACTTTTTTCCAAGTTTGTTTTTTTCTTTATCTGACACGAAGATAATTAATTACTTTGCATTACTAAGGCACAACGTTTGTTTTATGAAATTATCGAATCAAACAAAAATTTGTATAAATTATTTTTTGGAACAAAGTCTAGGAAATGCTTTATATATTTGCATCACGAGAAAAGAAGATGATAGGCTCAGAGGTAAGCAATTCCCATAGATAGTTATCTTAATATCTACTTCAGCGGATCATTTGTGATAGTTTTTTATAACTTCCTCTTCGGAGTTTAAGAATTAATTAACATGGCCCATACCATGTGTAAAGAGTGTTAAAATAGTGACATAATATTGATTGTAGTCGTTTCTCTTCTTAAGAGTTATGGGTCTGCTAATTAGCGCGTGCTATAAAACGTCAAACTGCCATTAAATAGAGAAACTATTTTATTTCGCTTTAATGTTATTCTAATCTAAAAAGTTGACAGAAATTGGTAGGTAACATAGATTCTGATACTACTCGTATCAAGCAAGAGGATCTTGTCCGTGCAAAGAGCTCCCGGCACCAACTGCAGCACTAATTGGTGTACAAAACGGTAAAAAAAGAAGAAAAAGTTGATTCTGGATGACATTCAATCCTCTTTTCAGCTAGAAATTTAGAGAGCACATCACAATGCCTTTCAGAGAGTGTTTTAGCATAGGTAAAACTGAAGAGAATACGAGTATATTAAAAGCAGCTGCCTTTGGCAAAGTGAATACTCAGAGAAAAATGTTAACGCTCTTATCATGATACTTCCAAAATACTTCTGGTTGAATGCCTCAGCATGGCTAAAATAGATAAAGTTTGGAGCAGCCCCATGAGAACGGAACAATTATGAAGGAAGCAGCCGATACAACTTTGGGCTGCTAACCTACTTGAAAAAATCCATAGGATGAAGAGGATGAAGAGAAATTTAAACGAGAATCGTTTCACTGATCATATGAGGAATCAAAACTGCAAGAGCACATCTAGCAGTTGTTCAGATAGAGAAAATGACGTGGCAAGAATATGCACTTGGAATGAATGGAATGGACGGGTGCTATACAAAAACTTGGGACCATCCGATGAAAAATTGTTACATCTTTCACAAAAGGCTGGAAATGATTACTTGGCTTTTTTTGCTGGTGAGAGACTTTCGCTGTGCACTCACCCTTCACTGAAGGCAATACTCAGCGTTTTACCTTCAATTGATAGAAGTACGAAGAAGATGATGCGCATCTTAAGATACTGCAGCATAAGAGAGGAGCAGTACCAGAAAAATAGGAACAACATCCGGCAATTGTACAGGAAGGCCAAACAGCTATAAGCCGACTTTAAGGTCGAAACGCACACTTTTTGGAAGTGTGTGAAACATATCTATACCCTGTTCAATAAAAAATCTGCGGTACAGACTTTTTTACGTACACTGGTGCTGGGCGATAGGCACGGTTAAAAATACTACAATTTGCCACCGAAGTGCCACCGGGTTACAATGAAATTGTTGTCCTCTAATTGTATATCCTCTAACACTCCGATGCAATCCCTAAGCAGGATTCGGCCATCAGTAAGAGTGTTTTTTAGACGAGAAGAGGCTTAGAAGCTGCAATAATATTGTTTTAATGGAGATACTGCATAAAACTATCAACCGAACATGGGAAGATGAATGCATGAGCTGACTGGAATTAATATTCCAATATTTTACATACCTATGAAGGTTTTACAAGACATACCCTTGTCATATAAAAGTCCTTTGTTTCGTGTTTGTGAACGACAAAAGACACTTGCATTCAATCGTTGCCGTTGCCGTTGCAAAAGATCTATGAATTTCAAATTCATATACATAATCTTTCAAGACGCATAGGATAGCATTCATCATCTGGAGCTGTGGCACAAATGCGGAATCGATATTTGAATCTTTTGACCGTTTGCGTATATTACGTATTGCGAGATAGGCTGAACGAAAAAGTAAAACCGATACATCTGTGAGCTATAGTCCAAAGATCAACGCCGGGTTGGCTGCATCGAGGGAATACACCAGTTTTAGAATTTTTCCCCTGATTTGGAAGCTTCAAAGATTAAGAGATAGGATCAGAAAGACCATAGTGTAACAAACTATGTCTTACGCAGATAACTTGAATGATTCGAGAACATGGTAAATATATAAATAATGTGCTAATTCTATTCAGCAGGTCTCTTCTGTATTTGGGCTACAGTCAGTCTACTCCACATGACTGGGCTCGGGTTTGAGTAGAGAATATAAGAAATTTGTTGCCGTAAAATCCAGCGAATTAATAAAACTGGAATTAGGATTACAGGTATCCTCATGGTGGGCAAGGATAATCGAGTTTGCTTGACCATAAAAACAATTTGATTGATGTCGTGACAATCAAATATAAACCATAGTCTTGTCACCCCATTGACTACGTTGCTTTTCTAATTATTTTGCGTAATAGAGGGTGGA
The DNA here is from genome assembly GCA_949129095.1 of Volucella bombylans. NCBI lineage: Eukaryota > Metazoa > Arthropoda > Insecta > Diptera > Syrphidae > Volucella > Volucella bombylans. Next base: position 165,788,981 of record OX422141.1, on the reverse strand, counting down.
CTATGTGAGAAAATGAGTGACATGTTCACAGGCATATCATAGTTTGCCGAAAGGGTGAAATTATTTTTTCTATTTTCTCTGTATCGAGTGCAGACCTCTGCAATCGGCGAACTTTATCACATCGACCACAAATCTTATTTGACCATACATAGATCGAATAAATATTCACGAAGTGTACTCATATATAGCGCAAACAGTACGCTGTAGCTTGTCACATAGCATCCGAAACTATATACCAATCGCAGGAAACATTTGCAAGACGAGCAATCTCATTATGGAATATGAGAATGAAGTAGTTCATTGTCAACGGTTCCCCGTCTATGTCCAAGACAATTGCTGACTTAAAGAACGATAATATTCGCCAAGTTAACAACATGTATTGCAACTTATGTGTCAGAGTCATCTAAATTTCTGACATGACCGTTGACAAATTAAGTTCAGATTGCGTACTAAAAACATTTCGAAGCTAAGAATATATAGGATTTAGAGATGTCTGATCTATTCAAAGAGTACACTGTTTCATCTTTCAATAATAATTGGTTATCGAAAATTTAGCTAACGACTCGTAATCCTTGCGAACCTTGGCTTAAGATGACTACTTCCATTGGCAGCAAATCTAGAATGCCAACACGATTTTGTAAGTAAGCTATCACATGCAGTGCTATGTTGATATAATTTTTATGATCATGAGTTAGAAATTGCAAGGAAGTTAATATCTCATCTGTATCTTTTTGCGTTTTGTTACTTCATAGCCTTTACTAAGCACTGGCAATCACATGAGAATTAAGCCTGCTGCAGTTTAATTTCAAATCGAGATTCAAATTTAGAATCATTCCGGTATTTAATAACTAAGTTAATGGCGATAATACGTAAAATGGTGATGTCAGGTATTCTGCTTTCCATTGTAAAAATCACCAATTGAGTTTTGCTCAAATTAAGGCTGAGATTATCATCACCATCCACATTAATGTGAATAAAAATTCTCGTAGAGCTCTTTCCCTTTTTTTGGGATCAACATTTCGCTGAAGTGTAATGCATTATCTTGGTCCATCATGCACACCAGCCAGTATGCTCAAAATATCTTTACGCCATCATGATGTTAGACTACAATATCGGATTCTGGTACTTCTAACTTAAGGGCTCCACTCTTTATAAGTTTGAATGGACAGCTGATTTAAAGGTATTTAACTGAATAAATGAAGATAAACTGCATTGTCGTTCTGTCGAATATAGTCTCGCTATCAGCATTTAACTGTTGATCTCTCAAACTGTGTAGTAATAGAAAATTCAGAACAAGACTAAGACATGAGTCCAATAAATATTACTGTGGTGTTGGACAGGCTCTCCTCCGTTCTCCCGTATTTCCCAGTAATAACTTTTTCTCATTAGGAAAATATCACCAGGCGCACTGTCATGAATAGGCCATTTATGACTGTATACCTAATTTGCGTAACTTACCGATGAAAACTGTATCCAATCTGAGAATAACCACACATAAGCCCTAAGAATATTCAAATTTTATCACAGAGATTAGCGTTCGTTTCAGTCTGTTCAAAATTTCAACGCAACCTGGATTTGAACCCTCATTTGAGTTATATTGATACTCGTATTTGAATTAAATGTAGTACGAGTACAGATAATTTCTTATCTGGCATTTCGCAACACACAATTTTGTTAAAAGTGGCTCAACAATACAATTTTATTGTCGGCATTAAGATCTGAAAAAAAAATCGCTGAATAATTTTGCAAATTATGCCTACATCCTGCGATTTACGACTCGTATCTAACGATCAATCATTCCAAGTGTCATGTATGATTCACATCAATGTACATGCCAGCAGATACAAAATGTGTTCGGCAAAATGTCTTTCTGCATCCAAACATAGACTCTTGCTGTATACTTAATTACCATGACTGAGTCTTGTGAATTTTCTATCTCAACACCTAGCAACTGACTGTCAGATATTAAATTCCCACACTTACGGTTTAAAGCTAAGAGTTTCGAAAAATCATTGAAGGAATAGCTTATGTTAATGCATCCCATGATAACAAATGAAAGTTGATCCATTAGGCTGTGGCAATTTTACCAAGCCACTTAGCAAATTCGCCAATTCAAATTCGCACGTTGGCAGTAATATTGGTACTGATTTTTACAAATATGAACACTTAAATTCCATATCCGACCAATGAATAAATCCACCCCAAAGCGGAAGTCAATCAGAAGTCATAAATCCGATTATGAGTCAACGAAAAATCCCAGTTCTACCAACAGACACTTGGACCTTTGTAATCTATTTTCAAAATGATTATTTTCAGTTGAATCAATTTCCGGTGGATGAGGCTGCAAGAAGTCTCTACAGACACCCGTTAACAACGATACACATTACAGTAAGCAAGTGGAAATGGGAACATTGGAATTGGTAAATGCGACCTGCATAATAGACCACTCAAATTATGTAGACCCATTTTTAATGTGCCCTCAAGCAATCAACCGACTGAGCGATCAAACGACGTGACTGACTGACATTTTAATGATGCCCAGATTTAGAACACAAAGTATCCAAACCTATAGATTGAACTAAACCCCTTCGGTCGTTCTTTTTCTTGATTTCTCCTTTAATTCACCTTCGCGATACCATATATAGTATTTACTGGCGTTCTGAGCACCCTCAGAAATACACGTTTCGAATCAATCATCTCAGAGATACATATTCGCCAGGCAACCGTAATGTGGTCACCATTTTCTGCTCGACTGCTACTTCTTCTTACAAAACTAATCATTCAATCTAATCTTCCAGTGCACCGTTCGATTCGATTAAGGGAAACTGTAATCTTAATATAGCAATTAAATATGCTCATATATGGTGCATTCAACACTTTTGTTTCAGCTACTGCCACTGTGAAGCACTCGCTGCCTCCATTAGGGATCATCACAAGCCCCATTGTAGTCGCGGACATAATTAAGACAAAGTCTTAGGCAAAATCATATAAAATACTGAGGGTTCTCTAAGAGATCTACAGAGGTCCACGGAACTCCTCAGAACTTCATGGAACTCCGCCTCGAACCACACGGAACACAACTTTAACTTTAATCCCATCAATCTGAACAGACAGAAAGATACGAGTACCAGTACGAGTACGATTACGAGTACCTTAAATACAAAGAACACAGTGAATTATGCAAGCTCACCGGTGCCCGATCAATTGACGGACCGACAGTGGGCTGAGAAGGGGTTCTTTCTGTTTAATAAGACATTTCAAATAACTTATGATATTCTCGAGTCCGTAATACCAACGACTTCTGTTCCAGAGATACAAGAGGTGTACCAGAGGTACCAGGAGTATGAGAGGTACCAGCTTGTACACAGAACTATTGTACATGCCTCAGGTATGTCTTCGTATCTCTTTGGTGTGGCTGCTGTTTAACTACCTAATGCAGAAGTTGGCTTGGAACAGACCTCTGTTTTTGATGCCCGAGCTCTGATGCCTATAAAGGGAAGGATGATGCCATTGAACCAGTGAACGTGAATTCCATAAAGTGCAAAAGTGTATTCCGACATTCTGAATGATGGCGATGTTGATGGTGATGATGAGGCTAAACATGGACGTCGGGCAATACACGAGAAACATCATGTTCGACACTATAGGTGTTATGTGCACCTATTGCTGATATTTATAGCGACTTTAGTTAAGAATATTCTTTATTCTTCTGCATCTGTCTTTTGATGATTAATGAAAAACCGATTAAGGTCAAAAGAAAGGAGGAAGTGAATTAGGTTCTTTGTGCTTTTGGGAAGGGATTTGTTTTAAGCAGAGCTCAATTACTGGATGAGCTAAAAGGGCATGTTCATGAGTTTGTGCAATTATTTAATTATAAACATGGAATATGCTATTAACGAAGTAGCGCCACTAATGTCCAACATATTTAGGTACTTCATAAAAGCCCAGACTCATGTTAAGCCAGTGTTCCAGTAAGCAGCACACAGTACTTCCTATTGAAGAACCGCAGGAATGCCATAGACCTTTTAGTGTTTGCCTTCCAACTCTCAACGGAACACCGAACAGAGGATATATGCAATCCTAACGCAGGTCATGAGAACTTATTTTCTGAACCTTTTCTAGGAAGTTTATCGACGACCTCATGTTCTGAAATCACATTGCGCCTGGACCAAGGCAAAACTCATTTAATTCAGACCTTAGAACTGCGTTAAATAGAAGCTTTGCATTCTCAAACTAGTTTGTAATTGATGGGAGGGTTCAGAAAGGTTGTCTTTCATAATATATATTAGTTCATTGCCACTACGGATGTGGGAAGATACTTCTGGAAAAGCAGACGCAACTTTAGAGCAGGACCAGACCGTACTCTCAGGTATCGTAAGAGCAGCAATAGCATATTTACGAGTATATGAAAACTTACTCCAGCAAACAACTGATGCATAACATTGAATTGTTATCATCGTCATATACGTTGATCAGGGGACACTCCTTGGTGACAAGCTCCATGTCTTGTTGGAGACTGTCTCATACTGCCAGAGAGTCGACAATGCATTGGAGGTCTTTGAAGTGACATGTTTAGTCTAAGAATAGTGTGCTATTGAGGTATTTAGATTTGTTTGGAAACGGACGGTGACGCCATTGACTATTAGGTGGGTCGGAGCAGTCCTTTTCTTCGTTCCCGTTGACAGGCTGTTTGTCGGTGATTTTTATTCATAACTAATCTAAATACTTATCTGAGTATTATGCATGAGTACTCCATCACTGAAATCGATCAGAGGCCTGGGGCTCTAGGAGAAAGCTGTAGAACCCAATACGTTACATATCTAAACTAAAGAGAAATAACAATTCTGTTATGTCTTCTAGTACAGTTTGCTAGGATGAAAGGATTAACAAGATTTTGATACAATAATGAATTTCGGCCGACTTACTGTTGAGAACTGCCGTCGTAACGATAATTTCCAAGGCTTCAGGCTCCCTCTTAAAATATCCAATATCTCTTCCAATGGATGTCTGTAACCCAACAGTTTTTTTTTTTTTACGAAAAATGGTTTGCCATGTATAAAGTGGACAGAAAAGCGCAAGTAAATGCACTGTAAGGGTACACTCATTGGCATCGGACATAGATTGCATTGTTCTGTCTAGTCCAGTATTCTAGATTTAGAGAAGGACACGCGCAATGTTTTAGCTCATGTATATAGTAAAATAAGAAATTCAGATAACTATAGTAGAAGCCTATTTTAAGCCCAGAATTCAGGCTCTTAGGAATGATGATGAAAACCTATGAAAAGTCAGTAGTTTCAAGCAGGATCTACTGTAGTTGACAAGCGTACAAGAAAACAACAAACACAATCGATAAAGAAGCAGTCCTTAGCCTGCTATAAAAAAGTTTAGCTAAATTATCCAACAGTATACATTATGAAAGTGATATGTTGGTACAGTGAGAGGAAATAGTAACTTATGACTGGATTTTTAGTGCTTTATTCACTAATTCCTTTAAAGCGATACTAAGCATTGTAGGGATTACCGGAAAATCGAACAATATCAATTGCTAAAATAAACGCAGAAAGGTGGTTTGGTCTCTTGACTTGCTCTGTTGTATGTACCACTACACACTTTATCGTAGGTAGACAAGTTAGAGATCAGAGGTTTCCCACTCAATGAACAGGTTGAGAAAGTTTTGTACCTGCTCACACAGCTTGCATAGTTCTCGGTAAACTCGGTAACACGACACTACGCCAACCAGACTATGTTTATGTGGCATAACATATATTATACAAATCAATCCGTCAAGTCTTAAGGCTTTTCGCAATATAAAACTGTCATTAGTTCTCCAAAGAGCTCAATTGTTTGGGTACTGATTTCAAAAAACGCATATTTAGTCATTCATAGTCTGAATCTCTACAAAGTGAAGTTTAAATTGAGCAAACAAATCAAAACTGACCTAATTGTATCACATATGTCTGAAAATACTTCTTTAAAACACCTTTTTTGAAAATCCCTTAAATATATCTCAGTGTTCATCGAGGAGGTAATCCTAGATTGATTGCATCAACCTCATTGCACTAACCTCTAAGAAAATAAATTTAACATATTTTCGCCCCGGAGAAATAAGCAGGATTCAACTTAAATTTCGAAAACCAATCAATCGCTAATGTGGAACCTTGATCTGTCTGGAAACGTGAAGAAGTAAAGGTTGCGAGAGAGTCAAGGACAATAGAATAGTAAAAGTCTCGTATATAATGCACGCTGGATTTAAATACTTAAAATTTATAATGAGTAGGAATAAGGATCACGGCAAGGCAATCCATAAGCGATTTACATGGCTTGATAAAAAAAAAGTACACTCGATGGGCAATAATCAGATGAGCATTCATGGCGAAACTAGTGTTCCGGTTGAAGGCCTGGTAGTGAAAATAGCTATAGAACGAGGAACAAGAAACATTACGTCGCAATTCGAGAGTATGCAATGACTGGACAATACGATTGTCATCGTTAGGTTTTTTTTTGCAGGTGAAGGATATAAAATATATATGTACAGTGGCACCCAACTAGGTGTAAGCATTGTACTCCAGTTTCGCCAAAGTAAATTCTAGATGGTACGCGTGTCATTCATGGATAATGGCTGGGGTAAAGATTTCGATTAATAACAGAAGACGCCATTGAGTTTTGAAAGCATTCAATTTCTACTCTATTTTAATTCCACCAATCGGTCATGCTGTTAACGACAGAATCTAATGAGCTAAATTTACGCTTCCGTTCCCGCCCTGCATAGAGATTCATTGATCCTATTTGAATGGATATTCCAGAAAATAACCTGAAGCCAAACTCTGTCAAATGCCGCATTTGAAATTGACTGATTATTATTAATCAGCATTTCCGTGATCTTGGAAAGAAGAGAGAGAAGAAGGTTCGCCTTTTTTAAGGAAAAGCTTGGACAAATGCTGTTCTCCATCCACTTTTCACTCAAATTTTGGTTGTAGAGGAACTTTATCTGTTTGAATTGGATGTTGCTGCTATTTTTGGCGCTTTTACCTATTCTCCGATTGGTTTGACTTTGAATGACCAACAATTCTTTTTTCTAATTTTAATAACTTTTTATAGCTCCAGTCTTTCAACTCGTTTACCTCTGTTTTTGCAACACTTCATATGGAGAGACAAGAAGTATTTTATATAAAAGAGCATAGAATTTGCGACCATATCATCAGCAGTGGTGTCTATGTTTGACTATGTCTATAATTGACTTATTTATCAAGTAATACTATTATTTTAGTGCATTCATGTAAAATTTCATATAAATGTGATTATTAATTCGCGTTTTATCTCTAGTTAAACAGAATCATAATGGCAACTGAGACGATGATGGTGAAAATTGAGCATCGCGCTGTAATTAAATTTCTCACTAAGCAAGGAAAAAGTCAAAAAACTATTCATGAAGAGATGGTGGCTGTTTACCAGGGTTCCGCACCTTCATTATTAACTGTGCAAAAGTGGTCAAAGGAGTTCAAGAGAGGCAGAGAGAGCATTGAAGACGACCCCCGCTCCGGCGCCCCGGCTACTGCTTGTACGGGAGAAAGAATCAAAGAAGTCGAAAAACTTGTTCTCGAGGATGCCCGAATAAAGGTGAAAATGATGGCAGATATCACCAAGCTTTCAATTGGTACCATTCACACCATTCTTCATGACCATCTTAACCCTTCAAAGGTCAATGCAAGGTGGGTGCCACGAATGCTCACAGCGCCTCAGAAAAAAGTGAGAATCGCATGCTGTAGAGAGCTTTTGGAGATGTGTAGTGAGAACGCGGACAGTGTTATGGATCGAATGGTTACTGGGGACGAAACATCGGTCCACCACTATGACCCTGAAAGCAAACAATAGTCCATGCAGTGGCATAAAAAAGGAACAGACCCCCCGAAGAAGTTCAAAGTCACTCCGTCTGCCGGGAAGCTCATGGCCACAGTTTTTTGGGACTCAAAGGGAATCTTGCTCATTGAGTACAAAAAAAAAAGGTGAAACCATCAACGCCACATCCTACGCTTCCACTTTGCATAATTTGCGGGAGGAAATTAAAAAGAAAAAACGGGGTAAACTCGCAGCGGGTGTGTTGCTTCTTCATGACAACGCTCCTGTTCACACGGCGCGAGATTGTGGTTTCGAAGAAATCCAACCCCCACCCTATAGTCCAGACCTTGCCCCTAGTGATTATTTCCTGTTTCCGGATTTGAAAAAATGTCTTCGTGGAAAAAGATTTTCGGATGATGAAGAACTCAAGTCGGCAATAAATGGGTATTTTGCAGAGAAAGAGGAAATTTATTTTTGAGGGTTTAAAAAAGCTTATCTCAAGATGTAACAAATGCATTGATGTTAGGAGAGATTATATTGAAAAATAAACACAATTTAAATTGAATTCGCATTTTCCTTCATATCGATACCGAGAATATATTGAACGCCGCTCGTATTATATAATGCTCAATTTAAATTCCCAAAGAAGATGGTAAATTCTTTGTAATTGACTTTCTTGTATACCAATGTCGACGTACTAATATTTCCAGCTGAAGTTGCTACCATAGACTTTCACTGCACAGATATCTTTTTCAATAACTAAGACCAACATCTCGTCACCTGGTGAGCTTCAATACTAACAATCTTCAACACTAACTTTAATAAAGAGTTGAAAAAGAATTTCCAAACTCATGCGTAAATTTCCATTTCCATTTACATTACAACTTTTTTCTTTATTTTTTTTAAATAGACATTCCTAGTTAAGATTTAGTGTTGTTGTTAATTTTTTATGTTATTTGTATTTCCTGTTCTTTTGGATATTTCAGTTGGGCTATAATGGGCATAATTTATTGGGAACAGCTTCTCTTTTTAGTGACTTAAATTAAGACATTTCTCTTGTGTATCTCCCTCTTGGCTAACGCACCCTCCAGACTTTTGAAATTAATTTATAACCCATAATTTGAATGGTCACTATTATGCGTAGACGCCAACACTACTGTTATAGTATTTTTGATAGGAAACCTTTTAGCTACATTTTTATTACGTCGGTCTATAAAATTTCCATTTTTCTTATCTGAGACTTGAAATTTCATTTAAAATTTGTTTGCCATCTACTGTGAGAATACAGATGAGAACAGTCACAAAATATATTCATACAAAATTCTTTATGCATACTCGCATCAACACGAGCTTGTTACTAAGTATAATGCTGACAACGAAATTGGTATGTTAATATGATCAACTTAATCATAGCTATCAATTAATCAGTCATGACACATTGGATAGCATAGCACAAATCCCCATAATTTGTATGTCAAGATATTTCGATGTTGTCCCATCTAACGCATCTACGAGAATAGGATACTTTCATCTTCTCGACTGAACTTCATATTGAAATTGACATATGTACATATGAGTTAATGATTCATTATTAATTAATAGCACTATCAATCATTATATTTTGATTGATAATTAAATTTGAATTATCCACACTTACTCGTAAATGCTCACAAATTAACCTAAGATTAAAAGAGCACCGATAAATCATGGCCCACCTAAAACAGCCACCGATAACGAAACCGTAGTCTGGCAATTGCTTTTACTTGCACTTGCAACATCTGATATAAATAGATACTCTCGAGTAGGTATACGATTTTAAAGCTGCTCCAAAACAAGTCTACTCATGGATGCAGTTCTAATGAACAAATTAATTGCTATAAATTATCTTGGATAAAGAGTACCACCGCTAGGAGGACTATTTATTTTAGAAGCAGACTAAGGCGCCAAATGGTGTGGTTGTCTTCAAGTTGCTCAGTTTTTTTTTTCTAATTTACAAAACTGGTTAGATACTTTCGCACTGAATAGTGGATACAAGCTAGGAGATAACTCCGGTCCGATTATTTCTAATGATTCCATGTGATTACAATGTTGGATTTATTTCACTGGCATCAATGACGACGTGGTTATAATTTAAAAAGTGTACACAATTTAAAAAATGTTGATTAATGCAGTTTAATGATGAACGCACGTAGATAGATTTTCTTCTTTTTTTTTCCAACGGACAAAACAAGTAAAAATGTTAATGAAAACAAAAAAACAACAACGATTGGATCTTTGAGGTTTTTTGAAGTTTTGTCACGTCCTGAGTGATGTTTTGGGCGTTTAGTGTGACAAAATTTCATAAAATTGTAAAGATGTATTCAAATTGAGCTTGTTCGTAGGTACATATGTATGGACGAGAACTTAACGCCTTTGTTTTTGAAATACGAAATATTTTGGTGTGCATCATACCTTTTAAATTTAACTTATTATGTGAAGTTGTACACATCCATATTCGTATATGCATAATATTTAAAAAAATTTTTTGGCCAGAATTGTGTCAACTTTCAACAAAAATAATGAACGAATCATTATAACTGAAAACGAGGTTCGGCCTAGGCTATAATAAGTATGTACATGTGCATAGGTTGAATTTTAACTAAACTACGTATGCAAAAGGTTTTTCTGCACAATTGGTACTATCATACATTAGATGCAATGATGAATATCTTTGCTCTTATGTTCATTATATTTGACACAATGATACTGGATCTCCGATTCGCTAGAGCCTGACCCGATAAAAAAATGTAATCAAACCGGAGATCTCTTAATCCAATCTCAGACTTCACGCTTTGTTAGATTGTACCCATAAACTATATTGTAAAGAGTAGGTGGAAACGGTGTCCAGTGGTGGAAGACAAGTCAAGCTTAAGGCTTTGCTAAACTCTTAAGCCACTTCCTAACTAGCTTGAGAATGAGCGAGAGGATGAACTCATGGAGATTAATGGGGAGTAGGAGTATTTCTTCAAACTTATGCTAAGGTTTTTTTTATTGTATTGCGTAGGTAGAAAGTACAAAAGTGGTGCATGCCTTTCCTATTATTATTAAATTAAATGAATATTTCTCGATATATAGTGTGTCCCCTAATTTGTCAACGATAATTTGGGAAATGATTCCTGGGTATATTCTGTGAAAAAAATCGTTCTACAGTAAGGGTCTATCTTCAATGTTGACATCATTTATCGAGGATTTAAGAAAAGGCTTACTTTGGTGTATCCTGACTCATGTTAACGGAAATTGCTCTGTTAGTACTAATGGTAGAAACTTCTTGAGGGACTTTATTTTTAAAAGAAATACTAGCCTTTGAATAAAGTTTTAATAAAGTTGATATCTCATTTGAGTCTTTAGATATTCAATTTCTAAGGGTGTTCTTTTTCATCGCCCATCCTAATTTTTGGTTTTGAGGTCACTTTTCTACAGAAAGTGCCTATTTTACTATCTTTTTCTTATCAAAGTAACAATAAAAAAATAATCATCAAGTTTACACAAAAACACATAGATTTTATGACACATGGAGCAGGTAAAAAAGGAATTTATGATTTTTTAAAAATATTTCTATAAGGTTTTCCAATAAGAACTTGACAACTTTTTTTTGAAATAAAACGCAAACCATTTGTGATATTTCAAAAACTTTATTATTAAAACACGAACGAGGCGGCCAATCAACTGGCCCATTTATTGAGATAACACGCTCACCATACTTACTCTTCAATAAATCGATTGTAGCGTGTGCTGTGTGGCTTGTGGCACCATCTGTTGAAACCACATGTCGTCCAATTCCATATCTTCCAATTCGGGCTAAAAATAATCAGTGATCATGGCGCGATAACGCTGACGTGGCTGAAGTGGTGATTCATGATGCACATGTGGATTTTCACCCGACCAATAACGCATATTTTGCTTATTGACGAAACCATTGAGCCAAAAATGAGCTTCGTCACTGAAGATGATTTTGCGATGAAATTCATCATCTTGGCGCATCTTTTCCAGAAACCAATCGGAGAACGTACCTCGCTTCAAATGGCCCATTGTTCTTGAGTCGGCTTGATCTTGTGTGGGTATAAACCAAGATCCTTACGCAAAATACGCCATAATGTGCTCTGAGCGATGCCCAATTCTTGAGAACGCCGTGGAATTGACTGATTTGGATCGTTTGCTAAGGACGCCTGAACGGCAGCGATATTTTCGACACTTCGACCAACCCGTTGTCTCACTGACACGGCAACATCACACAACGAATATGTAGACTCAAATTTTTGCACTAAACTTGTTATTGCCTGTCTACTAGGGCAAGAATTACGACCGAAAATTGGAGTTAACGATCTTAAAGTTGCAGTCACCGACTCCGAATTTCGGTAGAAAATTTTTATAATTGTTCGTGTACTTTACCATGACGAAAATGTTGAGTTTACTGAATAAATTGACAGTGACAGTTTGATGAGTAGTGAAAGAGTGCATTCACAAATTAAATTCAAAGTTGTCAAATCCCTATTGGAAAACCCTTTAACAACAATTGACAGTACTTTTAAGAGTGGTTTTCCAAGAACTACTAATTTTCCAATATTTTTTTAAAGTTACATAGCTGTTAAGAAGTTTTAAAGCGTGCTCTTTTATTTGGCTACCTGGCAAAACCCTCATTTCCTTATCTTGTTTCTTAAAGGTTCTCAGAAAGAGTTAGGTTAGGGATTTGAACACCTATTTCGAAAATTTACCAAATAAAAATGGTATAAAAGATTAGAAAAAAATTTAATAATTCATCAGTTTAATTTTTTTCGCTAAGTTTACAGTTGCTTAGGAGCGCTATTTGAAATGTCTGCATTTACAAACCAGGAATACGCAGACATTATTTACGTTTATGGGCTGTGCAATGGAAGTTCCACCAGTGCGCGACAAAGATACCATGAACTTTATTCTAACCGATGATCTCCTAGTATCGAAGGCTTAGAGAACCGGGATCAGTTTCGAATATACGACCGACCGACTGATGAAAGAATACTGGAAGCTGTTACAACGGATCCATCAATCAGCATCAGACATTTCGCTTTGCAATTCAATGTTTCCTCACATAAAATTTCTAATGTACTGCATGGAGAAAATCTTTATCCATACCACCATACACCTGTACACTGAACTGCTTTCCAATGATTTGGAAAAGAGGCTTGACTTTTCTAACTGGTTGCTGGAGCGGAGCTCGGATTACAACGAGTTTATTAGCAGAATTCTTTGTTCGGATGAATCTCAATTTACAAGAGGTGGGATCACAAATTTTCATAATCTTCATACGTGGGCTGCGGACAATCCACATACAAGGAGACATAAATCATATCAACACAAATTCAGCGTCAATATGTGGGCAGGTCTAATTGGAAACAAGTTATTCGGCCCATTCAAACTACCACCTAGGCTCAGTTCTACAAACTATATGGAGTTTTTGCGAAATGATTTAACAGAACTCTTGGAGAACATTCCACTGATTCCACTAGCTTCATCATATTTTTAACAGGACGGTGCTCCAGCCCACTATGGTCGTGAGGTTAAGAATTGGCTAGATGAAGAGTACGATAATCGTTGGATAGGAAGAAATGGACCGGTTCATTGGCCTGCAAGATCTCCTGACCTGACAGTATTGGTTTTTTTTTGTATGGGGAAGAATGAAAGAACATGTTTATTCAAGCGAAATAGCAACTTTAATTGAATTAAAAGAGCGTATTCTCGAAGCGTCATCAAAAGTGAGGCAGCAGATAGCATCAATAAAAATTTGCAGTGAAATCCAAAAACGGGCTATAGCATGCATATAAAACCAAGGAGGACACTTTGAACAGCTGTTATAACTGTTTTAGTACACACATAAAATAACAGTTACCTAAGACCACACAAAATCATCTTTTATTCATAGCCATTGTAGATTAAAGCAAAAAAAAAAAAACACTTTTTTATAAATTTTTCCTGAAAATGGAATAGATTTAGAAATTGGATATCTAAAGACTCCAATAAGATATCAACTTTATTTAAACTTTGTTCAAAAGCTAACTTTATTCTTCTAAAAATAAAGTCCTACACGAAGTTTCTACCGTTAGTACTAGCAGAGCAATTTCTGTTAACATGGGTCAGGGTACAGCAAAGAAAGCCTTTTCTTAAATCCTCGATGAATGATGTCAACATTACTGTAGAACGAATTTTTTTCTTAAAACATGCCCAGGAATCATTTCCAAAATAATCGTTGTCGAATTAGGGAGCACCCTGACGGGTGGTCCAAATACAAGTTTCTTTTTGAATCATATGGAACTCGTACTTTGACACTGACAGCTATTTCCGGCTTGAAATCCTGACTGTGAGTCAGTACCTCTGCAGAACGAAATGAATCGCTTTACGTTTGAACAATGTTGGAAAATATTGTAACATTTTTCAAAATTGAATGCTAGTTGCCCAAACAGTGCGTTTATTGAAAATAAGTTTTGTCAACGCCGCATTTGCTGTACGCTAGTTTGAGCAAAAAGTTCGCCAGACTGTCTTACCGTCCCCATCGTCGTACGTTACGTACCAATGAGAATGTGGCCGCTGCAGCCGTCGACTTAATCCAGGAACAACGCAATCGATCTGATCAACTCAACATTTCACACATCAATCTCAATTTTTCACTAAGATCTCGGATTATTCCCTTCAAAATTCCAACTAACTCAGCAACTGAAGGCAAACGACCATCCGCTGCGTTATCGCTTCTCAGTTTGGGCCTTACAGCAGATCGAGTTGGACGAGGAATTTGGCCGAAAAATAATTTTTTTTCTGACGAAGCGCATTTTCATCTCGGCAGCTATGTTAATAAATAAAATTGCCGCATCTGGGATCGGAAAACCCGCACGTGATTGTCGAGACGTCAATGCATCTGCAGAGAGTGACAATTTGGTGCAGATTTTGGAGTGGTGGCATCATTGGCCCATTTTATTGCGAAATCGTTGCTGGAAAAGCAATTTTGGTCGAATTGATTGCCGAATTTTTGTGGGCTGACAGTGAAGACATAGACCTGGACGATCTTTGGTTTCAGCACGATGGCGCGAAATGCCGCATAGCACATCAAACAATCGGTCTTTTGCGTACAAAGTTCGGAAATCTTGCCTTATAAGATTGATGTTATGTAGACAATCCAGAAATGATTCAAGTCCTTCAAGCGAATATCGTCCGAATATCATAAAGCCACAAACAGTCAACAAGGTCTTGGAAAATTTTGTTGACAGGATACGCCTGCAAAGCCAGCTGAGGCATGGAATAAAATCGTATTCCACAACTAATATAAATTTTAGCTCCTTCTAATAAAGCCATACATAACATACCAAAAATAATTGATTTTTGTCAATTTTATTTAGTTTTTAAAAATGAACTTGTATTTGGGATACCCTGTACATATAAAAAGCTAGCGGCGTATTTGTCCGCCCAAGACTGTAGACTGCTTATCGGAACTTTCTCGAAACATCATGGTGTTGCTAAGTGTTTTAAGTGCAGGGAATGGGAGAACACACCCCTTGCTATGCTTGTTTTGCTTTTAAGTCTTGACGACACAGCAGGGAATTTCATCTGTTACTTACCGTATTACTAGTATAGTCACTATCATTAAAACTAATTCTACTATTTAATTAAAATGAAGGGCTCGAGTTCTGTTTCAAGAAACTGAAAATGTAAGAACCTCATAACCGACCTCTATGTACAATCTGCAGACCGGTCATTAATATGAGGTGGCATCAAGTTTCATATTGCTCAAGATATAATCAGGCAATTTTAATCTCGGAAACATTCATAGCTTAGATTTTCTGCTAATCTAAACTGTCCAACATTTTGGTAGTAGCCCTCTCGTTGAAGTATTAGTTGAAACTGAGTTTTTATGACACCCTCGATGCAAAAGAGAGTTACGAAAAAAGGTTCACTAGTAAACAGTATTGAAGAATTCTTGTGCCAGAAAGTTTGAAAATATTGACAGACAATACAGAGCATATAATTGAGATTCTCATATTAGATTTGTTACAATCTTAGCTACAAGAATAATGAGGCTAGAAGAATCGTATCTAAAATCGGAATACGAACAGAGGAGTATCCTTAGATGGGATACAAATTACCAGGCTAATATCTTTAACCTAACTTTTCAGAGAATATAAACGAAATATATGGAAGATGAACAGGAGCATTTGATTACAGAAAAATAAAACGAAGTTTTGCTTTATGTGGAAAGAGTATATTTCAATGGCGCGCATCTGATACATACGAGCAAAGTATTGTACCTATCGTAGTATGCGGGCGAGTCGGATATCTAAGATTTATGACGGTGTGAGGAAATTGAATTGTAACAAGTAGAGCGAGATATTTCAAGGCAAAGTCAACCAGAGAATCTGTGACGACTTGTGATCGGTAAAGCGAATGTTGCATGGAATGAAAATTTTCGAACGAAGTCTGGATAGTCGAAAGCACATTATAATCACTAATTTATCAAACTTTACGGCAGTCGGTTCGACTTTTCTAGAGGAAGGTCATGCTATGAGTACTATGCACAGCTTTTGAAAAACGATGGAGAAGTATTACGACTGGAGATAGATTTCTACAGACTCAGCAAACATTTTTTGTGGATGAAGCTAGAGTATCATAAAATTTTTTTAAACCCTTTGAAGCGCTGAGTCAAAAAAGGCTTCTTTTCGCTGGTGACAGTACAATCATAAAAAGCGGAGTGACAACACTTTGGTTAACATGTACCCCTAATAATTGAATTAAGTGGTTAAGAAAATTACCTTTCACGTGTTGGACGATGTACGAAATGTAAAAAGGAAAAATGACATCGAAGAAGATACAATTTGTGTATTTACGGAAGCCTAAATGCAAGAATATCGTTGGTGGGAAAGATTAGGAAGGCTCAAGTTACTGTCGAGTTTTAAACAAAAACAATTAGACCGGCCTCGGCCTAGCTAACTTTATAAGTGGCAGGGTAGTGGCAGTGTAGGTACATACATACGTACGTGAGGAAAATATATACCATCTTTCATGTACTTGTACGTGGAACATATTTCAACGGTCTGAACAAAGCGAAAGAGAAATGAGACATTTGAAAATGGATATGTGGATCTATTGAGATAATCCCGGCTTTCAAGCAATTTTCAGAGTATATCCTGAAATTTTAAAGGGAGTATAATGAAGTTATTTTTCCAAAGTCAAGGAAAGAAAATGGTATTAATTCGACAATGCGAATGCTATTTATACTTGTACAATGTTTCCGGAAATTGTTGTATACCGCATATCCGGCAAGATAGGTTCCGACCTTTGTAAAATCAGACGGGAATCCAAAGTCGTATCAAATGTTAGAAAAGGATGTCAGAATTATGGGTTTTTGAAAAAGTAGCGTCATAGGTTTCATAAAAATGCACAATTATTAACTGCCTATGGTTTTGATGGCTTGGTGGAGTAGTTATTTTAGTCGACTACTGCGGAACAAGGTATGAGTTCAAATATCGAGCATCACATAAAACGGAGAATAAACATTTTATTTTTCTGGCGTTACCTCCTTTTCAGTAAGCTAGAGCAACTCTCTCCGTTTGGAGTTGGTAGAAAGTCGTATATCCCCTGCACAAGCATAAAAATACGAACAACATAGTAAGTGGGGCAGACTCTGCCATGGTCTTGTGGTTGATTGGTAAATTTTTAATTTAGAGGGGTTAGGCAAAATCTTCAGATATGACTTTTTCTATATGCCAGAAAGACCAGATTTAAATATACGAAAGCCCTTTCCGGTAGAACTTGTCCAAACAATATAAAAAAGAAATGAGATAAGGCTTCCATAGTGAGGAGCAGTTTAGAGCTTAATATGTCTGTAACAAAAATAAAATTTGAAACAAAAAGACTATTTCTATAAAGTCAATAGATGTCACCTAATATAGCAATTTGATTTACAGTTTTCCAAACTCGGTATTATCCCTCGAACATGGTTTTCTACTTTGTAAATACAGTTGAAGTCAGCAAAATCGAGTGCTAATGACTCGTAGCACGCATCGCCGTATCGTATTGTATTGTATCATATCGAATCGTATCGCTTTCGAATTCCATTACTTCAACAAATTTCATTACAATGTTCTCAAATTAGCTACATACGTATTCCAGTGGGTGTATTCAATAAACGATCGATTTATGTCAATTAATACCTAAATGCCTAACCATGGTGTCGGGTAAAACATTCGTCTACAGCGTACTCAACTCTAAGCCTTATTTATTGGTCTGTTCCATTTCCTACGACAACTTATTTTGCATAACAACAATCGCAACAATCGTAAAACAACCGTGTGCCGATACATTACAGCGACTGGTTCACAAATCAATTCACCAATCGTTGTGAGTATCTAACACCTCTGCGTAAAGTCAAAATTGAAATCGGAAACCTAAAGTTGTATTAGACTCAGACATACTCGTAGCCTTAAACAGCACGCTCGCTGCAATGAGTTTTGACCGCGCAAACATTATACCATTATGCCTTATGCCCCCGCCTCCGCTAGATGACGATTATTCAACGACCCCAGAGTGTGTCCACAATTTGCTGATTGAAAATTCTCATATTGAAATGTTTATGTTGCAGTCAGTTCATGCCCGAACGATGGCTGAAGAAGTTCAGAGTAGGCACTTTGGAGGCGATACCTTTCCAACATTATACACAAATTGGAGCAGAGTTTGTGGAGTGTGTTGGGAGTGTTGCAACGACGAAAGCATTTATTCATCATGCTCTTGATGATTTTGTGGGTTTTGTTTTGTTATTTTAGTGTTTTTGTTTTTGTAACTCTTCGCAGGATCTTAACTTCACTCACACGGATAGTCATAGGTACGAATAAACCATCTTTTGAGATACGTGTACCCATCGAGTATACTACTACCCTCGTACGAGATAGAGACTATGTGCTATGTTCAATCTGTCCATTTCGACATATCTGTCTTGTTTCATTGGAGTTGAGTAGAACCCACTCGTACCTAGGTGGTGTGTGCCCTTGTGTTGCATCTATGCATCCAAGCGTACAGGGTGCAGATTAAAACTGCAACATAATAGATTAATGCGCCTGAGATATGGATCACAGATAAATTGGTTTCGATTGTGGAAGATGTTGGCGCAAGATAGTTCAGAACACCAACTATTCAACATACAACTTTGCATGGTGTCAGTAAGTCGGGACAACTTGGATTGGGGGACGTCCGGTTCGGTCGGTCGTCGTCGGACTAGTAGATTCACCACATGATACGAGTATGACTCGACATTGAGGAATGATATTTTTAATGGGCAACGATGCAAATTTGATTTTCCTGGTTTTTTTCACTTTGGACGAGGTGTTCTCTAGGACCCATAAATATGCGAACTTGCGGGCAATTAATACATACATTATAATCGAAGTGTTGATGTTTAAATTGGAGTTATTCCTTCAGTTGTGGATGTACTCGTATAGAAAAATTCTGATTTCAAGGACAAATGCAAAACAGATCATTCAAAAAAGATTAAATATATACTTGTAAACTAGGGATATATTCATATGGTTAGTACTTGTAGTTAATCGTAATTTATGGGATTGATTTTGATAGAGATATTTATTCAATGACACTGAAAATATATTCATGTCCTTGAGCAATGAATTTATTAGTAAGAATTTGGTTTGATTTGATAAATTCGAACAAAAATCACGTCGCTAGAATAATCTTGGTGTATTTAGATTCAGACTCCGCGATTTCCAAATATTCGTATAATTATTTTTGTTACCGACCAGGTTTTGGACTCTGATTAATTTTGTCAACATTTTAGGGATCATCTGTGCAAAAGTCACCATGTTTTTGCTTGTGCAACTTGAGTTCGAAATAGAAGAAGTAGATCAAGATCTTCTAAGTTCAGAAGGATATTAGTTCAATCTAAAGGCGAGAAGAAAATTTCATAATCAAATAGGTCATGTAAAATGTATTCATCCAGTAACTAAATTCAGAGGCAGAGTGTAGAGATAAGGCCGAGATAAAGTGCATACAAATTGAAGTAGGAAATTGAAAAAGGCTGAATATTTATTTTGAAAGCGTTTCAAAATATTTTTAACAAAAAAACAAAACGATCATGTTGTTTTTGCAAAGTTAGCTAATGCATGTTAATAACCAGAACTTTGCCCCGCTTCACATTTCTGAAATGCTTAAAACTGACATGTTTACCTTAGACCGGTCAGTCAGAGCTCTTAAAACTGAGACTGTTCTTTCGATGAGTAGAAGAAACCTGATTGGCTCAGTTGGTGATAAAAAGCGTTAGGTTTGCCTTCTTTCAACGAAGCTAAATACATAGTCGTATGTGTATTTCAAGTCGAAAATTGTCAAATCGGTTTTGGTTGTTTTGCAGTGTAAGAGATGCAGGTAGGCTCCAAGTAAGCCTTTTTGGATTTGGTAAGGTTGGCTTGCATACAATTTACTTCAGATGCACCGATCCTACCGTACTGGACTTTTAAGGGGGAAGCAGATTCATCAAAGTCTGGCGAAAACAGCAGTAATTTTCTGAAGCATCGGTAGAAGATCCATATCTTGACATAAAATATAGTAGTAGGCTTTCGACTGGAAATTAAGAGTTCAAAGAAGTTTGTTATCGAGGATGGGTGGATGGTGCCATATTTTACACTTGATGAGTCTAGTCAATTCCTTCCATATTTTGGTAAAACGAACAACTTTGCTGGTTCACCAACCATCTATCATGTCTAGGGCTACCTGTAATTCCTAGTAAATAGTCGTTGGCATGATCCGATAAGCTGTAGAGGTACAACATCTGCATATTTCTAAGCACAGACGTTAGAAGTGTTGGGAATATTAAACAGAGAGTCAAACAACTTGCACCACTTAATTCACAAAAACAGTAATTCGTTTAGGATGTGTTGTCTGGCTGAGGTATACAAGCCTAGTCGAAGACTTCACCTTACTGGTGAAGCTAACCTTGAGTGACATCACGTCACGCGATGGTTGTTGCAAGGGAATATCTTGGTGAAAACGTTCCCCTTCTTCCTAGCTCAGATCACCAAAATTTTGCGGAAAACGGTTTAGATGGCCATAAAGAATAGTGTAGCTCCAGTAGGAACTCATCCAAGCCGGTGGAAGTGTATAATTAACTGCTCAACGTGTTCAACATAGTCATCAGACTTCTTGTTTCCCAAATGAACTCTTCCCACGCATATTTCTCTTTATTTGCCATACATATGGCTGATGAAATTTGGACCATTTATTAATTTGCGGATCTACGGCCATCAAAAATACCTGCTTTTAACTTTTCAGTACTGAATCTTGGAAATATTCTTGTTATGTGACTAAAACATCGGCCGTCTTTATTAAGCTTTTGTTATATATGCAAAGCAGTCTATATTATGGTCTCTAGACACTATTGAAGCATTTATAACATTTAGCCCCTTGTATCATTTTTTGATCATATTGGTTGGTATCTTGCTAATAACACGTGTAGTGTTCTCTTCGAAGGATGCAATTGACGTTGGTTTATCGGCATTGATTTGTCGTATCCTCATAAAAAAATAGTCTAAAGGCGTCATATCGCACGTTCTAGCCGACCAATTCAATGGTCGAAACAAGAGATGGAGAAATTGCTCACCGAACTTATTTCTTAATTGGTCCATCGATTCGCGTGCTGTATGACATGTAGCGCCGTCTTGCTGGAACCATACTCGCATGTCGACCAGGTTCAGCTCGTGTATTTTGGGAAAAAAAAGTTCAAAATCATTGAACGATAGCGGGCGCCATATTTGAATAAATACGGGACAATGATTCTGCTGGACCATAAACAGCGCCAAACAGTGCAGCTCTGGTACTGCCTGAGGTTGCTTATCAGACTAAATACCGCAGTCTTGCGTATTAACATACCCATTCACCGAGAAATGAGCTTCGTCGCTGAAGACAAATTTGAGCACTATAGTTTGAACTGCTTGCTCAGTAGGTCAATTATGACGACCCTAAAATGGTCGATATTATTAACAGAATAATCAATTGGGGAACCACTGACAAAGTAGAATTTAATGCTTCCAAAACACAATGATGTCTGCTGTCGTCAAAACGAAATTTAAACACCCAGCCATTATCCACGAATGGCACTTTTATCGTTGAAACTAATAAACTTTCCATCGGTATGTGTGTTAATGACAACTTAAGTTGGAATGACCACATATTCGATGTCGTCAAAAATTCTGCGAATATTCTATCTGCACCTGTTAGATAGGATAGGACTCAAACAATGGAAACCCTTGAACACCGACGCAATTTCTCGTGTCTCACTCTGTTTTATCGCTATTTCCACAACCAGTGCTCGATCGAAATCGCCAGTAGCATTCCGCCTCTTCAAACTTTTAACCGTAACACCCGTCTCGCTATAAATGCTCATTAGTATACCATCAAGCCCACTTTCGGACGTACTCTTAAATATCGTGATTGTTTCCTTAGCCGTATTCCTCGCTTATGGAATGCCCTGCCTAGCTCTTTATTTCCGAGTCATTACAACCTTAAAACATTTAAAACCAACGTTCACCGGTACCTCTCTCAGATTTTCCTTCACCCGCGCTGTGTGAAATTATTGTAAGGGTACTTAAATTTCTTGAGTGCGCACAAATTGTAAAAAAAGCTGTCAAAAATAAAACCCTGACAAACAAACCAGCAAAAAAATCACCGTTTATATTATTCTTTAAGTTTTGTCGAATAAGCAATAAGCAGAGAGTCTCGCTTGTTAACTTTATGAGTATTTTAAAACTGCGTTTTGACGAGTCATTATTTTGTAATCCCATTGTAGCCATTAGGCCAGCAATATCAGAGCTTTCTAGCTATTTAAATGCAGTTATTTAAATCGTTTTGGTTTAGTGGTTTTAGATTTATGGGGCAATTAAAATCACTGTCATTACTATGTCATCTTGTGTTTGTTGGCTGTACTCTTCTGGATGATCCAATCATGTACATGGCTGCTATGGTACAAAGGTATCACTAGAACTCAGGACAGGTTTTACAGCAGATTGTGAGCTAGAATAAATCCACCTAGAACAATATTTCCGGTGTACTCCTCTAATTTTCACAACACAGAAATAACTGTCATCATGATGATTTGATGATCCATGCCAGATCATTATAGTTTTGTATTTGAAAGAAGGTCCTTTTTCGTTTGCCTAAAAGCGCTAATACGGCTAATACGTACCAAACTAGGAGTCTAGGGTTTGTCTGCAATAAAAATCAAAGTATGCCTGTTTTATGAAGTCCGACAAATTTAAATTGGAATTCCTTAAACATTTATTCGTCAAAAATTATACATAAGTATTTTGAACTGTTTACGCAGATTTTGCTTAGTGATAGCGCTATTGATAGCAATTATCGACTGGTTAGTAAATTTTAAGATTGCACCTACAATAGATCGTAAAATCTCGAGCTGCAACGGGGAATTGGTCCGGAATTAGCGACGTCAAATTAGCAAACCACACACAAAAAACTGCATGCAACAACAAAAAAGTTTGTATTTGTTTTTCTGTGTTATCTTTTGGTAATGAATGAAACGCAATAAAATCAATAGTCTGCATGACTTGCTCCTATGTATTTCATATATGTAGGTTTCTATTCATTGTATTGAACATGAGTGACTCTTTCGGAACTATCGGATAACATTTCCGAGATTTGTTAAGAACGTTACATGAGGAGATTCGTAGGCTTGTTTGTTTGTTTTTTTCTGGCAAAAAGTTTCAGCATCATCGTGCCGTATATTATCTGTATTTCATAATCATTATTAAATAGCTCGCTCATTAATATATTGAAGTTACGAATATAGAATTCTGGAGTGAGCCCTACATCCTTCCATTTGTTCGACTACAGACTCAAACAAATTTCGATCCAACCAGGTCTGCCTAGGCTACGACGATAGTTGCTTGTGTTAAAAGTCAGATCGAGGACCTGCATACTGTATGACTCTTCTCAAAAAGTTTATTCAAGGAGTGTTTTTTTTTAAAGTAAATTTCAGACTCAAACATTGCGACTTTCATTAAAATCTTCATAATATTTATGAACTTCCATACATTTTTGAAACAATTACGCTATTTGATCAAACTGTTAAGGTGTTAATTTTTTAATATATGTAGATCGTATATGGGTTTTCGATTTTTGTGGGTATCTATAAGAAAACTTATTAAAATAGACACCTGGGAAAAATGTTTTATCAGTGAAAATTTCTGACACTGAAAGGCTTATATAGGACGCTTCTAATTGCTTTTGTTTTCTACCTTACGATACTCTAAAAAGTATTCAAATTTATAGAATTCATCCGAAAAAAAAACCTTTATCGCATTCTCATTATTCATTATCGAGAAAAGATGTGTCGATACAGTAAAAGAAAAAAAAAATTAAATAACCTATTTTTTATTATCAATCAAATGGACATCTAAAATGTTATGTGATACTTGACAGATATGTTTGATTTGATAACCTCGTAACAACTTCTTGTATGAGAACAAAAAAAAAGTAGAAAATCACCACGAGGTTCTCA
Source organism: Volucella bombylans (assembly GCA_949129095.1). NCBI lineage: Eukaryota > Metazoa > Arthropoda > Insecta > Diptera > Syrphidae > Volucella > Volucella bombylans. The sequence goes on along the minus strand of OX422141.1, from coordinate 165,764,578 downwards.
ATAAATTTCGGAATTCACCTGCTTCTGCTGGAATGCACATAATTAATGCTCCATGCAATCGGTTATTCTTGTAGTTGTATACATGCATTTCACTTTAATTTATGGAAATTTTATTCCAGCCAAATGAGCAATCGAGTTTTTTTTTTTTTTGTATTTTTCTTCTATTGTAATTCAATATCAGAGCTCTATGAAATCTAGGTCTATATAGAGTACGTATATAAGTGCCACATAAGTTCAATGAAAGAGTGGTTATGTATCCGTATTTGTGACCTAAAATTTATCTTTTATAACACTCCACGAGGTGAGCGGCATTATGGGGCATACATTGGAAAATGCACAATGAATTAATGGATATGAGAAAGTTTCGGAAAATTATTTGAATTCTCAGATGAATAGTGAATACAAAAAAAAATGAATCTGAATTGAATCGTTTGAATGGTTTTGAGAAGGAAACCGTTCTTAAGGCACTTAACGGACTTTTGAAGCACTGCAGCATTATGACCGGCATAAATCATGGGAAACTAGTTGCTCTAAAAACTCTGTAGTACACTAATTATAAACCTACTGATATGGAAATGTATTTTTGTAACATACTGAGAACTAATGACTAACAATGTCTTTCATCCATTTCGCCTTAACTTTCATTAATAATTCCAAGAATTATTATAATTTTGTGACTGCACAAAAAGACCACCAAAAGATCGCAATTAGCTTATCCTGGCCCATTATAACCTAGCTGTGCCGTATGGCACCCGTTTTTTTGATGTTTAAATTTTCGCGCTTGTCATAATTAATAATTTGAAAACGTCAATTGCCCATATGGTTCTAGCCACAGTTAGCTTTCTTTTCTAGTATTTAGTGCAAACCAATAGGCTTGTTACGACCGGTGTGGCGACCTGTAGCGAAGAGTCCCTATCATAGTGAGCGAACCACAGTGAGCGGACCAGAGTGACCGAGCGGAGAGCGTTTGCGAATAAACACAAGTCAGTCAACGTTCAGCTAGAGCACAGACCGGCTTGGTGATATCGTGTTTGATTATTTTGATAATTGCTGTGAAATAATAATTGCTGTGTGATATTGCGAAATATTTAAATAAACAATTATCGAGTATAACATTGGCGACGAGGATAAACAGATTTAGGAGTGTGCAAGTGCAAAAAAAAATAAAAAATATTAAACACAGCGCGAATAGCGGCTGTTGGAAAAGTGAAGCGAAGGTAAGTGTGTAATTTTTTCTCTCCCATTGCCATTGGAAATGCAGATTACATTCAATTGTAGATTAATTACATTAAAATGTAATTTTGACAAAGGTTTAAGCCATACTTTGGGAATTGTATCACATTGAATTGTGTCCAGAAAGTCATTGAGTTTCACATTAAATTGTGGTAAAGATAATAACGACAGATACTCGTAATTAAAGGGGAAATTGAGTTTGATTTTTTCCCCCAGGCGAGATAGAATGGCTGAGTCAGGCATAAAACTATTCCTGTGCGAAGCAGTGATTCGCTCTGAGTGGGAGAAATGGTACCGCTCATTTTCTTTGTATCTCGAATCAGAAGAGATTACAGAAGGGAAAAAGAAAAAAAGTAAACTTCTGCATTTAGGTGGACCACAGTTGCAATAAGTAATTTTTAATATTCCGGGTGCACTTGTAACGGAAGGAGATGTCTTCGGAGTTTTGGGAGAGAAGTTAAATGAATATTCTCACCGCAGAGAAACTCGACTTTCGAGAGGCACCTTATTCGTTCTCTAAGACCAGATGAGGGAGAGAGCCTAAACAAAATTCATTTTGAGGTTGAGGAATCAGGCAGCGAAATGTTCATTCGGACAAACGGAAGAACAGAGTCGAAACATTAATTTGAAGGATAAGTTTATAGATGTTTGGGCACCAAAGGAGTTAAAACGACGCTTACTAGAAAAAGAACATATACTAGGGGAATTTGTAGAGATGTGCCAGATCTACGAACAAATAAATAACCAGTCAGAGGTGATGTCTTTGATTCCAGCGTCAACTAATATCAATAGCATTACTTCGAAGATTACAAGGAATCCTGCAGTAGCAGATCGCTATTGCTTAAGATGTGGTCGAATTGATCATACGGCGAACAGTGGCAGTTGCCCGGCGAGAAAGCAAAGTGTAATAAATTCGGCTTTCTTGGTCATTTCGCAATGAAATGTAAGACCAAGGTAGGCAAACAGAAGAATGTTAGGGGCGATGACTCCGATATGAAGCCGCGCAGATTCGAACCATCAAAAATTCGCTTTGTTGAGGAAAATGTGGATACTCATACTACTAGTGAGCGGTCCCGTAGAACAAACATCCGCAGGGTATCCGAGAATCAATTTCGAGCATATGCGGGAATGGAGCTTCTTGAAACACTAGTAGTATTTGAAGCCCCCACGAGCGTAGATAGAAGAACCGAAGTTTTAGCATCGTTTTACGTCATAAAAAATGGGGAACAATCATTGCTAGGGCGAGAAACTGCAATTAAATTGAAAGTACTGAAATTGGGTTTGGAGGTTAATCAAGTCCAAAAAATTCGACCATTCCCCAAAATTAAGGGCATAAAATACACCTGTCCATCGATAAGGAGGTAAAACCAGTACAACAGCCCTGGCGTCGAATTCCATCGACACTGGAAGAGAGGGTGGATAAGAAACTTAAGGAAGCGGTAGAACAGGACATAATTGAGGCAGTATGTGGCCCAATCTCCTGGATATCTCCAATTGTTATTATATTTAAGGAAACAGGGGATATTCGTCTATATATAGACATTAATACTAAGGACGAAACGAGGAGTTTTTTGGGACTGGTCACCTACCTTGGGAAGTTTATCCCTGACTTGGCAGATCTAACGGAGCCATTAAGATACCTAATAAAAAATAATGTGAAATTTGATTGGGGGAAGAGTCAAGATAAAGCATTTCAGCGATTAAAAGAAGCTCTTGCGAAAATACCAACTTTGTCATATTTTAATGTCAGAAATAGAACGCGATTGGTGGCTAATGCGAGTCCAGTCGCTCTGGATGCAGTACTGCTGCAATTTAAGGCCAATGACGAAACCCCGCAGGTGATTTCTTTTGCAAGCAAGAGCCTGTCCGAAGTAGAGACATGGTACTCGCAAACAGAAAAGGAGAGCCTTAGTCTGGGCGGTCGAGAGATTCTATTATTATTTGGCAGGGATCGAATTCGAGTTAGTCACAGACCACTAGCCACTCGAAGCGATATTTAAACCTACATCCAAACCGCCAGCGCGAATAGAAAAATGGGTCCTACGTCTGCAGTCATTCAAGTTCAAAGTTATCTACCAAGCGGGAAAGTACAATATCGCAGACCCACTTTCTCGTATGTGCAAAATCCAACAATCGGACTCCTTTGATAGTAACTGCGAATATACGAGTAATGTTTGTGCTATTGTTGAAAAGATGATTCCACAAGCGCTCACTATAAGCGAAATTGTGCAAAGTAATAGCACAGATGAGGAATTGATGGAGGCAGTGGAGATGGTGAAAAATGATGGTTGGGTCACAAAGACGAAAAGTAGATATTTTCCATTCCGACATGAGCTCTGTACACTGGGAAGCATTCTTCTGCGTGGCACTAGGATATTCATACCAGAAGCGCTACGACCGCGAGTCCTGAGTTTGGCACACGAAGGTCACCCTGGGGAAATAGTGATGAAGCGGAGAGTACGCTCAAAAATATGGTGGCCATTGGTTGACAAAGATGTAGAAAATTATGTAAAGAATCGTCGTGAATGTCTTTTCGTATCTCGCCCGATGCAACCAGCACCGATGAAGCGACATAATTTTTCAGATGAGCCGTGGCAATGTGTGGCGATAGATTTACTAGGTCCCCTGCTGAACCATGATTACGTATTCGTCATCATTGACTATCATTCCAGGTACCAAGAGTCTACGTTCTTAAGAAAAATATCGTCAACAGATATTATCGGGGTTTTGGACGAGATATTCTGTAGGTTAGGATACCCGCAATGAATTAGGACTGATAATGGACGTCAGTTTATTAGTGATGAGTTCAAATCTTACTGTAAAACCAACCGAGCTAATGACATCACCGCCCTACTGGCCACAGGCGAATGATGAGGTGGAAAACATGAACCGGTCGATTCTAAAGAGACTTAAAATAGCAAATGCTCAGGGTTCGGATTATAAGAAGGAGCTTCAAAAGTTTATGCTAATGTATAACGTTACACCTCATGGCACCACAGGAAAATCGCCATCAGAACTCTTGTTCAATAGGAGGATACGAGACAAGATCCCTTCTGTACAGGATATTAATGAGAATATCTTGAACTCAGAAGCACTGGATATGGATGTAATAGTCAAGCAAAAAGGGAAAGAAAGAGGAGACAAGTATCGAGGAGCAAGAGAATGTGGAATAAAAGTGGGAGATAAAGTGTGGACACCTACTTTCGATTCAACCGAATTCGAAGTGATCTAACGGAAGCAGAATGAAGTAACGGTGCGAGGGGGGTGTAAAGAAAGTCCCGGCTTTCCCAACCACAGGTTTTGCATTTTTTTTTATATACATACGAGTACATATATTTGTATACTAAACCCTAAAGCACATTTATTAAAACAGTTTATTTATAGGAACAAGCGTAGAGATAGGGACAACCCCCGATGACAAGAACTCGAATGGGTCACCTCCAGCTGAGAATGGGGTCTCCGAGGAAGATACTCAACCGCCGAAGTCGGGATTGAAATTGAAACTCAAAAACATCGGAGGGATGTGGCGACCTGTAGCGAAGAGTCCCTATCATAGTGAGCGAACCACAGTGAGCGGACCAGAGTGACCGAGCGGAGAGCGTTTGCGAATAAACACAAGTCAGTCAACGTTCAGCTAGAGCACAGACTGTGCTCGTGTTATCGAGTATAACAACCGGCATTGGAATTTTTTTATTTTGTGTTGGGAAATTATTTCATAAAATGCTTGTGCGATTCAACTAAGTACATGATATTTTATTAATTTTCCGTAATTTGCTACATTTATGTATTTTTTATTTGTTTCAAAACATCGTTTGTTTTGATAATGCAATAATATTATTCAATCTTGTTCATGTGATCGGTTTATCCTACGCGAAAAGGCTGTTATGTAGTCTTTTCGTTGTTTTAATTTTTCCTGTGTTTATTTACTATTTCTGATTTTTTTAGGGATACTTCACTACATCAAGCATTAGTTGTGCTAGAAGAAGATGAAGATCTTGAGCCTCTGTTGTTATATATCGAACCACCAGACACCGTAGTTCACTCAGACGAGGATTCAGCCGACGAAAATGAAGGTGGTCTTATACGAGTAAATAACCTTACAAGTCGACACCTCAATGTCAAAGTGGTACTAGCACCATCTACACGCCAAACACGTTCAAGTCACAAACAAGTACCTTCTAACATTGAACCTGAGGCCATGCTTTGTGGTATTTACTCTCTCTCCCGTAAGCCGTCTCGTGGGTCTCACAATCCACGTGATCTGCATCTAGTCGCCTTGCATCTAGTAGGAGTAGGGGTCGCGGAATAGAAGGCAATGCTGGTCAACTTGATTCTTCGAGTAGTTCCGACAGTTCTGTCAATTCTGATAAACACGAACCTCCAACGAAACAAAAAAAAAAAAAAGCGTCTCGTATCTGGACAGATGACGATTTACTTGGCCAGTATCCTATATTTCCTGAAGCGGATTATCGATCTTATAGAGAAAAATCGCCTGTGGATCGTTTTCTGAGAGAAAATGTTATTAACCTCTTAGTAGATCAATCGCAAAAATATGCAGCTTTTCTCAACTGCTCGGACCCAAAAATAACTCATGACGATATGAAGGCTTTCACTGCTATTCTTATTTTATTTGGCTACAATACTGTTCCTTCTAAGAGACATTTTTAGGACCAAGGCGAAGATATGAGAAATTTGATGGTCTAAAATATAACCGTATGCGACGAGACAGATTTATGAAAACAATGCGTTTTTTACATTATGCGGACAACAATGACCACTCATTGATATGATCCAAAATAACTTCACTTGGTTGAGTTTGAGATATATCAAGGAAAGAGTATTCACGAAAACTCAGAATATGACAAATCGTTTGGGAAAGCAGCTTCGCCTAGACAATTTGCCTGAATAAGTAAAGTGCTTTCCAAAAAGTTTCTATTTCGATAATTTGTTCACCAGTTCTCAACTGCTAGCACATCTGAAATAACGCGGATATGAAGGGACGGGAAGTTTGCGAAAACCGCCTTCCCAATGACCTTCCATTGACTAACAAGAAAAATATGGCAAGAGCTGAGCGTGGCACTCATGTCCAATCAAAAAATAAACAGGAGGATATAATTGTAGCTCGCTGGAAAGACAATTCTATAGTAACGGCAATATCAACTAATCATGGTGTCGAACCTGCGACAAATGTTGGCCGTTATTGCGCAACAGAAAAAAAAAATTAGGTTCCGCGACCAGCTATATTCACGGAATATAATTAAAATATGGGAGGCACCCTCCTACTGGACAAGATATAAACACCTACCGCATAGGAATCCGGGGGAAGAAATGGTAGTGTCGTATTTTCACGTACCTCATTGACGCGGCCGTATGCAATGCTTGGGTGTTGTCAAGGCAAGCAGATAGTAAACTAACCCAGCCAGATTTTCGAAGAGAAATTGTTCAGACGTACCTTTTGGAGTTTAGAAATGAACCTCGTGGCGGCGGCCGTCCAGCAGTTTCTAAATCTTCCCCAACTGTGCACAGGGTCAAGAACGGCATATGTTTTGATGGTCGCAATCACTTATTAGTTCCCACTACCAATGAATCTCGTCGCAAATGTTCTTTAGAGACTTGTAAGGGTCAAACTAGACTACAATGCATAAAGTGTTACGTGGGGCTCTGTGGAGCCTGCAACTTGCAATTTCATAATTGAAAGTTATATTTTTCTTCAATAATAAAACACTAGGTGGGGTGAAAAATAAGCTCCTTGGGAATGAAAAAGCATTTTTTTTTAAATGTTTTTTTATTTTATTCGATATAGTCCCCTTTTAGCTTGACACACTTATTCCAGCGATTTTCCAACTTCTTGATCCCGTCCGAAAAGTAATTTTCCGGAAGGTCTGCAAAATACTCCTCCGTGGCGTCGATGATTTCCTCGTGTGAGCTGAATTTTTTATTGATGGGCCATCTTTTGAGCTTTGGGAAGAGATAATGGTCCGAGGGAGCCAAATCGGGCGAATGCGGTGGATGCGACATCAATTGCAGCCGTAAGTCATTGATTTTAGCCGTGGTTGCGATGCTCTTGGGCGCCGGCGCATTGTCTTGCGAAAACACAATTTTTTTTCGATTCATGTGATTTCGATTTCGGCTTTCAATCACTCCAATAATGTACAGTAATACTTGCTGTTGATGATTTTTCCTTTTTCGAAGTAGTCCACGAAGAGTATGCCATGACAATCCCAGAAAACCGACGCCATAACCTTTCCGACCTCGGCCGCTTCGGACCACACGTGCCGGCTTCAGTCCATTGCCGGGCACTCATTCTGTTCTTTGGTATGTAGTAGTGGATCCAAGTTTCATGAAAAGTTACCAATCGACGCCAAAAATCCGTCCGATTCCGCATCAGCAAGTCCAAATACTCTTTCGAAGTGCTCTCGCGTTTGTGTTTTTGGTCAGGAGTGAGCATGCGCGACACCCAGCGGCAGGATAACTTTTTCATATGCAGAATATTGCCCAAAATATGGCGTTTGCGCTCAGTGCTAATCTTTGTGGTATCTGCTAGCTCGCGCACCATCACTATCCGGCCAGCCAACACGATTTCATGTATTTTTTTTGAGATTGTCCTCTATCACCGCATCAGAGGGCCTGCCGCTGCGGACTTGATCGGTCGTGGAGTTACGGCCACCACGAAACTATCGAAACCAATATTTGACTGTGTAATATGACGGAGCATTAGCCCTATAATATTTACCCAACTTTTCATTTGTTTCCTTCACCATTTTCCTTCTCAAAAAATAATGTTTTATTTTTGAACACGAGCTATACAAAGTCATATATATTAAGTTTTGGCATCTCTACCAAACTCGTCATATTGTACAGCATAACAATAGAAAACACTCGCTGATCCGCAAGTGTTCGAAGCAATGCAATCTCATCGGGACTTTTGATGTGAAAAACGTCTTTCGGAGGCACGTGTCCTTCTTTAGAATTTAAGAACATTATGCAAAACTCACAAGCCAATAATATTGGAATAATTCTACAGAAATCTTTGAATACTCGTATACGTGGATATGGTTATCAAAATGCAGCGCCTCATAGACTAGTAGATGATGGTATCTTCGGTCGCTTTTAGAGAAAGATTTTTCGGAAGGTTTTGACGCTTCAGAAAAGGAGATTCAAGTGAATTATGTAGCTACAAAGTCAAAATACAAGAGATCAAACATACTTCGGTTAGCATGCTATATGGTTTCAAGCCAGGTGGTCAACAGTGTGTAGGAAAATCTAATCTAATCTAAGTTGAAAATAATATGGATCACCATACATTTGATTTTAATTTAAACGCTTGAATAAGATCAAAATACCTATTTTACAGATAATTATCAGAGTTTTGTGATCCAGTATCTTGAACTGGAGTTTAAGTTAGAGTGCGAGATTTTAAAAGTTTCTTTGAACAATTTCTATTACTTTGCACCGCATTTTGCATAAAGATCTTGGCATACATGCTGATAAGGTCCAGTTGACACAAGCATTGAAGCCGGAAGACCACACACAACGCCGTACTTTCGCTGATAGGGTGCTGGAAATGATGGAACAAGATTTTGATTTTTTACACAAAATTATTCTGAATGATGAGGATCATTTCCTTTTGTCCAGGAACGTAAAAAAACTAAACTTTTGCATTTGCGGCTTCGAAAATCTAAGAGAAATAGTGAACCAAGCTTTCCATTCGCAATGAGTTGCAGATTGGTGCGGTTTTTGGGATGGCGGTGTCTTGGGCTATATTTGTTCGAAAGTGATGCTGCTGCGAGCGTTTTAGTGAATGCATTGTGTTACCGAATGATGTTGACTGACTTTGTTTTGCCTGAAATTTATGCTATAGACGTCGAAGACGTTTATTTTCAGCAGAAACAATGGCTCTATTGCGTGAAAAATTTCCTGGGCGTGTGATTTTTCGAAATGGGAACTTCAATTGGCCGCCAAGATCGTGCGATTTAACACCATTAGACTTTTTCCTTTGGGACTATGTTAAAGATAAAGTCTATACCAATGCTCCACCAACGATTCGTGCGCTAAAAGATAATATCAGAACTGTTATTCGCGAATACAGCGATACAGTTGCAAGTATGCAAAACTTGATGAAAAATTTCATCAAAAGAATGATTAATGTAGGTAGAGCCGACGCGGACATTTGGCATATATTGTATTCCATTACTAACCTCAGAATTTGTACTTACTTACTTATGTACTTAGGTGGTGCTACAGATTGGGGTGAACTAGCAAGTCTCTCCAATTAGCCCGGTCTTTGGCTAACTGACCCCAGTTGCGTACTCCAAGTCGATTGAGGTTCTCCTCTACTTGTGCACGCTGCTCTGGTTAGTGTTGTTTTAATGCTTTCCAAATTTCTGTGCCAAGTCTTGCAGGCCATGTTCTCCAATGTTCTCACACAAACCATAATCCAGTGGATTCAGATCTGGACTCCCCGACAGCCAATCTTCTGCTACTATAAAGCCAGGAATATTGACTCTGAACCACTCCTGCATGGTTTTCGCTTTGTGCGATGGAGCAGAGTCCTGTTGGAAGATCCATCTGTATCCATTGAAAATGGTATTGGTCAAACCCTTCACGAAACTCTCTAGCACATCTTCTTGGTAAACCTTTGCACCAGTTTTTACGCCTTTTACACAGAAATGGAGGGATGTGACACAATTGTGAGAGACCCCCCACCAAACCATTACGGAAGCAGGATGATGTCCACCGTGAACCCTGGGATCAACTTTTTTCTCCTTTTTGTTGAAAACTTCTTGCACGATAAAAATTTTCTCATCCGTAAAAAGAATGTTTTCATGGCCATTGTCCGCTTGCCACTGCAAAAGTCGCTTGCACCCTTCCAGCCTAATTTTTTTTAGTTGAGGAGTTAGAACATGACCGTGGACCGACGATATGCTTTCATATGCAGATCATCCCGAATCACCTTAGACATGGATCTGGTTGATATATCCAAGTCCTTGGACATAATCTTCTGCTTCCTAAGGGGATTTATCCGAATTCGTTCATGCACTGCCTTTACTACCGCATTCGTACGGACGATGCTCGGGGACCACTTGTTGGTCTGCCTCTAATCCAGAAAAATCGACAAAGCGAGCACTAGCCCGATAAAGGAATATTCTCGATATTCCGAGTGGTTTTAGCAACTCGAAAATTTAGCCAGTACTCTTTACGCACTTATGCAACGCTATTACCGCGACTCTATTCTTTTTAACGTCCCACTCCATGTTGATAGCTTGTAAACTGAAACCAAACTGACTAGTATTCTTCACTGATCAGTGCATTTGTTCTGAAAAAAAAAGTTAACCGTTCTATTTCCGCAAGAAGTCTTGAACTATAAGCGTTGGAAATTGTGTAACAGAACTTATGGCAGGACTAGGTATGTTAGCAAATTAAGCGTTGATGCGGATTGTCATAAGATGCTTGCTCATGTGTCGGAAGCTTAAGACTTCTTGTCTAAGTCTGCCGCATATTGCAAATCGGCATCCGAATAAGCACTATTTCTATGCAAATCCAAAGGTCATTGTCCTTTAAATGTTTGCTAGGGTCATCAACAGTGAGTCCATTTTTATCAGAGACCATTAGTTTATCAGTCTCCTCTTTCTAATCTCTTCCGTATAAGGTTGTAAGCCCTACGATGGCGTACTTCAGATTAAAATAAAACCGTTTTCCAAAAAAAAAAATGTTGCGGTTGTCCATTGATTTAAAATGATACCCGATACGAGTAAATGTACTCCTGTCATTTTTTTTCTAAATTGATTAATCGATTCATCAAGTTTGATAAAAATGAATAGACGTTAGGTTCTATGCAATCAGAGACCATTTTATTCAATAAAAAATTATTCGTTCCAAAAACCCAACGTGTTCGACTCAATTTGCATAAATAATTTAACTATGTAAACATTTTTGAATATGCATATTTAATTTTCTTTGACATGAAATTTATTCAAATGTGTATTGTACGTGGTTTGGGCACAGCGAGATATGTCACCAATCTGTGCCTATAAAATATATAAACATCTATGTAAGCATTAAAACAAAAAAAAGAAGAACAACAGTAAGTAATAAACAACATTTAAAACCAACTGCTACCGGAATTTGAACAGGAAAACACAGAATTTAAAAAAAAAACAAATTTCTCAACAGAAACAACTAAATAAGCCCGAACGCTATGGATTTTAAGAATTACAAAATATTCGTTGATGTATTACGAGCTCACATTTTCCACCCTCCATTAGTAATATACGATACATATCTCGTTAAGTATCTCAGAATACATTTTGAAAGGGTTCGAGTGTGGAAAATAATACTCCCACAAAGGTATGAGTTTTCCACGTTAATCACATTTTGCACATGATTGAAAAGACACAGATGTTAATAAATTCTCATTGGACTCTATTCATTGTGACACTAAATTTAATTTATTACCAGCTAATTAGATACCATTTGCTGTATACTACACGCATCCTTAGGACATTTAATCTGTATCCATTTTTAACGGGCTTTCAAAAGAACCTTAAGTAGTAAACCGCAATAACAGGTTCAGCCTTTGAGTTAAGTGTCAATTTAAACAAATCATTACACACTTTAGATACAGTGTTTGATTGTTGTATTAGATAGCAAGTACGAATATGTATTGTACAATAGTTATGCTTTTGTATTAATCTGAAATTAGATACAGTTTTGGTAGTTTCGCAGATAATCAAGTTTTGTCATGAAAAAGGAGGACCGTGCCTATGAACAATTCGGTTTGGTTGTCCTTGGATAACTTAACAAATTCCAACTGGATTTTAACCAAGCATTAGAAGTAGCACTTAGATTACAGATTCTGTTCATTGCGGATTGTCACGGAATGGTCTTTTGGATACAGAGCCACGTTTCTATATACGAGTATAAGTTTATCCATAGGCTTTGGTGTTATTCTGGTGCGGTTGCATTCACTATATGCTAAACAGTTTCCGAGGTAGATAAAACTTAAATTAAGTACGCTGATCAGTTACTATAGAATTGAATATTGAGCGAACCATTGTTTAATAATAGCATCCATCAATATCTCGTAGACGTACATACATAAGTACAATATCCGATCGGTCTATTATTGTCAGTTTATTTTATAGGAAAAATTCCTTGGAGATTGCCAGTGGCACATCTAATTCAAATACCTTAATTCATTTGGGAGGGTTTCCAGCACGATATGCCTTTTTAAACTTTTTCAGAAGAGCGACACTGTTTTTCTATGCGGTAGAACTTTAGTTTCTTTGTTACTTCCTTTACTGACATGGAAATAATAGTTTTTATCAAAAAGTATTTTGCCCATGATATGAAGGATATAACGTCAAAACGTGCTTTGTAAATATTTGTTAGTACCTCTGTACTTTTTCAATTCGCAGAGTAAATATCGGAGTTTGAGATTATCTCTTCCAACTGAACTATTGTTCCCGGGGCTAACATAAAAGCATGTTTTTCTTACATGGTACATACCGAAAGTCTGCTGTAAAATGGTCAAAATGCTTTCTTAGACTAGCAAAAGATAAATACACCTTTGGTGTTTGAATTTTCCAAAAAGCGTGACAATGACTATAATAGTTGTACACTGCTGTGATAAATTTAGCTGATTAAAAACATTGGTTTGATGACGTTGTTTTTGTTGCAATACTCCTTCAAGCATAACATAGAAAGCATCAACCTCAATGGCTTCTTAAGCGAAGGAAATGATAGCATTGCGGTCTTGTAAAGTTTCTGGAAACAACCTTTGGATTGTTTTCATTTAAGAAAATATTTTAAGGCCTACATGAGATTTGGCAATATGGGGGAAATTATTCAATAAAGAATAATATCCTTATGTCGTAGATATTCTTAAGAAGGCTATATTAAGCAATGGTGTTATCCTATCAAGTTTGGTCTCAATCTATTCCTTATCGTCTAGTGTCCAAAAATGGACGATTTCATCGCCTCTACACTTGATTTTATTTACATTGCAAATTTTTTAGATGCCCTAATTATCTTGCTGATCCTTTGACTATGTACCATACATAAACAAAAACAAACAGAGCTCTTATTATCATGGGCATAAGTGGTTTGGGTTAGACAAGGCATGTTACTTTATTTATATGAGTATTCTCGTATCCAGCTTCAAATCTCATACTGCAAATAATTTTCAACGTCTCTGGTAGCAATTAGTTTATCCAGGCCTATGAGAGTGCTTTCTGATGGCACACTTGGGGCTTGACCTCTCCAAGATGCAGAGACCCTAGGCGTGGTCGATTTGTCGTGGGATAGTAGATAATCAGCGCTAAGTCGAGGTTGTTTCTTAACAGTAAGAATCAGTGTTAATAGATTGTCTCCAGTAATTAATACTTAAGTTCTTATGACTTTATATTCCAATGAAGATAAATATTTGGAATTCATTTTATATAGTGAGCTACTGCAGTCAAAAGAAGCTAGTTGTGGGCGTCTCGTTAAGTGTTTGGCAAGGCTTTGGGTCAATGCAAAGGCTTCTTACTCGTATATGGCAATGATAAGCCCACTCACTTTATATCTTTTTTTTTTAAGTTTTCAATTAGAGCAAATTCCATTTCAATGAACTTTAATATTAAAATCTTAGTTGTGGGTGGGGTGACCCTTAACAACTTAGCTTTACATTTGTGAAAAAAATTAAAGAAAGTATGTGTAGAGAATTGAGAGAAGCGAAATAAATAAGAAAAATGAACAAAAAAGGTTAGCAAACAGCAACAAAAGAAAATATGGTATTGTACTAAGTATAGTTACACCAGAATGTCATAAAAGATTGGTTCTACGCTAGCGTAATCCATACATGCTTTACACCTTTTCAAATCTTCCAGAAATCGTTAAAGCTCTTAGGGACTGTGGAAGCTTAATAAATAGGCGGTACGGTGAAACCGAATAAAAGTTACGAAAAGCGGTGGTGCGATCGGGATGGAAAAGTTCAAAAAGTTTCTACGCAAATTATATTCGGAAATTACGATTACCCTATCTCTTGAAGAAAGTTTTCAATACTTTAAAACAATACAAGTGACGTACAGGAAGAATTTTCATATCACGAAATAATGGATAACTGGGATGTAGACGATTTTTTCGGCATATCATTTTTAGGACGCTTTTTTGTAGGATTAAAAGTGGTCTAATTTTATTTATATGAGTTCCAACCCAACACGAAATACCATATTGGAGCTTCGAATGAAAAATGCCATAATAGATGGTTTTCAATAACCTCTTAGAGCAAATGTTTTTTAAGTAGAAAAAATTCCGGAGAGTACGACAAAAATATTTTTTTAACGATTCAGTAATGCTCATCTTAGAATCTATAGTAAGTCCCAAGTACTTAAACTCCTCCACATTTTCAATTAAAAAACACTTGTCGCTGGAACTAAGAGTGTTACACAAAGTTGGACAAGATAAAACGGAAGCACAAGTACAATCTACCAGTTTAAATCTTAGGCATTCTAGTGTGTGAAAGTGAAGTTCTGCATTTGAACCAATCTGTTTTGTGTTGTAGCTAATATTCAATGTCAATAAGGAACAAAATGGGTCCCACTACGGAACCTTGAGGAACTCCCAAATTGAAAAACTTAATTTCACTCCTGATTTCGCCAAGCATCACTCTTTGAGATCGATTGGAAAGCTCAGACTTAACCCAGGAGAGCATAAGCCCACGAATTCCAGCTTTCTCAAGCTTATCCAATACAATTGAGTGGTTAACCATATCGAAGGCTTTTGTAATATCCACAAAAAGACCTGCAGTGAATTTGAATCTCTCTTTCGCTTTCCCTAGAACCCTGGTTCAATATAAGTAGTTGTTATGAACCCATCATTCTTATGAGTATATTATAGGTATCTTAACACAGAAACCAAAAGTGTATAGAAGACGGAACTGTAGTTTGGGATGTATGTATTCTTAATACATTCAATAGCAATAGGTTAAGTTTACTTTTTTTAGCAATTAACTTCAGTTTGAATCCAAAATTCAGTTAATGCAGTCGTAATCAATGCCCAAAAATTAAGTTCTTTACTGACAATAACAGTATTGACCTTTTTACGGCTGGAAAAAACCAACTTAACTCGGATTTATGCGCAAAATTGAGGGAAATTTTCGCCTTGGCTCTTTCAGACCATAGGTACATGAGTTTTCGAGCAAGTGCCGTTACTTTTGATTAGAGTCAGTAGGTCTTAATTTCTCCATTTACGTTAACTGCCTATGTTGATTGACATTTCTTTATATTTGAGCGCATCACTTTTCTTGCATTGTTCATGTCGAATGCGTTTTCGGGGGTCAACATATTCCGGCCATGTAAGCAGATAAATTCGGACTGACTTGCGTCAAATTTGCTTCTTATTCCGGCGAATTTTGACACAATTCTTTTCAGTATGACGTTTTAGAAACCATATGGCAGTATGTCATATTGTACAAATGATTTAGGCATCAAACGTCTCAAAAAATGAGAGAAAAACAAGTTAATATTTGACGTGTGAGAATTTTAGGGTTTGTTACAAGTACCGTTATTTTCTGTTGACAGTTCAAATTCGAATCCTCTTCCTTTACGAATTTAAAAATCATTGACAATGATAAACATTAATGACGCATTTCTTAGCGGTAAACGAACGCAATATACGACGTTGGTTTGGAAAGTTCCATTCGGATGAATTCAGCCTTATGAATGGAATGCCCTGCTTAGCTCTTTATTCCGTAGTCATTATAACCTTCAAACATTTAAAACCAGCGTTCACCGGTACCTCTCTTTCCATCCTCCCTGATTTTCCTTAGCCCGCGCTGTGTGCAAACATTTTAAGGGTACAAAAATACCTTGAGCGCGCGAAAATTATAAAAAAAGCCTCGAAAGTGAACCACGTGGGAAGTCAGAAACGTTAGTTGACGACGATGTTTTAAGAGCAACGGTGGATGCGGACCCAACGAAATTGGTGCGGGAGATTGCACAAAGCATGGGAGTATCCCCAATGACAATAACTAAACGAATCCCAAAAACTGTGGCGCCTGGAAATCTGCACATCGCTTACATTAAAAAATCAAACTGAACCGTTTTTGCACCGGATAGTCACCTGTAATAAAAAGTGGATACTGTATGATAATCGTAAAAGATCTGGGCAGTGGTTGGATGCAGATGAAAAACCAAAAACATACCCACAAGCCCGATCTTCACCCAAAAAAGCTTATGGTGATAATTTGGTGGACATCGAAAAGACCAGTCCACTTTTCGTTTCTTCAACAAGGAGAAACGATAAACGCTATCAAATATTGTGAGGAAATCGATATTGCATGCCAAATTAGGTGAAAAGCAACCTGCGTTGGTCAATAGGCACGGTCCGATCCTTTTGCATGGCAATGCTAGACCCCATACCTCACAAGTAACGGTGTAAAAATTGTTGCAGTTGAGATTTGAAATTCATCTGCATCCACTGTACTCTCCTGATATTTTTCCAATGGATTACCATCTTTTGAGCAATCTGAATTCATTTTGCAGGCAAAAGGTCTTCCGGAACCGAACAGAGGTCATAAAAGCCTTTGAAGATTTCATTGCCTCAAAAAGTCAGCACTTCTACGAAAAAGGAATATTTGACCTTGTATCATGTTGGAAGAATGTAATACATAGATGCCAACGGATCCTATTTTGATTGAATGAAAATTTGCGGAAAAGAAATATTGGCTTTTAAATTTTCACCATAAAATAACTTTCATGTGGTACAACCCAATAAATTCTGTCATAGGCAGCTTTTAAATCGGTAAATAGCTGGTGGTGGTATCGATTTGAAGTTCCTGATTTTTTCCCAACTCTATCTGCAGGGTGAATGTGTGTGTGATGTTTACAGATTTTTAGTATCACCTGGACTACTATTGGGTTCGCACATATGTGCCTGCATGTGTTCTGTGCTTGACACGTTAATTTTACTTATTTTGCCGTAGCACCTCTGCCGTCGATTGGACGTAGGAAATGGTACAAGTCAATTCTGCGTCTTCGTATATCCATAATGCTGGGACTTTGCTTTGCATCGATCTAAAATTTGCCCCACTACAAAGTCGATTAACCTGGGATTATTTTCATAAGTCATGTAGACTATGTAGACTCAGCTTCTAGGCACTCTGTTGTTTCTTGACTTTTCGTTACAATCACTAACTACATTCTTACCGTCGTGCTTATGACGTTTCTCGGAAGTTTTGACTTTAGCTTGTAAAACTAAAGTAGCCTTTTACTCTTGATGCAGATTAAAAACATTTGTTCAGTCATGTGATGAATCTCAAGACTTGGTCTACGTCTGATGACAAACCCACATGCGTAATATTTTATTTCATTTTTTTAAATCTTCTTCTCTCAAGCCCATCATCATAGCACATGAGCAGGCGCTACAATTTTTCATCCTCCTTTAGTCAAATCCATCGCATTACATTTTTGGAGTTGCAGTGGCACCTGCTTGAAGCGGTTCACTAATTGGTCACCTGTATTTGGTTTGTAACAATTCCATATATAAAAATCTATTTATGATTTGTTTCGTTGTTGAACTAAGTCTAGAGGCGGCTCCACGCAGGAGACTTCCCTCGACAAATCACTTAAACCTAGCTAAGGGCTGAATAGAAACTGCGCTAGGTCTACATTTTTGATCAGCAACTTCTATCGGCGGTTGATTTTGTTATAAAAATAATAGTAAGTGGCGAGATTTTTCGAAATGCATACAGACCTGTCCCGAAATTTCTTCCAATGTTCGAAATAAAAATGACATCAACGTTTACGCCGAGCTAGTTGCTTGATTAAATATTCCTAGCGCTTTTGATCTAGACTCTTACTTTCTTTTTGAAGTAAAATTTTTTTTAAATATAATTCCTCATTCTATACAAATGTGAAAGCAAAACAAGTCGCCAACTCGAATTCTGAGAAATTTGAAATTACATGTGTAAACAGGTGTAAATCTATATATATTTAGTGTACACGTACTATACATAAATAATGGAAAGCCTCTTCTCTTAATCCTATTCGATATAATCATGCGTTATCCATATTAATTGGATTAAAACCTACAACCCCCTATCACCGCCACTTCAAATCGTAACAAATTGTACATACTCGTATCGTTGCAATTAGCAGAAAGAAAGTTTTAGCCATAACATTCCGCCTTTGAGAGACCATAACCAATTAGCTATGTCATCTATCAATTCATTCCAATTGCAGTCATATTCGTTTACTCGTATTCAACATGCCTCGGCGTAATCTTCTACAAAAGTGTGACTACACACCATTCGACGTTATAAACGCCAAATAAGGCCTTGGGCAACAATATCACTGGAAAGTGCATCTGCAAGCATCCCAATGCCCAAAGATGGGTTAGGTAAACCTCTTAAACGGAAACAATTAACCTGAATTTGTATCTGTGATACATACATACTCGTATTGCCCAAAGTGTTCCATTGATTAAATTTATCTCAATCGATACCACCGGCAGTACGTTAGAGGTATATATATGCATATTCGTACATACAATAAGTATGTTGGATAGCAAGTGATATGCAATGAACTTTCCATTAAAAGAGACCGCGACCAACATGATGACGAACGCTGAAGCGACTTCCAACCTCTAGGCTGCATAGATGCAAGAAAAAGAAGAAGGGATACAACAAATTTACATTTTAATTATGATACGTCTGGAGTAATTTATTAATTTTTCTTTTCACTTAAGCTTTTACGTCAAAACTGGGGAGTTTGTGGTTAATTGAAAACAGGCTTCTAATGGTAGGCTCTTCATTGGATCATGTCGTAGACACCTCATTAATCCGTTGATTGGCGATGTGAAACTGTCTCCATTTTTTAACAAGGTGAATACCCGGGTAATGATTTTACACCAACTAAGATACTTTCTGGAATGTATACTTCCCTTTACAGCAACGGGATACTGATAGCCACTATTTAAGACCAAAACACACAAATATAGATTTTTTCCCACAACGAAAAAAAAAGAAGTCTATTCTGTCGTGATAAATGCTGGGTGCTGATGGAAACCAAAAGATCAAAAGAATAAGTCTGAATACATAACAACTTCTTGTCTATAGTATCTTTTGGGTATGGCTGAAGCGTTATCTTCCAATAATTTATTGCCAACATTTTAATTTGGAAAGAGTATATAGAGGGCTTAAGATAAAGTCTACATTTGCCATTTTTTTTGTTCATTTTGTTCTCATGTGGTTGTGTGACTAATGAGTTGGGATACCAACCGCAAACACCTTTTCTTCTTCGTGTTTTTCTTTTTTAACAGATCCCAACCTCCGACGAGTATCTATGACTCAATAGATTAGAGACAGGTAATAAAAATGGAAGCCAAAATGTGGCTTAGGAATAGCTTTAGACCATCAAATTCAATAAGAAGGTATTCAGCTACATTAGATACGAGTACACACATTTCCTCAAATGATGTGAAGAGAATTTTAAAAAAGAATTAGTTCGTTTCTAGTGTGTGTCATTTATGTAGAGTGTTCGACCAAACCGAAAAAAAAAGATTAAAAATTGATTTATGATTAAATTGAATAGCAAAGTTGAAAATGACTTAAAAGATCCTACCAGGCCTTTCAGTGGTAATTGATGATGACCCATTTATCCCGCATAGTTTTGTCATTTCAACTGTTATAACTCTTTGAAAGAGTTATTTTGTACGGCGTGGCGGGCTTAATGGCCATGCCATACAATGCAACAGTAGTGGTCGGTGTGTGTGAAAGATACATTTTTGTTGTGATTAATTATGGAATTGTTCGAGGGGAAATGCGTGGAAAATGCGCACGTTAAAAAGATGTTTAGGGTTTTTTTGGTTACTTTTTACTTTTTTTTTTGTGTTGAATAATGCTATAATTAAGGCACTTGGGTTTACGTTAAACCCGCTGGATAACAACTCAGTATAAAGGTAATAGCTTCCGTTGGAAGCGAATGGTCAGTCGTTAAGATAGGTAGGAGTTGCAAGCTTAAAATCTAAAGTGAGTTCTTGGATCTGAAACTCGCACATAATGGTTAATAAAATTATACAAATGGATGTAACAGAATATACTAACTTTATTACTGAGTCTGCTTTAGTTAATGTTGCAGATAATTTTCGCACTTCATTATATGGGAGCAAAGGAACAGAAACATAATTTAGGTGCGAACATCTTTTGGAGACCTCAAAAGGTAGTGATTTTACAATTGAAGAAAGAGTGATAAATTTTCTGAAATTCACAACATTGTTCCTTGTCGTGGTGGTTGTAACAAATAAGAACTCCAGCTCTACAGCAAAGGAAATTCGGCGATTAAGCTTTGCTTATTACGAAACGATAATGATGTCTCGAAAAACCCAGAACACAGGATTGCCTTACGTGAACAATTTGGAGAGTGCGTCATACACAGAGCGCCAAGAAAGTTCCCGGACTGGTATTGGAAAAAATTGAAATTTAATTCTATTATTCGAAATAGGTTCCTTTGGCTCCAATATACCTGTTACAACAATTTATGTAATAAGACTCAAATGCGTGCTCCTACTCGTTTTATGAAATTGCCTCCAATGCATGTGTTGAAGCAGTTCGAATGGCCGAAATGACGTCCAAAAAACGTCTTTTCAATTTCGATTTCAATTTTGGGAAAAGAGCAAAGTCACAAGGTGGAGAGTCAGGTGAATACAGTGGATGTCTTGAATTGATTTCGATCCAAAAATTTACGAAAAATGAGTGAGGTGTGACTCGGTCCATTATCGTGTAACAGATACCATCTTCCTGCATTATGATATTTGGCTCGAACACGGCGGATTCTGACCATCAAATGCTTCAAAACTGAGGAATAATATTCACCAGTAACTGTTTGGCCAGATGGAAGGAACTGTTTAGTGATAATTTTTTTCGCGCTTTCTTTGCTTGTGAATCTGTTGACTTCCATTCCGCACTTTGACGCTTGGTTTTTGGATAGTATTGAAAGCAGCATGTTTCATCACCCGTAACAATAATTTTCGAGAAGTTTGGATCATTTGGATCAGAGATATCTCTTGAATGATTAACACGTACTGGTTTTTGTTCATCGGTTAAAATTTCAACATCAAACGAAGAACTGTAATATGTCAAAAAGGCATGTTCCAACACATAAATGGCACCACCGACCAGTTACTGAAGTATCGATGCACTGTGTATGTATACTTCAAAACGAGGAAAACTGGAGCCTTGTTAGCAATATACTCGTAGCAGCAGGGGATGGAAAACTTTTATAAAATTCAAAGCTAGCGAGGAAGAAATTGATCGATATGCGAGGAAAGTATGGAAACTATGCTAGGAGAAGTTTTTGTAAGAGATACGAGGCTTATGAGTTAAGAAACAACAGAATGAGTACCGATCCCGTGATGGTATTCTTGAATACTTTCTTATCATCCGTTAAGCAAGCGCAGCACCTAATTTCGTCATGTAGCAGCGACGAAACACCAAGAGCCGAGAGTTCACCAAGTTTTCTAGAAAAACGCGAAACTAGGAGTAAAAGATTTTAAAGTGAACCTACCTAAGTGTTTCGTCCACTAACAAGTCAGAATCGACTATGCTGAAAGCAGATAAAAGTCAACGAAAACCGGCACTATTCAAAAAAATTAACTGGCGCAATTTGCTCAAAGCTCCGCTTAGTTTTTTTTTTTTTTGAATATCGGCTCAAATGAACGTGGCGAAGAAACGATAAATCGAACTGTTGAATCGCTGGTTATATTTTTAAAACTGTGCACAACTTTTATATCACCGAAAGATGCTGACGACGAACAAAAACGCCTGCCAACGGAGGACTACGAAATTGGCAATAGATTGAAAGAAATTTCACTGAAATTCTCGGCTATCCAAACCGATAACAGCGAAACAGCTATAGTAATGAGCCGGAGACGTACAGTCTCGGGTCCGATTATATGTCCTCTGAGGTTTAGGCGAAATGTTTAAATGGCTCACTACGTTGTTTAATATAATTAAAAGCGATTGGATGCATATCCAATTGGATGAAAGCGACACGCGAAATTGGATCCACTACCCATCGCATACTATGAACATTTTCTTTATAGTTCCAGGCAGTTGACTGGGCAGCATTGTTATTCCATGTTAGTCAGGTTTACGTAAAATAATGAAGAAACATCGTGACGCTTTGAAACATCTGCATATCTTCTCCATGAATGTGAAAGAAAGTCTTTCTTTGAGTTTCCAGAAATTTGATATGGACAGAACTAGGATTTTCAAATGTATCCTAGAAGTACATATTAATAGTACTCCATATGTACGCTGATACTAAAACTAAATTTAAATACACAGCGAGAGCAACCGGATAATTCGAAGTTAAAGATGGAGTACACTAAAACAGAGCTCAAAATTCTTTGATGTTTGGCATTGTGCAAAATTATCTCTGGAATTTGCAAATTGACTTCTATTTCTTTCGCCCACGATAACGCCTTCAGGTAACTCTTAATAATTAACGAGGCCAAGCATCAGGGAAATTGTGATGATGATATCGCACATAGAGTTGGCATGGGGTTGTTCAAATGGCGCGAAAACTACTAAGTACTTTGCGATTAAAAGAATGCTGGATATTTTCAAATGTTTGTTATACACGACAGCCATTTCCTCAGCTTTAACATACGTATCGTATTTTGGAAGACAAACGAGACGGAGATGTATATTTTTCGAATGTCAGCGCATGTAGGAAAACATGATCTAATAAGAAGAACTCGTACACTCATTCGCATTCATTCCACCGATAGTGGAACAATTTCAGCGTCAGCGAATCTCCTGGTACCGTCATGTTCAACGATGGTCAATTCAAATTGCAATGACAAGTAAAGCTCTAACAAGAAAAATTGTTGTATCATTCAAACGTAAAAGATAACCAAACTCACGGCTTCACTGACGAGATGATATATAGGCACTAAACCTTATAAGTGGCCAGATAAATGGGAGAAAAGTATTGCATTCGATGCGACATATATTTGAATCAAGACTCAAAAAGAATCTTGTAAATTAATTAGCGCTAGAACCACAAGTCGCTTTTACTTCAAAATAATACACTGAGTCACAAAGTCCACGTTGCTGTGCTAGGAAACTCTTTTATTTCCCATTTTCTAAAAAAACTCAGAAGAAAAGTGGTGTTTGGTTTGGAAGCACTGCGGCGGTAATGACTTATTCTGTTCATTGAAATATATCGAGATATTGGGTGAGTTGAATGAATTTTTTTTATTCGACAACTCATTGTAACTTTAAGACCGACCACGCTTTAAAGAAAATTAAGAATTCTCCACAAGGCACACATTTTTTATCTTTTTGTTTGAACTCGAAATGAGTTCGCATTTTTTTACGTTTTTCTAATGGTAATTACGTATGTACTCGTATGTACTTCAAATTGAAAATTGAAGCAACTCGATAATGAAGGAATAAAATCCACGCACAAAGTTTTGGGTGCTGCTTCAAACTACTATGCAATAAGCCATTTCAAAATACGTCATTCAACAAACAAGTTCCTTTCGTATTTTAGGGTGACTTCTTATACAAACTGTTTCTATTCTATTAAGATATCATGAATAAATTTCATCTAGTTATGCTCATTTACTATCCATTCAAAAAACGGTACAGTAGCCAGTATTTTCAGTTCCACAAAAAGCATAATGTATGCCCTATCTGTTACACGGTTGCTCGTTATTTATTTAAAATAAATTTTACACTCGTACCCGACTCGTTTACAATCAAGGTAATAACTTTTGTGATAGAACGTCGTGTAAAAGTTTTCCCTGTACCTCCAAAGATTAGCATAATACCCGTATCTATGTGAAGGAATTTAGCGCGGTGTAAAAGAGAAATAACATGCGGCTAATGTCCGCGTTAGGATTCAATAGCTACCATTACAAGGAATTCCTCGAAAAAAGAAAATCGTTCCTCCTTCAAGAAAGGTACGAGAGCAGGCTACGTAAAAACCCCGTGCGACGACAATTCATGCATTTAAACCAAAAAATAAAAAATAAACGAAAAATCACAACCTAGCACACATTCTATGGACGTTAAGCTTATGTGGAAGAAAAAACCATATTCATGTGGCGTAAGTGCGATATCAATTCAGGCCTCAGCCTTAGAATTATACCCACCTTCGTCTGCGTATAATTTTATTGCTATTTATCCATTCAGTAGTTGTCCGAGAGATGGGTACAAAAAAAAAATCAACGCCCAATACCCAGCCCAAGCACCTTTTTGGTGACGGTATCTTCAACTATAGCCCCAACTTCAATTCTAACACACCCTCGATACCAGGTGTTTAGAGAATGTTTTCTGAGGTAAACCACAAGCCTTTATACATCCGTGTTTCGGATGCGTAACTTATTTTCTGACCGAAAGACACCGTCTTGCAATCGAATTTTTTTTTTTTTTTTTTTTTTTTTTTTTTTTTTCAATTACGATACCGGGGCAGAAGGAATGTATATCACTATATCACTGTTTATCTGTGCAGCACTTACTTCACTTTTGTTTTGAGATTTTCATACACACACGCTCGTTTCATTACAAATGACATAAATATAAAGTATCCCGCCGTGATTTATTGCCCGTCTAAATAAAACACACACACTAAGTACACAAAACGGATCTTGGCTACGAATCTGAATCCTTGTAACACACACTAGGATTAAATCGAAACGGACAGATGCGTAGGACGGATGGCGAAGCACTTCGAAACCATGAGCTGGCTTTGTTGTGAATGAAATTTTCACACTCGTCCACCTTAACCCTTGAAGTGGGCTAATATGGAACTTTTTCCAATCCGACGACGACGACTGCGACGACGTGGATGGGCGGACACCAGCCGAACAATGTACGAGTACGTAAGAATATTGGCAGTACGCACGAGTACGGATACGGATACGCGACAACGTAATCCACCCAAGCGCGAAGACACGAATTCCAATAATACTTTGTCAACACTTCGCTGTTGTAGCTGTCGTCACCGGTTCTTGTCCTGGGACAATTTACACACTTAGAAGGACTTAAAAACGACAAATGCTATCAAAACATTAGTTCGTGTAGAGATATCCGAATACGAATGTGGATACGAAGAGCAAAACCAATTCCAATGGTCTTCTTCGTCCCGTCTTTTGGGTTCTATTTTATTTTCTTTATTTTCCGTTTTGTAGTTACCTGTCCGAGAAACAGGTGCAACCGATCGCGATCACGTTTTCTCACTTACTGATCGTGATGTTTGATCGAACAACCGAAGAACCTCAGCTGGAGCATGATGTTGGTGTTCGTTCTTACATTTGGTTCTGTGTGAGGTTTAAGCCAAGCTTGTGGTTTGAATTTGGTTATTATCTGTTCGAACAGACCGACCATCGATCTGATTGATGGTAATGAAAGTGAATTTTTTTTTCCTCTCCACGATCGATGGAAACCTGTCGATCTTGTTGTGGTTGGCTCAGGGTTTTAGTTTCGTTTTGTAAGTGACTGTAATGATTGTTAAGTAAAGAGGTTTAAAAGGAGATAGTAGAATGAGTTGGTATTGGCGCCAAAAAAAAATGTCCGTTACTGAAGGCTTTGAAAAGAATAGGAGTGATCCAAGGATGTAAGAATTGCAAAAACGGTATCACACGTTCGATGCGGTTCCGGAATGAATTTTCAAAAAACGAACAATGGTCATGCGGTCGTTTGAAGATTCATCAGGATCCTTACATTTCTAATCAAGTATGCGCAATAAATAATTATCTTTGATAACTACCCCACATAGAAATCGAAATGCATGTTATTTGACCAGATTCTATTATAACTCGATGAGAAGGCATGGTTTTGTTTAACAGGAGGAATAACACACCCTTGACTCAGAATTATAATAACTAGAAAGATGAGAAATTTATTCAAAGCCTGAAAAGTAGTTCTTCAGAATGTTTGGAACTATTTTGTCCACCTAGAAAATTCCTAGAAATCGCTTCTTCCATGGTAAAACGCAGAACTGCAGCAATCTCATAAAGAAGCTAAAAGACTTTCAAATACGTGCTTAAACATCTGCAAGTCTTCTCCATCGAATAAAGAAAAGTGTTTTTTTTTAAAACCACTTTAGCGGAAAGGTTGAAATAGTCGGTGAGAGTGTTCACAAATGGCAAGTAAGCCAGTTGGGAAACACCCAGAAAACCTGACGGTACTTAAAATGGTACTATGTTAACGATGCAAACTCCTGGTCTTCTTTTCGACGAAAGCCAAATCTTATTTACAATAGTCAGATCCAAACCGGTTGACAAACAAACTCCTTTATTGAAGCTGCCGCTGGCATCTATCATCGGCTATGATAAGGGATGAGACCTGAAAACAAATTATTATACACACATACTCGTATGTTCTCATTTGTTGAGATCTAGTCTGACCACTTTCAAGTTGAAGAATATGAAGCAACGGTTGAGCTTGAATAAAAGACAAACGTATTGCAAACACGAACAACTTGGGAGACAGCGTTTGGCAATCAAATATGAAGAACTAAATTCGGATTTTAGAAGGAGAGTACACGTTCGGAATGTTTACTGAATAGCCTGTGGTTGGGTGTATGAATTTGACGGGCAACACAGGCTAGGCGACTCACTGGATTCTGTGAAACTTAGATTACGAATCCGTATTATGATCGCTAGCTTAAGGCAGAAATAGCTAAGGGCTGCCTTATCCCTCTTGTTTTAGCTCGACCATTGGTCAACTCACTATCAACCGATAGCCTTAGACATATATTAATGTGAATCCAGAGTTAGTTAGCTCCGGTTTAACTCAGATTTAATTCAGCACTAAAAAACTTATAAGCTCACGGCTTATCCATCTGCTTAGAGATTCTAATAAAAGTAAGGCCATCAACTAGAATTAGGACACGTGGCGCAGGGGCGATCAACAGAAACTTTAGGTTGATCTCGACCAGGATTTTTTGTGCAGGTCTTCTGATAGCATCCAAAATAGCTACCTAAATATACGCCATTAATGTATCTATATACATATATTTATGTTTATGGAATGGTAAAAACTCAAATTCAAAATGTTCATTTTCTTGAGCTGTATGAATTGATTTCGTATGAAGAACTATGAACCTAACCAATGGACCAGTATAAGAGTATGTGAATGCGGAGCAGGAAAAGTTAAACTGACAAAAGTCAGGGTGAAAGTAATCGGAAAAGTTATGCTGTTCGGAAATGATTGTGGGAAGCACACAAGCAAGTATCTGAAATATAAGGATGTATACAAAAATGTATAATTTTCTCGTCAAATTAGGAGTGAGTACTATGGATATCTAACAATATGATGAAAGTAGTCATAAGATTTAAATGCTTAGTGTCCCACCGGAAAGTGAATCAACTTTAACTTTGTCATATGTGGTGGCAACAAATTTGGCTTCAGGGTATGCAATAAAGTCAGGTACGTGGCAATTAAAAGTCAAGCGTTCGTTGAAACCAATTTTGGATTAGTCGGCGTTTTATTACAAGAGCTTTTGACACAGAATATTAGAACACTCTCATCTACAACATTATATCAATCGCATTGAGGAGTCTTTGAGAAAGCTTACTCAATGGGTGCTGCTTCACTGGATGAGGAACGCAACGGAGAGTTAAAGTCTTCCGTTTTCAAATCATTATACTATTCGTATATGTAGGAAGATTGGAAGGCCATGATCAGGATCAGCTTAGACGAATTACAAAGAACAAAACTTATCAACGACTCAATACAATCGATGGCTTTGGATCACATGACTAAGAGCTTAATTACAGATTATGCTTCTAAATTAGCATACTCGTACGCATTTCCTTAAGAATGTGAGAATAAAAAAACACGTTTTTTTTTTTGTTGTTCGTCTCCACTGCACAAACTGAAGAAAAATTCCTTTAAAGTACCTCACATCGTAATTCAACGGACCACATGAACAATTTATAATCCATTTTCTTCAACCAACCATCAAAACAACTTCACCACACCTTTTAGAAACCTCAACTCGGCATAGTCATTGCAGATAAAAAACTCTTCCGCACCGCCAGCTTCAATCATGCTAATTTCATCTTCATCTTCGTAACGATTTTCACTTACTACCCACCGTGTGGTTGATCCACTTCTTCTATCTCCTCCAAGCAATTAATCATACTCGCAATGACAAAATGCAATGAAAAAATATAAAACAATTCCTACTCGTTCATGATTGATTCGCCTTGAATCGAAAATAGATCAAGGCGGTTTCATCACTGAAAGTACGAGTATACAGATGAAACTCTCGATTTTCCAGAGAAACCCGACGACATCAATCATTGTGTATCTGTCTACTCTGTCCACTTCTCGTTTCAATGCGATATTATTCGCTATTTAGATACAAGTAGTTATACTCGTATATATGGCTTGATCAGAGGGGTATCCCAGTACTCAGCATGAGTACATCCTTTCGTCGTCCAGGTTATTCAATTATATCTCAGCAACTTGACCGAAGCCAAGGAGAAGCCATGTCAAGTGTTGGGGATTTGTTCAAATCCAGTACAGATACGAATACTGTACTCACGCTAATTAGAAGCTTGTGTAAAAGCATCGACCTACAGAGTTTAAATGCAAAACTTAGGACACACTGAGGAAACTAAAACTGAATATTTGTTGCCAGAGTCCGGCATAACAGATGGCATCGTGGAATCTATGGAGTAGAAACTACGGGTACCACCAACCGTCCTAGACACTAAAAGTGTTTTCCTGTTCCAGAGAGCTGTTATGCTGATCACACAAAAGGAGCGTGTGGGCAATGAACTGGTATGGCATTCAGTAAACGCGGTTATGGCCAATGAATTTTAAAAGGATCGTAGTTCGCTATCGACGGCATCTTTTCTCGGCCTTTTTATGTAATCGATTCGCGTATATGGTTTAATTAAGCCTCGATTTTCGAACATGACCAGCAAGTAGTTAAAATAAGTTGGAGTATAAAAAGTCGGTTATAATTAAAGAATGGCCCCAATTAAAAATAAAGGATCTACCCGTGTGTACGAGTATACGTGGAAAAGGAATGATTTTAATGTGCACTAGGATGTATAGGTCTACGTAGGAAATGTGTTGTGCTATAGACTTCCTAAATTGACTTTAGTTGCGGTCAATAAATATAGATCTCAGATTTAAATTTTCTTTGATGACCTTTGTAGCTAGTTGTGTGATGGGACATGGACAAATACAATGTCATGTACTGCTATTATCTACATTTGTGTGTTTTTTTTTTTTTAAAGTTTCGAATGCACTTGAAAGAAGCAAACAGTGGCCTGCCCGAATTAGCTCAAAGTCATTTATATCCACAGGAGGTACACTAAAACAAATAAGTTGTGACGCTATCACCTTTTCAATTGAAAAAAATGGAAATCTTACATTTTACCGCCGATATAAAAAACTGTATCTCTGTACAAAATGATAAGAGAAAATCTCAGCAAGTCCTGAGATTAGGATATGATCTACACTGGACTACGTTCGCCATAAATTTACTTTTTTTAATTATTTTAATGAGTTAAGTTTGCTTACGAATTAGTTACACGGAATATATTTAGTCTGAGTATATGAGCATTATAAGCATACGGGTATTTATAATGTGGCTCGCATACGTAGAAGGAGACCTCAACCGACTTGGAGTGCACAACTGGAGGCAGTTAGCTAAAGACCGCGATAACTGAAGAGGCTTGTTAGTTGACGCTCAGTTTCATTCCGAATTGTATACTTCATATTCGTATACTCATATTTGGAAATAAGTCTACCGATCAGGCTAGAGATCCTAAAAGTGAGGAATCCTATGACCTACTCGACGAGGTATATCAGGCAGTGTGTCGATGTTATAGTCAATAAGAAAAAGGCCTTTGGTGAATAGTTAGTAAACATAGCTTATGGAATTGGGCAACAGCAGACAAATTTAGAGCTCAATGAAATATCTAGAAATAGCTGTCTAGAAATATCTGCTAACGCAATGTCTAAAAAAAAGGAAAAAAAAACTCCTAGTCACCGAGGTACATGATAAAATTAAATTTTTAACTCCATTGTACATGATTTTTCAGAAAGAATCTTGAGTAAAACTACAAATCTATACAAAATATATAAACTGGGAATACTCGTACGCTTTTTTCGTGGATTTTAAGGCTGCTTTCGATTCAACAAAGTTTCTCAAAATATTACAAAGTATGTATGAGCAAAACCAAATGTCTTACTGGTTTGATACAAAAATGGGCGTCAAGCAAGGATGCTTACTGAGTCCTTTGCTTTTTTCAATATTCATTCAATATTGATGACATTACTGTCTTTCTTCCAGGAGGAATTGTTTTCAATGAAATAAACATCAAATGCTTAATGTATGCAGATGATATCGTCCTACTAGCAGAAACGCAAAATATGATTCAACTCATGGCCAACAAATTACAGCAATATTGCAGCAAATGGAATTTAAAGGTTAATACCTAGAAATCAAAAATTATGATTTTCAGAAGTGACTCCGGTAGATACGCTAGGGATGAGAAATAGAGCTGGAAAGGTGTGGAACTAGAAAAGGTCAAAGAGTACAAGTATCTAGGAGTAATCCTGACTCCCAAACTTTCTCTTGAAAAGCACTTCATCTGCATCTGGAAAGGACTCCTTGGCAAAAATAACATCGCAGAAAGTGTGAAGTACAAACTGTTTGAAGCGGTAGTAAGAACCATAATGTGTTATGCTGCACAGGTCTGGGGATTTTTCCAGTATGATGACGTTGAAAAATTGTTAAGATACTTCCTAAAGAAAATTTTTCGTCTACATACATGCTTCATTTGGAGACTGGACTCCCTCCACTCTACTTATATGCTCTAAAACTTCACTCCAGCTACATCAGAAAAATAATGGAATACCACTCGCAAAGACTTCCTAAAATAGTGGCATCCTATATCGTGCAACGCAAATCTCAATTCTTTGGCGAGTGGTCAAGATTGTGCTTGTAATATAACGTGCAACTAGACAGCGATAACCCTGAAACATGGGAAAGACCCTTGGGAACCCTATGGAATATCATTAAGGAAACAAAATTTTTACTTTTCCATGAACAAGGCAAGGCAACGTGAATCCAGGAACCTATTTCGAACGCTGGAGCACAACCTAATAAACAATTATCTTCAGGACAAAAACAGTATTGATACTATTTCTACAATCTTCAAAGCGAGAGAAGAGCTTTTGTACTTAAACAATTGTATATGCATCGTGTAACCGACATACAGCAGAGGACGTGATACATTTTATCGGAACCTGCCCCATTCTTAACGCCATTAGACGAGCCCACAAGGGCAAAATTAGTCTGACTATGGATGAATTAAAAATTATTTTAAACGGTAGTGACAACTGCCTAGCTCTAGTCAGTGAAGTAAAAACGGCATGGAAATACCGTTCCCAAATAATAAACGAAAGTTTCTGATTAGCTCTTAGATACTATTATACGAGTATATTATGAAAGTATTATAACAACTATTTCTTTTTAATTCGACGTTAAATAAATTATGTATTATATTTTCTCTTTTTTTCGGCTGACGGCTAACGCCATGCTCTAATTGTGAACTATGTACGTATGAAAATGAAATGAATATTGAATAAAGATCACATCTAACTAAGTAACTAACTATAACTGAGAATTAGAAATAATTAAGCACTTCTGGTGGTTCACTTCAAAATGTAATTGTAGTGTCTTAGCTATACTTTGTGCGCGAAATTTAAAGCTAAAAGGACTCTTGCTGCTCCATGTCCGACAGAAGCAGATGTTCACACAAAGCGATGCATTTGAAGATTAAACCGATGAACAGAAAGAGTTACATACTTAGGTTGCAGAAGCGCACCTTGAAAAACCTCTACTTAGGAACAAAAAAAGGAAAAAATCTAACACTGGTCAAATCGCATGAGCTGACGCAGTCAAGAATCTGATCTCCGTCTGATATGCAACTTGTTCATCAGCGTGAAAAATGGTAAAATATTACAGTCGTTCGCAAATCTCTGGTGAGAATAGACGTCTTTCGGCTTCTCATAAAGTAAAAAAAAAACAAAACAATAATTTAGTGGATAAACACAATTAATTACAACTTCATCAATTGACTCGGTAGCCCATCGGTTAAGGGCGCCAGTCAACAAATCGTGGGACGCGGGTTCGAATCCCGAGTGAACTTAGAACTTTTTTTCTTGTTTTTATTTTTTTTTCCCTCCTAAAATTGTGTAATATCAAAAACAATAAGGAAAAAAAAAAAAAAAAAAAAAAAAGCAAAAACCACCTGATGGATGGTGAAGAGCGCCCCGCTCTTCACATAACCGTGGCGAAAGCCAGCAAAAGGAGGATGAGGTTGAATACCCCTCCTAATCTCTCCAAGAAAAAAATAAGTGCTGTTTCCACAGCTGAAGAAGGTAAAGAGGAGGGGGGCTCCAACAGCTTCGCCTCTCTGGCGTCATCTGAGTCGGAAGACGAAGATGACGAAATTAATCACATAAAAAGCAGCATACAAAAGCTGGAGCAAGACATGCTTGCTATTAAACAGCGGCAAATTGCACGAAGGCAGAGGGAGCAATCAGAAGTAGAGAGCTCCCTAAAACAACAACAACAAGAGCAGAAACAGCAACTGCAGCAACAACAAAAACATCAGCAGCCGAAGCAACAACTGCAGCGAAAGCAACAGCGGCAAGAATACCAACAACAACAAAATCAACAACAGCAGCAGCAGCAACACCAACAACAACAACAACAGCAGCAGCAGCAGAAGAAGAAGAAAGAGAAGGTGCCTCCGATCAACACCTACAAACTGGAGGTAAGTGCAACCAAGGACCTGTGTAAGTTGGTCATTGGTAATAATTTTAATATAAAGAGATTGGGGAACGATCGCCATGCCATCCACTGTAATACAGTGGAGGGCTACGCAAAAGTGAAAGAGCTCCTAAAAAAAAACGACGACGGAGCACTACTCATACACACCGAAGTGTGAAAAGCGGCAATCGATGCTGCTGAAGGGGTTGGAACCGTCTTCTGATCCTGAGGAGATCTTGGCACTGCTCAAAGAGAAGGAGTGCGAAGGACTCAAGTTTGTGGGGGTAAAGCCATTTACCACAGCTAGAGCCAGGCGGGAGAAACGGAGTCTGCCGTTTTTCCTGGTGCAGCTCAGTCCCGAAAGCCGTCTGGATAGTCTAAGGAGTATCAATGTCCTAGACTACCAGGTGGTTCACTGGGAAAAACTAAAAAGGAGCGAAGGCGTTATACAATGCGTTCGCTGCCAGAGGTTCGGGCACGCCGCGTCGAACTGCCAAATGCAGCCTCGATGCGTGAAGTGCGCTAAGAACCACAGTTCCGAGGAGTGTGCTCTGGGTGTTGACGGAGCATCCGATAGATCGAAGCTCTCGTGCGTGTTATGTGGAAACGTGGGACACACCGCAAACTATCGGGGTTGTCCTAAGTTCGCTGACATTAAGAAAGCAAAACTGGCTCGGCAGCAGAAGGTGGAGGTCAAATGTTCACCTCTTAGATTTCAAACACCAGCCGCCACATCCTAATTTTCCTACGCCCAAATGGCGTCAGGTAGGGGGGCTACGGTACAGCAAGCGACTGTTGCTTCTCCGGCGCCAATGCCGAGAACAACGGAAGCTGCACCTAATATGCTAGCCATCTTGCTCGCAATCCAAGGGCAGATGGCTCAGCTGCAAAAGCAGGTGCAAGAACAGGCCAAGCGGGTGGACCAGATTTACGCGCTGCTGCCGGGCCTAACGCGACACATGTCGTAATGGGTACGCACATGGTGGAGCAAACTTTGAAGGTCCTTGCGGTGAATGTGAATTCACTGATTAGGATCGAACGAAGAGCCGCGATGTTTAAATTGCTACAAGACCAAACTCCTGATGTGCTTTTCGCTAGCGAAACCAAGCTAACCGATAATCACAAACTGGAGTACAATAATTATATTGTTAGAAAAAGAAACCGGCCCAGATCCAAACGTGGAGGTGGTGTCGCGATCTTCATTAAAGAAGGTATAAAATTTCACAGAGTGTACAAGGGAGTGTTGCGCAGGTTCCGGGTGTTGGAGGCAGTTGTCATTTACATCCCGCTTCGCAGTGGAAAGCGACTGTACTTGGCCTCTGTTTATGCACCTGAGGCTTCACAATCCGCCCTATTTATTACAGAGCTCGACACGCTTTTTCGACTTCTGAGGCTGGAATCGGGGGAGAATTATTTTATAATCGGCGGGGATTTCAACGCTAGACACAGAGATTGGGGAAATAATTTGCCAAATACTAGAGGGAACCTACTACTCGATTGGTGGGGTCAGCACGATGTCATGTACAGACTCGGTCTTAAAGCGACGGAAAACCCGTCGTTTCCCAGAGGCGGGTCTTATTTGGATCTACTGCTGTACGACGAACGCATACGACTGACAGGTACGAATTTACAAACGCTAAACTGTCTGCGCACATTCGTGTATGACAGCGACCATTGCGGTTTTAGCACCGAAATTACAGTTCCCAACGAAATTGCGGAATTGGAGGAGTTTGTCCAAAGATATTCTTACAACTACAGTAAGACTCGATGGACACGCTTCTCCGCAACCTTGAACAGAGCGCTCTCCTCGAACACGCTCCACCCACCGTCCAATAGGAATTTGTCAAACGAGGAGATCGACAATTACCTAAAACAGATGGACGAGACAATTAAACAAACTATGGACACTACAATACCGCGGTATCGACGTACAACTAACGAAGACCTGTTCCGCAATCCTACTATTGACGCACTGCACCGACAGAAAAGTAGACTTCTGTCAAGACTCAAAAACTTGTACAGACAGTTAACTGACCGACAAGACCCGGAGATTAGGACACTGAAGTCGTCGATTAAAAATATTCAAACGCTAATAAAAGAGAATTACAGAATTTCTGTAAGTTTGCATTGGATGAACAAGGCTCGGGCTGTAAACACCAGCATCCCGAATATGTTCCCGCAAATAAATAAACTATTTCGGAGAAAAAATCAAAACGACCTTCAGTGTCTTAAAATAGCCCGGACGACGGACAACGAACGGTTACTGACAATAGCAGGTATTGATCCAAATGAGGCCGCTGATGATGACGACTTTTTTGTGATCGAGGATCCACAGGAGAAGGTTGAGGCTATAGGGGCGACTTTCCAGGAAGTATACAAGGCCACTGATACCATTGGCCCTAATTACTACCTGGACAATCGCGTCTTGGTGCACGACTTCTGCATTCGAAATGAAATAGGGAACTGGCGATCCGAGGGCTCTGGTTTCACCCGGTTCAACGACGAAAATATGGCAAATAATGTCATGACCAGAGAGGGTTACCTACCCCCGTTCATTTCGAAGGAGGAACTCCGTGAGATCTTCGACACAATCAGGGCTAAGAAATCAGTGGGGATCGATGGTATTCCGAATATCGTGCTTCGACATCTTCCTCTAGAAGCGGTGGACATTTACACCACCCTGTTTAATAATGCAATGAATAATGCACATTATCCAGCGCATTGGAAAACAGCGGTGGTTCAACCTATCCCCAAAAAGGGAAAGGATATATCCAATCCGGCGAATCTCCGGTCGATAAGTCTCCTTTCGAATATCAGTAAGGTTTTTGAGAAAGTAATCAATAGAGCTCTGTCTAGGTGGGTTGAGGACAAACATATAGTTCCGGATAATCAATTCGGTTTTAAGGCGGGACATGATATCTCACATGCCGCATCTAAACTGGTTTCTGATATCCAATGGAACAAAGGCAAGAAACAGTGCACTGGTGCCTGCCTTGTTGACTTGGAGAAGGCCTTCGACACCGTATGGTTAGAGGGTCTTTTCTATAAGCTGACTAGGCTGGGGATCAGCAAACCTCTCTTGTACATTCTTTATAATATGCTAACCAACAGACAGTTCATCGTGAAAAATGGCGATGTGACTTCTGTTGGAATATTTCAAATTAAAAATGGTCTTCAGCAAGGCGCGGTCAATTCGCCGATCCTATTTAACATTTATACAAGCGACTTGATAGGTTCACTTCCAGATACTATTGCGTACGCAGACGATTTGGTAGCGTACAGAACAGGTCCAAAAATCGAGGTCATTAATACTCTCTTGCAGAGTGACTTCGATAAGATAAGACGATTTGTAGTCAGATACCTTGGGATCTGGCTAGATCAGTTTCTGTATTTTGGCAAAAATGTAGATGCTGCTCTGGCCAGAGCCAAAGGTGCTTTTGGCCTTACAAAGAAACTGTTTTATAGCAGCCAACTCGATGCGAGGGTAAAGGTAATCTGCTACATGGCCCTTATTAGGCCCATGCTGGTATTTGGTTGTCCCGTGTGGTTCAACGTGAGAGCAAGCTTAATGGAAAAGATTAGGGTGTTTGAGAGGGCTTGTCTTCGCTTGTACAGAACACCAGAGTCGGAGTACAAGAAATTTTATCCTAATGAGGTCCTTTACAACAGGGCGAACCTAATACGAGTGGACAACTTCGTAATTAAGCTGACTCGAAGGCACATTGCAAGAGCAATGACCTCGACGAATAACCTGATATCTGGGGCTTACTACCCCAATTACCTTTACCACGAGAGTGTGCGCTCTGACGGCTTCGTTCCACCGGATGCATTCCTCTACCTAGATCAGAAAGGGTTGATCCAGGATATATCAGCGGTCCCGTTAATCTTCCATGTCGCTCGGACAGCTGGGGACAGGCGACTCAACTACAACAGAGACGTCGCACATGGCAGTGTGGATCGACTCAGGTTCAGTAGGGCGGTGGGGAATCGCGATAAGAGGGATGTCGTTCGGCAGCACCAGCATTTCTGGTGGTTGAATAATGGAGAAGATGCTTCGTCGTCGTTTCCGTCAATTACGGACCAGCCTCACTAATGAGGCAGAGCTGACCAATCTATTTGCCCAGTAAATAACGATGGCCAGCTTACATAGGTTTAGGTTAGCATTTAAGAAATATATACATATACTGGTGTATATAAAGGTATATACTAGTATATGTATATTATTGTGCATAATGTCCTTGTGTCTGTATGTGTGTATTGTGTATATAGGTTAAGTAGACTAAGGTTTATTTTAAGTTGGATATTAAGTTTTTATAAAAAATAAAAAATTACATCCATAGGCTAAGTTTTTTGTTAACAATATTTTTTCTTAGCTTTAAGTATAGTAAATAAATATCCATAAAGTAAATGTAAATGAGGTCGAAAGACATAGTATAAGAATTTAGAGTAGCTTAGAGTGCCTGTGTGGGGCCAGTAAGTTAGTATAAGTTTGTTAAGTAATTTTAAGCTAGCATTTAAGCATTTTTTGTTAGTATGTAAGAGTTAATGATTAAGGAAATAAAATGCGTTTAAAACTAAACTAACTAAAACTGGTAAAATATTACAATTAAAATTTTGTTTGTTGCATTGAACGTGAACTCGAACTAAAGTTGTACAAGCTAATCTTTTTCACCAGTATTGAGAGCACTTTTGAAAATGCAATCGTTCGGACAACAGCAAACCGAAGTTTGTTTCTTAAAAAGAAATTAACCAGATTGACTTAATTATTGTTAGAGGGCTTCTAAATCCCATTTTCTAATGAAACCAAATTTGTCCAAGTTATATTAGATTGTGACCTTTAATGATCAAAACACTGTTTCCGTGGCCTCATGACAAAATAAAGCCCTGTAGGGTTAATATGTCACTGTTTATTTTGCTGAACTATGATACAAAGGGTACAAACAGTCTTTCCCGTGTGCTGTCTACTCTTGATACTTTTGATGAACCTTCCTCTTTGTTATTTAAATGAATGGTTGCAAATGTAAGGTCCTCGTCCCGCTTAAGAGAGGTGGCTTTCTTGCACTGAAGGCATACTGTGACCTTTGTGTTGTGGGTATGATCTCCGATGAAACTGCAATGTCGTATTTGATTCAAATTTACCAAAATTCGGTCTTCCGAGTGATCTAAGGATAAATGCGCGAATGACTCATTTGAACTCAACAGAGAACAATATATCTGAAATAATGAAATAAATAAAAAATGAAGAATAAATGCAAGAAGGTCCTTGCACTGACTGATAAGCTGTACTTAAATTATAAGTTCACATAATGAACAATTTATTGAATTGAGTCTGATGAACTCGGTTCGGAGTAAAACCCTTCTATACTCGAGCCATTTGTTAGTCTCTTACTGTCATTAAGACTTGAATTAAAGAATAGGTATTAATTCATTGTTGCAGCGTCTGCCCGAAGCATGTGTACGGGTGTCTACTCGTATGCTCATGTCCAAACAAATATAATTTTAAACATCAGTTCCGATATTTATTCAATTCTGGAGCTGGTAGCAGTTTCGAAATGCCAGTAAAACTGATACAGCCAGGTTACACAATCCGCAGAATGTAAAATTTTAAAATAATACTTTGGAACGTTTTCAAAAAAATTTGTGAAATTACTATGAGGCACAGTAACATCATTGTGTTATTTTGTGGAGTAGATAGGTCAAAAGGCAGATGTGAGCATGGAATGCACTGTTCTCAACAAATTTGTTTATTTATTGGGATACATCGATATC
The DNA here is from genome assembly GCA_949129095.1 of Volucella bombylans. Taxonomy (NCBI): domain Eukaryota; kingdom Metazoa; phylum Arthropoda; class Insecta; order Diptera; family Syrphidae; genus Volucella; species Volucella bombylans. The sequence continues at coordinate 165,725,777 of OX422141.1, read as the reverse complement.
ACGCCCACGCCCTGGCAACAGTAAAAAGGTATCTAACCCCATAGGCGCGCGTAAATTATAAAAAAAAAAAAAACTTTTACGGCTACAAAGAGTAAATTGTTTGGTGCAGGTACCAAGTGGCATCATGGGTTGCTTACAATATATCTTTACAATTTAGTAGAGGTTTACAATGGAGACTGATCTATGGAGATCACATTGATCCAGAATATTTTCACAAAATATGCATGACATTGCACTATATGCCATACTGTTACTGAAATCATCTGATTTTTAAAATCGCGATAAGAGCAGTTATCGACGCTTTGAATCAGATTACGAAGAATTTTGAATTTCTTGTAGCGAACACCTTTAAAACACTACAAAGTCACAGCTGAATGCAGCCAATGTACGAGTACTACGAATGCACCCACCAGCTGTCACCACGAAATTTCCGGAATGTTCAAAAATCATCTTCCTTTGTTTCTTTTTTTTTTCTTCTGGGGTCTTCGTAGAGCAGTGGGTGCTCACGGACAAACAAAATTTAAGTAATAAATATTCTAATTAAATTATCTTGATTAAATTAAATAAAAGTGAATTAAATAGATAAATACAATAAAAACTCTTTAATTTACAACCTGTACTTTTATATTCTATTTGAAACACTGTGATAGGTGCAAGAAAGCTTGGCTCGGTCGGAATTCTTGAGCTGTGGGCAAGTTAGCTAACGCCTTGTAATATTGAGGCTAAATTCGTCAACATCTGTCTGATATGCTTCCTCACAGAAGAAATAAACGATGATTGAAATACGATGGTGATAAAACAGGAAAGGCGGACCTACATGGAAAACGTCTGGAAACTGTTCCCTCGAAAATGTTGTGATTGACATAAGCATTCCTGCAGTATTATAGATATACGAACATTTTGAGGGGTCAATATATTACCTACGTGTCTACGGATATCTCAGCTGCAAGAAGTGCTGCAATCGCAATTGTAAACCTCCAGAGCATCCCTCCATTGAATATAAGTACTGTCCGAAATGGATCATGTACTGAAGACCAGTGGCATTGATACCAGATACCATCAAGGACGCCACTACCTACGCGATGGGACTAGGACCTAACTTCAACATCGTCTGCCTAATCGACAAGAAACGAGACCGATTAAAAAGCTCCAGCTATAGAGGCATCAGTCCGCTTATCATCGCATACAAGATCTTGTCGTATTGGATGGTAAGAGTGCTTCAAACCATTTGCCAACGATCTGATTGTCCCATATCTGTCCGGTTTCGAGCGGATAAGTCTACAGTTAACCAAATATGCACACTACCGTAGATATTCGAGAAAATCCAACAAGTTCAGATCGATACTCTTTATCGGTCTTAAGGCCGACGGAAAGTGCTCATTATTCCATAAACGTTGGAAGGAATCTCATTGACACCAATGATGTCAAGAAAGAATAAGGCGATAGGCTGTCATTGACGTTATTGGTAAAACACAGCGAGCTGTAATTGGTGCGCTTACAAGTGTTGAAACAAGAGCGACAAAAATTGTGAATGAGGGTAAATCTCTGTAAGTACATATTGTATATGGTATCACGAAGTATGGCTACTGACAATAGCAGGCATTGATCCAAATGAGGCCGCTGATGATGACGACTTTTTTGTGATCGAGGATCCACAGGAGAAGGTTGAGGCCATAGGGGCGACTTTCCAGGAAGTATACAAGGCCATTGATAACATTGGCCCTAATTACGACCTGGGCAATCGCGTGTTGGTGCACTACTTCTGCATTCGAAATTAAATAGGGAACTGGCGATCCGAGGGCTCTGGTTTCACCCGGTTTATCGACGTAAATATGGCAAATAATGTCATTGCCAGAGAGGGTGACCTACCCCCGTTCATTTCGAAGGAAGGACTCCATGAGATCTTCGACACAATCAGGGCTAAGAAATCGGTGGGGACCGATGGTATTCCGAACATCGTACTCCGACATCTTCCTCTAGAAGCGGTGGACATTTACACCACCCTGTTTAATAATGCAATGAATAATGCACATTATCCAGCGCATTGGAAAAGGGCGGTGCTTCAACCTATCCCCAAAAAGGGAAAGGATATATCCAATCCGGCGAATCTCCGGTCGATAAGTCTCCTTCCGAATATCAGTAAGGTTTTTGAAAAAGTAATCAATAGAGCTCTGTCTAGGTGGGTTGAGGACAAACATATAGTTCCGGATAACCAATTCGGTTTTAAGGCGGGGCATGACATCTCACATGCCGCGTCTAAACTGGTTTCTGATATCCAATGGAACAAAGGCAAGAAACAGTGCACTGGTGCCTGTCTTGTTGACTTGGAGAAGGCGTTCGACACCGTATGGTTAGAGGGTCTTTTCTACTCGTATAAGCTGACTAGGCTGGGGATCAGTAAACCACTCTTGTACATTCTTTATAATATGCTAACTAACAGACAGTTCATCGTGAAGAATGGCGATGTGACTTCGGTTGGAATATTTCAAATTAAAAATGGTCTTCAGCAAGGCGCGGTCAATTCGCCGATTCTATTTAACATTTATACAAGCGACTTGATAGGTTCACTTCCCCATACTATTGCGTACGCAGACGATTTGGTAGCGTACAGAACAGGTCCAAAAATCGAGGTTATTAATACTCTCTTACAGCATGACTTCGATAAGATAAGACGATTTTGCGATGACTGGAAGTTGAAAATCAACTTTCAGAAGTCGGAAACCATTCTCTTTAGGACGCCGTTGTCTGGAGCCTCTAGGGATACCAGAAAAAATTGGCGAAAGTTCTCTATCATTGGACAACACGGACAACCTCTTGCCTGTCGAAATGTAGTCAGATACCTTGGAATCTGGCTAGATCAGTTTCTGTATTTTGGCAAAAATGTAGATGCTGCTCTGGCCAGAGCTAAAGGTGCTTTTGCCCTTACAAAGAGACTGTTTTATAGCAGCCAACTCGATGCGAGGGTAAAGGTAATCTGCTACATGGCCCTTATCAGGCCCATGCTGGTATTTGGTTGTCCCGTGTGGTTCAATGTACGAGCAAGCTTAATGGAAAAGATTCGGGTGTTTGAGAGGGCTTGTCTTAGGGCTTGTCTTCGCTTGTACAGAACACCAGAGTCGGAGTACAAGAAATTTTATCCTAATGAGGTCCTTTACAATAGGGCGAACCTAATACGATTGGACAACTTCGTAATTAAGCTGACTCGAAGGCACATTGCAAGAGCAATGACCTCGACGAATAACCTGATATCTGGGGCTTACTACCCCAATTACCTTTACTACGAGAGTGTGCGCTCTGACGGCTTCGTTCCACCGGAAGCATTCCTCTACCTGGATCAGTTAGGGTTGATCCAGTATAGATCAGCGGTGCCGTTAATCTTCCATGTCGCTCGGACAGCTGGGGACAGGCGACTCAACTACAACAGAGACGTCGCACACGGCAGTGTGGATCGCCTCAGGTTCAGTAGGGCGGTGGGGAATCGCGATAAGAGGGATGTCGTTCGGCAGCACCAGCATTTCTGGTGGTTGAATGATGGAGAAGATGTTTCGTCGTCGTTTCCGTCAATTACGGACCAGCCTCACTAATGAGGCAGAGCTGACCAATCTATTTGCTCAGTAAATAGCGATGGCCAGCTTACATAGGTTTAGGTTAGCATTTAAGAAATATATAGATGTATTAGTGTATATAAAGGTATATACTGATATATGTATATGATTGTGTATAATGACTATGTGTGTTTATGTGTGTATTGTGCATTTAGGTTAGGTAGGCTAAGGTTTATTTTAAGTTAGATACTAAGTTTTCATAAAAAATAAAAAATTATGTCCATATGCTAAGTTTTCCTTAAAAAATATTTTTTCTTAGCCTTAAATATTCAAAATAAATAGTTCTAAGCAAAATGTAAATAAAGCGAAAGACATAGTTATAAGAATTTAGAGTAGCTTAGAGCGCCTGTGTGGGGCCAGTACGTTAGCATAAGATTGTTAAGTAATTTTAAGCTAGAATTTAAGCATTTTTTGTTAGTATGTAAGAGTTAATGATTAAGAAAATAAAATGCTTTAAAACTGAAACTGAATCACGAAGTTGAAGAATCGTATAGAGTGTCAGTCAAAATTGATGGCTATAACTTGGAAGTAGTTATGAATTTTTATACCCCACGGGTCTACTTTTATCTCTGATAATGACACCGCATCAGAACGCAAACAAAGAATTACGTCATGCGCTATTTATTTGACTTAAGAAAATGGAATTAATTAGTAAGGTTTTATTAAGAAACTTTATATAAGACTTTTGTCACTTTAGTCCTGCTCTATGCCGGCGAATGAAGTTACGTTTTTTATGATTCTTCAAAAAGTTGGTTACAAAAGTGTGTATGTGTCGATAAGATGGCTAAGACATGTAGAGCGAAGGGATAACAACGCCCTAGCCCGAAAAGTCTTTGACTACTGACTACTACAAACAGTAGAGCAAGAATTCGGCTTAGGTGGCGGGTACAATGAAAGGGGACCTAACTAAAAATATTTATTGCACAGGCCCACTCTGAATTATAGCGACATCGAAATAAGTAAGCAAGCATGAAAACTTCCAAGGGCCGAAGTAAGGGAAGCTTTTTTTGAAGGTAAAAGAAGGAAAAGATGAAAGCCCACTAAAAATAAAAGAAAATATCACTGCCTCTATTGAATTCTAATGAATTTTTTTATAAAAATATATGAATTCAATTTAAACCTGAAATGTTACCTTAAATTAAAAAATCAGATTTTGTATAATAAGAAAAAATACTCACATTAATACGAGTACAATAAATTAAATTGAATTTGTACTTAGTTTAAATTGAATTCCATTTACCTGAAATGAAAGAGGAAAATTCAATTCATTAAAAGTTTTCAAAATGATAGGAAGTAGTTTCTGAATGATAAAAATCACAGGAGAGAAAGTAGAGTTTCAGTAAGTCTATCGATTTTTCCTTAGATACAATTTAGTCAATAACAAAAGTGTGCTTCGAAAGGCATGACACTGAAGGACATTTTATTGGCTCCATTAAGGCCTTCTGTAACATTCTGTGTCGTCCTGGTAAAATAGTTGATATGTCCTTTTTATTGGTGTTGCAGGTGGTGACGACAATGAGAATTCCGGGATCAACTTGGGAAATAATATAAACCATCCCCTAGGACTTACACGAGGTTTATTACATTCAATACATGAAGTGGGTCATTGAATATCAATTAAATTGATAGTCAATTTGAAATGACTTTCTATGACAATAATACGTTTTAAGGGTACTTAGGCACTGATTTTATGGAAAATTACTGAAAAAGGTTTGTGAAGAGTTTATGGGAGGGGTCAGTCATCCCGTGCATTAGTCCTTCTGATATTCCTCATGAACTACTCATATGAACACATGTAAGCCAGAAAATGCAAAAATGAGATTTTAGAACATTTCATTTATTTAATTTTTATAAATGATATGAACTGTACATTCATTCTAGTTTACTTTTACCGTTTTATCTCAGCTATACATAACATTTACAACAGTCATTTACAACCCATATTTTTAATTATACCTTTGAACAAAGATGACAAACGGAGCATCATTTTCATTCACATTAATGAAACATGTAGATCAAAGGACATTTTTATTTCACCTCCTCGTTTGAAGAAAAATAAGTAAGCCAACGTCAGTTTTCATCTTTTTCTGATGTCCTTTTGTGGTGCTTTGATTATCCGATAGGATGAACAAACCAAAGGGAGGCGACACAAACTTACTCACGTTTTCTTTCATAGGCAAATATAATAAATTCCAATTTTACCCTCAGACGCCTTCTGCTCTGAACAAAGCCATTTGTATTTAGAAGCATTTTTTCCCAATTTTTTCTCCCTATTTTTTTTGTTTTCATTAATAGAATTAAATAAGAACCATGAAATTAAAATGGTGAGGAAAAAGAGACTTCAATGGGGTAGTTTCCTTCGGTCCATGTAAGTCTAAGTAGACTTCAAGAACTGGTTAACACGTGGCATTATTAAGAAGATTACGTTTGTTAAAATTTGTACTTATTGAAAAATTTGTGATGTGTTTTTGATTGGTGAAGTGAACTGAATAAGGAGAAAAATGAAAACTCGATCAAGACGAAGCTTAAAAGGATTTCTGCTTCTCTTCGAGCGGTTTTTTGTTTTTTTTTTTAAGTGGACCCGGAGTACGATGGGCTTCTAGAAATATTAAATCGAGTAACGAATTTTGTGGTACCAAAAATTGGAGTAACATGCCCATTTTAAGTTTTTTGCATATAATACGATTGCAACTGAAGTACTGCTAGGACATTCCGTATTGTTGAATATGTTAATTTCAAGGCCGCATAGGGCTTACGAATTAGATAAAATTAGGCATCGCTCTCAACCATTGCTCAACTTATTGGAGTATACCTCAACGGATATAGAATTATTTCTAATTTTCCAAACGACCATGCATCGAAATTTTAAGCCTTATGTAGATTGGCGAGTTACAATAGGTACACAAATACACTAAAAGGTTAGTCTGCACTGGCCATAAAATACGAAAGAATTTTGAATCTGTGGATCACTATGCATTACTTGAGTCGACTTTTGAGGAGATAATAAAGGGTGTTTCAACAAGAGGTGTAGGATTTGTTTTTTGAATAAAACAAACAATTATTGAGATATCTCTGAAATCTTAATTGCTTTATGAAATAGATACATGGAGATTATTTATGAAATAATATACAATATGTTCCAAATGACCGCCTCGGCTCTGTTTGCAGGCACTCATCCTTTTATCGAAATTTTCAATCACTCTTTCGCATACTAGAGGCTCTATCTCGACAATGTTCGCTTTTAGAGTTTGAATTATTTGTGGATGGTTGGCGTATACCTTGCTTTTAACATAGTCCCAAAGAAAGAAGTCGAAAGGTGTTAAGTCTCACAGTCTTGGCGGCTAATAAGTGCCTCCGAATTTACGCGACTAAGAAACTTCGTGCGCAATAACTCGATTGTTTCGCGACTTGTATGGAACGTAGCATCATAATGTTGAAAGTAGAGGTCGTCCGTATCCATATCCTCGAATTACGGCCACAAAAAATTGTTTTTTTGTGACTCGGTAGTGCGCTCTATTTACAGTAATGGCTTTTCCAGACTCATTTTCGAAAAAGCATCACACCAAACAGTTACACATTCCGGGTGGGTTGGCATTTCCTGAATCAATCGTGGATGAGGCAATTTCGCTTATTAGTGTAGCCTCCAATGTGGCAACGGGCCTCTTCAGAAACCACGATTTTCTTGCAAAAATCAATGTCAGCATGCATGTTTTCCAGAACCCAATCCAAGAACGTAGGGGGCTGCTGGTGATCGACTGGCTTCAGTTCTCGCGTTAATTAGACCTTGAACGCCTGGAGAGCGTTCGTCAAAATTTGGTGCGAGTTCTATGGGTTAGGAAAGAATTACGATATTTTATTCTACGTCCCAAAGTTTGATTGAGGGTATACTCATGAGCATTCATAGCAAGACGCGCATTACGGTCAAACGTTTGAAGGGGCGGAATGCTAATGACAATATCGCTGGTGGTGGAATTAGTGATAAAACAAGGTGAAATAAGAGAGATTACGTCAGTGTTTAACTTCAATTGACTGTGTAATATTGGCGTCACCTATCAGTTTTATCGCACGGTTTTGGATCGTATCTAACGTGTGCAAGGAGGTCTTAGGGGTACCTGATCTGATGTGGGCAGTGTATCCCAATTTTGGGCGATATTGGGCAATATTATAACTAGCAGATAAGATGAAACAATAAAATGCAAAACAACTATAATATGTATGTAAATCATTGTGCTTAGTTTAATTCTAAAATGTGCCCTGTAGACTTTTTGGCTGGTGGATCCTTAATTCCTATTATTTTAACTTCTTTTTCTCGTCTTTCCTCGGGGAAGAGAAGTTTCTTGCACTTTTCATCAAGTGCTTTGAGTCCGTTGGCAGCATGGACACGAATTTTTTCATCATTCGAATCGGTCGATAGGGTTTTGAGGACTCGGTAGATTGGAAGAAGATACTCTTCGTAGTCTAATGGATTATCCATTCCGAGGAGAAGTTCACTAAGGACGAGTACTGCAGCACGTTTGGCGGGTAGATATTTTCCAATCTGAATTTCGTTGTCTATTAAAACAAGCATCTCTTGGAAAAAATTCTGCACCTGGAACGTAAGCGTCTTGCAAAGGTTGGCCAAATTTGAAAAACTCGACCACCGAAACTCATCGATTTCTGATCTGCAACCATGCATAAAACAGTTCACAAGAACGTTCCTGTATTTGTAAACTAGTTGACCTAATTCTTTACTGACTTTCAGAATGGTCTCTCCTAAAACCAATCGGAAATCCATTTTATTATTATTACTCAGGTACTCATCAGACAACGTCTCCAAGACTGTTTCCATCACTTTGACCATCTCCACAAATAACTTAATACAGTTCAGAAACGTATACGACTCAGACTCTTTGAGCGCCTCTAATCCCAACGCCATTGTCACATGCCCATTAGCTAAAGCATCTTTGTCCCTCCGCCGCAGCATCTCAATCATCAAATTCATGCCGTAGACCTTCAAATGTGATTCTTGCTCTTTCATTAAATCTCTCGCCACGTTATACTGACTAGTCCTATTCTGAGCTGATGCTTTCAAGCCACCTTCCAACAAATGCAGTAGCTTGTCAATTCTGTGAATAACGAGTTCGTTTGGAGTTTGTTTTCGCAACTCGCGCAGAACTTTTGAGAAATCTCGGTACTTCTCGGGGATGTCCGAACTTTCGATCATTTCTTGGGTGATGGTCAACATAAGCAGCAAAGTGTGATCAGTATTCTCTTGGTTATCCAAGGACTTGCAAACCCTTCTTTGGATAAAACTGCGCAAAAATTCAAGGAATTCGCTAGAGTTCTCGCTAATTTGCTTTTTGAGGTTTTGATGTGTCACTAAAGTGCTCAGACAGAGAATGATTTCGACCTTGATGAGATATTTGGAGTTCAAATAAGAAACTAACTCGTCCTCGTCATGGAGGAAATCAATGTTATCTAGTGGAGCGGCATCGTCTCTTGAGAGAGCATCCTGCATAATGACTAGAAGACACATGAACAGTATATAGGTGAGAATATTGTGATTAGAGGCGATCAGGAGTTCTGGCAATACATTCGAGATGCTGAATTCATCTATCTCTACATTGGGTGGAGTTACCTTCACCGTCAGCTGAGAAAATGTGTCGTCCGAACGAATTATAACTCTCGGGTGAATATCTACCCAGTCACTTGGATACTGCTTGGATACTAAGTTGAATATGATTCCCTCTAACTCAGAGCGGCTTCGATTCGCCAGACATCGAACAACAGATTCTCGAATTTGGATTTTCTCTATAAACTTGTCGGGTATGTAACTGTACACTCTCAGAAGCAGAGGAAGAAATCTAACCAACAACTCGCTTGGCAAACACTCAATGGACGAAGTGCAAAAGCATGTGAATAAGAAATTACAAAGGTAAGCGAATTCACTGTACTCCATGACGATCAGTCCGCTTATGACATCTTCAGGACTCGATAGTTTCTGAAAGATTTGACTAACTTTAATGGCGACTGCATTCCGAGTTTCATCTTTGAGTTCGTACAATCTTTTCAGAGTTAGCAGGCCTGCACCCATGCAAAAGGCCATGTTCGGATCGACAATACACACATTGAGGAACTCAAAAATTTGCTCAATAAGGATGCTATAGAACTTCATCGAATGTCCTTTGTGTGCAACAATATTTGCAATTACCTCAAAGTATTCACTCTCCGGACGATCTGCATTTGTTCGTTTGGTCAGCAGCGTTTTAACGAAATTGGTGAACCCTCCTCTGCACATAAGTTTATTAAGCAGCTCTCGGTGAAGTCGCTTTTGCAGGGCTGGTGGAATATTTGCCAATCCTTTGAAGAGGAGGATATTGCGAAAATATTCGCATTTTGAGGTTTTCTCCCAAATAGAATTTAAATCACGTTCGTAATGTTTTCTCTCCGATTCAGTTAGTTGAATTTCATTTGTGAGGTCACACTCTATGATTGTAAGTATTCCAGCAATGTAGTCACGGATGACTTCATTCAATGATCCACCCGATTGAAGTTGTCGCACCGTAAGTATTCGTCGAAATACTTCAATAGTTGTTCTTGAGAAAATCTGAAAACCGCTTATGTCGACTTAAGCTACTCTGTCTTATTGCCACAAATATATACAAATTAAAAGTGTAATAAAAAAAGAAATAAAAAAAAATTGTGGGCTGATTTTAAGAAAACCAATAATCACAGAATATTTAGAAAGTCATTTTGTGATATGCTAAATGCATAGTTAAATAACAATTCTTAAGAGGTGAATTATTTCATGAAAATTAAAATTAAATTACCAGTTCTTAGCAGAATATATTCTTGAATTATGAATTTCGAGAGGAAGTATATTGTGATACTGAAGCAAAAAACAATAGAAATTTGTGGGTACTGTGAGAGGGGATAGTACCCAAACTCCTAACATTGCTGCGAAGTGAATAAGCTGTTGAATTTTAATTCGTCAAATAACCACATCTCAGAAAGAAGATTTTTAAAACTTTATAAAAGTAAAGAATTTTTGAGCTACAAAAGAGGAAAAGCTATGTTCACATAATTCGCAATATGGGTATTTGTATAATAATCTGCTTTCCATGAAAATTATACTCATGACAGACAGTTGGTTCCGCTGTACGGGGATTTTTTTCACTCAGTCAATAATTACGGTGAGCATCGAAGTTTTTAAATTAAATAAAAAATAGTGTTTTGGGTGTTTCTGTAAACTAAAGTGATTTATTTAACAAGTGAGTATAAATATTTCTAATTTCTGTGAAATAATTTAGAAAAATATTGTAAGCATAGTGGAACACGGGGGTTTTTCGTTTGTTGCACATATGCCACATTGCGACCAGCTATTTTTTATGTTGTAGAATGGCTTTGCGACGCTTACTTCCACAAGATATCACTGATATATTTGAAAATATGCAAGATGGTGGAGATGGAATGGATTTCTCTGATGACAACCTTTTGGATGACCCAAATTTTATACCAGAACTCGAACCAGATTCTGAAGAAGGGGAAAATCAAAATAGAGAATATTGACGTGAGTAAGAGCTTAGAAAAGATGTGTAATGAAGTATATCCACAACATCCTGAATTGTCTGATGATACAAAGCCTTCAACTAGCAAAAAAGAAAAAAAAAAAACATCATATGGAAGAAGAAGAACTTAGTTTTGAATGACATTCAGCTTGCTTTTCTAGGTGACTCAACCTAGCTAATAGAAATTCGCCAACTTGATTCCACAATTCAGTTCTTTATGTATTTGTTTCCAAATGATCCTATTGAAATGATCAAACACGAAACTAATTTGTACTCCATTCAAATAGACCATAAATGCACATTTACCGTGTCAACATTAGATATACGTCAGTTTATCGGCATCGTTTTCTTTATGTCCCTAGCTCATCTGCCAAGAGTTAGGAGCTATTGGAAAAACTCTAGTATAGTTCCGGCTACTCAAGAAACAACGTCCCTCAATAAGTTTGAAAAGATCCGGCAGCTTATTCATTTATTCATTTTAGTGACAACAGCAAGAATGTTCCAATATCGCATCCCGAGAACGACAGAATCTTCAAGATAAGGCCCATTATTGATAAATTAAATGAGTCGTGTATGAAGGTGTCATTGGAGCAATATTTGTGTGTGGATGAACAAATTTGTTCCACCAAGTCAAGGAATAATTTGAAACGGTGCAACCCTAATAAACCTAATAAATGGGGATATAAATTGGAGGTACTAAGCAGTGTTTCAGGATTTGCTTTTAAAGTCGAGATTGAATCAGGCAAAGAAAATGTTCTTAACCCAGGGCCTAACGCAACACATGTCGTAATGGGTACGCACATGGTGGAGCAAATTTTGTAGGTCCTTGCCTGACCAAACTCCTGATTTGCTTTTCGCTAGCAAGACCAAGCTAACTGATAATCACAAACTGGAGTACAATAATTATATTGTTAGAAGAAGAAACCGGCCCAGATCCAAACGTGGAGGTGGTGTCGCGATCTTCATTAAAGAAGATATAAAATTTCACAGAGTGTACAAGGGAGTGTTGCGCAGGTTCCGGGTGTTGGAGGCAGTTGTCATTTACATTCCGCTTCGCAGTGGAAAGCGGCTGTACTTGGCCTCTGTTTATGCACCTGAGGCTTCACAATCCACCCTATTTATTACAGAGCTCGACACGCTTTTTCGACTTCTGAGGCTGGAATCGGGGGAGAATTATTTTATAATCGGCGGGGATTTCAACGCTAGACACAGAGATTGGGGAAATAATTTGCCAAATACTAGAGGGAACCTACTACTCGATTGGTGGGGTCAGCACGATGTCATGTACAGACTCGGTCTTAAAGCGACGGATAACCCGTCGTTTCCCAGAGGCGGTTCTTATTTGGATCTACTGCTGTACGACGAACGTATACAACTGACAGGTACGAATTTACAAACGCTAAACTGTCTGCGCACATTCGTGTATGACAGCGACCATTGCGGTTTTAGCACCGAAATTACAGTTCCCAACGAAATTGCGGAATTGGAGGAGTTTGTCCAAAGATATTCTTACAACTACAGTAAGACTCGATGGACGCGCTTCTCCGCAACCTTGAACAGAGCGCTCTCCTCGAACACGCGCCACCCACCGTCCAATAGGAATTTGTCAAACGAGGAGATCGACAATTACCTAAAACAGATGGACGAGACAATTAAACAAACTATGGACACTACAATACCGCGGTATCGACGTACAACTAACGAAGACCTGTTCCGCAATCCTACTATTGACGCACTGCACCGACAGAAAAGTAGACTTCTGTCAAGACTCAAAAACTTGTACAGACAGTTAACTGACAGACAAGATCCGGAGATTACGACGCTGAAGTCGTCGATTAAAAATGTGCAAAAGTTAATAAAAGAAAATTACAGAATTGCTGTAAGCTCATCTTGGAACAACAAGGTTCGGGCTGTAAACACCAGCAACCCGAACATGTTTCCGCAAATCAATAAACTATTTCGGAGAAAAAAACAAAACAACCTTCAGTGTCTTAAAATAGCCCGGACAACAGAAAACGAACGGTTACTGACAATAGCAGGTATTGATCCAAATGAGGCCGATGATGATGACGACTTTTTTGTGATCGAGGATCCACAGGAGAAGGTTGAGGCCATAGGGGCGACTTTCCAGGAAGTATACAAGGCCATTGATACCATTGGCCCTAACTGCGACCTGGACAGTCGCGTCTTGGTACACGACTTCTGCATTCGAAATGAAATAGGGAACTGGCGATCCGAGGGCTCTGGTTTCACCCGGTTCAGCGACGAAAATACGGCAAATAATGTCATGACCAGAGAGGGTTACCTACCCCCGTTCATTTCGAAGGAGGAACTCCGTGAGATCTTCGACACAATCAGGGCTAAGAAGTCAGTGGGGACCGATGGTATTCCAAACATCGTGCTTCGACATCTTCCTCTAGAAGCGGTGGACATTTACACAACCCTGTTTAATAATGCAATGAATAATGCACATTATCCAGCGCATTGGAAAACGGCGGTGGTTCAACCTATCCCCAAAAAGGGAAAGGATATATCCAATCCGGCGAATCTCCGGTCGATAAGTCTCCTTCCGAATATCAGTAAGGTTTTTGAAAAGGTAATCAATAGAGCTCTGTCTAGGTGGGTTGAAGACAAACATATAGTTCCGGATAATCAATTCGGTTTTAAGGCGGGACATGATATCTCACATGCCGCGTCTAAACTGGTGTCCGATATCCAATGGAACAAAGGCAAGAAACAGTGCACTGGTGCCTGCCTTGTTGACTTGGAGAAGGCCTTCGACACCGTATGGTTAGAGGGTCTTTTCTATAAGCTGACTAGGCTGGGGATCAGCAAACCTCTCTTGTACATTCTTTATAATATGCTAACCAACAGACAGTTCATCGTGAAAAATGGCGATGTGACTTCTGTTGGAATATTTCAAATTAAAAATGGTCTTCAGCAGGGCGCGGTCAATTCGCCGATCCTATTTAACATTTATACAAGCGACTTGATAGGTTCACTTCCCCATACTATTGCGTACGCAGACGATTTGGTAGCGTACAGAACAGGTCAAAAAATCGAGGTCATTAATACTCTCTTGCAGCGTGACTTCGATAAGATAAGACGATTTTGCGATGACCGGAAGTTGAAAATCAACTTTCAGAAGTCGGAAACCATTCTCTTTAGGACGCCGTTGTCTGGAGCCTCTAGGGATACCAGAAAAAATTGGCGAAAGTTCTCAATCATTGGACAGCACGGACAGCCTCTTGCCTGTCGAAATGTAGTCAGATACCTTGGGATCTGGCAAAATACAGAAACTGATCTATTTCTGTATTTTGGCAAAAATGTAGATGCTGCTCTGGCCAGAGCTAGAGGTGCTTTTGCCCTTACAAAGAGACTGTTTTATAGCAGCCAACTCGATGTGAGGGTAAAGGTAATCTGCTACATGGCCCTTATTAGGCCCATGCTGGTATTTGGTTGTCCCGTGTGGTTCAATGTACGAGCAAGCTTAATGGAAAAGATTCGGGTGTTTGAGAGGGCTTGCCTTAGGGCTTGTCTTCGCTTGTACAGAACACCAGAGTCGGAGTACAAGAAATTTTATCCTAATGAGGTCCTTTGCAATAGGGCGAACCTAATACGAGTGGACAACTTCGTAATTAAGCTGACTCGAAGGCACATTGCAAGAGCAATGACCTCGATGAATAACCTGATATCTGGGGCTTACTACCCCAATTACCTTTACCACGAGAGTGTGCGATCTGACGGCTTCGTTCCACCGGAAGCATTCCTCTACCTAGATCAGAAAGGGTTGATCCAGGATATATCAGCGGTCCCGTTAATCTTCCATGTCGCTCGGACAGCTGGGGACAGGCGACTCAACTACAACAGAGACGTCGCACATGGCAGTGTGGATCGACTCAGGTTCAGTAGGGCGGTGGGGAATCGCGATAAGAGGGCTGTCGTTCGGCAGCACCAGCATTTCTGGTGGTTGAATGATGGAGAAGATGTTTCGTCGTCGTTTCCGTCAATTACGGACCAGCCTCACTAATGAGGCAGAGCTGACCAATCTGTTTTCTCTGTGAATAGCGATGGCCAGCTTGCATAGGTTTAGGTTAGCATTTAAGAAACATATACATATATCAGTGTATACAAAGGTGTATACTGATATATGTATATGATTGTGTATAACGTCTATGTGTTTATGTGTGTATTGTACATTTAGTTTAGGTAGGCTAAGGTTTATTTTAAGTTAGATACTAAGTTTTTATTAAAAAAAAAAAGTCCATATGCTAAGTTTTGTTAAAAATTTTTTTTCTTAGCTTTAAGTATAGAAAATAAATATCCATAAAGAAAATGTAAATGAGGTCGAAAGACATAGTTATAAGAATTTAGAATAGCTTATAGTGCCTGTGTGGGGCCAGTAAGTTAGTACAAGGTTGTTAAGTAATTTAAAAGCTAGCATTTAAGCATTTTTTGTTAGTATGTAAGAGTTATTGATTAGAAAATAAAATGCGTTTAAAACTAAAACTAAACTAAACTCAAAACTTCCAGGTGAGAAATTATTTAAATAACAACCTCGTGGGGCTTCTGTTGAGTGTGTTGCCAATGTGAATAGTGTTGATACGTATTTCTGTAACATTTTGGCGGGATAACAAAATTGTGAACTTAGCGTCAACATTTGCCGGAGATATTCCTAAGAAGACAGTGAGAAGATATGAAAAATCTAACAAAAAATATATCGATATTGGCTGACTGTTTGTTGTTGGAGAATATAACCGCAACATGGGTGGCGTTAACTTAATTGACAACATTATGGGAAGATATAAAATTTTGCTAAGAAGTAAAGGAATACAAGTGAGAATGTTTTATCATTTTCTTGATCTTACTCTAGCTAATGCTTGGCTTTTATATAAGCATGTAAAAAAAGAGACTCCTCCTACGAGTAATGACAAGATATTGAATTCAGAAAACTTTCGACTTGAAATTACAGAAGTTCTGTGTAAAGTAGCAGAAAACAGAAAAGGTTAACTTAGAGTTTGAAATTCAAGCAAAAAAACAGGAAGGCCCCACTCAACATTTTCCACCAAAACCTGTTCAACAAGATCAGATTGCACATCGGCCTGTATGGGCTGATAAAGGAATAAGGTGCAAGTACCCAAGTTGTAAACGATACACTCAAACTTCGTGTGAAAAATGTGGCGTGGGTCTCAGCTACAATAAAATAAATAATTGCTTCAGAAGCTTTCATTTAGAACGAAAAGAATGGCTTATGACATAATATGACATATATGCAACAGAGTGTTTTTTATAAATAAAATAGAAATAAAAAAACTAAGTGCATTTTAGTTTATTATAGTTTTTGGCACCAAAGGAATGTTAAAATTTGCTTTTTTTCTAATTTTGACATACTGCGTCACAAAGGGTTAAGATAATTTTTTAGCTAGCTACTTAAATACTGACACTGGCGTAATAACAAAAAAATTAGGCGGACGTCTAACATATGTCTATAATTGAAGGTTTCCTTTTATTCAGTTTACACACACATATCACTATAAGGATTGAAGACCTTACAGTCTATACTGTGAAAAATTACGTTATTAATTATGAAGAAATCATAATTTTATTTTTATTACTAATCACCAATTTATGCATTCCAAATGATGATTGATCTCAGCAATCAGGTCAAGGGCAGAATGGTTTGAGTAGATGCAGATGAAGTCCGTTTTGGTGCCTCCTAAATTTTGAGAAATTATTATTATTAGGAATTTACAAAATTAAGAAATAATAAGGTGGGACCAAGTAATGGACCCTGAGGTACACCAATATGGATACCACACAATCACTGTATGTATTGAGATAAGAAGAAAACCACTCCAACATGAAACCTCTAAAACGTGTGATAGACACCTGAAGGATTAGTTACATTGTAAACATTAAACCAGTTTTCACAAAGAAGATTTGAGTTAAGTTTTGAACAACTTATTTTATCTTTTGAAAATTGTAATACAACACCTTGATCAAGAAATTCTTAGAAAATTAAAAATACAAGTTTATTCATATAAATCTATATTGTCCCCTTCAAAGTAATCCCCATCGACTGCAACACACTTATGCCAGCGCATGATCCAATCTTCGAAACATTTTTTTATATTCGGTTTTCGGTATGTCCAATAGTGCTTCCTGTGATTTTTCCTTTACTTCCTCTCGGCTGCTGAAACGCGTTCCCCGTAGTGGATTTTTAGCTCCATTGAACAGAAAGAAGTCAAAGGGAGCCAAATCAGGTGAATTCTATGCCTGTTGGATGGTATTTGTTGCATTTATTGTCAAAAAATTACGAATAATGATGGCACTTTGCAACAGTGCGTTATCATGGTGCCAAATTCACGAGTTTTCTGCCCATAATTCTGATCTCTTTCGGTGAATTGCTTCACGCAAGCGTCTCAAAACGCCCAAATAATACTCTTTGTTCACTTTTTGGCCTTCTGGCAAAAATTCATGATGCACTACACCGTTGTAATCCATGAAAACCGTGAGCATTGCCTTCTTTTTTGACTGAAGACGACATAGTTTTTTTGGTCTCGGCTCATTTGTTGAACGCCATTCACTTTCCTGATTTCTGGATTGCGTGTCGTACTCATAAATCCACGTCTCGTCTCCAGTAAGGATCCTTTTGATGAATGTGGGATCAAATCATCTATTTGTTGTCAACACGGTCTTTTTTTTGCATGAAATTGAGGTCTTTTGGCACCAACTTTGCTGCTACACGACGGAAACCCAAATCATTAACCAAAATGTCTTGGACGGACCCATAGGCAATGTTCAAGTCCTCCTCTATCTCTCTGATGGTTAATTTGCGGTTCTTGACCAACATTGATGGAGTAATGTTTTCGTCGGTTTTCGATGTCGATGGTCTGCCACTGTGTTCATCATCTTCGATTGACTCACGACCACTTTCGAACCGCTCGTGCACTGGTAAACGACCGTTTTCTTTAGAGAATCGTTGCCGAAACACTTTTGTAACATTTCCAACGTTCGCGCACCATTAAATCTGTTTTTTACGCAAAATTTAATACAAGTTCGTTGTTGCAAATTTAAATCCATTTCTAAAATTATAAAAAAATCGCCAGAGATAAACAGAGATAGATGTACTCTTGGCTACGTAAGTTTTGCAAATGTCAAGCAATGACGCTAAGTTTTAGAGGGAATGTCAACAACAAATTTACCAACTTAACAAAGAAAACAGAACTCAAATCGGATCAAGGTGGTATGTATTAGAGTTATTTAATCGGTTTATTTGAGCTAACATAAACAGATTACGGTCATGTCATACAGTGATCGGTGATCTTAAAATTAGAAAATGAACTTACTTACTTATGTGGCGCTACAGTCCGGGGTGAATGTGGGCCTCAACTAATAACCCTCTGCAGTTAGTCTGGTCTTTAGCTAACTGCCTTCAGTTGCGCACTCCAAGTTAGTTAAGGTCCGCATCTACTTATGCGCACCACCTAAAGTCGCCTGAGATAGCTGGGACATAACGAGCGAATGGACACCAGTGTTCCGTCCCGCAGAGACTTAAAATTTAACCCGGAGGGACAATGCAGTAGAGGAAGACCTCGCCTTAGAAATTGAGCTAACAGGGGACGAATTAAAACTCCGATTAATTCTTGTGTAAATTTGATCAAGACAAGAACTAGTGTTGTCAATAAATCTAGTTGGTTCATTCATACATGTTTGCAATCCATGAGCTGACAATAAAGCCTTACATCAGTCCACAATACGAAACGGAATCACGTAATAAATTAATTTTAATGTCACCAAATTTTTAGTTTCTACTTCATCTAAGATAGTAAATAGTTCATCCACAAAAACATCTATTTGTGTATCAATAAGATCACAGTATTCAGGATTTAGACTCTCTTTGTAAAAAGCCTGTAGCGCCTCCACCAGCATATAATAAATTATTAAATTTAAGTGGTGGGCCAGATTTCGCCAAGATTTTACGGTGAAAGTAACAAATCAAATAACGGTTAAGATGCCATAATCGGGATTTAAGTTACATATTTGAATTAATTCAATTTAGAAAAACAATAATTTTCTTAAACCCAAAATTTACCTTTATAAGTCGATGGATCGACACGTTTTAAGAAGCTGAACTACTAGAACACCTGTTAACTATTTGTTTAACGTATATATCTAACCAATTTCACAGTACAAAAAAAAAACAGTTTTCACTGCAAAGTCGATGGAATCCAAACCAAACTCAGATTCAAAATTATTCGCGTTATTCCGAAAACTATACAACGAATATCTCAAGTAGAAGCAACAGCTCGAAAATTTCGACCGTCTGTAGTTGCATAGTTACGGGCAACACCAGTAAAATATTTTCGTAAGGAAAAAAACACTATAGTCTGCGATCAGGCAGCAGCAAAAAAGTACACCATGCTTGCGACCATTAGTGTCCGTTGAAACTGAGAGTATACCCGGTGGTAGTTACACGGCTGGGATGTTGGTTTTTTAACGGGAGATTCCATTGAAGAAACAAAACAAACTCAACAATAACACAGCTACTGGTGCTGCTGGAAAAAGTAAAAGCGAAATTTAGCTTTTGTTTACTCCATCTCTTCGGACACAGTCAACGCAGGCGTTGCAAATCTCTTAAGAGAAAAGACATATTTTCTACAATTCTGTAGTAGATTTTCCTACAAAATCAAAAGAGAGATAAAAATGAGTACGTAATCGGAATGGAGAGTGGTGAATGTCTCTGCTAAATCGACATTCACAATGGAATATGAAAATTTGAATTCGCAACGGAAAAATGATGCAAATTGATAGAATTTCATTATTTTCTGTTTCAACAATGATTTTGAACGAATCATGAGAGGAGTGATGTTTTACAACTAGAAATTGAGAAATGAAATATTCAAATTACATAGTTGTCGTTTTGTAGTTTTAGATGATGAATACAATCATGTCCGCCTTAAATGTCGACAAGAAGTAGGTACTTCATCCTGAAGCTGAATTTTACAGAATTTATTGATTAGATTTCGGCGGCTGTGTGTTGTACGATTATGTGGTACCCAACCAATACGGGTCTCATTTTTCGAAAATATAAGGACGGATGATGCCACTAGCATGAAGAACACACCAAACAGTGCCCAATCGTGGGATTAATTGAGTTTCATATGTCGCTTCTGGATTTGCCTCATGTCAGAGAAAATTTTGTTTGTTTACAAGCTCATTGAGCCAAAAGTGAGCTTTGTACTAAATAAGAATTTCCTCATTCTTGCTAGTTTGGTCTTATACAGTGTATTATATAGTGTATGCTAAGATCTTTTAACAGTTTTAAGAAATTTTCCACCCAATTTCAGATCTTCTGCAACACACTTTCACTCACGGGTGCTACAGTCTCATCTGTGCACAGATTTCTTTGAGGCATTGTTAGATTTGCGTCTAGTAGAGTCGGTTTAGGGGACAACAAAATCCCTCAATCTTTTCTACGTTTCGGGAATGGAAGACGAGTTTGAAAAATACGGAAGCGTTCTTGGTATATTCATGATTATTTGCTAAAAAATGCAAAACTCACATGAATGTCAAACATGATTGATTTGAAGATTAGATCAGATTAGATTATTTTATTTAATGGAAATACAGTAAGAATTACATAAATTAAAACAAAAATAAATTGTGAAATAAACCTGATTTTACAATAAATAAATAAATATTTGAGATGCCGCCTCTGATGTGCTAGGTGTTTCACTCGGCTACAACAATGAAACATCTGGTTTGACGACGATTGCCGGTAAGCACATGCAGCTAAGCAAGAAACATATAAATCGACGAAGACTGCAGAGACCAACAAGGGAACATACGAGTAGTAGTAGAGTCACCGTCGACGCGGGGGATTTGGGAAGAGCATTTGGATGGTACGGATAGACGTCAATGCTCCGGTCCGAAAAGTTTTCGAATTTGCCACCGAGGGACCACAAGCAATTTAGTGTGCGAAACTAGAGGCAACTCAAAAGATCAAGCTAGCTGGAGACGCTTGTTGATTGAGGTCCAAGTCCACCCCGGACTGTAGCGCCACCTTAACTAACTAACTAAGCAAGTAATGGAATATTTGGAAATATGGTCAAATTTACGCAGTCCGTATACATATCGCACCGCTGAATTTAAACCTCATTCCAGTTACACTACTAAACACTACCGAGCTGTAGTTCATAATGGAGAGAAATAGAGCTTTTAAATTGAAGTTACAATTTTGTAGAAGTTGGAACAAATGCAGATGTTATATACAATTCTCGAAGACCATTACAAATCCGTTTCGCTCATGTGTGATATGTGTTTTACAAGAAAGGGTCCGATTGAGAAATATACCAAAATTATCTATCCCTTCTACATATGGAATCGCGTTATCCATGAGACTAAGTGGCGTTAAGGAATTCAATGCAATTGTAAATGGAACTACTTTGGACTTTGTCGGGTTAAGATGCAGTTTATTTCTATGTGCCTAAGTGGAAATACGTTCTAGATCTTCATTAAGTCGTGCAATGCAGTCTTCTAAGAGTCCAACTTGTCGTGAAAAATAAATTTTTGCGTAATCAGCATATACGAGCAAGAGCATGGATGCATTAAGACATTCACTGGGTAAGTCGTTAATGAAAAGAGAGAACAGTAGCGGACCCAAAATTGACCCTTGCGGCACTCCGGAATGAACTGCCATGAACTCAGATATTTCGAAATTACCTAGTGCGGACTTGCAGAAATCTGTTAGTTAAATAGCTGAAGTGTTACTGGTCTTTTAGTTTCTTCAGCAAAATAATATTCATGCCTAATATCATCTAATAATTTATAATAGCGGTTGTACAGCTATGGCTTGCTCTGAAACCAGATTGACAGAATGTTAGCATATCATTCATATTGTGATAACCACTTAAATGTGAGCAGCGACATCTAGCAGAAAATGTCGAAACTCGAAGACTAGTAGATTTCGATACTGGATTAGCAAAGTCTCGACTGGAGAGTGGAATCGAATTTTCTAGCAAATTGGAAATTGTATGGGACGCTGGGTGGCGAGGATTGTTCTCGAAGTATGTCATTCGAGTATAAATACCAGCATCCCAAAGGTATGCAAATCAGTTCTAAAGTGAAATCTGAAGTGTTAATTAGGAGAAGTGATTAAGTGGTTTAAGTAAAAGATAAGAAAAGTATAAGTGGTTGAGAAATTGAATTGTACTGAGAGAAACAATTAAATAGTGAATTGTAACTGTACTGAATAAAGGGATTTGTATTGAAAAGAATAAGTTCTATCATTTGTACCCACACAAACATTTTACAATATGAATAAAATTATTTATTTGATTTTTCTCTAAAATTTCTAGGATTTTCGATGGACAAGGCAATATGCTAATTGACCTAAAATCTTCAGGTTTACTTTTGTGCTATTTTTAGGTAAAGGAATAACAAGCACTAGGAAATGCAGAGCTCATGATACAAAAATTCATTATATGTGTGAGAGTATAAATAATGTGAGCTAACTTAAGCGATATGTGGGTGTCACTGCGTTGGACTTAATATTAGTTAGAGCTTGTAAAACTTCGGCAACGAAACTTCAAGTAGGTGGATTCGCTGCTTTCATTTTGAATGCTAATCGAATTTTTGTTTTTTCCAATCACTACTGTCAACGTTGGGAAAGTAACCATTAAGGTCATTTGCATTTAAGTCACACTTTGATCAAGATCTATCTAGAACTCTTAATGATCGAAGATTCTTCCATAACAACCGAGCAGCACTGTTGAGAGTTAGGCTTCGATGAATAATACCAAATTTTGGCTTATTTTTTACCCCTGCTGTTACTTTGTTTCTTATGTGTACATGTGTAACTCTGCCAGTGACACCTGAACCTACTGTGACTCCAACGAGAATACGATTTTTTTTAACCCCTTCTTCTATTAATCTCTTAATGTACTCAAAATCTATCTATCTATGTATCAGTACAAACAAAAACACACTTTATAAACTGACTGAGTTTTAGAAGTTAGACACGTATTTCGGATGAACTCACGCGATATAATCAACGGTGACATCTACAATCAGCGTCGCAGTTGTTTGAGTACAAAAAACTGGTTGAATTTTCCAACATCAGCCTTAAAGCTGATGAAAAGGAGTGACGACATCACACACAGCTTCTATGTATGAATAATCTGTAGTTCTTTAGTTTCAGGTACAAAGATAGAAGGAAATCTTTGGTAGTACTGTTGTAAAGTCCACCACGCACACGATTATAACCAATAACGGTAAAAAAAATTAAGGATTTATTGATATATTTTTTGTGTAGATTGAAAATTAAATTATATAAAATAGGGTATAAGGGTATAGTTTATCGAGAAAAACACAAAGCAATCCTACGCTGATTGCAAATCAGAGGCTGGTGATTCTTCCAATCACCTTCAATTAAACAGACCATTAGGATGCAACAATTATGTAAATGTACTGCAGTCTTATCCGCGAGATCTTGAAGTATGACCAAAAGCACTTCAAGGACAATTTTAAAGTGTGAGATAGAAACCAGATTAAGAAAACAGAATACATTATGGCTTAACGATCATACGAGTACAATAAATATATTTTATCGCTGTGTATATGCCACTTAAATATTATATTATAGAAACATAATTGCCATGACACACTTAAGTGTTGTACAGATTCAAGTTAGAAAAAGGAAAAATAAATTTACGAGTATTAGCAAATCCATTTCAAACAAAATGCAAGAATTTGCGTTTTGTGTAGTAGATTGCAATATTTTTTGTTTTTATCATTTAGACAGAAATAAATTTCAGTTTATGGCACTGTGACATTAATGATGTATGTTTAGCTAATTTTAAGTATTTTTACGCCGCCTTCAATTGGTCGTTAAACTCTAAAAGCATCCGGAAAAGTTTTCATGACAAACACACTTATCTACAAAATGTTACATTAGTATCATGCTTAGAAAATACATTTTAAAGTCACTATATGGACACAGGTGCATACAAAATAAAATACAAGGGAATCACAGAAACAATTATTTGCTACGGAACTTCAGTTAAGTGTGCAACATTTCTTGTCATAACAGATACCAAGACATAATTCATTATGTCAGTTCTAGAGATTTCTGCATGAGATCTCGATTTAATTTATTTAAACTGACATTGAAAAGAATTGTATTACTTGTTTACATACATGATATAGGGCGGTGAGGTGTTAGCTCAGGTAAAATAAGTTGTCAGATATGTCAATGTTGACAAGAAAAGTCAAAAACGAATGAAGGATGCGAGTTTCTTGAATTTCCCACAAAAAGGTTCAGGCTAAATAAATGGAAGCTAAACACCAAATCTGGCAGGTTCATCGGTAGATTCATTCCCAGGTATGTCTCTGCATATGTGATTTTACTATACTCGTACATATACTGAAAGCTGTACGAGGATCTGTGGACAGATCCAAACTATCTTAAACTCACAGTTAAAAGGCCAAAGAGTCTAAGGACTATTTGGCTGTCTGCGTTCGGGGGTTACTTTTAATGCATTTTCTGGTACAGAAATAATTAATAAAAGAGAATTACAGAGCCTGTGTAAGTTTGAATTGGAACAATAAAATTCGGGCTGTAAACACCAGCAACCCGAATATGTTGCCGCAAATAAATAAAATATTTCGGATCCTTAGAAGAAGATAGAGTATATGGGAGCGTTTTTCCAGGAAGTATACAAAGCGAATGATGTCATTAGCCTGAACAACGACCTGTCAAATCGGGTCCTTTTGCACAGTTGCTGCCTTCGAAATGATATGGAGAACTGGAAATTCGAGAGCTCAGGGTTCACTGAGTTTAATGATGAGATCATGGCAAATAATGTAATCACCGACGAGAAGGAATAACCACTAGAAGCTATGAACATTTACACCACCTTGCTTAATAATGCTTTGAATAATGTCCATCATCAAATGCATTGGAAGTCAGCGGTGATGCTTCCCATTGCCAAGAGGATAAAGACACGTATAATCTGCCGAATCTTAAGTTGATAAATCTCCTTCCTTGGAGAAGGCCTTCCATACCGCATGGTTAGAGGGACTTTTCTACAAGCTGAACAGGTAGCCCATAAATAAATCCCTGCTATACACTATTTTTGATATGCTCACCAGTAGACAGTTCATCGCGAAGAATGGCGATGCGACTTCTGCTGCTGGAATAATTGACATTAAAAACGGTCTGCAACAGGGTGCTTTTAATTTTCCGATCCTATCCAATATCTACGCAAGTGATCTTGTGAGCTCTCTTCACCATGCCATAGCGTACGCAGACCACTTGATCGTGTACAGATCAGGTCCAAAGATCGAGGTCATTAATATACTCTTGCAAAGTGACTTTGATAAAATTAAACCATATTGCGATGACTGGAAGTTGAAGATCAACATTCAGATATCGGAAATCATTCTATTTAAGACGCCTTTGTCTAGGGTCTCTGCGGATATCTGAAAGAACTGACGAAAGTTTTCGTTCGTGCGACAACACGGGTAGCCACTTGCTGGTCAAACTGTAGTCAGATACCTTGGGATCTGGCTAGATCAATATCTATGTTTTAATAAACATATGAATATATGTTGCTCTGGCCAGAGCAAAAGGAGCTTTTGTTTTTATAAGGAGACTGTTTTATAGCAGCCAACTTGATGTGAAGTAAAGGTAATCTGCTACATAGCTGTTCTCCGGCCTGTGCTTATATTTGTATTAGGAAGCCCCGTGTGGTTCAACTTGAGAGCAAGTTTAATGAAAAAGATTCGGATCTTTGAGAGGCCTTGCTTTAGGGCTTGTCTTCATTTGTACAGAATACCAGAGTCGGAGCACATAAAAGTATATCGCAATAAGGTCATATATGTTACAATAGGGCAAACCTAATAAGAGTGGACAATTTCTTTTTAAAGTTAACTCGAAAGCACATTGCAAAAACAATGAACTCGATGATCAATCTGATCACCGAGAGTGTGCGCTCTAACGTTTTATTTTCCAACCATAATTTTGTAATTGGGGTAACAATGATAAGGTAGATCCAGTGCATTATTTTTACCGGAATACTTGTAGCAGGGCCAAACGAATTTGGTTGCCTTTTTAATGACCCTGTCCAGATGTGAACCCGGAATCACTCCATTTACAAGGAGAGAGTAAATGGAGGGATTCCGGGTTCGAGTTTGACACCAATCACTTAGTTTGTTTAGAGTCTAATGCATTTGTCGAGTAACACTAGATTTTCATTTTCACTTTCTTATATTTTTAAATTTTTTTCCTTTCCATTTATAACTGCAATGGAACAAAGTAATGGGGATCGGGCACCTTCTTGGGAGTAGCCTTAAGTTGTTTTTACGGAGATGAACTGTTGTCGGAGCCTCGTAGTTATTAATTTGCTGTTTTGCGTGGAGCATATCATTTTTGGAAGTCAACGTGTATGTCCGGAAATGGATATACGTAAATCGATTCCCTCGATTATTGCCAACACTTATAATGTAGAAAGGATCCCTTTGCGTGAAGCCATTAGCCTGATAGACTACACCGAAATCTGTGTTAAAATGCGTTCATTACACGGGGTAAGTCTATTAACTTCACCCACATTGATGGCAATGACATTTCTTACAATCTGAAGAACATAGCAAAATGTCGCTGATGGATAACGCCGGCTCATCTTATAAAATTTCCCATAAACAGCTAAATAACTTTGTGTATAGAAACTATTGTAGTTACGGATACAACAGCGCAGAGATCAGGCAGATAGTAACAATTTCCCTTCGCAGTCTCTACCTATTAAAAACCCAAAACAAACCTCTTTTGCAATAACAAAAAAAAGAACCTATTTCAAAAAGAAGGTGAACACTTTGTTCGTTGCTCTAAAAGTAAAGTTCTCCGTGAAATATTTTATTATAGGTACGGGGAAAATTGAAATGCATTAACAATGAATTTTACAAGTTATACAGCTACTCCGACCTTGTTAAACATGATTAACTACCATCGCCTCAGATGGCTAGTGAATCCAACACAGCAGAGCAGAGAGATGTATAAAACTGAAGAGAACTACGTAGCTAAGGATTCAATTGAAGCTGGTTTTAGCATTTTAGATTTGCTTCGAACCGATAATGCGTATATACAAATGAATATCACTGGCTGAAATATTACGAGCCCTTTGGAAACCAGGTCTGTAGGATCCAGGACTTTTGCCACTATTTTCCAATTTAAGCATTAAATCGCAAACTGAGTATGGAATCATTATGACTAGAAGTGGTAAGAAACTAGAAATGCCTGCTGCTTCAATGAAAGGAAGGATTAATAGTATTAATAATTGTCAATTCTCCTGCCAAGAAGATCGCTGCATGGCTTGTTAACGTATAACAAACTCCCCTAAATTAAACTGAATGGATCAAGTCTAAATCAATGATCTACCCATTTTGAAATGTCGGCTTATGTGTTGGATTTTATTGCAAGAAAGATTTAGGTGAGTGGGTATTTGGCTACGTAGTCGTTATAAAAGAAAACTATTTGCTAAAACAGGTGGTATAAAAATTGCAAAGATCCAAGTGCATGATTTGTTTCGAATGTGGGCCTCTAGTTCAATTGAGCAACGAGTCTAAAAAGAAAGCTTCAGAGAGTGGCTGTGGCAAGCCATAGCCCTATCACTTCCTTCACCCTAGCAGCAGCAAGTTTTTGGCAGTCCACCGACTTGTCGCTGCTACCAAAACTCCTCTCGCCAAGGAGGAATCTGGAGCTCAGTCGCAGCGGCAAGCTCCACCTAAGGCGCTCTACTCAAGACGCCGAAATGCTTCACGTATCATCAAAACCTTCAGATCGGATTACTGCTTCTGTTGCCCCCAAAATTCCAAAAGACTCCTCCAAGTGCTACAGATCTTTGGAGGAAACCGTACTGGTTTCCAAGAGGCCCAAAACTCACAGCACCAAAACCCCGGGCCATCCAACAGCACATCTCTGAGGTCTTTCAGCGAAGTCCTAAAAGACGCAATAATAATCGCGGTAATCGATAGGAACGATACCGACGATTCTATAACACCTGAACGGTGGCAGCTGGTCAAGCTGAAGCTTTCGAGCAACTTCTAGCTCATCATGCGGGAAAACGTGCCAATCAGAGATCTCTTGATCTCTTCACTAGGGCCATATGTAGTTTAGGAGACATTTGGCCAGGTGCAAAACTCGAGGTCGTGTCTAAGGAGGACATCCCTAGCAGACCTCGAACTCGTACCTGGATCCCAGCTGAGAAAGTACTCTCCCCAGAAAGTATTCTGGAAATCATAAGGTTCAGTAACCCGACCCGACTCAGTCGTGAAACTGGAGGAACTAAGGGGCTCTTATAGATGCACGTTGATCGTGATTAATAAGGAGTCCCTTAACCCTCTGGCGTAGACAAAAGGCATGATTCGGTTCGGATTCGGGTCTATACATCTAAGGGTCTACAAAAAGGATGAGCTGGATGCTGATAAGCAACCTCCTCCTCTTTTAACGGAGACACCACCAAATCTTGGATCTTGGAGCGTCGATGTCCTTCCCAGAAATGGATAGCGACGACTGAAATCTATCCAAGGAGACAATTAAGCCGTCGGTCTCCTCTTCTGACACCCTGCCAGAAATGGAAACCGATGACGAAGGAAATAGAGGTCCTATATGCTCAGAGAAAGAGGATGAGCTCTTGGACACATCTTCAGAATCGGAGGACCTGAGCAGCACCGTGGTGGAGGCTACTTTGGAAAACTGTAGCAATGATACGGTTCCTCCAGATTAATCTCCATCGCTCAAAAAAGGCTTCGGCCCCACTCATTCTGCGTCTTTCAAAAAACGCAGAAGACATTACCCTAATCCAGGAAGGCTTGGTTCGTGGACTTAGGACACCCGTATATGCTCCGCTCTATACAACAAACAAAAGTAACGTCAGAACTTGTATATTAGTGAAACGTAGCCTTAATGTATTTTTACTTCCTAATCTCAGCAACCCCGACTTAACCGTTCCCAGACTAGATACTACCAAAGGCTCCTACTGGCTGGCATTGGCTTACCTTGGCCACGATCATGTGGACCCTATCCTGGGTGATAATCTAGAAAAGGTGGTACTGGAAGCTGAAAGGCAAAAAACTGGCCTTATCATCGGATGTGACGCTAACGCTCATGCTCATCACACGGTATGGGGCAGTACCAATATCAGTGATAGAAGTGAGTCACTTTTTGACTATATTTTAAGTACTAACCTCTTTATTTGCAACATTGCCAATGAGGCCACTTTTATAACTATAAACTGACAGGAACTGCTAGATATCACTCTTGACTCCGACAGCATCACTGAAAGGCTAACGAACTAAATGGTATTGTTTGAACACTCTTTTTCAGACCACAGATACCTCCAATTCAGCCTGAGTGATACTCCTCCCAGCCAACCAGCATTTCGGAACTACCAGAAAACTAGTTGACCAAAATACAGAAAAATACTGTCAGAAACGCTATCCTCTAAACTATCAAGTCCCACGAGTGACACCAATGAGTTTGACATGAATGTCGAGGAATTCAATCAATCAATCTATGGCCACTTCCTGCCCTTTTATTCAACCTATAGGCAAGAAAAAGCCACATTGGTGGACATCAACACTGGGACTGCTCAGAAACACTTGTAGAAAACTTTCCAACGTAGAAAAAGGCACAAGAAACGTGACTGACTGGGACTCATACAAAGAATCAAATTATACAAAAAAGAACTGAGGAAGGCAAAGCGACAATCATGGAGGTCATTCTGTGACAAAATGACGGAAACTTCTGAGGCATCGCGGCTAAGAAAAATCCTCTATACAAATCCTGTGATGCCTAGCTGTTTGAAAAAAACCGATGGCTCCTGGACAACCTCAAGTGATGAATCACTCAACCTGCTACTGGACACCCACTTACCAATTAGCTCCCAATTCGCGGCCAGTAGCAACCGAAACAGGCCTACTACAACCGGAACCAAAATTCATAGTCTGATCGCAAGAGACAAACTGCTCTGAGCGCTACATACAAGTCTGCTGGTCCAGACGGTATAATATTTGCCGAGCTACAAAGGTCCTCAGATCTTATCCTGCATACGCTAGAGAATATCATGAGGAGCTGTGTCGAACTAATCCATATTCCACTGTCATGGAGTGAAGCAAATGTAGTTTTCATTCCCAAAGCCGGAGAATGCTCTCATGATGTTCCAAAGGCCATCAGACCTATGAGTCTATCATCTTTCCTTCTGAAAACTCTAGAACGACTGATTTTTTTTTTTTTTTTTTTATAATTTACCCGCGCCTAAGGGGTTGATACCCTTTTACTGTTGCCGGGGCGCGGGCGGAAAGATAGAAGGAGGAGAAAGGAAAATTGTTTTTGTAGTGGTTTGAAACTCAGGTGTGTTTGGTTTCTATGTTTGCTCTCCAGGGGTGGGAGTCCGAATAGGACGGAGAGTTTTTCTTCACTCAGAGTGATTCGAGATATAATTCCCAGTATTTTTTTCATTGCTTGAAACTCTTATAACAGCCAAATCTACGTGTCAGTGTTATGCCTTCACACGCAGAATTTTTTTGTCTAAGTTCCAATTATACAATGAAAAACTGATTTGGCCATGGGCAGGATTCGAACCTGGACCCTCCGAGTGAGAAGCGTTTGCTACTACCACTACACCACGGCCATATACGAACTAAAATTGATCCAAGACTTCTGTCAACGGCTCAACATGTCTACTGTAAAGGAAAGTCGGTGGAAGCGACTCTGCACTCTTTGACGAGCCACATCGAATGATCCCTAGAATATAAATAGTACACAATGGTTGCTTTCCTGGACATAGAGGGCGCCTTTAAAAACGTCAATACATCCGCAATCACGAGTGCGCTGTCAACTCTGCAGGACTCACTTGGGGAGTTGATCAGTCTCATGCTAAAAGGAAGGATAATCAACTCCAAACTGGGTGAGACTTCTGCTAAAAGATGCGTCAGCAGAGGTACGCCACAAGGCGGTGTCCTCTCTCCCCTTCTCTGGAACTTAATAGTTAATGAACTGCTGATATACCTGGAAGCGGGTTGTAGCAGGGTGATTGCCTATGCGGATGACATTCCTATGACCGTCTCAGGTCCATTAAACAACTCCTTCAAGTAAATCCCAATAGATTAACCCGCTCGGCAGACCGGTGTGGATTGGGAATAAACCCCCATAGAACTGATCTTGTCCTCTTTTCCAGGAAATACAAAATTCCAATCATAGACCTTCTTTCAATTAACGGTACCAGTTTACTATCTTCCGATACAGCAAAATATCTGGGTCTCACTTTTTACATCTCGGTCATAAGATCGATATTTACTTACGTGGTGGTCGTCTGCTGGACGGCCTTAGAAAAAACAGTCAACTACATTAAACTAAGCAGAGTCCGAAAAACAGCATGTCTATGCATAAGCGGAGCCTTGTGGACTATTCCCCCCCCCCCCCCTCGATATTTTCAGCAGGCAAGTGGCTACGACTGCAGCTATTCGTCTTAAAGCGACTAAACAGTTGACAAATAATTCATTCGGCCACGCCAACATTCCTAATTCAATAGGAATCCTCACAGAGAACATAGATTACACCATACCTGAACTTTGGTTTGACAAAAACTTCCATGTAAGCTTCCCCTCTAGATAATTCTGGGAGGAAGATGCTTTCATGGAGGACAAGTCAATCCATCTCTACACAAATGGATCTGGCGGAAATTTTGGTGATTAAAGCTCTGGACTAGCTGTAGAAAAACGTAATATCTGCAAAGGATATCCGCATCTTTTCGGATAGTCAGACCGCTATCAAGTCCCTGGACTCGGCCTCATTATATGCTAAAACCGCCCTTGAATGCCGATCATCTCTCAGTTCAACATTCACCTTTGTTGGATGACGGGCCACAGAGACATTCCAGGGAACTGCAGAGCCGATGAACTCGACAAAATTGGAACCACTCTGCCTATTCTACCGGAAAAAGGTAGCATAGGTGTACCAATCGCTACGTGCAAACTAACATTAAGGCTGGATGCCAATAAAAGAACAGACCTTAGGTGGACTGTTGGGCAAAGATGTCTTGCGAACTAACGGATCTGGCCAAAGCTGGATCTCAATCAGACACTTAGAGGTCTGATCCTTTTAAATAAGAAATATCTCAGCGCCATAAAGGGTGTCATCACTGGACACTGCCTCATAGGCAAGCACGCAAGAAGGCTTGGCACTTTTACAAATGATTTCTGTAGAAGCTGCATGGACGAGGAAGAGGAGGAGACAATCCTCCACTTACTCTGTACATGTACAGCTTTCTCCCAGAGAAGAAAGCTTCATCAAGGAGTTTTCTTCTATAACGTCCTATACGATCTAGAAAATGTATACGTTAATAGTCTCCTACGCTTTATCATAAGCTCAAACTGGTGCCATTAGTAAGAGGATCATAGATCCACGTGGCATCATAATAAGCCAACCTAACCTAAAATAGAGCTTGTTGACATAGCCGCTGAACCAAAAATTGGCCTCGTCCGAGAAGATGATTTCTTGGCCAAAATCCGGATCTCCGGATGTAAGGCCAACTTCCACCGCAAAATAAACCGGGTTGACTGTCTGGCAATGTCCAATTCAGCTAATGGGCGTCGAATCGACATTTCTGGGTCCTCTTCGATACTGGCCTCTACGGTGGCTATGTTTTCTTTATTTCACACATCAATCTCTGTCTGGCTGGTAGCTTAAGATCTAAAATGATGACGATCGACCTCAGGACGAACTTCACGTTGCGTATTTACAACTGATCCGGAATTTCGATAATATTTTGTAATAATTTCCGCACGTTCGGCAAGAGTAATGTGATGCATGAGGAAATGACAAATTTTGCTGAATATTTTGACAGCTGGATGCCATTGGTAACTTTGACAGCTGCTGAAACATAACAATTAGAAAAACTACCATTGCTATCTGGTCACCCGTTATTTAATTTGAATGGATTCATAGCTCTTGAACTAAGTAAGTGTAAGTGTTATAGGCATCGAAGGCAATATGCTCAGTTGATTCTCTTTTTGCTTTTTTCTGTTCCGAAAAATAGTTGGGAGCTTTAATATTGACTTATAGAATATAACGGCAGTTCATTCGCCTTCTTGCATATGATCCTAAATACAGAATAATCATATACAGGCACTTAAGCCCAAAGATAAAAGATAAACCTGAGCAGCATTCCCATCTCATAAGATTAGAAGAAGTCCCAACATTCGGAGACTGTCCGTTGCTTTTTGAATTCGCCAAAGAACCCCTATGGAAGCAGTTCATAGACAAGTCCGGAATAATTTCTTTCTTTTCGCCGATAAAATGGTTATAAAAAGCAACCACTTGACAAGGCTGTAAGCGCATTTCAATAATCTGATAAAGGATCTGTCGTCATCTATCAAAAATATGACGATGTCGCGTACAGGGTGAAGTGGGTTAATTGGAACGAAAGTTCTACTGATTCATCCGGCTTTAACATAAGCTTCGCAGCGCTGTCCTCCCAGAAATATACGAGACATATAGAGGAAAAACTACAGTGATGAAATTAAAAATGTTGCGAATATCAGCTGATATGACAAAACGTGTTCTAAAAAGAAGAACGTGCCTAAGAAAAATTTATCAGATAAAGAAAACAATAGTGAAAATAAATCAGAGGTTCGAGTAAGGTCTGAAAATAATAATTTGCATCATTAATAAGGTTATCTAAGATATAGCGGCCTGTATAATCGTACTAAGGAGTGCAAAGCTAGCTAACTCCACAAGCGGTGCAGAAGCAATGCAGATACGTGTCAACATATATCAACAATTTATGAAGGAAGAGGAAGAAAAAAGAAATCTTTGAAATAATAATATTCTCCTTTATTTCAAAAGATCAACATACATATGTATATTTTTTAATTCATTTATTTTAAAATATTGACTTTGCTGGTAAGAATAGAAGGTATTGCGAACACTATGATCTTCTGGGCCGGAAGCCAATAGGACTAGGAACTTCTTAACATTTCCTTATGATCCTTAACCAATTACAACTGCATTTACCACCAACCTACAATGAAAAAAAATCCCGTTTTCAAGTGACATGTGCGTGTTGTATATATGTACATATTCTGATATATTTTGTGTACAGGTTGCACTCAAGTGTCTCATTAACACATCAATGTTTCAGGACCTGTTTTGAAATTTTTAACATTTAATAATATTTTTTTTTATAATGTACGTTGTGTACTTATAATCATAATATCATTTACACTTAAGTTCGCATAACACATGACACACGCAACCCCTAACCTACTTGTGTCAGTCAACCCCGAACTCTGGATGACATCAAAATAACACATTCAACAGTAAATAAGAGGTTTGGCATGGTGGTTGGTAGTTTACAAATGCCACCCTCCATTGTTGCAGTTGCGGGTTTAATTAAAAATTCAAAAAACGCCATTATTACGACGAGGACGACGCGTATTACATCGAGGAAACCAGTGTTCAAGGGGACGCAACACACACTGTTCACCCCATTAAAGGAAAGAAATTCTATATCTTAAGACTAACAAAGAGATGTTGAAACATCCCCCACGAAATATTCACAAAAGAAAAATAATAAGATTAATATTTGCAAAGTTTGCAAGTGTTTTTGTAGAACATACGAGTACATGCAGATGATGCATGGCTTTCTGAATTTACATGTATAAGAATTGACAAGGATTAACACTTTAATTCATAAAAATGTTGAAGCAAACCAGATTCCATTTTTTTTATCTTATTGAACGACTTGCAGGAGTAGTCAGCGGTGTAGTTCTTTGGCTTTCCATTTTTTACATTTCCACGAAGGAATGACCATTCGGTCATAGTGTATCATAGTCATATACAAAATTTGAAAAAATCTATGCTGAAATATAAGCTCGGAACAGAGACTTAGAGAAAGAACTAGTCCACTTACTCGTTGTACTTTTATTCTTTTAAATGGAAAATCTCAAACTCGTAACTAGCGGACTGCTTCAAAAGCGAAAGAAATCTGCGATGTGGTAGATAGAACCATTGTAGCCGAAATTGCCATTGGCATTATAATCAAAGCTAATTAATGCAACCATACCATCCTTGTATTGACTTTAGCTACATACTAAAAATATTCTAACACAGGACTACCCAACCCAAGAACTAGTTCTGCTTAAGTAATTTCAATGTCAAACCGGACAATTTAGTACCTATTTGAAGCACTTCTTTACAGTATTTGGGACATCCGCAACTGTACTTTGGCTACAACAAGGTGATGGTCCTAGTCGATGCCCCCTCGGAAAAGTCATAATACTGGAAGAGTGCGTTACGTCGATCGCGATGTAGTCAATCTGGTTTGATTGATTGATCAGGAACGCTCCAAGTCCCCTTATGAATATAATGATGCGGGAACCGCGTGCTAGCTACGACAATGTTTCGCACAGCCAGAAAGTCAATTAGCCTGGCTATATACCTCCCTAGCTTTGCATTAAAGTCGCCGAGGACAATTTTAATGTCACAGCTATGGCACTGCTCGTAAGTTTTTTGTAATTTAGTTGTAAAGGGATGTGAAGTCGATAGAACCTGAGAGATTCAAGGATCGTTCCAGGATACACCACGGAGAGCAAATTGGATGAATCGACGTTGAATACACTCGAATTTAAGAACATGAATTCGGTGAAAGGGGGACCAAGCTTGAGTGGCATACTCAAGCAAGGGGCGAACAAAGGTAACATAGTAACATCTGGCTATCGTTTAATAAAGCCAATTGACGAGTTCGCTGTAAGGATCATTTTATCGACATGCGAGCGGAAATTAAGCCCCCTATCGAATAATATGCCAAGGTCTTGAAAAAATTGAACCAGGGGAATGAGTTGACCATAGAGAAAATAAAATCGTGGAGGAGACGGGTTGTATTTACGTGAGAAGGTTATAGATTGGCACTTGGTAATATTAAGTTCTAAGAAATTTTTGAAGCAACAGATTGAAAACCGATCGAGGTCTTCTTGAAGAAATAGTTTTGGGGATAAGAAATACGTGTTGTTTTAAAAAAATTTGTGTCGTCCACGTAAAGGCAAAGGGAGGAGTGTTTAAAGAGCCTCTCAAGACCGCTGATAGCAAAAATTAACCAGGATGGCTGCCTTGGAGGAACCCCAGAAAAAAAACTGAAAGGACGGATCTAAACCGAACCGAAACCGATATTATAGTGGTTTTCCCGGGAAGAAGATATCCATTTTAGTAAACGATGTTCAACGCCGAGAGCAGACATCAATAGATGATCTTACCCAAAGATTTCGTAAAATCAGTTGCTAAAACCTCTATTTTCTAAGGCTGAGAG
Organism: Volucella bombylans; assembly: GCA_949129095.1. Taxonomy (NCBI): domain Eukaryota; kingdom Metazoa; phylum Arthropoda; class Insecta; order Diptera; family Syrphidae; genus Volucella; species Volucella bombylans. The sequence continues at coordinate 165,689,264 of OX422141.1, read as the reverse complement.
AGCAAACGACACGAATTCGACTAGGTTTGTGGTAGTTGATGTGCCTTTTAGAAAACTACGAGTATGTTGTTGGGACGAAGTAGAAGGCTTGCAATTCAAGCTTAACGCTAAAATGGTGTAAAATGCTTTCAAAGAGTTTGGGTATATGACAGAGTTTGACAATGGGACGATAATTTGTTACTTCATTCTTTGATCCTTTTTTATAGAAGAGGTCTTCCAAATCTGGGGAAATTTTTCCTGTGTAAGAGATAGACGAAATAATTAGAAAAGGGGGGAGAGATAGGCTGGATGAGCAGGGGAGGAGGGGAGACTATCTAGGCCGGATAGAAATTCATCATTAGGTTACTGTAACTTTTCTACAATAACAGCAGGATCGAAATTTTGGGAGAGAAACGGATCAACGGAGAAATTTGGTAGGTCATTGAAGTAAGATGGATCTAGTAAGAAGGAATTGTTGGCAAGACTTCAGTGAGATATGCATATAATCTATCAAAGTTGACTTTTTAGTGACAGGTGTTCACTGTGAAAATTAATTCACAACACTATAGTATTACATTTGAAATATAATTTTAATTATGTTTTATGCTATCCAACTCGATATATTCGACACTGTTTCCTCTAACTCTCAGTCATTCTATATTAAAAACACTCAAAACTTAAATAAAGGGTCCGCCATCTAACGTTTTTTTTTTCAACTAGTGCTTGTTTCGTGAATGGTAACACTTAGCTCATGTCTGATTTGACAGATAATTGGTTTTATCTTTCCGCTGAACGAATATGCAAAAACAAGCAAAATTGTCGCATTTGGGGCACAGAAAACCCGCACGCATACATTGAAAAGCCGATAAACCCAAAACGAGTCACTGTTTGGTGCGGATTTTGGTCCAGAGGCATAATTGGGCCATTTTTCTTCGAAAATGAGCAAGGAGTGGCCGTTACAGTCAATGGCGATCGTTATCGGGCCATGTTGAACGAATTTTTGTTCACAAAAATTGAAGAGGAGGATATTGGCAACATTTGGTTTCAACAGGACGGCGCTACGTGCCACACAACCCAAGCTACACTCGATGTTTTGCGCCCTGTTTTTGAAGATCGCATTATCAGCCGCAGAGCTGATGTCGTTTGGCCACCTCGGAGCTGCGATTTGACACCGTTGGACTATTATTTGTGGGGTGCCGTAAAAGATAAGTGTTACGCCGACAAGCCAGAGACAATTGACGCTTTAAAGGACAATATTCGTGAAGCCATTGGTGAAATACAGCTGCACACAATCGATAATGTGCTTAAAAATTGGACCGATCGTGTAGGCTACTGCATGGCTAGCCGAGGCAGCCATTTGAATGAAATTGTTTTCTATTATTAACCGGAAGGATAAAACTAATTACCTGTCAAATCAGACATGAGCTAAGTGTTACCGTTCACGAAATAAGCACTAGTTGAAAAAAAAAAACGTTAGTTGGCGGACCCTTTATATATGTTATATATGTGTTACAAAGTATTTAATTTTGATTTTTGCTAGATTCTGATATATTTTACACTTAAACTCGCACTTAAACTGCATATATGTATTGCATACGAGGGGCGTTCAATATATTCTCGGTATCGATATGAAGGAAAATGTGAATTCAATTTAAATTGATTTTATTTTTCAATATAATCTCCCCTAACATCAATGCATTCGTTACATCTTGAGATAAGCTTTTTTAAACCCTCAAAAAAATAAATTTCCTCTTTCTCTGCAAAATACCCATTTATTGCCGACTTGAGTTCTTCATCATCCGAAAATCTTTTTCCACGAAGACATTTTTTCAAATCCGGAAACAGGAAATAATCACTAGGGGCAAGGTCTGGACTATAGGGTGGGTGTTGGATTTCTTCGAAACCACAATCTCGCGCAGCAGCCTTGGAAACTCGTGCCGTGTGAACAGGAGCGTTGTCATGAAGAAGCAACACACCCGCTGCGAGTTTACCCCGTCTATTCTTTTTAATCTCCTCCCGCAAATTATGCAAAGTGGAAGCGTAGGATGTGGCGTTGAGGGTTTCGCCTTTTTTTTTGTACTCAATGAGCAAGATTCCCTTTGAGTCCCAAAAAACTGTGGCCATGAGCTTCCCGGCAGGCGGAGTGACTTTGAACTTCTTCGGGGGGTCTGTTCCTTTTTTATGCCACTGCATGGACTCTTGTTTGCTTTCAGGGTCATAGTGGTGGACCCATGTTTCGTCCCCAGTAACAATTCGATCCATAACACCGTCCGCGTTCTCACTACACATCTCCAAAAGCTCTCTACAGCATGCGATTCTCACTTTTTTCTGAGGCGCTGTGAGCATTCGTGGCACCCACCTTGCACTGAACTTTGAAAGGTTAAGATGATCATGAAGAATGGTGTGAATGGTACCAATTGAAAGCTTGGTGATCTCTGCCATCATTTTCACCGTTATTCGGGCATTCTCAAGAACAAGTTTTTCGACTTCTTTGATGCTTTCTCCCGTACAAACAGTAGCCGGGGCGCCGGAGCGGGGGTCGTCTTCAATGCTCTCTCTGCCTCTCTTGAACTCACTTGACCACTTTTGCACAGTTGATAATGAAGGTGGTAAACAGCCACCATCTCTTCATGAATAGTTTTTTGACTTTTTCCTTGCTTAGTGAGAAATTTAATTACAGCGCGATGCTCAATTTTCACCATCATCGTCTCAGTTGCCATTATGATTCTGTTTAACTAGAGATAAAACGCGAATTAATAATCACATTTATATGAAATTTTACATGAATGCAATTAAATAATAGTATTACTTGATAAATAAGTCAATTTATATATACAACCACAGCTTCACCCCGATACCGAGAATATTTTGAACGCCCCTCGTATGCTCCTAAATTTATTGCATTCATTTAAAAACGGAACAAATTCAAAACATACGAATTCCACTTTCTAACCTGGCTGTCATATTTCAAAATAGGTCTAACGAAAGCAAGGTGTAGAGATCGTGCAGCAAAGGCATTCGAAAATTCCTTAAATCATGGTTTTACGGATCACAGTATAAAATCAGATCTGTAAATGATGTTTATCTATAACCTCACAGACAAATTCTTGCAGGTCTGAAAGCTGTGGGGATTGTCTCCATTATTATCCCATCTTCTAAAGGTAGTAGATGCAAATTAGTTGTTAACCTAACCTTTAGGTTTGTGGTCGTAGAACATAAAAACCTACGGTCATAGATTTTGGGTATACTCGTACTGTATGATGAAATTCAAGTTAATTAAAAAACTGCTGGCAATTGGCGGCAATTTTACAAGGTAAGCCGTTGAAACTAGTAATCAATACATCGTACTGAAGGTCTGAAAAGTGTCATACAATACAGGGCGTCTTAAATTGAAAAAACCTCTCTTGTTGGCCAATGAATAATTTATTCTGTTATTCCGCTTGTTAGAACTTTTTCGGATTCTAATCTGGACCACATCCTGTTTTCGGTTACAGAAAAATGTTCAAAATATTCCAAGCCGAAAAAGTTGTATGAAAAATGTGCGTTTAAATTGTTAGAATACAGAAAAATAACCACTCGCTCTTCCGTTTCCTGTCATTTAATAAATTTTCAACAAAATGCTTTCATTTCCATTTTTTCGCTAAGAGGCCCTCTATACACACTTACTCGTACCCTGTTGGCAAGTTCAAAGCCAAAATAATTTTTTCAGCTGAATGTCATTTACAAGAAAGAAAGAAATGTGTCCTTTACCTGTCGGAAATGTCCTGTGGTGAGTTTTGTATTATCAAATTCTTGTTTCCCTATACAAACATTCCCACAAAACTTAACTGAAAAAGGGACGCAATTTCCCATTTCTATGCAAATATTCACGTCACCCAAACTACTACATAGGTAAACAAAAAATTATAACAAAAAGTTCCGCATTTCATCACAAACATTTGCAAGACAACCTGCACCCTTACACTCAGTTAGACTCTGGATGTCTGCGAAATTATTTACGTTAAAGAAACATGAAAGTTGGAATATGTAAAAATTGGGCTAATTGTCACCACGCAGGGATATGTTGCTCTACAACTTGGAATCCATGTACTAGTATCTGTGTCTTTTAAAACATACTGATACATCATAACCAGGAAAAGCCGAATTTAAGGGTGAAACACTGAAACGTCAAAAGTGTCCTTTGTGGAGCACAGATAAGTGAAATCCTTTTATGTTTGGAAATACGAAATTATGATGACATGTCACACTAGACGACATTGCTCTAGGCCATGATGATGATTGGCGAGACCTGTGCTCATCATTCAATTTGTGATAGTTCGAAGAAAGTAGGATACGTGTATAACCAGAATAAATTCACCAGGCTGTGTGTTCAGTGATTTTGTTTGTTGACGACTCTTCTACGGTCTTTTAATTGATTGAAGTGATCTCGGCAAACCTCAAGTGACTGAAGAGCATTGCTCATGCTATGGGTGTATGCAAATCGTGATAGAAATAGGGACGCAGATTTAGTCATTACCATTAGCAGGTCGTTAAGGAATTTTTTTTCCATTTCAATATTTGAATACCATCGATGGCTGGTGTTAGCTATGGAAAATGGAAATAAGGACTATAAAAACTGAAAAAAAAATGAGGGGAATATTTATTGACACAAAAATGTTGTGCTTACCTTGGCTTGGCTTACCAAGGTTACCATTTACTGTGTTCTACGTAGAAAAGAACGGTGCTGGAATTAAGGAATTACAGCGAAATATATTGTGCTCATCGAAAAACGCCTATAGCAAACTGGATACAATTTGCCTGCAAAACAAATTTTAACCGGACAAGTGAACAAAATGCAGGAATGGTAAAACATTAATTTTCACACTTGCCCCTTGACGATCCTGAAATGTGAACTTCAAAGGCATAAACCAATCGTTAGCGCAATTAGCAGCAAGATGCTTAAGTTATAGATTGAATTCGGAGTGATCGAACAACCTTTAGCTATGGCAAATTTTTTCCAGTTTAGAAGTTAAAATATTAAGGTTTCTATACCTAATCAAATCAGCATGTGTGCAAAGATCAGACGTGAAGAGAATTTGCTAAAAGCCACTCTAAGCGATTCGGATTTATAGAGAGAGTTTTCCTTAAAGCTTGCTCGCATAAAAAGTCTGCAGAGAATATTCTTGAATTTTATCAAGATAAAACAAGAAAAACTAGCTCCCATAGTTGAATGAGTTACAGGATTTTCTTCAGGTTGTACGTGAGTTTATCTACTCGAACATTTAATAAGTCCGATTCACTGTGAATAACACTTCAAAACAAAGAAAGGACAATGGAGTTTGGATCTACATACGAAAAATGGATCACTACCTAGTGGCAGCCAATGGCTTCCCAGAGCCTTTACCGATTGCATATTCATATCAGTGGAGTTGATGCAAAGGACCTATCAGATATGACACAATAAAGTGAATTATTCCTTAAGTAACGTGTCTACAATCTTAAAAACAATAGCTCGTTTGCTAGTGCTTGGACGTTGCACTGCTTGGCGTCTGCTTACAGGTTGTGGGGGTGCCTCTTCTAATTTCTTATACAATGATTCTACTGCTATCACACGTACACACGAAGCTATCGCTTTCTTTTTCCTGAGTTTTTTGCAGAAGGCAATTGAGTAAGAAAGCCCTGTCAAGAAACAGCTAGGAGGCTCTATATAGGATTCTTTTTATCCCAGTCCTACCTAAAGGTCTATAGGCCTAACCATATCCATATGAGGATACTGATGTCCCATCAGTGGGCGGATTCCTTCCCAGAAGTACTATACTGTGCTTTGGGTGTCGCGCACAAGTAGAAATATGTTACAGTAGAACCATATTGGAGAACCCAGCTGAACGCAGTTGTACAAAAGCTGCGCTAACCCAATTAAAGTCATAACTTCCCTTCGAATGTAGCTAAAAAATGCACTTAATCCAAAAGCAATAAACACCAAAACGAATAACATAACATAACATACTTCTGTAGTCTGTGCTTCCATTAATATCTGTTCATTCTTTCCAATTTTCAATCGGATTTCAAACAACTGCGCCAAACAGTCAGCGATGTCAATCAAATTGGAAACTATGGAATTGAAGGCAATAAAAATTGAAACGTTCGACAGATATTCGTACCCTCCCCCTAGTTCCATGAAAAAAAGTTAATCCAAACTGAAGTCTGAGGGTTTGTATTTGTATCACCCCGTCCGCCCTTTAAAATGCAATCAACCCTAAAATTTATGTAACTTTCCGCGCACTGATTTCGCTTTAAATTTATAATCCTCAATTTGCATTTTTCGTCCTCTAAAAGCATCTCGTCAATTGAAACTTCCTGGAATCCAATTTAACACCCCAAGTATTGTTTCCCACTCTCGTTGTCAGTTGAAATTGAAACTGGAGTTGGAGTTCGAGTTGTAGAGTCTTTAGCCTTAGGTGGCTCCATCAGAGACGAAGTACGAAGTACGCGGAATTCATATCCATGAACTGAAGTCTATATTGTTTTCAAACAAATCTATTTCTGTCATGCAGCTGCATTGTTTTTCAAATCATATTTCTAGTGAATGTTGAACGATTGTGTCGTCGCTTGTCGTTGGTCGTGCAAAAGTACGTGTATCTACGAGTAGAAGCATAGTTTCTTTTGCGATATGAGACGTTATTGTGGCCCACCCACACCCCTGGCTGGGATGAGGAAAATGAAATTATTTTTGAAATTGTAAATTTTTGTTTGTTTTTGTTGCTTTCTTGTTGGTTGATTGTTTCAGTTGTCGTAACATACTCTGCTTTCTCGTTGGTATGGAAGAAGTGACAAACGTACATACATACAATGCAGGAGAAACAATTTGAAATTTATTCAGGATCAGGTGTAAAATGATTTTATTTCAAATTGGATTGCTTCCGCTTCAATGAACCGGAGTGCCTCTTTGCATATGTTGATGACGCTTTTTATGTTGCCGACAGCAGTTTTCTTCTTCTCATTGCTTTCATGGCATTTCTTGTGTTTAATAACAAAGGAAAGAAACTTATAATCATTGTAATGTCTTATTAGACTTATATTTTTATTAACTTACTCGTAAGACTTAAGATGAAATGATTTGGAAAAGGGTAAAAAACCTAAAAGTATAACTTTGTATGAAATCCATGTATCTAAGTTATTGGCTGTCTTTCATATGCCAGATTCGACGAATTGTGGAGCGAACGATCAAAGAAAACGAGTCAAGTAAGCAAAGAATTTCGCTTCCACAAATGAAAAAGAAAACTGCGATTCAAACTTTCAGATTACGTTACAAATTTATTTTACTTTACTTCTGCGAGTACAATTCACGAGTGTCAAGACTAAAACATTTTGCCACCATCTAACCCACCCATGCACACGCACTATGCATTGTGCGTGGTAATTACAACAACAATATGATGAGGTGATGGGTGGTGCGATCTATGGTTCGATCTGCATTCTGCTGCATTGTTGTTATAGAACCAAATTAACAAAAAATTAATAATAACATGGAGTTTGATACGCTAGAAATACAGTGAGTCGAAAGATAACATTAAAAAATAATAACTTGATTGTGAACAATTAATACATAAAGAATAGAAAACAATATAATAATATAACAACACATTTATGGTGGATTAAGTCTTGAACATCCCGGCCCCCCTGGACTAGTTTCAGGACAATGGTAGCACGGCCAGTTTTGCGATTGGACGTATGAAACTGCCATGCTTCGTTTTAACTGTTGCAACACGTATAAGGTCGTCCTGACCTGGATGAACTGCCTCGACTCGGCCAAGAATGCACCGTGTTGGAGGAAGATTTGGTTCCTTGAGGACCACAACATCACCAATCTTCACCCCTGGACTAGTTCTCTGCCACTTAGGACGCTCTTGTAGGGTAGTAAGATACTCCACATGCCAGCGTTTCCAAAACCCTTGGACCATGGATTGCAAATGATTCCAGTGACTTAGTCGATTTTGTGGCGTTTGTAAGTAATTGGGCTCTGGAACGGCAGTGTATGGTTCTCCTATTAAAAAGTGGGCTGGAGTTAATGGATTTAATTCATCATCAGGTACAATAAAAAGAGGACGTGAGTTCAATATTGCTTCGATTTGGCTCAGCACAGTGTATAGCTCCTCAAAGGTTAGAATCGAGGATCCTATTACCCGTCGTAGATGCGATTTGACCGATTTAATTCCGGCCTCCCATAAACCACCAAAGTGTGGAGCGGCAGGAGTGTTGAAATGTCATTTGATTCCATCCGAGGCTAGAGCAGCAGCTATACTAGCGTTATGAGTTTCAGACATCACTAGTGTTTGCATCTCGTTGAGACATCTGCGAGCTCCTTGGAAATTCGTTCCGTGGCCTGTGTAGAGATGTTGGAGCATTTCCCACGTCTTGACACGAACCGACGAAAAGCAGCTAAGAAAGCATCAGATGTTAAGTCACTTACCAGCTCTAAGTGTATTGCCTTTGTGCACATACAAATGAAAAGTGCCACATACGCCTTGGAGTATTTAGGGTTTCGCCCACGTGAAAGCTTAATGGTGAATGGACCCGCGTAATCACACCCAGTGTGTGGCCCTGGACTGTGGCAGGTCTCCCATAAGTTGCGAAGTAGTGGCCTTTCGTTGCAAAAAACACGATTTACATTGGTGTACCAGTTTGAGTATTAAATTACGGATGCCCAGGATCCAATACTGCTGACGAACAATAGCAAATGTCTCGGCAAGTCCAGGATGGAAGTGATTTCTGTGAATTTCATCAACTATAATAGAAGAGACATGACAATTAGGTAAAATGATAGGATGTTTCATATTATAGGAAACGTTAGCGTATTTGATTCGACCACCAACGCGTAACAGACCATCAGCATCGAGAAAGGGTGTATATTTTTTGAGTTTGGACTTGTTAACCAAATCCTGGTTGCTTTTAAGCGAAGAAATATCGCTCGCGAATGTCAGGTGTTGAATGTGTTTGATAACAAAAATTCTCGAGGTTTGGTATTCATTTACAGAGATTCCATGACCGATCGATGATTTACCGAGTGTTTTTTTCTGACAATTATTAATAAACCGACGACAATAGGCGAATATTCGAAGCAGGCGTGACCACGACGAAATTTTAGATATACGACGGTTTATAGTATCCGTGTCTGTTGTTGTTTTTAGGACATGTTTGGGAGGTTGTCTTTCTTCAATGGAGATCATTACATCATCTGGTTGTGACTCGGAGGACTTTGATGTAGGCCAAAGTTCCCGTGAAAGAGACAGCCAATAGGGACCTGTCCACCAGAGATGGTGATCAATGAGTTGAGACGGTATAACTCCACGAGAAGCACAATCTGCTGGATTAAATTCGGAAGTGATATGATTCCATGCATATCGCGGAATTTTCTCCAATATAGCAGAAGTGCGGTTTGCGACAGATGTATTCCAATGACGGGGTGGTGATGTTAGCCAGTGGAGTACGATTTGCGAATAGCACCATGCAGACACTTTCAGAGTGATTGACAACGAAGTTGTGATGGTTTCGATTAGTCGCGTTAGAAGCAGTGCGCCGCAGAGTTCCAACCGAGGAATAGACACTGGTTTAAGCGGAGCAACTTTAGATTTTGCGGCAACCAAAATGACCTTAAATTTGTTTTCAGCAATTTTACAGCGAGCATAGACTACAGCACCGTAGGCTACCGTTGAGGCATCCGAGAATCCATGTAGCTCAACCTCCTGACATGATTGTGAAATATTTCGCGGTACACGGATCCTTTCAAAATGGTGTAGCTCTCGTTGATAACATATCCAGCGATCAGCCAAATTCGATGGTAGTACATCGTCCCAGGAGAGGTTCAGCGCTGACGACCAAAGCTCCGGAAAAAGAATTTTGAATAAAACAACGGATGGAGCTAGGAAACCTAATGGGTCAAATATGCTAGCTACTTCCGACAGCAAGGTTCGTCTAGTGGGTGTAGCACAAAAGCGAAAATTAGAAAATCGAAATGAGTAAACGTCGGATGTAGGACTTCAATGCATCCCGAGCACCTTAATCAGAGAGTCTGAAGAATGTTGAACTTCAACCCAAGGAAATTCACAATCCTCTTTGGGTAAGCGAGCAAGCAAGGGCCAACAGTTCGAATTATATTTTCGTAATTCAAATTTTGCAAACGATAGTAACGAGACCAAGTCCGATTGTAGTTTAATTACGTCGTCAACAGAGTTTGCCCCAGTCATGGTATCGTCGACGTACACATCGTTGAGAAGAACGCGAGCAGCATTCGGATACTTTTGCTGGTAGTCCAAGCCGATTTGCCTAAGCACGTGAACGGATAGAAAAGGAGATGATGCCGTACCATAGGTGACTGTACTAAGCCTAAAATGTGAGATTTCGTCCGAGGGTTTCTCACGCCAAACGATCCGTTGATAGTCGGTATGATGATCAGCTACCAAGATCTGCTGAACATCTTAACAACGTCTGCAGTAAAAACATATTTGTGCTGGCGGAAACGTAAACAAACTCCAATTAAATCCCGCTGAATTGGGGGGCCAATGAAAAGTTTGCTGTTAAGAGAACTCCCAAATGAATCCTTTGCAGACCCATCGAATACCACGCGCAGTTTTGTAGTGGCACTGTCGGGTTTTAGTACTGCGTGGTGTGTTAAGTAAAAAATCTGTCCAGTACCTGATTCAATTTGATCTTATGGAATGCGGACCGTATGACCTAAGTTTTCATATTCCTTTATGAACTTTGCATAGGACTCATATAAATTCAAATCCTTTTGGAAGCGCCGTTCCATAGAGTTTTACTATGGCACATGTCATGGAGAGAAGAAGCAATACATAAGTGCAGCACTTGACGAACGCTCCAAAGGTCATTGCTAAAGTTTACGAGCGTCATTGTCATCATTGAAAAAAGTTAGAAAACTAAGACTTGTTGTGGTGGAGAATGTCATCGTAGCAAGCTTACGTTTCCCACAACTCAACATCCATTACAAGTGCTGGTGATCTAACCACCAATGATATTAGTCAAACCTACAGTATTATGGATGTGCAAGCATACCGAAAAACCAAGTCTATTGCAGCTAAGATACGAAGCTCATGCCTTTAAGCCTAAATACGACGTACGTAGGAAAGCGCGCTGTATGGAAGTATGATGCAATCATTGGATTTCAACCGAATTCTACAATAAAATCCCAGATTTAATAAAATATGATCAACAAACGCAAATTGGGAGACATACAATCCAACGCTTCCCTGCAGCTAGTTGAAGACTCTACGAGTAAAAGAGACTGAAGAACCTTAGTTTCTTCGATTCTACATGTAAGAGCTAAAGGAAAAGAGAGCACTCAATCGAAGCCATAGAGATGCGATACTGTAGAAATGATGGACAACTCAAACAGAAGCCTCTAACCACCAAGTCTTTAGGTATTTCTTCAGCAGACTGTTTACTGGAGACTAACAATTAAAAGTAGACGACAGTAGGTACCAGGTTTGTTTACCCGACTAAGCACACATGTGGACAGCGATATCTAAACTTAACACAATTAAGGCTGCTGGAACAGATGGATTCACTCGAACTACTTAAAACATCAGAAGATGAAATGATTTTTTCTTTAAGTCCTAAGACATAATAAAACCTTTGCGTTTTCTAGTTCAATTCTTCATAGCGTAGGTTTGTCATTTTAACCCATTCCAAGTATAATCGTTTCATATCAACTGAACATGAACTATCCACTGCTACTTCTTTCTGTTTGGAGTTATAAGCTCATGACCTGAATCATCCATGTCGATTCTTTTGTTAGACAAAAATTTCGTAAAAGTATTTTAAAATATAAGAATTTTTTTTTCATGCTATCAATAGCCTTTTCGAAGTTGATAAAAAGTTTTTATAAAATATGGTGGAATGAAAGCATACCTGACATAGGTAAATTTTACATATTTGTGTGATCTTTAAGAAGGGATATCACAAAGATGCACCTAATACGCAGACTTTAGTCTCTTCTACAAAGCGTATAAGGTCTTATGTAATATATTTTGTAGTAAATGCTTCTACCGCGAGCATCGAACTTGTCGAGTTATAGAGGCTGAGTAGGGTCAATGAATCTCGAGAAATTCTCCAGACGAGTCCTGAAACCAAAGGATGGAGTTTATATGATCATTCCAACCAAGTGTCCTATTAAAAACTACACCAAGGTTTTTTGCTGAGTTAACATAGCTTATAGGCCTGTCATTAAGATAGAGACTGGGAAAGTTAGACAAATCAAGGCTTTTCTTATATACGAGTATTACAATGCACTTTGATTTCTCAGGGTTTAGTACTAGGCCATTAAGTTTAGACCACATCAAAAGTCGATTAAGCTCCTCATTCAAACATTGAACACATTGTACAATAAAATCAACGGTACAACTCTTGTGCAGATGCACGTCATCTGCATACATGTTACCCTTTGAGTGAACAATTACGGTTGTAAGATCATTTATGTAAAGAGAGAACAGCAATGGACCCAGGATCGAGCCTTGTGGTACGCCCTTTAGTAATAACAGCAAGTCCAACATTTTACCATTAATAAACACGGACTGCATTCGATCACTTAGGTATGAAGATAACAACTTGACTGCTGATGATGAAAAGTGATATAAATTTAGTAATTTTCTTAATAGAACTTTGTGAATTACACTATCGAAGGCCTTGGAGAAATCAAGCAGAATAAGAAAAGTTAGCATGTTCTGATCAATGGATTGCCTTATTTCATCCACTACCTTTATAAGAGCTGTTATGAAACTATGCTTTGGTCTAAACCCGGATTGATTTGAAGCAAGCAAATTAAACCTGTTTATATGTGTATTTATTTGCTTGTGCATTATCCTCTCGATGACTTCAGAAAGGAATGGTAGAATAGAAATCGGTCTAAAATCGCCACCAGCAGAGCCTTTGGGTAAAGGAATAACTTTTGCCAGTTTCCAGATCTTAGGGAATTTCCCAGTAGTCAAAACAGTGTTGAACAAGTGTGTAATGTAAGGCAAAATTAAAGGCAGAACTGCCCTAATGAACAAAGGGTTTATGAAATCGATGCCTGTAGCGTTTGATTTGACGGATAAAAAACTCTCGACCACATCATTATCATCAATACGAGAAAATTCTAATGGTTGTACAGTAGAACTACCTGGACTTATGGCTTCACTGTCACTGCTAAATGTACAGACCTGTGCGTCCGATTGTAACATCGATGAGACGAATTTTATATTTAGCTCATTTGCATATTCTGCACAGAAACGGGTTTAGATTTTCCAACTCCAATATCACGCAAATTGTTCCATAAGTAACGGCAATTTAAGGAGAGGTCGAGTCGTTCGCTAAATACCTTGGATTTCTCCGATCTTATTTTACTAACAACTCTGTTACGAAGGGTGCAACACCGTCTTTGGTGCTCTTCGAGACGAAATCTTTTCCATGTTTTATACGCATCATTCCTCTGAGCAATCAACAATTTGATTTCATGGGTAAACCAAGGTTTAGATGCATTAGTAATTAGTAGATCGTGATTAATAAGGAGTCCCTTAACCCTCTAGCGCAGACAAAAGGCATGATTCGGTTCGGATTCGGGTCTATACATCTCAGGGTCTACAAAAAGGATAAGTTGGATGCTGATAAGCAACACCCTCCTCCTTTAACGGAGACACCACCAAACCTTGGATCTTGGAGCGTCGATATCCTTTCCAGAAATGGGTAGCGACGACTCCAATCTATCCAAAGTGATAATTAAGCCGTCGGTCTACTCTTCTGACACCCTGATGTCCTATATGATCAGAGGAAGAAGGTGAGCTTTTGGACACATCTTAAGAATTGGAGGACCTGAGCAGCACCGTGGTGGAGGCTACTTTGGAAAACTGTAGCAATGATACGGTTTCTCTAGATTAATCTCCATCGTTCAAAAAAGGCTTCGGCAGCACTCATTCTGCGTCTTTCAAAAAGCGCGGAAGACATTATCCTAATCCAGGAAGGCGTGGTTCATGGACTTAGGACACCCGTATACGCTCCGCTCCATACAACAAACAAAAGTAAGGTCAGAACTTGTATATCAGTGAAACGTAGCCTTAATGTATTTATACTTCCTAATCTCAGAAAACCCGACTTAACCGTTGCCAGACTAGATACTACCAAAGGCTCCTACTGGCTGGCACTGGCTTACTTTGGCCACGATCATGTGGACCATCTCCTTGGTGATAACCTAGAAAGGGTGGTACTGGAAGCTGGAAGGCAAAAAACTGGCGTCATCATCGGATGCGACGTTAACGCTGATCACGCGGTATGGGGCAGTACCGATATCAGTGATAGAAGTGAGTCACTTTTTGACTATATTTTAAGAACTAACCTCTTTATTTGCAACATTGGCAGTGAGGCCACTTTTATAGTTAGAAACCGACAGGAAGTGCTAGATATCACTCGTTTCTCCGACAGTATCACTGAAAGGCTAACGAACTAGATAGTATTGTTTGAACACTCTTTTTCAGACCACAGATACATCCAATTCAGCCTGAGTGATACTCCTCCCAGCCAACCAGCATTCCGGAACTACCGAAAAACTAGTTGACCAAAATACAGAAAAATACTGTCAGAAACGCTATCCTCTAAACTATCAAGTCCCACGAGTGACACCAATGAATTTGACATGAAAGTCGAGGAATTCAATCAATCAATCTATGGCCACTTCCTGCCCTCTTATTCAACCTATAGGCAAGAAAAAGCCACATTGGTGGACATCAGCACTGGGACTGCTCAGAAACACTTATAGAAAACTTTCCAACGTAGAAAAAGGCACAAGAAACGTGACTGACTGGGACTCATACAAAGAATCAAATTATACAAAAAAGAACTGAGGAAGGCAAAGCGACAATCATGGAGGTCATTCTGTGACAAAATGACGGAAACTTCTGAGGCATCGCGGCTAAGAAAAATCCTCTGTACAAATCCTGTGATGCCTAGCTGTTTGAAAAAAACCGATGCCTCCTGTACAACCTCAGGTGATGAATCACTCAACCTGCTACTGGACACCCACTTTCCAGTTAGCTCTCAATTCGCGGCCAGTAGCAACCCAAACAGGCCTACTACAACCGGGACCAAAATTCATAGTCTGATCGAAAGAGACAAACTGCTCTGGGCGCTACATACAAGTCTGCTGGTCCGGACGGTATAATATTTGCCCAGTTACAAAGGTCCTTAGATCTTATCCTGCATACGCTAGAGAATATCATGAGGAGCTGTGTCGAACTAATCCACATTCCACTGCCATGAAGTGAAGCAAATGTAGTTTTCATTCCCAAAGCCGGAAAATGCTCTCATGTTGTTCCAAAGGCCATCAGACCTATGAGTCTACCATCTTTCCTTCTGAAAACTCTAGAACGACTGATTGATATCCATATACGAACTAAAATTGATCCAAGACTTTTGTCAACGGCTCAACATGTAAAGGAAAGTCGGTGGAAACGGCTCTGCATTCTTCGGATGATCCCTACAATATAAAGAGTACACAATGGTTGCTTTCCTGGGCATAGAGGCCGCCTTTAACAGCGTCAACACATCCGCAATCACGAGTGCGCTGTCAACTCTGCAGGTAGACGATTCACTTAAGTAAAATATCTGGGTCTCATTTTCGACAGGAAACTAAACTGGAAACCTTACATTCAAGAAAGAGTCAATAAAGCTACAATAGATTTATTCTTTTGCAAAAAAGCCATTGGGAATAAATGGGGCCTTCAACCTCGCATAACTCCACTGCTATACATCTCGGTCATAAGGCCGATACTTACTTACGGGGTGGTCATCTGGTGGACGGCCTTAGAAAAAACAGTCAAATGCATTAAACTAAGCAGAGTCCAAAAAACAGAATGTCTATACATAAGCGGAGACTTACCCATCTGTGGCATTAGACATTCTGTTTCATTTGACACCCCTCGATATTTTCAGCAGGAAAGTGGCTGCTACTGCAAATATTCGCCTTAAAGCGGCTAAGCAGTTGACAAATAACTCATTTCCTAATTCATTAGGAATCCTCACAGAGAACATAGATTACACCACACCTGAACTTTGGTTTGACAAAAACTTCCGCTTACATGGATCATTCTGGGAGGAAGATGCTTTCATGGAGGACAAATCAATCCATTTCTACACAGATGGATCTAAAACCGATAGCGGAGTCGGAGGCGGTTTTTTCTCAGATAAGCTAAATCCAAGCCTCTCTTTCTGTCTTCCAAATCACTGTAGCGTATTCCAGGCGGAAATTTTGGCGATTAAAGAAGCTCCGTCCTGGCTGAAGAAAAACGTGATATCTGCAAAGGATATCCGCATTTTTTCGGATATCAAGTTCCTGGACTCGGCCTCACTAAATTCTAAAACCGCCCTTAAATGCCGACCATCTCTCATGGAGATATCAGAGCAGTTTAACCCTCACCTTTGTTGGGTGCGGGCCACAGAAACATTCCAGGGAACTGTAGACCCGATGAACTCGCCAAAATTGAAACCACTCTACCTATTATACCGGAAAAATTTAACATAGGTATACCAATCGCTACGTGCAAACTAACATTAAAGCTGGATGCCAATAAAAGAACAGACCTTAGGTGGATTGTTGGACCAACAACTTCACTTAGGAGCTTTCTTCTGCAACGACCTAAACAATCTAAGAAATATAGACGTAAAGAGTCTCCTACACTTCATCATAAGCTTAAGCTGGTTCCCTTAGTAAGAGGATCATAGATCCAGGTGGCATCACAATGGGGCAATAGGCCTAAGTGAGTTGGTATTAACAACAGCCACTCTTACATACCCTACCCATTGTGTAAGTGCCTGTAATCCTATGTCGAATGCTTATAAGCCTCCATCAGTTTTAAGCATGGTAGACCCACTATCGACTATCTATATAACTATATAACGAAAACATCAAATCGATACCAAATATTTGTGCATCGATATTACAACCACATACTAGAACATTTAAAGACATGCGTGGGTCATGTTTAGATTATGATGACAATTGTCTCGTCATAATGATGATAATTTGCCACCACCAGCTAAAATGATTTCTTGAACCGAAACGAAAACAAGGGGCGCCGCGTGAATCCTAGTTCAGAATCCTGCTATGATTGAACTCTGCTCTTGGGAGCATGGAGTTTGCTTGAAGTCATTTCTTGATCTCTCAACAGTTATAAGTTTGGTTGCTTATTCACTAGGAATGCTGCTGTTAGCTATATCTTTCTAGAAAAGCCTGCATAAATAAGATCTTACCCTAATTCCTTTTCTATTAGGTGAGTTTAAATTGATTTACTATATTCGTTTAAAACCAAATACCTTTTTGGAAAGTTTGATTGTGAAACAACCGCTTTGTTCATCTCTCCGAACAGTTTTCAATCTTTTTTAGCTCAGTGATTCTAAATAATCACTTTAGAGTTTGTCTACAGTTAAGACTAATACAATTAACCCGGAATCATCTGAAATATGTATATAGTAGATGGATATCTTGCTAATATTACCAGGACCAGGTATGTAGTAATAAAGTTGAGATCGCTTAGGTGTTTCACGGCTTGCCCCAGACACCAGATATTGAAACGAAGTTAGAGATAATTAGAATTTGAATACCTCAATTTAGTTTAAGATTAAGTTAGCAAGTAAAGGCCTGCTCCTTCTTAAAAGTGTAAGTACCTATAAGGAAATATTTTCTTTACCATGCTGAAAATTAGTTACTGACATGTAAGTACAATCTGAATTTTCCCTCAAACTGCAGTAAGAATGCCCTAAATTGCAGTTAGTGAGAGAGGTCATCTCAAACTTTTCAGCCGCAACTAATCTACACATCTCTTAATTACCCACGGTAACTTAAGAACCAGTGAATGTTGGCATTTGCGATACACATTACTTCTGTATAAGGAATGCAATTTGAAGTTCAACACACGCATATACACATGTTTCCTCGTGCTTAATTACTACTCCAGTATGCGTCCCACATAGTTGTTCCTAGAGCTAATTCACAGCGCAACTAATTACAGAGATCTTGATTCTAATCACCTCCAATGAACAACAAGACCAGCAGCGCTATATAGACTGCTGATATGGGATAACTTCTGTACTTCTAACAACCTAGAGCCTAGAGTCTAGACATAAATATTTCCAGCTCCAGATATATATTCGTTGCCAATTGGTCAAATGAACTCCACTTTTCATTTAATTTTGTGTAGAGATTTTGGCGCCACACTTTTTCTGATAGCCGAACAGAATGCAATATTAACGCATTCCACCCAATGCAAATGTAGAAGTGGGGTGAAGACCCCACTGAAAAGTCCCCACCACCATGTCAACATTTTACACTCAATCAACCTCAGCAATTTTGAATCTGTCCAACTTGCATACTGCAACAATTGACTGGTAGACCTTTTGCCGGTGCCACCCGCAAACTGGTTGGCTGACCGAAATGATGAAATATGAACTGAACCAGGGGATAGATGGATGCTCTGCTCACATGTTTCAAAGCCAAGGCATCGTTTATTCCTACAAATACAAATATAAACAGATGCCGGCCTACGAGTATATAACATAGTTGACCATTGGGAAGTATTGTCGACCGTGTGTCCGTGTTCCTAAAGCTGCTCTGTAATTCTGTATGCAAAAATGTATCTGAACAATTCGTTTGGAAGTTTTCATGGAGTTTTTTTGCATTTTGTCGTATTTAATTTTCCACGCTGCCAAGATCAGACTGACGTCTGGCAATATTGTCGGCTGTTGTATAGTTTAATTAAACTTAACATGGCCGTGTTGCACTGTGAGTTACTTGCAATTTTTTACATTACAGACGTCGGTAGTTGTTGCGAATCTGCGGGCACTGTGCGTGATTGACGCCATGTGACGTATTGGTATATTGTTTAATGGCCGTTGAACTCTATAGGGAATGGAGATTTTTTTTTCCATAGAAGACTGCACTCGTATAGTGGTTTTATTTTTCAATTAAGCTTTTGCCGGTTTTTGAGTTTCCTGTTGGAAGGAATAAAAGTCACTTCAATTAGATTTTTAATTGGCCGATTTTGCAACAAAAGACATAGAGTGATAAGAGGGATTTAAGATGAGGAGCCGGACAACTACCAGCACTACGGCAGATACTTTCATCCTCATTTTGATATTTGTGACGTATTATACATGAACCATGGATTGCTATATTCTTCAGGAAAGCAGAATAATTGTTTCAATGTTTTTGACAAATAATCGGCCGTTCTTTTCTCCCAATGTAAATTTTGATGTCGATTTCGTGGTCATGTGGAAAGACCTGGGAAAATACTGAGTCACTGGTTCAAAAGGGGACGGTAGAGGACGTTGTGTTGTGAGATAACAAACAGCGTCGTATATGGACGGTCTCATTGTTGGCGACTGCAGCAAACAACAAACATGCAATGTCTTTCGGCTATGCACGTGGAATTCCCAAACCCTTAAAATTCCACATGCCACTGAACATTTAGCGAAGACACTAAACCGGTACAAAGTATATAGCACTGATATCCAAGAGAATTGTGACACCTACTATGGATATTGCTACATAGAGCTGGAGCAGCGCCTATTTGGATGTTAATTTATTATCAGAGGAAGACTTAAGTTTTGAGCTTCAGGAATGAAAGCGAACGGCTGACTATAATTGCCGAGTTGCCGAGAAAATCCGCCACAGATTCCTCTTTCTCTTTGTCCCTGACTTTCCTGTGAAAATATACATATATGATGAATATTACAGCGTCCTATGATTATATTTTCGAGTTTAGAGATATCTCTCTCTTGAGGTTGATCACCATTCTTGATCGGTAAATATCGAGTATTTGAGATGTCTCGCATTTGTCTCGATGAGTCCACCTACTACTGGCCTTAAAAAGCGCTTCAAAGTGCGTCGTGTAGGACATTGGTGATCTGAGCCTGGACAGTTCTAACCACTCTCGAGTTTATGGTGTTTGAAGTTAGGGACCTGATCACTGCTTCACATTCTATGTATAAAAATATTACGATATCTGAAGTGGGAATTCGGCCAAAGTTACGCCAAGAAACGGTCTGATGAATAGCTAATATTTTGGGGTTGGAAAATGGTACAGTATGTGGGTGGACTGAAGAATTTTTGTATGAAAAAGTTCTTAGCGAAGACCTCTGCACCAACGCATCTAACATATGAAGATGGAAATAGATATTTGATATTGACTGATATATATATAAGCACTGTACGTAAAGAAATATTTAAAAATAGTACAGTAAATAAACCAACGAAAAAGTAAGTAAACTAACAAAAACTAGCGTATAAAGGCAGGATAAGTTATAAGGGAATAAAAGTGCGTAAAGAGAATACAAAAAACGGACAAAAAGTTAAAATCAAAGAAAATTTTTAGATTGACAAACGCAACCAGTAGCACTTAAACATTAAAAAAAAAAAGCTAGATCAGTTCAAAATGGAAAGATGCTTATAGCGTTCTGCATGAAATTGTCGGTTTTCGATTCTAGAACTCAAATGATTGGGAAGATTATTCCATACTTTGACAGCATAAATGAAAAATAGCTTGCGTGATGTCAAACAAGAGAATTTACCAGGTCGCAATATTATACGGCGATTATATGATATTTCTCGTAGACTTACTGAGAAATACTTCGCTTTCTCACCGTTCGTTCCTTTTTGGATTCAGGAAATTGAAGTTCTGGTGACTGTGTGAGACCGCTATGAAGCGTGAGTATACTGGTATGTACTAAACTGAACTCTTCCATTGTTAAGTATTTATTAGCCTGAGAGAAGAGTTAATCACCATCTGCATGCCAAAAAAGTCTTATTGTAGCAAACAGAGTAAAGTTTTCAGGGCCGCTGTTGGAAAGGTTCTTTATGCAACAGTGATACTTACATAAGTAGGCAGCACCTAGCCATTTTTTAAACAGGTTGATGTTAGTCCATGTCTTCAATGCATGCCACTAAAGGGCTATACTATGAACGAGAATTTATCTCCAGACCATGCATGACTTTGTATTGTATACGCCTACAGTATTTTTGCACGAAAAAAGGCAAGCTTTTTTAATTCACGCTTCAAAATTTTCTTTCCACCTCAGTTTGCTGCCTTAGAAGACATAGATACCTTACTCCCCTCGAAAAACGCAGAGGTATGCCATTTAACTTAGGTTGGATAATGAAAGGAAAGCATTTTGCCGGTACAGTTGGTACACCAGGCCTGATAATGGACTCAGGCTAATCGTCGAAATGTCGAAATCTTTCCAACACCTCCACATTCACAAAGGAACCTGGCAGTCACCTTATCAAAAAACCGATAACCAGATTGATACCATTGTGATTGATGAAAGTATTCTTCATCAACTCAGATCACTATCTGTATAAATGCTAATATCCCGATAGAACAATAGAACAATAAAGTATTACTATGAAGAAATTTTACGTCAAAAGGGTGCTATCGCAATATACTGCTATGGCATCGAAGGAAGGCAGAGGTGCGTTTGCAGAAATGATGTTCCGACGTTCTACGAAAATGTCAAAAGAACTTTCCAAGGTCACAAATACCGAAGGGAAGTATGCAGATTTGAAAGTGGGAACGTCACAAACAATTTGAAAATTTGGAAGAAGAACTTCTGCAGACTGTTTAACGGCGAAGCTGACTAATATACCACCATTTAACGTGGAAGATAATCAACAACAACTTCGTCCACCCGACCAAGAAACGGTAAGGATGACTATATCTAAACTAGAAATCTGCCAAGTTATTTAGAACAGCAAATACAACGAACTGGTTTCAAACAGAACGTCACAATGGCATACTATAACGCTGAGGCGGTAAAAACTTTGCTCACCTGGTCTCTACTGTAAAGAATTACTACTAGAAGAATTGCTCTTGTCAATCGCTGTTTCTTTGAACTAAAAAGACAAATAAGAAATAAATCGCTCTCATGAACAATAAAAAGAGCACTGTGTAAGAGCTTCCTAGCTCTTTGTGGGTGGCCGTGGCTCAATTCGAATCCCAGCCTCGCCCGAAAGACATTCTTTTTTTCAGGCAACTTAATTCACGTAAGACGAATGGTTTCATATAATACACCAACAAGTCCAATTACACTAATAATTTTGTCTCCCCATTAAATGTTGGATGCCACCCATGGAGCGAAATAACCACTGAGCCCAAAAATCTTTCTTTCTCTCTCTGTCCCATTTTCCTAAAAACTTAACACGTGCTTAGGCATTTTAAGTGTAATAATACCCACTTGAGGCTCCAATGTATATGACATGTTGGGTGAATAGACACCAGCACATCCATTCCAAAGGGACAACGGGGTAATGGGAGAGCCTGCCTTAGATGGTGCGCTTAAGTTGAAATGGACCTCGGCCAACTTGATGGGCAGAACAGCAGGCGACTAGAGCAAGGTTGTGCTAAAAGTTGTTAGATGATACCGAGGTCCACTTCGGACTCGAGCGTTAATCTGAACTTCCTATTGGGCAAACACTTATAGGCTTTTCATTATAGGAGTACAACGGTAATATTTGGTAATTTTATTGGAAAAAACACACGAGAAGATCACTGTGTTTTCATCTGTGTTAACAGTCAAAATCTACTTAAGGTCATTAATATTTCTCAAGTCACTTCCAAAATGAATTGAAGCTGAATTTGAACTGTCAGTATTATCGGTTCAATTTCTTGGAAACACAATCATAAGTGGTTCGATTTTCCGTAATATGAACAAGGAAGATGAACGTTTTCAGCATGAAGTTTACATATCATTAGCCCATGGCAAAATATTTACTTAAAAACGATCACCAGAGGACCTTCAATTTTGAAATATTGGAATTTTCCTAAAAGCTGACAAAGAGAAACCTCACATCTAGATAATTAAAATGTTTATTAAAAACCATGTTATCTGTTGCATACACATTTTATTTTTCATTAATATTAAAATATATAACAAAATTCAAATTTATAAAATTGTGATAACAATAAACTTATAACAAGTTTACCTTATTATGCAAATACACATGTACAATTAAAATAGTCAACACAATCAGCACTGGCGGTCTCGAAATGGAGAGTGACAAATCGTTATTTATTGACGCATATATCACCATCAAACCATAATTCTATGGTTCTAATGAATGACCAGTCGAACTTGAAAAACTACTTTTATTTTTAAAAATGGAAATTTAGTTATTTGATTACCATCCAATTTATATTTGTACGAGCATATTGTGTGGTGATTTGTGTGGCTCATTAACTGAATATTTTTTGCGTACCTTATAGGTCTACGAAAGTGTTATCGTAAACATTTCTTCACTCATATATAGAAAATATCTGACTGATATAATAAAGTATCGTATTTTGCATATTAGGCTTGAGCCGAAGACAAAGCCGAAAAAAAGTCACACACTGTTCATAATTTAGTCAAGTTATAAATTCAAATGGATTCATGCGAATGGCTTTCGGATAATGCCGTTATTTTAATTCATTAGCTCAAATTAAAAAGAATATATATTATTAAAATTTTAATAATTCATTTATTTGCACAAGGACTAAGTTCTCAACAAATACCTGTCTGACCTACTATACCCGTATTGTATATGAATCGAAGAAGTTAGACTCTGCTAACTCTCCTTACCATCTGGCTGTGTCCAGACACTTTCACACTTTTCCAACTCGTTACACTTGGAAGATACGAATAGTTAGAAAACCCTTTCAACCACTTAATACTCTGTACCATATGCATGGTCGCATCGGTAAGTAGACTAAAACCACAAACGTTCTATAAGACGAAGCAACAATGCCGTCCAATGTCCAATATCTTCAGATACTTGTATATAAATAGTCGAACTGGATTGAAATTGTCCAGTCCGGTAAAAAGCAGAATATCTACAGATATGAAATTACACTTCCTCTAACTATGGAGTCGTCATTTTGATGTAGCCCCACAATGACACCACTTGGAGTCGCAAATGGAAAACTGCAGCAGAAAAACTGACAAGAGGTAAGATATACTTTTCCCAAGATACCATCTTAGGAAGCACATTTATTGTTGGTAATCAGTGCAGCTTACTTCCCAGCAAGTGGAAACCATTGTGATCACATTGGCAATAATTGTTGTACGAAGCAAACAATCAGGGGGAAAATAATAGTGCAGAAAAAGATATAGAGTTGTGGAGGACAAAAAAATAAAAAAAATAAAAAACCAAATGCATCCGGAAGGGCTCTCATTTTTCTGTCAACAAATGCAATTTATGGGGCCAGAGATTGTGTGCATCTAAACTTGTTAGTTTCACATAAGCAACACAGCATAAGAAGTGGGGTACTTAGAGATATGAAAGATTTGACAAGATATGACTGGAATAAGAGAGAGATTTGAACAATATATGGTTTGTAATTGCTTTCACTACAACATAATGTTTTCTCCCACGAGTCATAATTGTGTTCATAAATAATGAGAGAAATACCATTGTTCTAGTTCACTACTATAAAAGATAAAAGACTACCCCAATTTTGAAGAATAGTTTACTTAAACGATGGAGGGTGCACTTTGGTCTGACCAAAGGTCATAGGGAAATGTTAACATTACCTATTTCTGGAGCACAAATGCGTCATTGCCGCTTCAAAAGTTTGCAGAACCAAATACAGTGCTTTCCTCAAATACGTAGCCCAAATACAAAGAAAGTAATTGAATGCCTTGGAGCATTCAAAGATAAAGATAAAGATAGATAAAGAACTAGTTAATTGTACTCGTTGTATGTTCCATTTACTAAAATGTTTAGGTCTTTCGTAGAAAGACAAGTAAGGTCAAGCACCTGCGGTCTAATGCGTGCCCGAACCACGATCTGGAGAATCGAGTCCTTGTGCTTGTGACAAATGAAATTGTGAATTGGCAATTCGAGAGCTCGGGTTTCACCCAGTTCAGTGACGAGAATATGGAAAATAATAATGTCATCACCAACGATAGGGTACTAACCCCATTCATTTCGAAGAAAGAGCTCCAAATGATCTTCGAATCACTTAGAAGTAAGAAATCAGTGGGAACCGATGAAATACCGAACATTGTGCTTCGACATCTCCCTCTAGAAGCGGTGAACATTTATACCACCCTGTTTAATAATGCAATGAATAATGAACATTATCCAGCGCATTGGAAAACTGCGGTGGTACATCCCATCCCCAAGAGGGATAAAGACACTTCCAATCCGGCGAATCTCCGCTCGATCAGCCTTCTTCCAAGCATCAGTAAGGTTTTCGAGAAGGTGATCAATAGAGCTCTGACTAGGTGGGTTGAGGACAATCGTATAGTTCCGGATAATCAATTCGGTTTTAAGGCGGGACATGATATCTCACATGCCGCGTATAAACTGGTTTCTGATATCCAATGGAACAAAGGCAAGACAGTGCACAGTGCCTGCTTGATTGACTTGGAGAAGGCCTTCGATACCGTATGGTTAGAAGCACTATTTTTCAAGCTGGATAGGTTGGGCATTAGTAAACCACTGTTGTATATTCTTTTCGATATGCTCTCCAGTAGACAGTTCATCGTGAAGAATGGCATGTGACTTCTGCTGGAACATTTAACATTAAAAACGGTCTGCAACAGGGTGCGGTAAATTCGCCGATCCTATTCAACATTTACACGAGTGATCTGATAGGTTCACTTCACCATGCCATAGCGTACGCAGACGACATAATCGCGTACAGATCAGGTCCAAAGATTGAGGTTATTAATATACTTTTGCAGCGTGACTTCGACAAAATTAAGCGATATTGCGATGACTGGAAGTTGAAAATCAACTTTCAGAAGCCGGAAACCATTCTGTTTAGGACGCGAAAGAATTGGCGAAAGCTTTCGATCGTGGGGCAGCACGGGCAGACACTTGCTTGTCGAAATGTAGTCAGATACCTCGGGATCTGGCTAGATCAATATCTGTATTTTAACAAACATATACTCGTAGATGTTGCTCTGGCCAGAGCCAAAGGTGCTTTTGCCCTTACAAAGAGACTGTTTTATAACAGTCAACTCGATGCTAGGGTGAAGGTGATCTGCTACATAGCCATTATCCGGCCTATGCTTGTATTTGGATATCACGTGTGGTTCAACGTGAGAGCAAGTTTATTGGAAAAGATACGGGTGTTTGAGAGGGCTTGTCTTAGGACTTGTCTTCGCTTATACGGAACACCAGAGTCTCAGTACATAAAATTCTATCCCAATGAGGTCTTGTACAATTGGGCGAACCTAATAAGAGTGGACAATTTCGTCATCAAGTTGATTCGAGGGCACATTGCAAGAGCAATGACCTCATCGAACAACCTGATCTCCGCGGCTTTCTACCCCAATTATATGTATCACGAGATAGTTCGCTTTGACGGCTTTATTCCTCCAGAAGCGTTCCTCTGTCTAGATAGTAAAGGTCTGATCCAGGACAGATTGGCGGTGCCGCTAATCTTCCACGTCGCTCGAACACCTGCGGAAAGGCGACTCAACTACGACTGAGACGTCGCACATGGCAGTGCGGAGCGTCTCCGGTTCAGTAGGGCGGTAGCGAGTCGCGACAAGAGAGATGTTGCTCAGCAGCACCAGCAATTTGAGTGGCTGTTCAAGGGGATGCTCCGTCGTCGAACTCCTCCAGTGATAGGTAGCTTCATGTGTAGGAAATTTGGCCAGCCTAATGTTTTTTTTTTTAGCCATGGCCGGCTTACATAGTCTTAGATAGAATTAATTTAGATTTAAGAAAAAAATAAATAAACAAATAAAAATAAAAAATTAGAAAAAAAAACAAAAATATATATATATACATGTATTTACTCGTATATAATATGTATGTACATATTATGTATATATATATTTATGTATGTCCATATTTGTTAGTTGTAAGTAGGTTAAGTAGATTAAGATCTATTTTTAGGTAGTCTATAGGTTTTTGTTTTTTAGTTTTAAGTTTTATAATAAAATAAAAAAAAAGGTCAGTTTTTTTGTTAAAAAATGTTTTCTTAGATTTAGTATTAATTAGTGTTAAAATCCAAATGAAATTAGACTGTAAGATACGTCGAAAGACATATTTTAAGTGTTATGTTTAACTTAGTGTGCCCGCATGAGGCCAGTAAGCTATAATAAGATATTTTTAAATTATTTAAGCTAATTTTTAAGCGTTTTTTTTTTGTTTAGCAAGTAAGAGTAATTTAAGTGACATAAATAAAAATGCATAGAAACTGAAAAAAAATGCGAGCTTAGGTCGGACACCGACAGAGGAAGTGCTTCGCAGTGTGATCATCACTTTTACAGCTAGCGTCGCAAAACGTTATGTCACTGATGTCATGCTACTAGTCATGCACATATGCTCACAACAAACGCAACTGCCAATGAAAGCCTAGCCGAGAGCGCTCGGGTCCTGAGAAACTTTTCTCACAGCCTTGTTTAGCAAGATCATCGGCGATCTGATTTTCTGCGATTGCGTTTTGACCTGAAATTGAAACATGATTAAGTAAATGCAGTCTTCCGAGTGCGTTATGAGGAGCCCATGAGATGTTTAGGATATGTAGAATCTTCAAATCTAAGCCGAGAGAGCAACGCCGTAGAGGAAGACCTCACCTTAGGCGCGCCAGCAGAAGCGATCTCAACCGACTTAGAGTGAGCATCTGGAGGCAGATATCTAAGGATCGGGCTAACTGGAGAAGCTTGTTAGTTGAGGTTTGGGTTCACCCAGAACTGTACCGCCGCTTAAGTAAGTAAGTAAGTGGCAGCGCTAAGGTTGTCAATATATGTACGAGTATCTAAAGTAAAATTTCCCCTATTCAGTGGAACACAATAGAGTCGAAAGAAAAAGCCAGAAGAGGATGAGAATCTTAACAGGCTGCCATACGAATTGTTATAAACTGAGTATGACAGCTTATAAGGTTTGTTAAGCCCCTAACCAGAGTCCAGCACCTGGGACCACACGAAATCCACTCAGACTATAGAATAGGTTGGAAAGTCATAGTACGGATATAATTACACCGATCTGGATATGTTACGTTAGCACCTTGAGGCTTCTGCGCGCACTGATTCAATAACGGATCAGAAAAGCTGTTGCTAAGACAGTTTAGTGTACTATTTTTCTATGTCCTAAATAAAATATTAAACTCACTAACTATTTTTCTGATTTCACTTCGCGTATACGAGGGGCGTTCAATATATTCTCGGTATCGATATGAAGGAAAATGCGAATTCAATTTAAATTGTTTTTATTTTTCAATATAATCTCCCCTAACATCAATGCATTTGTTACATCTTGAGATAAGCTTTTTTAAACCCTCAAAAAAATAAATTTCCTCTTTCGCTGCAAAATACCCATTTATTGCCGACTTGAGTTCTTCATCACCCGAAAATCTTTTTCCACGAAGACATTTTTTCAAATCCGGAAACAGGAAATAATCACTAGGGGCAAGGTCTGGACTATAGGGTGGGTGTTGGATTTCTTCGAAACCACAATCTCGCGCAGCAGCCTTGGAAACTCGCGCCGTGTGAACAGGAGCGTTGTCATGAAGAAGCAACACACCCGCTGCGAGTTTACCCCGTCTGTTCTTTTTAATTTCCAAATTAATTTGGAAGCGTAGGATGTGGCGTTGATGGTTTCACCTTTTTTTTTGTACTCAATGAGCAAGATTCCCTTTGAGTCCCAAAAAACTGTGGCCATGAGCTTCCCGGCAGACGGAGTGACTTTGAACTTCTTCGGGGGATCTGTTCCTTTTTTATGCCACTGCATGGACTCTTGTTTGCTTTCAGGGTCATAGTGGTGGACCCATGTTTCGTCCCCAGTAACAATTCGATCCATAACACCGTCCGCGTTCTCACTACACATCTCCAAAAGCTCTCTACAGCATGCGATTCTCACTTTTTTCTGAGGCGCTGTGAGCATTCGTGGCACCCACCTTGCACCCACCCTCGTATCTTATTTATTTGTTTGAGTCGAACTCCTTCAGGTTTTTTCAAAGAACAGTACGGAGAACACCAACAATGGTGAAATGATATGTATATCATTGCCAAACTCATAAACTCAGTGTTATCTAACTGGGCTATTCTTAGACTCATCCCCTTACTTCCACTTTCTTCCAAATAAACAAGAGGAAATTTACAACAAAAGTCGTAATAGCCACCAATCCAAATTCAAAACCTATTCGCACATTTGTTTGAAGTAGTGTACCAAATTTGTCTGCACCATTAACTGTACGTTATTGTTCTCGAAGAGTAAACGATCCCACGTACGAATACGAACCCCGTCTGTCATATATGTAGGTTTCCCACAGGTGTTCCTGACACTTGTTTCATTTGCAAAGTGCAACCTTGCACAGTAAAGGTTAACGAGGTGCACCTTGGTCGCTTGATGTGCCTATTTTTCGTCATGACCATGATTTATTATGACATTTTCCCCACTGTCCATGTATACTACACCACAGCGTCCATTGAATGTACTCGTAAAAAGAAAACAACAAAACTCCATGCCTGTCTTCGTTCGGACAAAGATTCACACAACACATGGTCATGGATGCAAGTACGAGTATTCACATGCTTTATTCCTTCCCTTTGACCAAACACATTTTGTTTCAATGGTGATGACGGACGGCAAAGTCCGATTTCTGGATTCCCTGACACACGCCAATGTCCAAAGTCTGACGACTAACTACGGATACCGCTGTACCATAAAAGAGACGACTACTCCATGCTTTTGCGGTCCGTGACTTTCGTCGATATCACCAACATCAGATCCTGTTCCTGGCCAAACCACTGCAGACTTGTTGTTATTTTGTTGGTTTTTCATGGTAGCCATAAACAGTTGCAAGTTCAAGTTCGCGAATCGTTTTGACTGCGCGTCCACGATATTCGTAATGGGCTTTCCGTCAACGCGCGTCCGTTCAAGAACAAACAATAAATTACAGCACCTAAATTGACGGATGTTGATCCAGTATCCAGAGCCCACAAAAGGACGAGTGAATATTAATTATGGGGAAAATTGGTAGTGTTGAGTAAGAGTCACATCAATAGTCCTGTTCAGTGTTAGTGGTGGTGTTGAGTGTGGTACCAACGTATGTGGAACAGTTAGGAATGATTTTTTTGTTATTTTTCTGGAGCGGGCTGTTGCTTTGTTTAGTTGATGAATGAGCTTATATTGTTGTAAGGGGATGGGAAGATACATGAATGTACATAGTCCCAGATATGTTGTTCATATGCATCTATGCATACATGTGTATATGTGTGTATCTGGGATCCAGAAGGGATCTGTAAATGGCCAAACTGGCTGGGAGGGTTGTACCAGTGATTGATGAATAATAATAAGTGGGTGAATAATGCCGAATTGTTCAGTTGATTAATTGCAGAAAGGGGAGGGTACATGAATTATTGTATCCGAAACGGTTGGTAGGGGAAGGAAAATCGATCGAAAATCAGTGATACGAATACAATTTAACAATAGAAGATAATCGAAAGCATGTGGTGGTGGTTAGTCAAAGAAAGTTAAAGCACTTTTCAACTTTTCTGACAAGCTCCACTGTAAAAGAACTAAAAATACAATTTTCAAGAACGTCCTGTAAATATGAGCGTCACAACCTTTATTGACTTAGAAGTCTTTTATCAAGGTCCGATTTCATTTATTTATCATCTCAGACTCAAGTTTTGAGCACAGAAAAAGTGGATTCCATATTTTCGTAGCGGCCGAACTTTTGATATCATTGTGTCAAAATATATCCATAAGACAAAAGTCAAATGATAGTTGACGATCAAAAGCAATAGGGTGCAGGGTTATTAGATTTACCAGTACATCCAGAGAGACAAATATGGATAGTAGCCTATAGAATAGATGGTGACGCCTTCAAATACTTGTTTAGTTACACCAGTCAGTTTTCTTTTCTCAGTTTTAATTGTCTGCACGATGATCACTACAAGGGTTAACCTACGGTGAAATGTTGTTAGTTAGTGACTAAACTGCTAAAACGTTTGCCGATCCCGTATCTCTAAAGCTTTGGATAGGTCTTATACAAACAACATCAAGTGCTGAAGATCAGTGAATCAATGATTAGAAACCCTTGTTCCGATGATGAGTGCACTCATCTACATTAGAGTGTCCCTTATTTTTCGACTTTTTTTTTAACGCATATGTTCTTATTTTGTTTATTTTATTATAAAACGTAACTGAAAAAAAGGTCATTTGGAGCATTTTAACCCGTGCCGACTTGGAACGAAACATGTCAGAACATGTTACACTGAAATAGTAGCACGTGCCTAAGCAAATTTTTATTGCATTTTTAGTTTTCACGATTTGGATAACAAATTTGACATAGCCCATGCTATGATTCAAAAAAATTAAAATAGAAGAGGACAGAATTTTTTTACAGCGTCAGAGAGAGCCAGGACGACCGGGATACTTAGCGGGAGTTGATAAGAAAGAATCTGAAAAGGAAGATAGGGTAAGACAAATGCGATTAGAAGAAGAACAAAAACGTAATAAGAACATGTCATCGGCAATACCATCTACTTCTTCAGCGACGTTGGAGGATTTAAGTCCTGAAGAGCACGACACATATGCAAGCTCCGACGAAAGCAGCGAAGTTCTTCCCACTGCTCCTAAACCGTTATCTGAGGCAAGCTCAAAACGAGGAAGAAAGAACTTTGTTACTCCAAAATTAGTCTCATCCTTAGACAGAAGTCAGTTGAGCATACGAGACTCTGTTTATATACTTCAGGTTACAGTGGAGGCTCTAGGGCTTAACTTTGATAATTTTCCAATCAATAAGTCTTCGATTCAACGCGTGCGGCCACGGATCAGAAAAGAAAGGGCAGAAAACATTAAAACTGATTTTCAAAATAATGTTCCGGAGGTCGTCACTGTTCACTGGGATGGAAAATTGTTACCTGGCTTGAATGTAAGGAGTGCTAAGGAAGAACGACTTCCTATTGTTATTACTTTTCGAGATGAGGAACAACTTCTATCCGTGCCAAAATTGGATAATTCTTCTGGTAAAGAACAAGCTAAAGCTATTTCTAGGGCAATTAAAGACTGGAACTTGGATGACAATGTGTTTTTTTATGTGTTGCGATACAACTGCATCTAACACAGGTCGCTTTAATGGAACATGCGTGCTCTTAGTACAGGAATTAGAAGGAGAGTTGGTCCTTTTTGGTTGTCGACATCATATATATGAGCTCGTTCTTAAAAGTGTCTTTGAAACGAAGGTCCACCAAGTAACAATAAGTCCAGAAATACCAGAAATATTGACACTAACAATTTTCAAACCGGTGCAGACATTGTTAAAGAGAATTTTAATGACCACGAAATTACCGAAATTCTAAGTTTTCACTTTGAGGAGCTACGAAAACCAATTGTTAGAAATGACTAAAGCGAACTTACTGAACTTTCAATAATATTCTTAGGAGGAGATGTCGATAAGCAACTAAAAATCAGGGCCCCAGGTGCAATGCACCAAGCCAGATGGATGGCAAGAGCAATTTATGCGGTACAAATATTTTTGCTACGCTCGCAACTTAAATTGACAAAAAAAGATAGTGGTGGATTGAAAGAGGTCTGTGTCTTTATTGTGATGGTTTATGTTAAACCATGGTTGCAGTTCAGTTCGGCAGTAAAAGCACCCTTTCAAGACTTATGCTTTCTGAAAAAATTTAAAGATTATGAAAAAGTAGACGAGTCGATTTCGAAAGCAGCCTTTCAAAAATTGTGTCAGCATCTACGAGGGGCGTTCAACATATTCTCGGTATCAGGGTGAAGCTGTGGTTGTATATACAAATTGACTTATTTATCAAGTAATACTATTATTTTAGTGCATTCATGTAAAATTTCATATAAATGTGATTATTAATTCGGGTTTTTATTTCTAGTTAAACAGAATCATAATGGCAACTGAAACGATGATGGTGAAAATTGAGCATCGCGCTGTAATTAAATTTCTCAGTAAGCAAGGAAAAAGTCAAAAAACTATTCATGAAGAGATGGTGGCTGTTTACCAGGGTTCCGCACCTTCATTATCAACTGTGCAAAAGTGGTCAAGTGAGTTCAAGAGAGGCAGAGAGAGCATTGAAGACGACCCCCGCTCCGGCGCCCCGGCTACTGCTTGTACGGGAGAAAGCATCAACGAAGTCGAAAAACTTGTTCTTGAGGATGCCCGAATAAAAGTGGAAATGATGGCAGAGATCACCAAGCTTTCAATTGGTACCATTCACATCATTCTTCATGACCATCTTAACCTTTCAAAGGTCAGTGCAAGATGGGTGCCACGAATGCTTACAGCGCCTCAGAAAAAAGTGAGAATCGCATGCTGTAGAGAGCTTTTGGAGATGTGTAGTGAGAACGCGGACGGTGTTATGGATCGAATTGTTACTGGGTCCACCACTATGACCCTGAAAGCAAACAAGAGTCCATGCAGGGGCATAAAAAAGGAACAGACCCCCCGAAGAAGTTCAAAGTCACTCCGTCTGCTGGGAAGCTCATGGCCACAGACTCAAAGGGAATTTTGCTCATTGAGTACAAAAAAAAAGGTGAAACCATCAACGCCACATCCTACGCTTCCACTTTGCATAATTTGCGGGAGGAAATTAAAAAGAAAAGACGGGGTAAACTCGCAGCGGGTGTGTTGCTTCTTCATGACAACGCTCCTGTTCACACGGCACGAGTTTCCAAGGCTGCTGCGCGAGATTGTGGTTTCGAAGAAATCCAACACCCACCCTATAGTCCAGACCTTGCCCCTAGTGATTATTTCCTGTTTCCGGATTTGAAAAAATGTCTTCGTGGAAAAAGATTTTCGGATAATGAAGAACTCAAGTCGGCAATAAATGGGTATTTTGCAGAGAAAGAGGAAATTTATTTTTTTGAGGGTTTAAAAAAGCTTATCTCAAGATGTAACAAATGCATTGATGTTAGGGGAGATTATATTGAAAAATATAAACAATTTAAATTGAATTCGCATTTTCCTTCATATCGATACCGAGAATATATTAAACTCCCCTCGTATATTATTTGACCGAAGAGACTGTAGTTTTATCTTTATTTGATGACACTGTGGACTTAGACACAAAAACTTTAATAAGGAAAGTCAATCCCATTCTCTTAAAAGATATGTTCCATCGAAAGAAGCAATGTTCCGTACAATGCAGGGTTAGCTAATTTGACTATTTATAATTGTTTTCTATTTATTAATGACTGAAATTGTTCTTTTATTTGATTCAGATAAAACGTTGGATGATTTTGTGTCGGCCAAGCGTAAAAATTTATTTTCTCGGTTGAAAATAAATGAAACATACGAGTATCTTCAAGAAAGTCCATCTTCGTGGGATTACAATGTTTTCTATTTAGAAGATAAAAGAACGGTTCTTTCTCTTAAAGTAGTGAACGATATAGCCGAAAGAGCTATCAAGCTAATGCAGGATTTACACGGGCTTTTGACAGCTGAAGAAGACCAAAAACAATTCCTTCTTCGTTGTGTGAAAGAGCACAGGAAGTTATATCCTGATTGCAAGAAAGAAGTTTTGAAGAGAAAGTATCCGCAATAATTTATTTTTGCTACTTATTATTCCTATTTAAGTTTTTAGTATAGTTATTTAATAAAAAGTTGCAATTGAAATGAAATATTTGCATGGAAAAAAAATGTTTCTAAATTTTTCATACAGATTTTCAATGTTGACTTTGCCGTCTAGTCGGCAGAATTTAGTTTCTTTTTGATTTTTTTTTAACCCATATAAGGGACACCCTAATGTACATATAGCAAAATAACTCCTCTAAAAAGCAGCATTGCTAAAAGGATGTGAACGGTTGGAGTACCTTGCAAAATAAAAAGGAAGCACATCGCCTTCATTGGAGAAAAAGAAAGATCATTAGATCGAGGAAATGGATAAGTGCTACTCTTCGAGTAGTGTTCCGAGGTCTTAGCAGAAAGCAAACACAGACCTACCTAAAATTATAGGCTATGCTGAGGATATGGAAAAAATTGGCTATGCAGACGTATTAAAGGCAGGGATAAAATACAATAATTAAACCATTAAACCTGGGCAATGAAAGCCAGGTACTACAAGTACAACAACACTGTTGGATCGAACGATCTACCTGCCGAGCTAATTAACGCATTTCCATGTTCAATGAATGAATGGGGTCTCAACAACGTTCGCTTGATTCTGATCTGAATCCATTTGTCGACGACCGAAAGTCCGGTTTCAGGCCTGTAAAGTCTACAACTGACCAAATATTCACAATAAACCAGAAAGCCCAAGAAGTCCGGATCGATACTCACTATCTCTTTATCGATTTGTGGGTTGCATATGGCAGCATCTATAGAGACGGAATATACATAAATATATTGTAATGTTTAATTTTGGCAATTTATTGTCCAGAGTTACGAGTACGATGGAATACACTCGCGGCTTCGTAAAGGTCAAAAACGATCTTAACTAGATCATGGATGTCATAACATGTTTTAGAAAAAGGTAATGTACTGACTCCTTTAGCATCACACTTAAGAGAACTGTTCGGAATGCGTAAGCTACCATCAGAAGCACAACGATTTACTACTCCGTTAACAAATGCCATTGGCAGAATGGCGAGTTTACAAGTCTAGCTGTGAATGAGTGCATGCTGTAGACAAGAAGCATAACCTCATAACTTTGATGAATCGAACAGTACATCATAGTACATAGCTATAACTTTAACAATGTTAGAGATTTGATACTGACACGTCAGCAAACGAATAGTTTCTTACACTTGTTGTTCTTTGTTCCTTTGTCAAATAAGACTTAAGTGACTCTATATAAGACTCGTATCATTCCAAACTTAACCTATGTTGGAGTGGCATGGACATGATCGACGATGGATGAATATGTGATTCATATTAATTCTTCGCAACTCAAGATGGTTCCCCACTTTCCTTTTTCTATTTTTATCTATCATTCATGTCACTGTGACTACGTTTTGTGTTCATCAAGTAACACTAAATTTTACGAACTCTGCTACAATATACTGGCATACCAAAACAGAGCTCTTGACAAACTTAAAATAAAGGTTCTTCTTCTTCTGCAATTATCTTATTGTATTATTTTAATTAAACGTTATAAAAATAAATCTTAAAATAAAATCGGACACTCCGACACCGCCATTCTGATGATCACATTCTAGAAAACATTGAGTGCCATAAATGTAATACATACACCAATTTATCAGACTTTCAAGCTAATTCAACAATAAATTTAATCACTTGGTGTATTCATAAGATTCAAAGATCCAATCAAACAACAGAGGGCTTAGTTATTATCTACATTTAATTAGTTCATTTAATTTCCATAAGTTTTACATGACTCTTGCTATCTTATGCAATGATACCCTAAACCATAGCTATTGTACATCATAGTATTCACTAAGACTCAAGCCGCCGCCACACCACCATCCACCCGTCACACCATGATCAAACTACCATAGGATTGCACTTGCGATTACAACCTGATGTTTGTGGTGCGATCCTTTTGTCATTAGTGCTCAGTCATCAGTACTTCTTTCACTACTTTCATCACCACAGATATCTAGATCGCTCGGAATGTAGGTTAGGTTAGGTTAGGTTAGGTAAGAGTGGCTGTTGGAAATACCAACCCACTTAGGCCTATTTTGTTTTTTTTTTTATAATTTACGTGCGCCTAAGGGGTTAGGAGGAGAAAGGAAAATTGTTTTGTAGTGAAACTCAGGTGTGTTTGGTTTCGATATTCGCTCTCCAGGGGTGGGAGTCCGAATAGGATGGAGAGTTTTTTCTTCACTCAGAGTGATTCGAGGTATAATTCACAGTATTTTTTTTCTGTGATTGAAACTCTACAACAGCCAAATCGACGTGTCAGTGTTATGTATGTTTCTGTCTCAGTTCCAATTACACAAATAAAAAACTGACTTGCCATGGGCAGGATTCGAACCTGGACCCTCCAAGTGAGAAGCGATTGCTAGTACCACTACACCACGGCCACCCCCAATGGGTTGGCCCATTGCAATGCCACGTGGAGCTATGATCCTTTTACTAATGGAACCAGTTTGAGCTTATAATAAAGCGTAGGAGACTGTTAACGTTTATGTTTTCTAGATCGTTTAGGTCGTTGTAGAAGAAAGCTCCTAGATGAACCTCCATGAGAGATGATCGGCATTCAAGGGCGGTTTTAGAATATAATGAAACCGAGTCCAGGGACTTGATGGAGCCCTGACTATCCGAAAATATGCGGATATCCTTTGCAAATATTACGTTTTTCTTCAGCCAGGACAGAGCTTCTTTAATCGCTAAAATTTCCGCCTGGAACACGCTACAGTGATTTGGAAGACGGAAAGAGAGGCTTAGATTTAGCTTATCTGAGATCCATCTGTGTAGAGATGGATTGACTTGTCCTCCATGAAAGCATCTTCCTCCCAGAATGATCTAGAGGGGAAGCTTACATGGAAGTTTTTATCAAACCAAAGTTCAGGTATGGTGTAATCGGTGTTCTCTGTGAGGATTCCTAATGGGTTAAGAATGTTGGCGTGGCCAAATGAATTATCTGTCCACTGTTTAGTCGCTGCTACGGCTACGGCTCCGCTTGTGCATATACATGCTGTTTTTTGGACTCTGCTTAGTTTAATGCAGTTGACTGTTTTTTCTAAGGCTGTCCATCAGACGACCGTAGTGGTCGTATAGTAAGTATAGGTCTAATGACCGAGATGTATAGCAGTGCGTTATGCGAGGCTGAAGGCTCCATTTATTCCCAATGGCTTTTCTGCAAGAGGATAAGGCTATTGTAGCTTTATAGACAGCGATCTGCCCAGCGGGTTATTCCATTGAGATTTACTTGAAGGAGTTCCTTAATGGTATTGAGATGCTTTCCTGAGACGGCTATGGCAACGTCATCAGCATAGGCAGTCGCTCTGCTACCACCCGCTTCAGGGTATATCAGTAGTTCGTTAACTACTAAGTTAGTTATGTAACTTGCAGGCATTATTTTCAAATGTTCGTGCGAGTATTTGTAAGTTCTTTTATTTGTCAAAGATTTCATTGGATATCTATCACATTTAAGTATCTCTGCTATCACAAATGGACCCTTGAACTTAGGATAAAGCTTGGTTTGATTTCGCTCTTCATTTCCAAGCAAAGCATGATCACCGAGTTTGATTTTTAACTTTTTTTGTATCAAATCGAAGTTTATCAAAGGAAGCATTAGTTTGTGTATTTTGTGAAGCACGGTCCCTCAACTCGGAAATATCGATTTCAACTTCATTGTAATTAGCTAAGATTAGTCCAAATGATTTAGCTACCTTATCAATCAATAATTCTATCTTGTCCAAAAGGTTGAAAAGAAGTCTTAAGTGTACTCATTATAGTACACATTCTACCGGACCATTAGCTCAGTTAGAACCTGTAGCTATGAGATGTAGATTTATCTTTTATGAGGAATTTATCTTTACTGGCAAAACATCTACCTTGACCAGCAATTATACGAGTCGGTGCACTAAATAAAGCTATAGAAGTAGCTGTATCAATGTTAAGGGTATGATACAAAAGGATATATTCCACAAGTCATCACAATGGTATATTCTTTTAAATCGTTTTTACCACTTAGTTTACCGGTAATATCAATATGAACAGTGTACCAAGGCATTTATTGAAATTCGGGTTGAACTTTTACAAGTTATAAAATTATCAACAAATCCACGAACGTATTTTGTAATTCCTTGAAACCAATAACACTCGTGTTTTCTGCCTTCCTAAGTGCTTAACTGACTCATGGATATGATCTATGACCGACCATCTAAAAGAACAGAACCTTAGACATAATGTCTTACTACTTCTCTGTATCTTGCGATAAAGAGTTCCCTTTTTCAATTCGTATGTTTTTGTTAAGTCATCTGCGAGACTAAAGAAATTTCCCGATCTCGTTGTTGTTCAGTTAGAAGCCAATTATCTGATATTTCGACAGGGTTTACATGCTTCTTGTCTACTTTAACTTTTGACGAACAATATTCCAACGGTAGAAGGTTTCGCGAAAAGAAATCTACACGAGCCATTCGTTTCCCTTCTCTGTATTTAACACCAAACATAAACGACTGTATAAAGGACCACCAACGCTTTGCATTAGGAGTCAAATCAACTGTACTTACGAGAAGCTTTTAAAGAGTTATAATCTGTAATGACAAGAAAATCCCGACCTTGTAAATAATGACGGAAATGTTTAATTGCATTAACCACTGCCAATGTTTCTAATTCATAAAAATGATATTTCGATTCAGCTGGAGAAGTTATTTTACTATATACAACAACACGATGTTTATTATCAACTTTTTGCAGCAAAATTGCACCATAACCTATGGAGCTAGCATCAGTATGCAACTCAAGCGGATGTTCAGGATCGCAAATCATTAATACCGGTTCATTTATTAATATGCAAATTATTTTCTGACGAATGTCTTCATGTTCTGCCCTCCATTCTAAACTATTTTTATTACAAATTAAAAGACAGAGCGGTTTCATTATTTGTGAGAATTTTGGCACAAATTTTCGGAAATATGAAGCGAGGCCAATAAAGTCTTAAGTGTCTGACAGTTCATGGAGGCGGCAAAACGGTTAGTACCTAAATTTTACTAGCTTTAAACTGAACCTCCCCAGAACGAACCTTTAGAAATATCTAAAGAACATTTAGAAATATCAGAGGCAAATCCAGCTTTTGTAAGAGTGTCCAAAGGGATTTGTAGTCTTTCTGACGCTTCATCGATTGTACGAGCAATTATCATAATGTCGTCAATGTAGACAACAACATAGGATTAGGCCAGATCTCGTAAGCAGATGGCATTTTTTAACCCAAAACCGGATAGTCAAGTATTCATTCTGACAATGCGAGGTAATAAATGCTGAGCGTACAGCATAGGATCTGAATGGACTGGGATTTGATGAAACCCACCTGCCATACCTAAACTAGAAAAGTAGTCTAGCTATCCTATCTGGAACTGTATTGTAATTCAACTATCAATAATTGACACATAAACGATCGGAACCATCTGTCTTTTTAACAAGCAAGTTAGGACTAGCAAAAGCAGAACAGATAGGACAAATAATGTTGGATTCAATCAATTCAGTGATTCTATTTCCTATAATTTGCCTTTTGTCAGGGCTAAGGTGATGAGGTCACCTTTCAACAGGTTTTCTTGCATCCATTAATCGTATTTAAAGTTGTCCAGCTTTAACATGAGTATGCGGTATACCCCCGATAATTGATTATGAAAATTCAGTTAATTGACAATAATCGTAACTTGTCATTACCATACATCATCGGATCCAGAGCAGACATTTACTATTCTTAAAATATTAAAACTGTTTAACGTTATTTGTATGTTTATTAAAACCACCATATCATGCTTTAAATAATCACTTGGTACTACATGAAATAAAATTTCTAAGGCATAATCCCTTATCGTGACTTTTGAAAATATTTGTAATGTACTATGTACCGCTACTTAGCCGCTATTGTTCTTTCACCAGAGAATAGTTGGCGCCAGAATCGAAACAGAATTAAAACGACTCACCAGATTGTATCAATACGCCTGACGGTGCCGTAACAGACACAGATCAACTTGCTTTCCATTACTGTTATTGTCGCCCTTGATGCCGGAAAAGGATGAGCTGCTGCCGCTGAATGAGGGACATTTCGATGAAATGGCCACATGAAAAAGCTGTATTGTCGACGTCTTATCAGTATGTTGCTAAATGCTAGATTATACGAGTACCTTCCCTTTTCTCGACTTACAGTCTATCATTTTATGGCCCAATTTTCCACAATATTCACATTTAATTGTAGACAATAACAGCTTTGACTTTGAAGAATCCTCAGATAAAGATGGAGCTGTCGTCTTCTTTTGTACATCAAAAGGCTTTCAATTCATTTTGAAGCTGCCCTCTACTTTTAATGTTTGTATTAAATGTTAACCGCTGTAAACGGTTGTCGAACTGGGCTGTATAAGTTAACACAATTGTCACTTCTTAGATGCTCATTTCTCTCCACCTTGACATCAAAGATGTCATCAACCGACTTCCATACGAAGATAGACATTCTCCTTCTTTTGAGCGGCTACTATTCATATATGTTATATTTGAGTTGCTGCCGGAGGATCTATGCCAATCAAAACGAGCAATAAAAATATCCCGAAATTGTGGCTCAGTAATACCTGGAAAACATACTTGCGACAATAATTGTAATACACTCCCTTCTAAGTCCTTTCTCAGGGCAATAATAAGTGTGCTGCCAGCCTAAGGATTTTCTGTCATACACATGACGACTGTTGAGCATCAAGATGACCGATCAGCAGCCGAGCCTTCTGGATTGAATTTTGTCTGCGAAACATTCTGAGACGTAGATTGTGGAGTCATCAATGCTTGAGTCAATTCCACCATATATCGATTTTGCGGCTCCAAGAGAAGGCACTATTGATCTCGCGAAATTAGATCACGATGCCACTTCTGATGCCATCTGCTAAATTTTTGTTATTTTCCATACTAATACTTCACAACTCAGAAAACTCGAATTTTTAACGAATTCACAGCCACAGAGCCGAAGAGTTTTTGATTTGAATCCATAGGGATAACGCAGTAGAGTAAGAGGCACGGGTTTTCAAAGCATTCGTCGTAGTGTGGTGTGAATGTTCACAAATGTTCAAGACCAGAGAAGTGCCTTAACAGTTTTAATTAGGCTGCAATGATCCTCAGCATATTGAGTAAACCAAGTGCATCTGATCAACTGGTGGATATCTTCAACCTCCAAGTAGTCGCCTTCTTAAAAACACGGTAGTAAAAAATAGACTTCAGAAACGTAGCGTAGTAGCCACGATCAAGCTGATTAATTCCACAGCTTTAAAAAAAAAAAGTTATAAAATATTTTAAGACGGCTTTCTAAAACCAATTTTTCTATTTTTATTATTTATTAAGGTGGTTTTTTATTTGCACATCAATTTTCGTTAACATTGTTTTACGAGTACCTGCAAAGCAAAGTGCTTATCTGCTGGTGGTTGGACATAACTTTGATATAGTTTTGAAGTGATTTCAAATTGAAAGATTAGGTTCAAATACAATTAGTTCATTTTGAAGTTAATATTATTACGATATTATATTATTAGTGATTTCAAGAATTACTAATATGACTCTAATTTACATGATGAAATTCAATAAAATGTTTTTTAACATCTTTTTTCCTTTTTTTTAAATTAGGAATAATTTTTAGTAACGATGGGAGCGAATTTAACAATTTAGGAACAGTGCATCGTAGTTCTTTGTCTCCGTACGAGTTGTAAGCTGTCGGAACTTCTAGCATCCCTTGGGCACGTCTTCGGGTGTTTAGCATGTGGTTGATGGGTTGAAGAAACCGTCGGTCG
Organism: Volucella bombylans; assembly: GCA_949129095.1. NCBI lineage: Eukaryota > Metazoa > Arthropoda > Insecta > Diptera > Syrphidae > Volucella > Volucella bombylans. The sequence goes on along the minus strand of OX422141.1, from coordinate 165,646,903 downwards.
TCCATGTAAGTTAGGAGTGTTGTCATCTGGAAGATTGCCTTTACATCTAAAACTTTAAAACTTGAATTAGTGTGTCGAATAATTTTAACAAGACGATGCTGTAAGTTTGATATTTTCTCCAGGTGGGTTTTTGCTGCGTTTCCCCAGGCCAGAATCCCGTATCTAATGCGTGACTCTGCCAACGAGTAGTACACTTGCTTTAGTACCTCCATATGTGAGTAGCGCTTAAGACCATTGCAAATATAGTGCTCTTAAGTTGGAGACGCAGTACGTTGATGTGCTCACTCCACAGGAAATTCTCGTCAATAGTAACTCCGAGGTATTTAATGGTTTTAACTACCTCGATTGTGTTGCTGCTCCTCAGTAATGGACAACGATCATTTCGATGAAAGATTTGAATAACTTCCGTTGGCTTCGATGGAGTCCGAATATGCATCAACTTAGTTTTATTTGCGTTGATCACCAGGCCGTTGTCATGACACCAATCAGATACAAGGTTGAACTCGTGTTGCAGTATCTTTATGGCTAAGTGCAAGTCCTTGTGTTTCACGACGATTGCGATGTCATCAGCGTAGGCATATGCGGTAGCTTTTTTAAAAATGCTTAATAGTTCATTTGTGAACAGTATAAATAATATGGGGCCCAATTTGGAACCTTGTGGCACGCCGTATTTGATCGTTCTTTTTTTGCTAAATGTGTCAGATATCTTGACTTGTATTTCTCTTTCACTCAGATAGCTTTTAAGCCAGTTTGCCAGCACTCTTCTCAGTCCTAATCTGTTGACGCTTTCCACAAGTTTTTCAGGAGTCAGGGTATCAAACGCTTTGCTGAAATCTATAAAGAGCACAAGTACGTGGTGATTTTTATTCAGTCCAGCATTCACGATGTTGTAACGATTGAGTGCTCTTGCACTTTTGAAAACCAAATTGGTTTGGATGAATCACTTTGTGCTTCGACATAGAACAATTAACACGATTAACAACTACCTCTTCCAAACATTTTTCAACCGCTGGTAGAATTGAAATCGGTCTATAATTCTCCGTATATTTTTTTATTCCTCCCTTGTATATTGGACGAATTATAGAAGTTTTCATTAGTTTTGGCACACAGGACTGACACAAACTACGGTTTACGATCTTCGTGATTATAGGAGTGAGACACATAGCAATTATTTTGAGATCAACTAGTCTAATGTTGTCTGCTCCAGGACCTTTTTTGTCACTCAGTTAACATAGTATTTTGTAAACTTCAGGCTCTGTTGCTTCCTCTACGTAAATACTTTTTTGAAGTTGCCAATTCTCATGGTTTGAGGTTTTTGTATCACAGATATGAATTATGTATTCCGCTTGATTTGAAAACCGCTAGGCAAATTCCTCAACAATGTCTTTTAAGCCATCGGCAGCATTTGGAAAATTACTTTTAATTGCTTCGTCTACTGAGCATTTCTTTCTTCCTAGCAGTGCACGCACAATACTCCACGTTTTCCTCGGGTCGTTGTTGGCATTTAAAAACTTTTGTTTGTAGTATTTGGCTTTTATAAGTTGAATGTTCTTAGTAACTGTGTTTCGATATCTTTTGTATTCATCTTCAAACGTCTTACATCTGGGGCTCTTTTTCCACCTCCTATATAACTCGTCCCTTTTTTTGCACATTGGGACTATTTCTGGAGTTATCCGTGGCTTATGCTTCCGTGTTCTTTTCCTTGTGGTTATTTTACTTGATGCAGCATAAATCTTATTCATTTCTCCTACGAATTTATTGTAGAGTGCTTGAACGTCATTTTCTTGAAGTACGAGTATATGTTGCCAGTCTGTACTCTGAATAAGCTCATTAACTTTTTGCTGATTAATATTTTTAATCTCGGTTTCACATGGTGTTTCAGAGCTATTTAAGCTTTTCGTTGCATATAAAACAACGTAATGGTCAATTACTGCTGAGAATATTTCACGCTTAGTTATACTAACATATACGTGGTCAATTATCATCGCTGTGTTATTTAAAACATCAATACGCGTGGGACATTTAATCACGCTTGTTAGCCCTTTGGTAGCCATCATCTCCATGTATTTTAAAACAAGTGAGTTATTCTCATCTCTGATGTTAATATTGATAGCTCCCAACACGATATTCTCTTTATTCCCCTTTATAATTCCATCTAATTCTTCAATAAACCTTCCAACACTCGAGCTAGGGCGCCTGTATATTGCATGTACATGCTTTTGTTCACTGTTATTGCACATTTCTAGGTGCATGCCCTCTAACTGTCATACTTTCAAGAATAGATGAAAATTGTCGATTTTGGTTTGAAATTGGTCGTTTTCATTGAATTGACCGATCTGGGAAAATTGAACGCATGATACATGACATATTCGATGAGTTCAAGTTGATGCAAAATGTAAAGCAGAAATAACACTTCATTCATAGTAAATTGCTTTTTAGGGTCATGTTTGTTGTTTTTTTTTTTAACTTAACACTCAAGAGGGTATGACTACTCTTAAAATACCGGAGCACGTGTTAAGTTTTTCGGAATATTGGATAGAGAGAGAGAGAAAGATCTTTGGGCTCAGTGGTTACTTCGCTCCATGGGTCGCATCCACCATTTAATGGGGAGACTAAATTATTAGTGTACGAGTAAATTTACTTGGTGTTGTATTTAGGCAACCATTCACCTCACGAGATTGCAGTTGCCTGGAAAAATGTCTTTCGGTCACGGCTGGTATTGAACCCCGAACCGTCCGAATGGGAAGTCAATACACTACCACTTGTGACACGGCCACCCACAAAGATTTTCTATTGAAATGACATACATAGGTACCGATGAATGCGGAAGGAATGTGTTTCCTTTGCGACGACAAGAATATTAAAAGAATATTAAAACAGCGCGTTCTTTGCTGTCAAAATTGCAAGCCCAACACTAGACATTTATTGAGAAGGAGTTATTGTGCCAAGGCGCGATTTAAATATGTAGGTTTAGTCGTCTACCGTCAGAAACATTGGATTTTTTCTGCGGATCAGGTGGTATTGCAGTACCAGAGAATATCACCGAAAAATCATGTCCTGCTTCACTGAAAATATGATCTAAAACAAAGTGTCTTGTAGGATGGTGTTGTTTAATTTGAGATATTTGAATTGATGATTTGAACTTTTTCGAGAATAGGTACAGATTTGTTAAGTTTTACGCACAAAAAGATTATGAATTTCACATCAGTATCGGAAAGGTGTGTTGGTAGTATTTCTATCAGCACTATGGTTCTCCCCATTAAAAGCATCCCCATTCCACATATACATAGGTGAATAATACATAACAAAACTATTGAGCATGCGCCTGGATATGACTGAAGCAATAAACATGTCAAAACAATGTTGGATATAAACAACCACATTCTGACAGTCACCCACTGTACAAAAGCTTCCGAAACCCTATTTCTCTAGCTTACCTAACTTCGGCGGACTTAATTACAGCCTTTGGGGGTGCATCCCAATAGTTTGGAGCCGGTGGTATCCACTGTTTAAACACTTGATAATTGCCTTCCAGCAATTCCATTCCTTCGACGATTTCTTCATCTGAATCCTCATTCATTTCGCTGGCACTACATAACACTTAACCCAGCTCACACACTTACACTAATCATAATTAGGAATACACTTTTAAGATATTACAAGGACTTTCAATTGTTTAATAGACTTCGCCATTTTCGAACGAGAAGAGAGCTTGATATCGAACAAATTTGTACCGAGCTCAGGAGGTTACATCCAATATACACCCGCCATGCGCGTAAACAATTCCACGTGCGATTGGATGCGAATTTGTCGGGAAACGCACTCAAAGGACGAATAATTACGCAGCAGAAACGCGAAGGACTTCCGCACCGTTCAAAGAGTCAAACAGAATCTAATCAGAGAAATTATTCTTACCACTGCTTGAATTTGAATCCCTTTACGGTTTCTTTGTTAGTGTTGGTGCTACTCTGCCATGGTGAATGACATTATGTGTAGCATGAGGGATTCGCATATTTGGTTAAATGAAAGACATAATGCACGTGGATTCGACAACAGTTACGGCAGCAGCAGCCGCCATTATTATGTTTCCGTCCAGGGAGTGTTATGGTCGTAAAAAAGTACTTAAATATCACAGAGCACTCATACAAACACATACAATACGTATGCATACATAGAGAGCAAGTTGTTTCGAACTGTGTTCAAAATTCACCCTCACGTGTGACGGTAATTTATCTATCACTAAACGCGGTAGCAGTGGTGAAGCCGATTTCTGCAACACCGTTTTGTTGCGAGCCCGATCAACAAATCTACAATGTGCCACCAACATTCAGTGTGGCCAGAGTTAAAGTAAATAATAAAATTTTTATTTTTAATTTTTATAGCTTTTTTTATTAGCTGTGTAAGATTATTTACAAATGATTGTCATCCGTTGATTAGACTTGTTCGGTGCATCGAAAACAGGCTTTTTCCTAGAAACCTTCGTTGGACTGAGGTAGTAGTGGATCATTACTTGTAGAGCTCCCATCTACCTACTTGAAAGTTATTTGAAATCAAACAGATTTCCTCGTATATCCGTTGGGTACACCACTTACTACTATCATGCGTTATATTTTTAAAAATAAATTTATAACAAACAAAAATTGTTAATATTTAAAAGAAGCATCAACGTCAGATTACAAAAAGAAGGATTAGGCGTCGTTTTCAATTCAAAATCTGTTTGGATTTTTTGGATTTTGGTGGAATTGACTACTGTGACTACTAAGATGTGAGGTAGGTGCGGGTAATAACGCCTAGCTAAGGGAGATTTGAAATAAAACAAAAACTATTTATCCGAATGAACAAATTTTATTGTTAAATAAAGTACAATATAAAATATTGTTAAAAACAAACAAAATATGGCAACTTCTGCCGTAAACAGAAACAGAATTCATCTTTTTAAAAAACCTTGTCAGTAGGCCTTATTATAATTTAGTAGGGTAACAAGGCCTAAGACTTTGTAGTACTGAAAAAACCTCAAAATATATTTTGTACATTTAGTAATTGAGATCAAAACGAATAGTATATTAAAGTATTAAAAATAACAAATAATTTTGTTTTAGCAGCCATCAGAACATTCAAAATTGTCTTTATCATTCAGTGACAAACCGACGCACTCCTCATGATACCACTTGCCGCATTTATAACATTGCCTCATATCACCCATTTCATCGTGCTGAAAACTCTCTTGAGTTCCATCACCTCTACCTTTGGGGTTTGAGGTCTTTTTTATTTTCTTTTCTGACTTGTCAAACAGGTCTTTGGTGACTGGAGTTCCTCTGTAATTAATGGCTTTTTTTCTAACTGTTGGTGTCTTTTCAGGATTTTTGACCAATGTAGGCATAAGCTCTTGAAATCCTGTTTTTTTTAATTGAGCGAGAAGCAGATCATCTGCATCATCGTCCGAACTAGAAATACCGTAGGCAATGCGGTAAAACCTTCCAGAAGGTGTGTTTATACAGTATGGTCAGTTCTTTCTCGAATTGTTGATGTCGATGGCTCTGGAGTTATTGGACTGGAGAAGACGAGAAGTTTTGAATTCTCTGTTTCAAGATCGTCAGATACAGGAGGAACTGCAGATTCTGTCAGTAAAGAAGGAGTAAAGGCTATTTCTGGAATAGCCTGTGGATTCAATGGATACAAACCAATTGCATTAAAGCCACTTGCAATGTTATTGTGTAATAATATTAAACCGAGCCTTAGTGAGTTTCTTGTCTAGATTTTGTTACATAAATAATAAAACTTCAGCATCCCTGTGGTGTTCAAAAGATGATCTTTAAATATGAACATTCGTTGTGTTTTACTGCCATTAATACACCCCGCGATGGTGACACTTTCAGGGTGTTCCGGAGACTCTAAGTGCACTCTTTTAGCCCCATTCTTTGCCAAAACAGTCTGCTGGTGATGGATTGATATTATTAAGTTCGCAATATTTATAAACCAACATTTTGAGAATCCGTGGTGTTACAGGCATTCCTACTTCAACGTGTATGTGTATGTTCATACAAGAAAAAAACAGGGTAATAAGGCCTATGGTGAAATTTGGTAGGCCTCATTAATCGCCGACACCATTTGTAAATAAAACCAAATAAATCGTTATTCAGACTGTGATACATTCTTAAAACATAAAAGGTAATAGAAGCAGGGAACAATAGAACACTATAGCGTAAATTTATATTTACAAAAACAAAAACCTACGATTTTTTAGGATGATTTTTTATAATTCCAGCTGCAGAACCAACTTTCACAATGAATTACATAACACTGATGAAAGCAAGCGAGCGAACAGGTAGCAACAAGTTTCAAACATCATTTATGAGGGTTAGTTACGTACGAGTAGAAGTATGTTCTTAAGCTACTGCGATCATTTTAAATTGTGTTTCTGTAACTTAAGCTTTATTACCCGCACCTACCTTAGTCTAATTTATTTAAGAAGTGGTGAGAGTTTTTCTGAATGGTTCTCAGATATAATATTAAATCAGTCATAATGTGATCTTGAAGAGTTTGTTGTGGCTCATGTTAGAATGCCCAATTCTGAGTCGGGTTGTACTTCGCTGAGTTGTTAAAACGAACAAATATGAACTTTTTGAAATACAATTTATAATAGAAGAATAGATATGTCTTCAAGGCAACTTTCTTCTTTATTTTAGGTTGCTACCATCCGTCTACTTCTTAACAGTAACTATCGGAGAAAAACTAAATTTAGCTTTAAAGGTGAAAAGATATTATAGGATCAGCATATATCATCATATACGAGTACGTCAAAAAACAGATAAACTCTCCACCGAATAAGGAAATGTAAAGCATAATGATTCCCAAAAGCGCAGTGACACATAATTTTAATTTGATTTTTGTGTGAACTGAGCTGCTCAATTACTAGCTTAATCGAACTTACAAACTAACAAAACGGACGTGTGCGGAATCCATCTGCAGTCAGTTGTATTGAGAGATAAAAGCAAAGTCACCTACTACTTACTGCTCTGTGCTCTGCGGATACACGTTTTTTAATTGTTTTCGGCCCGCATAGAGACTGCTACCCTCAATTGAAATTTTTATTGGAGGAAAAGACAAATGTGCTCCCCGAGCCCATACAGATACACAAAAATAAACACCTACACTCCTCGACAACTAGTTGAGACACCCCCCCTGATTGCTGTGTTTCTAGATAATTTTGTTCCGTATGTACTGCAAAGTGGTTTGGACATAGTATAAATACTTTGGAAGTTCAGTTGCGGATTCCATTTGCAGTGTGACTTGTTAGTCAGTTTGAGTGGTTTGATTTGAAAGAAAGTATTTGAATAGGTCCTTGAAGCAAAAAAGTTAAAAATGGGATCTGGAAAGATGTAAATCAAACGGAGATCTAGCACATTAAAAAATGCAGCAAGAGGGATATTCAGTCAACAAAATTGCAAAACTTTGGAAGCGCAGTCGTACAGTTGTTTCAAACTATTTAAAAGTTCCAGAAAACTATATGAAAAGATTCGTGCCTGGACGGAAATATAGCCTGACACCAGCAGATCGACGATCCCTACTAAGAAAAGCGTGAACATTTTCGTTATTCGATTTCGAATGTGGACAGAAAATTAAGGACTTGCCAGCATGTGTTAGCTGAATATATTCAAAGAATATCTTCAAAGAAAGCATTTGAAAATAAAACGCGCTTTACTACAACGTCATCGAAACGCTCGTTTGACCTTTACCAGAAATCGTTTAAGATGGAAGAAGCATTGGAAAACTGTCATCTTCACCGATGAGAAACGCTTTTGCCTTAATGCACCTGACGGATTTAGTCATTATTTTCAACGAGCTGTTTCTAAGACAGAATATCATTCCAAAATAAGACTAATTTCCGCTACGTAAACGGAAGGATGAAACGTGAGGACTACCTTAAGATCTTAGACGAAGAGATCGCGAAAGTTTCATCCTGCAATAAGATAACGCAGGAATCCACTCAGCTCGGAAAGTGAAAAACTACTTCGAGCGTAAAAACGTTTGTGTTCTTCTCCAAACCTCAACATGGAGATATCTTTCCAGTGCTGTCTACAATTGAATCATCTAGCAGACCTTAAGACCCCATTAAACCTAAATGGTACAAAATCACACGAAAATTAATTAAAAAACTGTTTCAATGTGTTCCATCAAGAATTTTAGAGGTTGTAAGTAATGGGAAGGAAGGACTCATTACTACAAAAAAAAACCATTGCCATAAAACTCTAAATTTGGTTTTTATTTCAAAAGACCTCAGTCCTGCCTGAACCACTTACAGCGGGTAATTAGGGACAAATTGCAAATTCCAAAGAAATTAAAGGAAAAAAAGGATTAGAATTTTCTTAGAGATTTTTAATGATTACCTATCAGTAATATTTGCAGCACATACGAAACAAAATTATCGAGAAACACCCGAAATCACGGGATCTGAATAGTCTCCGAGTTGTTTTATTTGTTCGTAATAAAGGTTATGAACTCAGTTCCTAGTGAATTAAAATACTAAATCGAAAACTTTGACGGTGAAAATGTTGGTTGCTGGAAAGCACAGATACCGTCAATATTAATTGTGACAGTATGTCTGTGGGGAAGTTCCAGAACCTGTTTCAGCGGAAGCTGAAGGAAGCCAAGGCATTAGCCACGATGTTATTGTCTGTTAAAAGTTCACAGGTATTGCATATCATGAATTGCAGGACGTCAAAATCCGTCTGGAATAAACTGAAGAAAGTGGATGCACCATAAAGCACGGCATGAATGGCAACTCTTTTAAAAAAAGTTTTTCAACTTGAAAATGGCGGAAAATTCATCTATGATGAGTCATCTTAGTAATTTCTTGATGTGTTCGAAGAATTAAAAGAAGTTGATATTAAAATGCAAGATAAACGGGTAGCGATTATCCTTTTGTCGAGTTTACAAAAATTTGTTGTAGCCATAGACTCAAGGGACGGTGTACCTAATCCTCATGTACTTAAAACCAAGCTCATAGAAGAAGGACGGCGACCAGAAGTAGAACTCACACCAATGGGTTGCGAAGGGGATGGATCTGCAGTTTTCTCCAAACAAGTCAATCTCAACAACCGATGCAGAAAATCAGAAATGGAGTACAAAGCGCCCACGCACAGTCACACTCAACAAAATATCCTTAGGTTTTTGACAGTGGCTCAACTAGTCACATGAGTTGCGACAAAAGTATGTTAATTTCTCTATCTTCACATAAAGAAACAACAAGCAATCATCAAATACAATCAGAAGGCATCAGTGATGTATTAATCGAAACAAGTTCGATGCGGATATATGTATATAAGGTTTTCCAATAAGGACTTGACAACTTCTTTCTTAAATAAAACGCAAGCCATTTGAGATATTTATTATTGGCTTGAAGTACAATCAAAACATTTATGAATGAAACTCGACTTCATTCATATGGCCACCGAGGCCACGTTTGCAGCGGTTGTTTCTTTGGGCCCAATTTTCAACGAGTCGGCCGCTATTTCGCGTTCAATGTTGGCTCTGAGCTCTTCCAACGTTGTCGGCGTGTTGGTATAAACCAATAACTTAACGTAGCCCCACAGAAAATAGCCAAGCGGCGTTAAATCGCACGAACGAGGCGGCCAATCGACTGGCCCATTTCTTGAGATAACACCCTCACCATACTTACTCTTCAATAAATCGATTGTAGCGTGTGATGTGTGGCTTGTGGCATCATCCTGTTGTAACCACATGTCGTCCAAGTCCATATCTTCCAATTCTGGCCAAAAATAATCGGTGATCATGGCGCGATAACGCTGACCATTCATAGTATCGTGACGATCGTTATCGTCGACGAAAAAATATTATATAAACAGTTATTTTTTGTGGCTGAAGTGGTGATTCATGATGCACATGTGGATTTTCACCCGACCAATAACGCATATTTTGCTTATTGACGAACCCATTGAGCCAAAAATGAGCTTCGTCACTGAATATGATTTTGCGATGAAGTTCATCATCTTGGTGCATCTTCTCCAGAACACAATCGGAGAAGGTACGTCGCATCGGCTTCATTTCTTGAGTCAGCTTGATCTTGTATGGGTGTAAACCAATATCCTTACGCAAAATATGTCATAATGTGGTCTGAGCGATGCCGAATTCTTGAGAACGCCGTGGAATTGACTGATTTGGATCGTTTGCTACGGACGCCTGAACGGCAGAGATATTTTCGAGACCTCGACCAACCCATTGTCTTACTGACATGGCAACATCACAGAACGAATATGTAGACTCAAATTTTTGCACTAAACTTGTTAACGCTCTTAAAGTTGCAGTCACGGACTCCGAATTTCGGTAGAAAATTTTTATAATTTGCAGACGTTGCTCGTTAGTGTACTTTACCATGATGAAAATGTTGAGTTTACTGAATAAATTGACAGTGACAGTTTGATGATTAGTGAAAGAGTGCGTTCACAAATTAAATTCAAAGTTGTCAAGTCCCTATTGGAAAACCCTTTATTTACATTATATACTGGAAGTCACAGAGAATGCTCATACAGTAGTTTCTGACAAACATTTCGTGGTCATAAAGACAAACGGCCGCAAAATGACATTGAAGGCTATAAAGTACGGAAGTTTGTTCACATTTGAGAAAAAACAGTGTCTCTTTTCACGGTCGTATAATATGTTAATTGCCTATCGCTGTGGCATCAGATATTCGGTCACTTTAGTGTAAAAGATCTCAAGTTACTTAAATCCCATAATATGGTTTACGGACTGAGAATGATGAATAGTGAAAAACAATTGAATGGGTAAGCTTGCTTAAAAGCAAAAATTCACACATTGCCGTTTTCGAATAACAAGAGTCGAAGTAAAGACATACTCGACTTGGCGCATAGTGGTATTGGCAGACCAGTCAGAGTAGCTACTCCAACTGGATACAGGTACTTTTGTCTATTTGTCGAAGATTATAGCAGAAAGGCATTCATATATTTCGAAAGTAAAATTTTCAATGTTTTCAAGTGTTTTAAGGCACGGACAAAACGTAAAACATCTAGGAAAATTAAAATGTAAAACGTAAAATTATTCTTCGAATCAGGGTCAGTTATTGACAGGGATACTTGCAGAGCACTTACCCACACTCGCAGCAGAAGAATCCCATCCGCTATACACCTCATCCTGGACTTTCCCCTAACCAAAACAGCCAAGTTTACTCCAACACTTCCTCCTTGGTCTCTTCACAAAGATTCAGTTATCCTTGATATACAAGAACTTCGGAAGGACAGCACCAGCAACGCCATTTTTAAAGCGCGATTTTCCCAAATCTGTTGTTCTTTGAAAAACATAGGTTGGAACTTCATATATACAGATGGGTCCAAAACAGGTTTCAACACCGCTTTTGCAGTAGTAGCCCAGGACGGTTCTGTTCTTACACAAGGTAATGTACCTAATATCACTTCCATCTACACAACCGAAGCATTAGCCATACTGGAGGCCATTAAGATCAGTGTATTAAGAAAAGGGAAATGGGCGATCTGCTCTGATAGCTTATCAGTATTACGAGCCGTTGTCAACCCAAGAAACGACGCAGATGTAATAGCCAAAATCCGAAATATTCTTTCCAAAGCCAATAAAAAGTTAAAGCTTATCTGGACTCGGGGCCATGTAGGAATAAAAGGGAATGGATTAGCAGACGCCGCAGCTAACATGGCACTTAACAGTCCTACTTTCACATTTAACAGCTTTTCTCGGCTTGATTTAAAAAGGCACATTAATCAAATATGCCATAGCCAAAGAATAATTGACTGGGAACACTACAAGCATCATTACAGTCTTATCAACCCAACCAAAGTTAGGCCTATCTTGACGTTAGTAAACGCAACCTTAAGACTTTCATCCGACTACGCTTTGGTCACACAGCCCATACTCACCTACACCTACTCAAGAACGAACCTCCACCTATCTGCCCCAACTGCCTTAACACATTAAACATTGCTCACATATTAAGTACTTGCTTCCAATTAGGACACCCAAATTACAACAACAGTTGCGACCCCAACCTCATAGACATCTTAAAAGAACCAAACAAGTGGAATATTTTAAAAATAAAAGAATTTGTTAGCCGTTACAATTTAATTATATAAAAATGTATTTATTTCTTGGAGCCGAAAGCCGATGCTGCTAATTGCTCTTATCCTTAGTATTATTAACAATTTATAATTGTGTATTGATATCTTAATAAATAAATAAATAAATAAAATGCTTAGGACGGATAACGAGAGCGAATATCCTAGCAAATCCTTTTTAGAGTTTTGGGAATCCGAAAGCATTCAACGTCAGCTTACTGTGGGATACAAACCTCAATAGAATGATGTTTCGGAAAGAGCAATTAGGGCGGTTGTGGAAATGTCCATATGTTTGCTTATTAATTCCGGTCTTCCTGAAATGTTATGGGGAGAAGCGTGGACTTAACATGATAACCCCATACGAAGCTTGGTGCGGCAAAAAGCCATCTATGGACCAACTTCGGATTTTTTTTTCCAAAAGTTGTTATGATGTACAAAAAGCCTGGTAAATCGAAATTCAGTGTGAAGCGTATGAGTTGCTTAGTGACAAAATATGCGCTCGAAGGATTACATGGTATGTGAAACAAAATCCAAGAGAATTTATCCGGGCTATGACGTCAAGTTTTTAAAGAATGCTGAGGCAGACTTGCCGCTTAAAAACGCCAATAATTATGTAATCATTAAACTCCAAGAGACAGAAGATGTTATTGCTGTTGGTTAGAAAACGGTGACAGTTGATGAAGCCCTAACAACCTATTCTTGGTCGATGATAGTTGGAATCTAGTACACCTGGCCGAAAATCGGCGAGCTATAGACAATAAATGTATCGCTAACATCACGGGGGACTAAGAAGCAAGACTGGTAGCAAAAGGTTGCAGCAAAAAATTCGGTGTAAATTACGCCGATATGTACTCTTCTGTTGTCCGGTTCTTTTCGCTGCGGAATTCAATGTTCTCGTTCATCAAATGGTTGTCACGGCAGCATACTTAATTGGAGAGCTAAGAAGTATTCATGATCCAGTCAACACACTTTGCCGTAAAAGGCAGTAAGGGTAAGGTGTGCAAACTGAAGAACGCATTGCATGGACTGAAACAAAGTGGTCAAGAATGAAATTCCAAGTTGGACGAAACATTGAAAATAATGGATTTCTTCCCGTGTAATGCTGACTCGTTTAGATGCACATCAAATAAGAAGAATGAAGTCAGTGTCAAAGCAGTCTATGTGGATGATATTCTACTAGCATGCTCGAAATTGTTATCGAATATAAAGGATCACCTTAAAAAGGATGGCATGAGGATAACCAGTGGCGTCAATGGAAGGGATAGCATCTCACATCAACAGTTCATCCGTAATCTTGCGGAGAAGCAAAATATGGTACAGTCTCGGAAATGCAGGACGCCCTTAAACCCGGGACAGAGATTTTTAAAATGTAATGTGGAAAGATAGACAGGATAGCCTACCAATCGCTCATTGCGTCTTTGCTCTATTTGGGGTGTCAACACGGCCGTATATCCTATACTTCGTTAACAGGCTTTCACCGTTCAACGTGAATCCGCATCCTGGGCATTTTCCTGGAGCAAAACTTAAACTGTTTTATAGAAAGACTGGGGGACAACTAAATGGATTTGCTGATGCTGATTGGACTAGCAGCAGTAATGACAGGAGATCACATACGGAGTATGCTTCCGTGATTGGAATCAATAACGCGGCAATCACCCGGAAGCCGAAAAAGCAATCTACTATGGCCCTGAGTAGTAGAGAGGCCGAATACATATCCTTGTCTGCTGCGTCGAACCTGGGATTTAACGACCTTGTAAGCGACGTAAACTCGACGCAAAATCCAAGGAGTGCATGTTGCTGGAATATTTGTGTGAATCGAAGGCGTATTATATGTGTGTATTGTACATTTAGTTTAGGTAGGCTAAGGTTTATTTTAAGTTAGATACTAAGTTTTTATTAAAAATAAAAAATTATGTCCATATGCTAAGTTTTGTTAACAAATTTTTTTCTTAGCTTTAAGTATACAAAATAAATAGTTCTAAGAAAATGTAAATGAAGTCGAAAGACATAGTTATAAGAATTTAGAGTAGCTTAGAGTGCCTGTGTGGGGCCAGTAAGTTAGTGTAAGATTATTAAGTAATTGTAAGCTAGCATTTAAGCATTTTTTGTTAGAATGTAAGAGTTAGTGATTAAGTAAATAAAATGCATATAAAACTAAACTAGCAAAAGAAGCGTTTGCTGTACCAACAGTAGTAACATTTGTGTGACAGTGCTAGAGAAATAATTGTGAGCAGAAATGTTATATTTTTTGAGTCAGAAACAATTTCAACTTCAATTGACGAGAAGACAAGTGAATATAGTGCTTGTGATCAGCATTGTGTTGAAGTTGATGTACAATAACTAAAGTTAGAGTTTCAGTTTTCTGCGACGAATTAGCTATCAACGAGACTGAAGATCTAACCGAAGTTAATATACCAGCTGTCAGCAACAAGTCACTTCCTGACACATCTGAAAATCTAACTCAGGTTAATGTTCCAGTGATTCACGATGAATTGACTATCAACGATGCTGAAAATTCAACCAAAGTTAGTAGGTATTCCAGCATACAATGAAGCGGCAGAAAACGTAATACCAGTGGTCAACATTCGGACAACGATGTGCGAAAATCTGAACATATTGCTGGGCGCAGAATAAACCAGCCGGGCTTAAGTGCGAAATTTAAGTACACTGATCTTGAAACCGTAGCTGAGGCGGTGTCAGGTCCAGATTCTCATCTTTGGGTTGAGGTGAAGGAGAGTGAGTTCAGGTCTTTACAGGCGAATGACTCATGGGATCTTGTTCATCTCCCCAAATGTGAGAATCTTATTAAGATAAAGTAGGTTTTTAAGACAAAGAGAGAGAAGGGAGAAGCGATCATGTACAAAGCACGTCTGGTGTGCAAAGGATTTTCGCAAAAAAGGGGCGGCATAGACTATCATGAGACATTTTCCCTAGTGACACGATATACATTCATAAGATTTCTGATTGCTTTGGCCGTAAGATATGACTTGGATACCTGCCAAATGGATGCTGTTACGGCTTTCCTGAATGGAATATTGTGTTCTGCGTTCTGCGATAGTTCTGGTAAGATTTGTAAATTAATGAAATCAATCCTTGTATGGGCTTAAGCAGTCCAGTCGGGTCTGGAACGAGAAACTGAATCAAGTTTTGATGGGATTTGGTTTACATCGTTCTAACACAGATCAATTTGTTTATTACACCGTAAATGCTAATTTTTTCGAATGACAGTTGTGAAGAAATCAAATTAAAGCAGTCACTTTAGCTTCTTCGCTTCTTGGTATCAACATTAACCGCAACACCACTAAAGGGAAAATAACAATCGAGCAATCGCAGTACATTCTCAACATTCTAAATAGGTTTGGCATTAGTGATTGCAATCCTGTAAGTACACCAGTCGATTCCAATCAAAAATTTTTTGAAAAATGAGCTTATCAACGGTTGAAGAAAGGCAATTTATGTTTCAAGTACCATACATGGAGGCTGTGGGAAGTTTATTGTTTGCAGCTCAGACTACAAGGCCCAACATCAGTTACGTTGTGAATCTATTAAGCTGGTATTCAATAAACCCTGGCAGTGGCAGAGTACATTGGGTAGCTCTTAAGCGTGTGCTTCGCTACTTGAAAGACACATTTAACAAAAAAACTTGTTTATGGTGTTAACATCGAAGGTTTTTGCTATGTCGATTGGGCGGGCGATGAAGATGAAAGGAAATCTACATCTGGCTACATATTCATAATGCAAGGAGCACCGGTATCCTGGCCATCGAAACCGCAATCAACTATTTCTCTTTCGTCAACGGAATCTGAATGTCTTGCTGTCGTTATGGCGATCCAAAGGGCAATATGGCTGAAGCGTTTGGAATTAGAAATGTTTCTGGACTTATTGCACTGCGATAATGAAAGTGCTGTTCGATTCAAAAGAATCCATACTCACCTCGTACAAAACACATCGAGATCAAATCTAATTTTATACGGGAAAAAATTGAGAAGGAATTGGCCAAATTTGAATATATACCGACTCATGAAAATTTAGCTGACACCTTAACCAAAGGGTTGGTCAAAGTAAAACTTGATAATAATAATAGATTAATTAATCTTCATTGATCACTAGATGTTAAGTTAGTTTTTGAATGAGTTACAATATTAATATCTTAAATCTTGAATTTCTATTTTAAGTTATGATATGAAATAAATTTAAATAATTTATTCAGGGGAAGTATTTAAATAATTCACTGATCGAACAGACCTATTCTTATGTTCTATTTCATACTGTTCCTTTATTGCTTTTTCTTTCATCCTTATGTTAATAAAGGCAGTTCGTCTGTATACTCCAACTGGTGCGTTTCATTTATTTCATAGGCTCCACAGTATTTTTGCATTACAATAATTAGTGATACGGTGACGAAGGAATAAAACGGCTTAAAGTCATGCTTTACAATTTCCAACCAAAACCATACGTCCGCTCGATTAAAGTCAGTAAAATGGCGGTATCAAGTTGCTTAAATGCAGTACCGAAAGAGTACTACATGCAGATATTCACTTTTCACTGCGCAACCGCTGGGCTAGTCTTCTTCTAAGAAGATTTACAATCTTTTCAACAGAAACGGTTTTACTAGTTTTTAAGTGTTGATACGAGTATCTGTCCTATAAGCTTACTAGATACAGAGGATTCAGACGGAATACTACTTAGTCTTTCGTACTCTTCATGCTCGTATATAGATTTATTTTAATGCAGTTTCTCTTGTACAATGAACTAATTCAAGTTTTTCAACTCTTTGCGGAAAGACGAGTTATAAAGTTACCCTCTACATCACGAATGAAACCCTGACGGAGGAGGAACGAGTTCTCCATGGAGGTTCAGATCTTAGAAATTCCATCTGCATTCCGCTATGATGCTAGGGATCAGGCTGAATTCTTTTCCATGAAGCGGTAAACTAATTGATATTTGAGCCCCCGATCGAGGGCGTAGATGTTGAAACCCAATAAATTCTCAAAATCGATCGTTTACAGCGGCTTCTCTAAAGAAAGACCAATATTACGAGTACTTCAATCCAATGGAACATGAAAATGTCACGCAAATTTGATTCTCTACAGGGTAACGTTCTGAATAAAATTACTCTTAAAATGTAGCACCCTGTCCTCTCAGAATACATAGATGCTGGTATTTATTCAGCTCCAACTTCACTAAGCGTCGACTTTTGGCTCCCAACTTATTTCAGAGGTTTAGTAGTGGAAGTAGACTTCTCTGTTTTCGACGTTAGATAGATGTGATCTCATCGATTTAAGAATTTCAGGACAAAGACATATCTTTTAAGTTTATAGGACAGTGGAATTATTCTGACCTGATATGAAAAGATCGAAGATAATCAATACCAACCGCACTAAACGATGCTGGTTACCTGACAAGCTTTGGCATCCGAAGTATAAAAAAACAATGTAATATATTATTAGACTTTTAAAGTCAAAAATTTTGTTTTAACCCGGTTTCTGGTAAGTCTGGTAAGTCTTCAGAGAAGATTTGTTTACCCAAAGGATCCTTAAATTATAAGTTATTCAGAACAATCGGGCTAATTAACTTAATCTTAAGTGGAAGTAGAATCACAAACTTACGCCAGCACTATGGTCACACTATACTGCAACTCTAACCGAAGGGTTGTTCGCATTTTCTTATGGCTTTGTGTGCAAACGTGTATGTGTTTCTGTTTCGAAACCAAGGGTTGGTTAGGTTTGTTCAACATTCGACTTTGTTTGGGACTTTCACTGGGTTCGACTACCGGCTGGTAACCTTCAAACGACGCGCAATAAAACCAACAACACATCGACCCTCCACTTTAAGAACAGTGTCGGTCTTTTCTAATTGGGATGAGTGAGAATGGCTCATGGTCGTGGTTGTGGGTCGTAGCAAATTTCCTTCTTTAATGTAGCGCGTTGTTGTCGACGGTCTTTGTTTGTAGTCGTTGTCGTCGCCCTGCTCAGTGAAATCAACATCCAGTTGCAGTGCATCAGTTTCTGAGACTGTTTTAATGTTGGTTGGTGGAATTATGTTGTTGTTGTAGTTGTCGCTGTTCTGTGTTGTATAGAATGTATCCTTGTACGACCACGTGCGTCTTCCCCTATTGATATGAATGAAGTCCAGAAGGATTTTCTATTACAAAATTTTCACCCCATGAAATGTGTAAAAGTGTGCATGTGTGCAAGTGTGCGAGGACTCATTTTTTACTTCAATACCAGGATACAACAAAGAGATATAAAAGTGCGGAACATTAGATTTGTGTTTTGGGAGTCTTTTTGCGTTCATGTATCGCGCAGATAAAGTGAAGATGGAAAATGCAAGGTTGAGGAAGACAAATGTTATTTTTTGACACGATCTAACGAGTGTGAAATCCGGCCATAATAACACAGTGGCGTGCGAGCGTAAAGTAACTGTTGGGTTAACATGCTTGCTAACACTGTCTGAAGGTATCTCCGTTTAAAACTCAATGAGAGCACATATGTCACAATGAAGCAATAGCTGGTGTATTTATGCTATAAAATTCTGAAGAAGACTTTAGTTAGAAGAGGAGAGACAAACACCGACTTCACAGGAGGACAAAGAAGGGGCATGAGAAGCACGCGAAATTGAAAGATGCTACTCTAGGAATGCGATTAGGAAGTTTTGCCAAAAGGCAAAAAAAAAAAAGTGCCACGGACACGAACCCCGAACTGAACAAAGGAACATAGCAGTTGTGTCACCGTCGATGCTGAGGATTTAGAAAGAACATTTCTGTAGACTTTATATAACGATGACGACGAAACAAATACAGCTGTCAGGCAGAATGAACCTTTCAACCTGGACGATGAAGACCAGCAATTCCGTCCACCCGTACTGCCATATCTAAGCTAAAGATAGCCTGACTGACGAGGTTGGTAAAGAGCATACACCAACTCAGTATGCCCGGTGAATGGAACCTCAGCATTGCTTGTTCGATCCTTACGAAAGGAGACCCTCTGTGTTGCGAAAACTACAGAGGCATTAGGCTTCTTAACATCGTCAGGTCGGTAAGAACCCACAGAGACTTTTGGCGAGACCAAGAATCTGCGCTGTCATGCGATTTCATTAACATCATTCTTGAAATAATAGTGCAAGACTCAAGCACCAAACAAGAATCACATTTTTTCAAAAGTCCATCCCACGAAGAAAGCAGCGTGATGTGTGTGGCGCTTTTGGAAGTATTCAGATTGAAGATGAAGCAAAAAAAGTATATGCGGTCAATAAGAAGTGACACCCAACACCGATATCTCGGAGAGAACGTCATTCTCGTTACATATAACTTTGAGGTAGTTAAGAACTTTGACTATTTAAGCTCCGCTATCAATTCAGACAACGACACCAGTGCTAAGATCAAATGAGGAATAATTCTTGCCAATCGCTGCTTCTCTGGGCTAAGAAGAAAGAATAAATGTGACCCTACAAAGACCCTAATAATCCCTGTCCTGTCCAATGCGCAAAGGCATGGGCGTTATCAAAAATGGATGACGGTGCTATTAGTTGCTTTGAATAGAAAATTTTTCGAGTGATTTTCGGTCCCATCTGTATATACGTTGAGGGGAGGAAGAGATACAACGATGAATTGTAAGGGGTTTACAGCGACATCGACTTAGCCAGAAGAGTGAAGGTCCAATGAAACATTTTCAGACCCGCACCGAGAGGCAGCTTTATTTATAGAAGCCCCAAACTGGACAGCAATTCAACTTTTAACGAGTTTGATGTGCTGTCTGACTCCATTCAAAGAATTGTATCCCTGAATCTCATACTGAAATCGTTATTACGGGCGATTTCAATATATACAATTCTGGGTGGCTTCGACATTCTGGACAGACAACACCCGAAGGACGGTGTGTTGAGATCTTCGCTGCGGAAAACAACCTAACGCAGCTTGTAAATGAGCCCACGCGAATACCAGACGTTGATAGTCATTCCGCCAACACTGTGGACTTGTTTTTAACTTCTCACCCTCATAAGTACACCATTGATGTGCACCTCTAGGCTCGTCGGACCATTGTGTCATATCAGCTAATTTCTCGTACACCGACCACACAGTTAGAGAAAAAATTCCTAAAAGAACCGTATGGCAATACGAGAAAGCCAATTGTAGCGGTCTTAACAGCTTCTCTAGGAATTTTAACTGGTCGTTATGTTTCCTCGATAACGACGTGGCTGCCGCCGCTGATATGATTACAGACACCATTCTCTTTGGAATGAGATCCTTTATTCCTCATCGGATAAAAAGTATCAAACCAAAAGAAAAGACATGGTGCGACTCCAGCTGTAAAGAGGCCGTCAGGGTTAGAGAACTATTTTTTCGGTCCTTCAAGACCAACCCGACAGAGGAAAACCGAAAAAAGTTCAAACGAGCGAGAAATTCCAATACGACCAAAAACTGTGGCAAAAAATACTGCAATGTCCCAAAGGCAGTAACAATTTTTGGTCGTTCGTCAAAAACATTAGAAATTCCGCCTCATCCTCCATCCCAACGGTCATTTACAATGACATTCCAGCTGTCAGCTCTTTGGATAAGGCAAATCTGCTTGCTGCACACTTTGCGGTCAGCTCAACACTCCCAAATTGTGCTTTGTCTCCGCCTACACTTGAGTGCGTCGAATCTTCAATGGGACGAATCTACTTTCGCACTCGTGTAGTAGCAAGAGTACTTAAAGAGCTCAACATACATAAATCCGCTGGTCCAGATGGTATACCTCCCCTTCTTCTGAAGAGGTGTTCTTTCTCGCAAAACCACTGCGTAAGCTTTTTCATCAATCCTACTCTTTCCCGAGCAGATGGAAAACAGCATTTGTCCAGCCCGTCCCTAAAAAAGGCGAATCATCTTCTCTCTCCTCCTACAGACCCATTGCACTTACGTCCCTTCTTTCCAAGGTCATGGAAACGCTGATAAATCGTCAGCTCATGAAATATCTCGAAACGCGAAAACTTTTCAATGACCGGCAATATGGTTTTCGTAGCAACAGGTCCACTGGTGATTTGATGCCATGTCTCACCGAAAAGTGGAACCAAAGCGTACATCAATCTGGCGAAAGCAATATAGTTGCACTTGATATTTCTAAAGCATTTGACAGAGTTTGGCATCAGGCTCTTTTGTCGAAAATGCGTGCATTTGGGATCGACGACTCTCTTCTTCAATGGATTAGAAATTACTTTTCGGAACGCTCAATTCAAGTTGTCTTGGACGGTTTCAAGTCTGATATTCACAAAATAAATGCTGGTGTGCCCCAGGGCTTTGCTCTGTCTCCGACACTCTTTTTAATATTCATTAATGATTTCTTGTCTGCTACTTCTAATCCAATATATTCCTTTGCTGGTGACAGTACTCTCTGCTTTTCATATTCGTTTCCGGACTCACGGAAGCCAATATCTTTCGGTCCAATTTCGGTGCGCAAACCTTACGATTTCATTTTGCAATATAAAATCTAAAGGCCTAATAAGCCGATAGAACAGCACACTGCTGAGTTCGCTGTAAAATATAATTGAAATTAATAAGGCAGACTTTTCGAATAGCGCACCTAAAGTATTGTGTGAACGCCTGAAACTTGTTCGAGTAATATCCAGTTCCGATCGTTTAAACGGAATTTAAAGAATAGAACAACAAATTCAGGGGACTAGAGCGAAGTTGATCTCGATAGAATAATCCAAATTCGTCGATTCGACGGCTGGAACATGTTAACTCTTTTGTTTGTCAAATTATCAAGACTATCCTGGAGCTCACTTAAGTGAAACGGTGTGTACAATTGATGGTGGTTAATGAGGCTTCTCTATTAAAGACAAGAGGCAGATGCTACTGCTTTAAAATGATTCGTGTTTCTAAATGATCTTTGTAGTGATCTCCAATTTTAGTCTACATCACTGAAATCTCAAGTGATTTGTTGAAGTGTCAAAGCTGAAACAGAAAACTGTTGTGAGGTTTCTGAGTGTCGCAATTTCGATAGGAATAGCGTCTTTCGCTAAAACTGGCCCTCGATCCGATTTCATGGTGAGTTTAAAGTTGATTGTCATTATTAACTTCAGCAACCACAATAGTTGTCATCAAGACGCAGTGTTTTCTGAAATATCTTCCAAAACTGTTGTGTTTATCTTTTCCGCCTAACAACATATCAGACTGCCTTTAAAATGTTCCAATTTTGTCAGGAATTCCAAAGAATAAGTCGGAAACGAAGTCTAAAGAATTTACGTGATTTCAGTCAAAAATCGATCCCTTACTTAGAGAATGACGGCCGCCACTGACATTTGTTAAAAATCAACCCAAATCGCTTTGATTCCACCCTTAACAGATTCGGTTAGTTAAAAAAAGGCACTCATACAGTTGTATACACAGTTTCAGTTTATTTATATACATAAGTTTGTCCATGTACCTATTGATATACTGACAAGAATACATACTACATGTGTACATATACTTGTGCCTATACAAAGAATTACAAACCAATAAATAACGAACATGTTAAACATTAATAAAGGGGTGCTCTCTGCTATCCATACGTCCAAATTTGCCTTCCAAAATTAGAAAACCTGAAAAACCATCCGCAAACACGGTCTCTTGGCGACAGGATGCTCTTGAAACCGTTACCTAACAAACCGACACTCCCACCCCCAAAAATGCACTACCCAATACGACAAGGGTGGCATCAGTTCCATACAAGGTAAAAAATAATTTCTTCCAGTGAATTCCGAACAACCAACCCCTTCTTAGTCGAAAACGGGCATTATTGAGCTTGGGGTGTTTTCGTCGTTTAAATTTTATAAACAAAGCCGTTTATTAACCGGGGACGCACTCGCATTTCTTTGGGAACGTGTAATACCGCCAAAATTCTTGGTAGATACGAGTATACCTCCCTTCTTCATCTCAGAAAACAAGACTAGAGATTAGGGTAGGTTGTGATGGAAACAACGTTCGAAATCTTACGAACAAAAAGATATCATATTCCAAGTGCATAGGGGTTCGAATGAAAATAATTAGAATGTTAAAACGAAGGGAAGGGAGAACGTTTGTAAAATGCTCAAGGCCTGTAAAAGATGCTTCGCACAAATGATTTAACTTATGCATATGTATTTGCGAGTATTGAAAATGCGTGGCACTTACCAGGGGCATAGTTCTTTAATATTCCCCAAGGGACCACACCAGATTACGGCACCAAATTTGAGGCATAGAACAAAAAAAAACCAACCCCTTTTCCGATACAATATTACAATCCATCAGCAACCCCAAAAGTCTTGACTGAAGAGGTTTCCTCTTATTGTGCAATGTTTTGCAAATTTCCTGGTTTTATTCCGAAAAGGGAAATTTCATTATATCTGACAAGTTTTTGGGAAAAAAAGCAACCCAACACAGGGGTGGATTTATTGAAGGACTTACGAATACCGATGAGCTACGAGTATCAGACTGATTTCTTGGGTCGACAACAATAGGAGAAGAGTTATTAAATTTTGCCAATGCTTGATTTGATTTAATTCAATTTGCAGTGCATCGGCGTTGATATTGTCGGCGCCAGCTGGTGTAAGGGAATTTCATAGCCCCTTCGGGATAAATGGGAGCCGCCCTATTTTAATCGAATGCTTATTGCTTGCAGGAGTGCCAGTTCGATAATTGAGTTACAGAGATTAAGTTGTTTGCCGGAAGGTAACCTGATTTTCAGTGAAAGGGGATTGTTGACACAATTACCCGTTCTTGGGTGATTCGATGAGGATACAGATATGTACATATGAAAGTACATAAAGGAGTCTTTAATCCAATGATAATTACTTACTTGAGAAATTGTAATTAGCAATTTGTTCATGGTGGACAATGCATTTATAAGGGTTTATACAGGCACGTTAGTTAGTCTCCAAGTTTACTTTAGTTAGTATTGTTTTGGATAAGCGAAATAAAAAGAAGTCACGCACCGTATATTTTATTTAATTTTTCAACATACGAGGATGTCATGGGGAAATATTTCTTCTTGTAAAGTTTTTTATTATTTCCGTTGGAGCACTTCTTCAGCATCATATGTCAACGATATTTTTACATTATTTTCTAATCTTGAATTGTTAATTTTAAATTGTGAATTATTAGAAATCGTTATTGTACTAAATTTCGTTCATTTTTGAATTTGGCGTCTACAAATTTCGAGCCGCCATATTTTTGGTAATTAATTTTCTTAAACATTTATACCAATTGTAATATTATAAATACCAATAGAAGCTAAGTTTTTTCTCTGTCTTGTACGACCAACTCGCTGACACACTCGTTTTTTTTACCATTGCTCGTTGTCCGCTGCTGCAGCATTGGTTGTATCGTTGCGTGTAACAAATTTTAATTCGAGGTACTTCGTCTTAATACAACCAAAAGAGGCCCAGAGAATCCACAATTCTCGTTTGTTTTGGTGTGAATTTCTCTACGAAAAATTTTTTTTCACTGAGCGGTCAGTCATGCTGATCGTACATTTTTGGCGCCCAACGTGGGCCATTTTTCGGGTTAAAAAAATAAAAATATATGCTAAAAACTTGAAGTGAACATATTAAAAAAGAAGTCAGTGTGACAGCGAGTCGCGATCGCTTATCGGCTTGTACGAAGACAGGAAATTATGCAAAGTGCAAGTGATGGCCAGCAGCTGCGTTCAGACCATAACAGGAAACAGCCAAATAAAACCAGATTGGCCGTTGATAGTTACGCAAAGATCATGCGCATTTTGTATAGAAATCAACCATCTAATTTGCAGTTGTTCTACTTTTAGCAGACTCCCTGTATCCGATCGCTTTGTAAACGTTGAGAAGCTATTTCTTTGTTTAAACTGTTTATGTAAGGGTCACACTGTGTCTAAATGTACATCAACATATCTGTGTAGAATATGTAAACAAGCACACCATAGTTTGCTCCATTGAAATTAACAACAGCCTACAATAACCTCGGAAAATAGTCAAACATCTACAAGCTCTGCAGCTTCCCATTCTGCGTTTGAAAAGAAATCCGCTTATAGGACAGTACAGGTAATTCTAGTTACTGCCTTGGTTTTGGTCAAGGATAGCTTTGGAGGTTTCCAAATAGGGCGCGTGTTATTGGATTCTGGCTCACAAGTTAGTTTTATAAAGGAGCGCTTCGCCAATTCCCTAAATTTGCATAGGCAAAGAAAAAATGTGGACTCCACATTTTGGTGGACTCATCATTCTTCACAACGCTAAGCTGACATTTGAAGAACTCTCAACGGCACTGGTCGAAATCGAAGCCGCGATGAATTCCCGGCCAATATCTTCGCTATCGACCGATCCCAATGATTTGGAGGCTTTGACTTTAGCAGCGCCTGTGGCCATTCCCGAAACACTAAATGACGTATCTGATATTAGTTACCTGCAACAATGGTGTCGTATGAACGCTGTTAAAACTCATTTTTGGAAGCGCTGGTCAGACGAATACATCAACAAACTTCAACAACGGCCGAAGTGGTCAACCCCTCAACAGAATCTTGAAGCTGACGCAATTGTCATCGTCTATGAAGATAACCTTCCTCCCCAGAAGTGATTGCTTGGCAGAGTCATCAGAACCATCCCCCGTAATGGTGTCAAGGTGAGACTTGCTGACATATGGACGACAATAGGCGTTATAAGACGTCCAATTCGCAATCTTGCCGTTCTTCCTGTTTGAAAGGGACCTTAAAATGGGGGCGGAATATTGGAGCACTTCATCAGTGTCATATGCCAACGATATTTTTACATTATTTTGTATCGTTGCGTGTAACAAATTCTAATTCGAGGCACTTCGTCCTAATACAACCCAAAAAGCTAAGAATGGAATTACGAGTAAGTAGCAGAGTCCTTTTTCGAGCAACTTAAGTGATTTTATGGAATTTAGAAAAAATCTTCATAGAACTTGAATAGAGGGTACAAAACATCAACGAACTGTATAGTGACACCAACCTAGCCATAGGAGTTAAGATACAACAACAGCTACAGTGCGCTAGGATATATAAAACCGATGAACCACAATGTCCCGACTCAAATAATCTTCGAAATCTTCGTCAGAGGGAGGAGTCCGCAGGGAAGGACGTCCATTTAAGGAAAGGAAGTGAGTCATGAAAAGTAAACCTACTTAGCTCAGCACAAGATGGGTAGAAAGACTTCTTGTTATTGTAAATTCAGCTTGGCAAGACTTCTTTAACAAGTATTAAATCAATATTTATTTATCGGACATTTATTTAAACCTCCGATTCAAACCATGTCAAACGAAACGAATATCAACCCAACGTAATCAAACATTTAACTAATCTCACCTGTTGCTTGGTATCTTGTACTAGAGGAACGGTCAGAAAAAATGGTTTAGAACATTTGCATTGTCTGACTAAGGTAAAACAGCTAAATTAGAAATCTTCCAAATAGGCATGTTTCCAATACAAGGCCAAATCAACTTATGTAACTCTTCCGGTCCTGGCAACTTACAGAATATTCTCCTGCTCAGATATATTCAAATTTTAGACCCTCCGACAAGTAAGTGGACGGGCATAAAAGTTAACGAGTCAAGTAAAGTCATAGGATTAGTGGCATTACTATTACTTATTATGTAGTTGCTTAAGCCACAGAGAAAAAATAATTTCGGGTTCCTAATGGGCTGATCACCTTTTAAATTCGGGTCGAAGATTACGAGGATAGATACAATAGTTTCAAGAAATCTGTTACTAATCTAGATAAATCACAGGCAGATATTTTATTACATGGTAAAAGCGTCACTATTCAACAAGAATGCTTAAACTGAAGCAGATTAATCTTCATTATTAGAAGGAAGTCTTCGTCATCCATGTAAAAAATATGGCTTAGAATTAGCGAAAAATATCAGAAGAACGAGGATAAGGAAGAGCTTACTAAGCATCATGGTGTCTACGCCTCGATCAGTAACAAATTGGGAAACTACGAATTCGGAACTGAGTAAAATAGCTTCCTCTTGGTGTATGAAAACGCTATGAACAGAACTCGACACCAATTGCGTCTCAGATTTGGAACTGGGAGGGCAAATAGAGAGTTATTCAAAAACGATTCCAGAAGATACAATTTAGAAACATAGAAATCTATTGCGTTTTCGGTGGGAATACAAGTATAAGTAATTAAAAAACCCAGAAAAAAAAAATGTTATATAAAGTGACCGATATTTAAGCAAAAAAACCACAGATCTTTCGTAGTGAATATCACCTTTCGGCATAGACATATAGTATTCAGAATCGTCAAAGGATTTATCGATGGTGCCAATGAAAATCGCCACAGCTCATATAATAAGATAATAAGGGCAATAAGGAGTTGCTTTCCACACAGATATCTAAAATATGTTGTCATAATATGTGTTAACAACCCTGCGTAAGGAGTGTTTGTCAGCCAAATGAGTAGTTACCACCCTCAACTCAGAGATGGAGCTACATTGAGACAAGACGGTGCTGTCAAATTGACACACGTTTCCGGCTTTCTTTTTATTGGCAGCAGCGAGCACGTGGACGCAAACTAAGAACTATTAAGACTTATATATTATATTAAGATTAAAGTAGCATTTGTAAAGGGAAACATATGTAAGAAAAATTTGTATATTAATGAATTGTATTACATATTTTAATAAAGATTTGTAACTCACCCTTTTCTAGCACTAAACTGTGGCCTTTTATTGAACAGGGTATTTAACAAATTCCCGCTGTCGCTAATCCGCGACAACAATATGAAAGAAGTTTAAATTGATTCTAATTATACCAGTGCATTGTTAAACTGAATCACATTTTATTACTGTTCATCCGAAAGCTCTAACTACTCATACCTCCCACACTTAGGGATTAATGGACTTTTATGTATCTAATCGTTCAATTAATAAAATACAAATAATTCACCATATTCTCGGATTCGCAGAGCCGATATTTATGATGGCATGACCATTCTGTTGGGTTACAATAACCTCCATAAGGGGCCGCCTCATTAAAAAGTTAAAGCTTAGATTCTTCACTACTTGATGAAAACTGAACATAAGTGTCACGCCAATAATTCCCCCAAAGATCACAATATATTATATCGCCTGCGTGGTGATTAATCGGAATACTGTTGAGTGTCCTATAACTTGGATTAGGCCAGCAGCGCAACGATCAAGTTCGTAGCGAAGTGCTTGGCTTACTTCCTAGTAGTGGTCCCCAGTAACTGCATGAGTATGGCAAGACCATGCCTGGCCAGTAGAATTATACCAGCCTACGCCAGGACTCAAAATATGTGACGAAAAAATGCATTCACTATTGACGACTCTCGTAAAGGACAACGACCTTTGGATCTGCACGTATGATGTTCGGACTCTTAACACGTCACGTGCAGCCGAACAATTAGCAGAGGTCCTCGACTGTTATCACGCAAGTGCAATGGGATGAGCCAAATATAAGGAGGATGAACACTTCTGATATACATACGAGTATACTATGGTGAGTATTACACGAAAAACTACAGAGCTTATCCGAATTCGGATTTGATATATGCGGCAGACTTAGGCAAGAAGTCTCACGGCTCCGACACGTGAGCAAGCATCTTATGATAACCCGTATCAAGGCTAAATTCGCTAACATGAGTCTAATATGCGCCCATATGGCTCTACGGAAGACAAGGACGTCGCCACCAGGAAATATTTCTACGAGCTCCTTCACAAGACATATGCGCAATCTCCAAAATATGCCAGGATAGGAAAGGAGGATATATTTAGTAGGACAGTTGGTAAGCATAGCCTACACGACACCACTTACTCGTCTGGCAACGAACTTAGGCTTATTGACAGTGGCAACGCTGCCGACGTGCCATCAGAGACGCCGCAACTAATGTGCTGGGTTTCATCCGACCACCACCAAGAAATTCTTGGTTTGATGAAAAATGCCGGCAAGCACATGCATCTAAACAACAAACGTACAAAGTGGAGCTGCAACAAAGGACGAGAACTTCTCGTGAGTTTTACGAGCAGAAGAGACGGGGAGAAAAAAACGCGCGATCGAAGATATTGAGATTTTGTACTCCAGGAATAACATACGGAAGTTTTACCAACAGATAAAAAGAATGTTAAGGCTAGAAAACCGGAAGACGAAGTAGAGTCACAGTAGGAGTTGAGAATATTTAAAAACCTTTTTTGCAGACTGTATAACGGCGAATATCCCACCGTCAGGCAGAATACACCATTTAACTTAGACGATGATAGCCAAAACTTCCGTCCAGCTGACCAAAAGTTTAACAAATCAGCTCAGTCGTTTCGAGAGAAAAACTATGCGGTCCAGTTTGCGTAAACGGGCTTTGGAGGAGAAAATTCAACGACGAACTATAAGAGCTGTACAGCGACATCGACCTAGTCATAAAACTGCGCATTAGTCGACTGAGATCGCTAGGGCATGTAGAGCGAATGGACATCACCGCTTCGGTCTGCAGAGTCTTCGACTCTAACGCGGAGGGACAACGCAGTAGAGGATGACCTCTCCTTAGGTAGCGCGCACAAGTAGAAACGACCTCAACCGATTCGGATGTACAACTGAAGGCAGTTAGCTAAAGGCCGGAATAACTGGATAAGACTAACCCCGAGATGTAGCGCCACCTAAGTACGTAAACAAGTAATATTCTAGAAGAATCCAGAAGCCAGATACAAGCCTGGGACACAGTGAAGACAAAAAAAGTCTCGAGAAATTTTATATTCGCTAATATGTCACGGAATGAAGACGATAAAACATCTGAGCTTGGACTTCCGTAATAGCGTTAGCGGAACAGGCTTACATTTCCTCTCTTGCCCTCTCTTGAAGCAAATTACATCCTTGGCGGTCTATCAAAATGTTTTGTCAAACTAGTTAGTAAATTCGGGACCACAAGTGAACTCGAATCGATATAGATACAGATCGCAGTGATAAGGGCACTACGCCCCATCTCTTAATGCAATCTAATCGATTCAAAATTATCTAGGCTGGAGGTAAACTAAGAAAATTAGTAGCGCTAATCAGAAACGTCCCAACTACAGTTCTAACAATATTTTACAAGTCGTATGAGTTACACTTACTTACTCGTACAACTTGACAACATAGAGTGCCGCAAATGAGGATAACCTTTCCGTTAAAACAGTAGGAACGTTCACGCTACTACCAAAGAGCATAACAGGGATGTAGCTTTAAGCAACTCCCAGTGAATAGTTAGCACTTTGTAATAGTGTTAAACCGAATGGTTTAAGCTTTGCGGAGTAAGCTCCCGTTGTAGATATCCGGACACAATTGCGCGTAGATCTTCCCGACACCTATGCCCTACGAGGGGTGAAATTAATAGAAAGATAGAGATCGCAGTAGTGAAAACCTGATTTTTCTTAAGTTGAAACCTACCAAATTGTAAAACCTTCAGAAGAGAGATATTTGTCCACATACTCTTAACTCTTGCCCTAAACTGGAAACAGCTGCCATGAAGAACTTCTTAAGGTCCCTGACTTGTAGCACAACATATGTATATCCTTCTGATTCCTTGTTTAAAACGGAATGGTAGACAACAAGACTGGTGATGAACTCTATTGGAGAGGCTCTGCCTTAAATATTTATAATAAGCTACGTCAAAATGCAAATACAGCAGTCACGAGGAACGTCATGAAGATACTTAACTTAACTTTTGACCAGCAGATCCCTGCATATCTTGAAATCTCCGTCTTAATGTGTCGTATATACCACGTGTACACATAATCTGCTTCTACAAAGGAAATGAATCCCCATTCATTTAAATGCATCTTATAAGTCATAAGAAATATCCGTCACTCCATAACAGTTAACGATAAAAATCTTAAACAATTTCTCTTACAGATCAGCAGAATAAGAACGAAAAAAAAAACAAGTTAACTCTTATTTAATGTTATGTTTACCAAGGCACTCCTTAGCTCCCATCAAATGTGCCACTTATTCTTGAAAAACTATGTACAGATACATTCACTTGAACAAATTAAAATGAAAAAAAAAAAAATCTCGTTTTATCGAGGAAATCTAATGCCCGCCAATTCTGGTGCTGAAGCACCACATCTTTGCGTAAATACGAATAGTTGCTCTACTCTAGGTACAATCGAAGCATTTGGCACATCCCTTTGAGGATGACTGTGCGAATGTATAAAAGCAGATGTTGCTGTTCCTGTGCCCAGGCATGTCCAAAGAAGAATGTTTCTTGGTAATAATCATAATATTAATATCCGGAGACGGAGTGTACTGTGGCGAACTGCAAATGGCCGTAAGAAAAGCGAGAGAGAGAATAGTCAGTTTGCAGGTCGTTCTGCATCTGGTGTTTGTTGGATGTTGGTAAATTATTATTTTTCAAACACGGGGTTTATTTTTAGCTCCCCTTGTTTGGATAGTTTCTAAGGGCATCGTACGGAAGACTAACTCGATTCTTTGGAGAAATGCTGAGGTATTTTCTAATATTGATTATTTGGTTTATTTAAATTCCAGATACGCATCCGAATTCCGAACATAAAATGTCTGTATTTCGTTAACATTTGAAGCAAAATCTTATTCTCTTGGTGAAGTTATTCACCAGATGGTCATTTATTCACATCATTTACCATTTGAAAGTTTTTCTTGGGAAATGTAAAACTGCCCTCATGGACAGTACAACTGAGACTGATGATTTTAAAGCTGACAGGTTCGCGAAATTGGTGGAATGGAATTCAAAGTTACTTCTAATGAGGCCTTCATTCCCAATCACCAAATATGACTTAGCTCTGTGCAGAATAATAAAAATAAAGCCCTCTGTGAAAAAATACTACTTTTTAAAATATAAATAAAATAACATAACATATATAATATACAATTTTAAAGTTTTAAAAATTTGACTAATTAAAAGAAGAAAATCTGTGTTTTACTAAAGATTTTTAATACAAGCTTAAAAGTGTAGCAAATTTGACAGCTGAAAGCGTACTTATGCTCAGTATGATTTGTTATTTTACCGTAAATGTCATAAGCCAGAACAGCGCTTGCAAATTTTTTCTCGGAAATTGTGATTCAGTTTGGAAACTCTATGCAACTCCGTTGGAGCTGCGTCGATCCACTTTATTGAAGAGCTTACAAAATCCATCTCGTAGGGGATTGAATGGAGTAAAAAGGCGATCGGTCTTGATTATCAGTTACTACAAAATTTTGATTAGAGATGAGACTTATTTTTTGTTGAATGGCTACGTTAAAAAGTAAAATTGCCGCATTTTGAGTTAAGAAAATCCACAAGTCATTGTTGAGATGCCAATACATCAATAAAAATTCACTATTTGTTGCCAGCCAGAACATTACTATCAATAGAAAACGCTATAGATCCATGATTACGGACCTTTTCCTGCCCCAATTGAATAGCATTAATTTGGAAGCACTGTGATCGACGACTATGAAGCCAATATTCGCCACGTCATTATCGATAAACGGCGTCAGCTGCTCAAAAAAGTGGACGAAAACTGGACTGGGCCAGATTGTGCTTTATTCGAGCCAGCTGCGGAGCTTATATGCCCAAAATCATATTTAAGCACTAATGGCATACAATTAGGCTTGCAACAAAATCAATGTAATACCCATTATCATGATTTGTATGTGTTTTATTTCATTCTAACATTCTATATATATAATAAAAAAAAGCACCCGCCTACCTTCGATTCACAAATTTACGTAAACTACTCGTATTTTCGAATTTGAATATGCCGTAGCGTATTCACTGAGCAAAGGCAAGTCACTCTAATCTAATCAAAAATCCTGATACCTATATACATCTTTTGACGGACATATTTGATATAAAGCTTAGAACTTCAAACGATGCAATTGGAATTTAAAAAAAATCGGATGAACCTTAGTGCAATACATTATACTTAAAAAATGGTATCTTAATCGTGTATTTATGCAGCTTGGGACAGATTCGATCGCATCTAGCCTGAATGGCACACGTATGACCTTGTATGACATTGGCTTACAACATTCTGTAAGTTTTTAATATAATTTTAATTTTAATTTGGTAGGGGCTGAGGCCCCCATTTATTTGGCTTAATACAAGCTTAATCTATTTTAAAAACTGGGACTTGCTAAAAAAAGTTAAGAGTTAGGAGCCAAGGGAATGGTGGAGGAGACCTAGTTTGGGATGAGAAGGGCTCAGGTTGAAATCAAAAATGGAGGAGTTTGAGTTTACCTTTCGGAGCATTCGGTAGGTTGGTTCGTTGAAACCATAAGAGGTGCGATGTTAATGGAATATAGAAGAGACGAGGACAGGTAATATATAGGGTTTTCCAATAAGAACTTGACAACTTTTTTCTAAATAAAACGCAAACCATTTGAGATATTTCAAAAACTTTATTATCGGATTGAAGTACAATCAAAACATTTATGAATGAAACTCGACTTCGTTCATATGGTCAACGCGGGAACGTTTGCAGCGGTCGATTCACTGGACCCAATTTTCAACGACTCGGCGACACATTTCGGCCGAAACGGCCGCTTTTCGCGTTCAATGTTGGCTCTGAGCTCTTCCAACGTCGTCGGCGTGTTGCCATAAGCCAATGACTTAACGTAGCCGCACAGAAAATAGCCAAGCGGCGTTAAATCGCACGAACGAAGCTGCCAATCGAGTGGCCCATTTCTTGAAATAACACGCTCACCATACTTACTCTTCAATAAATCGATTGTAGCGTTTGCTGTGTGACTTGTGGCACCATCCTGTTGAAACCACATGTCGTCCAAGTCCATATCTTCCAATTCGGGCCAAAAACAATCGGTGTCATGGCGCGATAACGCTGACCATTCACAGTAACCTGACGATCGTTATTGTCGACGAAAAAATATGGCCCAATAACGCCGCCGGCATGCAAACCGCACCAAACAGTTATTTTTTGTGGCTGAAGTGGTGATTCATGATGCACATGTGGATTTTCACCCGACCAATAACGCATATTTTGCTTATTGACGAACCCATTGAGCCAAAAATGAGCTTCGTCACTGAGGATGATTGTGCGATGAAATTCATCATCTTGGCGCATCTTCTCCAGAACCCAATCTGAGAACGTACGTCGCTTCAAATGGTCCATTGGCTTCAATTCTTGAGTCAGCTTGATCTTGTATGGGTGTAAACCAAGATCCTTAATGTGGTCTGAGCGATGCCCAATTCTTGAGAACGCCGTGGAATTGACTGATTTGGATCGTTTGCTACGGACGCCTGAACGGCAGCGATATTTTCGACACTTCGATCAACCCGTTGTCTCACTGACACGGCAACACAACACATCGAATATGTAGTCTCAAATTTTTGCACTAAACTAGTTATTGCCTGTCTACTAGGGCACGCTCTAACGCTTTCGATAGGGATCTAAAATAAAAGATTCATCCAGCGTAGTCCTCGAAGACCAAATCGAAGGAAACAACGCTGAATGTTCTCGATTCGGGATATATGAACTAGCTGCAAGCGGGACCGCTATTGGCTGGATATTCGAGAAGGGGCGGAACAAGTGTAATGTAAAGTGACCTGGTCACATAGAAGTTGCAAAATTCTTTTGATCATCGTTTGATAAAACCAAGTGATGAGTTGGCTTTAAGGATTGTTCTATCAACATGGGAATGGAAGTTCCACTCTCTATCGATTAATATTTTAAAGTCGCAAAGGGATCGAACCTGGGCTATAGGTTGGCCATACAGATTGGATTTATGTGTTGGCAAACTAAGCAATTTTTTAGATACCAAGTTGCAAACCTATCAAGTTCTTCAGGAAGAAGAATAGAGTCTTAGGATAGAGAAATAGTTTTGGAGATCATGGTGTAATTGGCAGTGTTTAATAATCCTCTTAAGATCGTTTATAGTTAAAATGAAAAAAGGGGACCTAGATGTGTGCCTTGTGAGACATTGGAAGTGGCTAAGAACCGGGTCGAGAAGGATGACCTAAATCGAACGCTATAATGAAGTTTTTACAGATACGAAGATATTGATTTTAATAATATGGGGTCAAAACCGATCGCAGACAATTTGAAAGGGATCAACTGATAATGTATTTTATTGAATTATCAAAATCTGTAGCAATAAAAATTGATTTCCTTGCCATTTTCTAGGGCTGTAAGCGCAAAGGATACGAATTTAACTAAGTTTACAGTAGTTGACCTACCTTTCAGATGATATATGGAAGTGACTTACATTATTGAAAACTTAGCACTTCATATAAAGGGTGACCAGATAGCAGTGGCAGTTTTTCCAATTCTTATGATTCAGCAACTGTCAAAGTTACCAATGACATCCAGCTGTCAAAATATTCAGTGAGGTTTGCCATTTCATCATGCATCGTCTTGTGACTTCAGTGTGCGGGCAATTCGTCGCATTAATTGAGCATAAGTACACTCTTTTCAATCTTATGCCACCAACCAGACATAGATTGGTGCGATATGAAGAAAATCTAGTCGCCGTAACGGCCAATATCGAAGAAGACCCAGAAATGCCGATTCGGCGCCGATCAGCTGAATTAGGCATTACCAGAGAGTCAAACCGGCTTATTTTGCGGTTGGATTTAGGCCTACATCCGTATAAAATTCTGTTGACGCAAGAATTGAAGCCAGACAACAATATACAATGCCGTAGGTTCGTTAATTTGGCGTTGGAAATGTTTGCCGGAGATATAGATTTTGGTCAAAAAATCATATTCTCGGACAAGGCCCATTTTTGGCTCAGCGGCTATATCAACAAGCAAAGTTTCCATTATTGGAGCGAACACAAGCCGAACAAGTGTTCGGCCAAGCATCAATGCATCCACAAAGATTGACGGTTTGGTGCGGTTTATAGCATGGCGGCATCATCGGACTTTATTTATTGCGGAATGAGGAAGGAGACACCGTTACAGTCAATGGCCTCAGGTAGAGAGCGATATTAACCGACTTTCTGTGGTCAGAGTTCGTCAACATCGATATATCCGGGCTGTGCTTTCAACAAAACGGCGCTAAATGTCATACAAGCGACGCAACCCTCGAAGTTGTGAAAGAGAAATTTTTCGACCGGCTCATCTCACGGTGAGTGTTCATGAATTGGCTGCCGAAATCAAATGCGATTTGACACCACTCTATTATTTTCTCTGGAGTTATGTTAAGTCCTTAGTCTACGCTAACAAGCCAACATTCGACACGCTATTGCTGGAATAACGCCGCACATATGGGACCGACCGCTTAGAGCACTGCCAGCGAAGACGAGGTGGCCACTTATTTATGATATGCTATTCCACACATAATAGCATGAACGTA
The DNA here is from genome assembly GCA_949129095.1 of Volucella bombylans. Lineage (NCBI taxonomy): Eukaryota > Metazoa > Arthropoda > Insecta > Diptera > Syrphidae > Volucella > Volucella bombylans. The sequence goes on along the minus strand of OX422141.1, from coordinate 165,610,540 downwards.
GCTTCAAAATAAAGCCAAAATCAATTGTATATCTCACAACGCACTTGTTTTATTTATTTTTCTTTTATCGTTCTTATCTGGTCACCCCTTGAAATACTTTCGAACATTTTAGGTTAGGTAGTTAGTTATTTCATTCGTTGATCCCTTTTTGTGATCCTGGGTGGTGCAAGAGGTCTTCCAAACTTGGTGGAAAATCTTTGTGTGAGGTATAAATGAAACAAGCCGGAAAGTGGAAGAGAAATATTGGAGGCACACTTTTTGAGAAATACTGCGAGTAAAAACTCATCATTGAGATTTTACAACTTTTCTTCCATAAGAGTAGGATCAAAAGATTGAGAGGAGAAAGGAACCAATTGATTGATGCAAGTATGTGGGTGGAGTTTATGAAATTCTCTATATGGCCGGAGAGTGCGCTGCCAGTTTTTCCTACTCGGGATTGTGATACTGAAGCTGCCGTCGAAAAGAGAGTGTTTTTAGATTTCTGGATGAATGAGTGGCCTATATGCAGTATATGCAGTCCTCAGCTTTTTATGCATTGGAATACGACTAACAAGGCCAATGGAGTATAAGTCCAATTAATGTTTTGAGGTTTCTGATCACTTTTTCATTCCTTAGGCTTTTTGCAAGTGAATAAAGTTTTATTTGGCTCACTGGGACTGTTACCCCAACCTGTAAACAACTCAAGGCTATTGCATGAGAAAATTGTCCACCGCACTTATAAGCTGTATCAAATGAAGCCGTACATGCAATGTAAAGTCTAAGGTATTGGGAACAGAACGATAAGTCCGGCTCATTGTTTTGGAGTCATTGTTGCGTTGTTTTTATCTATTGAGCTGAAGCACAATTTTGTTGGAAGACTTACGATTAATTAGCAAAAATCCATCTCCAACAGACGTCAGCCTGAATAGCCGCTTATTACCACATTTACTAAGTTTGAATTCTCTTAATTTAGGTTGGTAATCTTTCATCAAATCATCATGTTGAACGATGACCTAAGATGTCATCAAATTCTGTGGTAGAAGGAAAGGGCAAACGCAGTCCTCTAGATTAAGAAAGTCGATGATGAGACATTATCCGAGAATTCTATAAGAAAATCAGACAGTTTGATGGTTTACCAAGGATTCGATGGAAGTAGTGTGACCGATCATCGAATAATTTCATTTACCAGTTCTACGGAAAAGGTGATTTGATTTCTTGTAAAAAGTACAGATTCATGTCCCTGAGAAAATTCTCGTAGAAGAATATGCTAAATTCTTCAGCATTTCTGCAACACACCAATCGCAAATACCAGTGTGGCCTTAAGCCTGATAGATAGATTATGGACCAAATTCTCGCATTTGGTCTGGAAATTACCAACGAATCTAGTCGAAACTCACAACTTATTCATATCAAGCTGTTTATTTCACTAGTTCGACCATAGCGATCGATTAAGTCATGCGATCGCGGAACGGAATGTCAAAGGGGTTGGAACAAAATTTGGTTTAGGTAGGATGAAAGGCTGCTTAGTCTCAGTTAGTGACTCTAAGTAAGAAGTGCCAGTGCAGATGTTACTCATGCTGTATTCTAAATAGCGTGATTAACAAAGTTTCAGATGATTAAAGGTGGAAGCGATGACACTTGTGAAGGTTAAGTATAAAAATATCATATTGCAAGATAAATATCACAGGATAAATATCTATTACGTCTGCTAATATGAAATGCATGCTCTCATCACTGTTCTTTTAAAATGTTACTAATAGGTAATATGAAGCAGGTGCGCTTTTTAAGTAAAGAAACTTAGTCCTAGATATCATCAGTAGATGATGAGCTTACTTGCAACGTTGTGTAAGTCTATATAGAAATATATGTACTCGTATGTACGCCAGAATCAAGAGTTCCAAGTACTTCCGCTTTCAGTGTTCAAATACAATGATTAATACCAAAAAGAATCGAGATGTTGGCCCAAACAATGTGAATAAAAATAAAACATTTAAGGATAAGCTTCTAAATTCAATTCCCATTATATTCGTACACCAACATGTTCAGGTTAATTCTCATCACTTTCACAACTTAACCGCTCAAGAAGTTCCTAGGGCTGTTGTCAGAATTGCATCCTTCTTAGCTGCAGTACATATGAAATCTATCATATGTGAGCAGTTCACTTGCGAACTCATTTGGTTTGATATGGTAAATCGCTTTTCCACTTTTTCTTGTCATACTCCCTTGCCAAATTATGGTAAATGTCTGATCTTAACGAGTTCTGACTGTAATAACTTTAAACAACATAACTGGTCAATACATAAAATTGTGCGTTTTAATATCATGAGAACTGCGTTAATTAAAATGTCTGCATGCACAGTTAACAGTCAGGTAACGCAACTTGACTACTTGCTTAGCTCATAAAACATCGTCTCATTGGTGAGCATGTGTCCATTGGAGTCTCAAAATGATTTAATCCAGCGAATTTCGTTACCGGTAACGACACCACATTTCGAAACCTGCTCCATTAGATTGCAATCCCTGGCCAGTGGCTATAATGTAATTTGAGATCAACGACTGTTTCAATTCGAGAGCTGTCGACTGGCCACATGTTGCTCAGCTCGTGACTAATTATCCTCCCATAGAGGTCGCTGGTCGATGGCTGCTCTCTAGTGCCATTATACTCTTAACTATTTCATTGCGGTGGCGCAATGCAATTTGTTGTCCGGTCTTTATACGAATATATCGTACGAGTTGTTCCCTTCCACAAAACCTAATATGGTGTTATTACGGCGCACATCGAAATGATTTAACACGGAATCAAGTCCATAAACTAAAGCATGGCAATGAGGTAAACTTTGTGGCAGTACGAATACGAATACGAATACGAATACGAATACGAATACGAATACGAATACGAATACTATACATTGCCTTTCCTTTGGTTTACGGATACATTGTACAATACAGATAAAGGGTGCCAGACCAAAATCGGTTGCACTTTCTATTTTCTCAATTTGGACAACTAGACCCCACCCGGTCTAGGAAATAAATAGTGCTTAGCTAAGAAGTTCATGTAGATCCGAAAGCAGGTTGTATTTGAGTCCAAATTTCTGGGCGTTAGGAGCCGGTCATTGATCACTGACCAGCAAAGATCAACAAAAACTGAAAACTAGGCTTGGCCAGGTTATAAATCAGTAATTTTAAAAGGCTTTCTTCGAGGTTTTTGTCAGTCGGTGGATAATTTAGGTGGCAGATACATTTACCGTGCATCGTTATTGGTAATTGGTGGTTCGGTTAAAAAACATTCCTCCACTTGCACTTGCAATATTTCGACTCCACGATTGCTTAGTTGTTGGACTTGTATCTGTTCTGTTAGTTGTGTTATTTATTTTCCTTTCAACTAAATTACTGGCTTTCTGAGTTAAACATCAGAGTTTATTGCACGATGAGGGTTCATAGCAACTTTTTGCCCAGTTACGGGTACTTGTATCTCTGAATGGAGAATGAACTGAGTTGAGAGTGAAGATCAGAGGATTTTACCCCAATTGCGACGGTGAGATCGTGATTGCGTGATGGATGTGATTTACTCAAAATGAGCAATCGCCCTTGTCTTATAACATCCATGGTAAGGAAGGTGGTAGAAGTTGCCGTGCAAGGGAGAACTCTGGTGAAATTAAGTGGATGAAGATTGATAGGTAAATTGATTGTTTCCTAAAATTACACTGTTACGTGCTCTGACCTGTTTGTGCAGAAAAGTGGAATAGCAACAGACATTCCAACATAATGATGGCAGTCGATGAGTTTTAAAGAACATCAAATAGAATCTGAAGTACAAGGGTATTTGCTTGTTTGCGTGGATATCGGAGCTTTTGATAAGTGAGAAAATGCACTTAGATTGGCTGTTAAGGGCAAGACAAAAGTACGTATTTGAGTAATTATGTTCATAATGAAAAACAGAATCGCAGATCTATTTTTTTTTTATAATGAGCGCGAGCTGAGTACCCTTAAGGGGATTGTACACAGCGCGGGCAAAGGAAATTTAGGGAGGAAGAAAAGAGAGGTACCGATGTACATTGTTTTTAAATGTTTGCAAGTTATAATGACCAGGAAATACAGAGATCAGCAGTGCATTCCATAAGCGAGTTGTACGGCTTAGGAATGAATCACGATATTTTTGAGTACGACCGAAAATGGGCGTGAGGGTATACTGATGAGCATTCATAGCGAGACGGGTGTTACGGTTGAAAGTTTGAATGGGCAGAATGCTACTGACGATTTCCGTGGAGCACTGGGATATAGAGATATTTCAGCAACTTCAAAGCGGACGAATTAGCAAGGCAGAGCAAAAGGAGATTAAATCCCAATTGTAATAATTTGTGGGCTTTTACACCTCGTATTGGTATATATATAGTATATATATCCTGTAGTTATATTGGAAAAAAATAGGTATATTTGATCGTTCGTCAAAAATTTTAGAAATTTTACCTCATCCTCCACCCCAGCGCTCACTTACAATGATATTCCATCTTTCAGTCCTTTGGACAAGGCCAATCTGCTTGCTGCACACTTTGCGGTCAGCTCAACACCGCCCAGATTGTGCTTTATCACAGCCTACGCTTGAGTGCGTCGAATCTTCAATGGGACGAATCATCTTCCGCACTCGTGTAGTAGAGTACTTAAAGATACACAAATCTGCTGGTCCAGATGGCATATCTCCCCTTTTTCTGAAAAGGTGTTCTTCCTCGCTGGCAAGCCACTGCGTAAGCTTTTTCATCAATTCTACTCTTTAGGACTCTTTCCGAGATATTCAGCTCATCTCTTAAAAGGCAGATCTCCTACAGATGCATTGCACTTACGTCCCTTCTTTCCAAGCTCATGGAAACACTGATAATCCGTCAGCTCATGACATATCTCGAAACGCAAAAAATTCTCAATGAACAGTAGTCTTTTCTCGAAAATTCGTGTTTTTGGGATCGATGACTCTCTTCTTCAATGGATTAGAAATTACCTTTCGTAACGTTCAATTTAAGTTGTCTTAGATTGTTTAAAGTCGGATATTCACAAAAGAAATGCTGGTGTGCCCCAAGGCTCCGTTCTGTCTCCGACACTCTTTTTAATTTTCAGTAATGATCTCTTGGCTGCTACTTCTAATCCAATATATTACTTTGCTGATGACAGTACTCTCAGCTTTTCATATTCGTTTCCGGACTCACGTCCCTGCTCTTCGGCTGTAGAACGGGAACGCCAGCGTATGTTAAGCCCATTGAATTCTGATATAAACAGCTTAACTAATTGGGGAATCACTAATGCTTCCAAAACACAATACTGTCTGCTTTCGTTAAAGTGAAATTTAAACACCCAGCCATTATCCATGAATGGCACTTGCATCGTCGAAACCGATAAACTTTGCATTCTCGGTATATGTGTCAATGACAACCTATGTTGAAATGAGCACATATTCGGTGTCGTCAAAAATGCTGCGAAATGTCTAGGTTTCCTCAAGCGATGTAAGAAACATTTCACTCCCTCTGATCTGGTCTCAATGTATAAGGCATTTATCCACCCAAAATTGGAATACAATCCCGACATCTTGTCAGGTGCTCCTAAAACATCTGTGCACCTGCTAGATAGGATTCAAAACAGTGCAATAAGACTCATAGGTGATGCTAATATCAGTCAGTCGTTTAAGACCTTCGTATACCGACGTAATATCTTTTGTCTTACTTTGTTCTATGGCTATTCCCACCACCAGTGCTCCATTGAAATCAAACCTTCAACCGTAACACCCGTCTCGCCATGACTGCTCATCAGTATACCCACAACTGACTTTCATACTCTTAAATACATATGATGATTTGTTTCTAAGCCGTACAACTTGCTTATGGAATGCGCTGCTTAGCTCTCTACTTTCTGGCCATTATAACTGGCAAACATAACGACCGCGCTGTGTACAAACATTTTAAAATTACACAAATACCTTGAGCGCGCGCTAATTATAAAAACAAAAAAAAAACTATTAAAATATTTTATACTGAAAAAAAAGAAACACATTCTACGGCGAAACACAGCCCCTCAAGTAATATGATCGGTTTCGACTCTTATTCATGTCGCTGCAAGAAAGTTTTTTTCTCTTCTGGCTAGTACAATAGTGTTTCCCGTCTTCCAGTGATACTATTTTGCATAGCCTCTTCTTTTGTCTAGTGAATTCTCGCCTTACCGGTTTGAGGTAAAAGAGCCGATCACTATCTTTTCCCCGTATACATACTGAAGTAAATGCGATCAAAAGAGCTAAAAGCTCCTAACTCGGGGGATGAGGGTGGTGCTCTAAAAAAACTCTCATCCTGGTAACTCAGATTAATGTCATGAAAGGTAGAACTAAAAGGCAGAGTAGTGTACCTGATATTTGGGTTTTGTGAAGGAAAGGTACTTCATCGGTCACACGGGGTATGAAGATGGCGAATTTACATAGGGCCAGTTATAACCGCGGATTCTACGAGCTTTAGAAAGATGGTAATTTAGTTCAAAAAGTCGGTTTTCCAAGGCTCCACTGGACTAAAAAAGGATCATCGAAATCAAACCGAGATGTCAAGGGAAACTAAATTTTCAGTCGAAGAAATAAACGACTGCATATGGCATAGAAATCCGGAATTCCTCTCACAATTAACATTGTAAATATTGACAAATATTGTACATATCAGAAAATTAACTTAGCTTTTCGAAAATTATTAAGCGTAACTTTAAAAGAAAATTTTTAAATAAATACGATCAGCATTAGTAGTTTATTTTCTAGACCCGCATTTCCTTAAATTCTGGCAACACCAATTCACTCAATTATCATCAGTGATTGCTTTCGCAGGCAGAAAAACTCAATTAAGGTTTATATTATGGCACATGCCTGGTTTTTGCTGCCATATTGCAATTTTCATCCTATTTTCGAAAAAAAACCCTAATTATGATTTGCGATGTCTGCTTTTTGAATCTACCTGAATAGTTTTAAATTTTATTATAAAGGTTCAGCCTAGTAATTTCATTAGTTATTCCGGTGCCGCGAGCTGACACATTTTAAATAATATTCGTAAAATTCCCGCAACACCTTACTCATAAAACCATGGTACCTGAGTTCGAAGACCAACCTAAAAATCAGGCGCTGTGTGAGGACTGGAGTTGCAAATACTGCCGCTTGGGTGGGAAGGTTGACCGAATATATAAGACAAAATAAAACAGATAGATCTGTACAAATTACCATGCATAAAAGCTAAATATCATTTTCAAAAAAAAACTAAAAAGAAAAGATTAATAAAAAAATTACTTTAAATATATATAAAAATAAAAATTATTTAAATTAAATATAAATAACCTCTTATTTAACCATCTTTTGACGTTTAGTGATATCTTAAAAAAATGTCTGAAGATATATGTACCTACATATGTGTACTTTTAACGGCTATTTTAATAAAAATAAATTTTTGAATTCAACTATTACAACAAATAGCAACAAAAACAATTTTATTAATTTATTTGTTTTAATTTCTATTATTTTATTATTATAATCTTTTGACGGTACCCCGTGCTGCGTTTTTCACCCAGTTTTGCTAAATGAAGTTGGTATTTATGAACACGTTAAGTGCTTTTTTACTGTTTTTAACTGTAATTAACTGTAATTAACTTAAGGATTGAGCTGGACGTTCTGTAGTCTTGGATTTGAGGCCCGAGTCAACCTAAAGGTATTCATTTAAGCTTATTACAAGAGCCCTTAAATTCAAGACTTAAAAATAGACTTGAAGCTATACTATCATATAACTAGACTGTAACTATGGAAAAATGGGAGGAGTAGAACGACAGTCGTAAATGAAATAAGCGATATTTTTTTAGGACCTGGTTATGTTTCCGTAGTGTTATAGACATCGTTTTTTTGGGATTGAGTCAAAAGGATTGCACAGACTTAAGATGAAATGAGTTGATGGGGCGAGCGATTAGTTGATGTATGGTATACAAATGTTATGTAACATAAGCGCCTGAGCCCTTGATAAAGCCAAGTGGTGCGATGACTTTTTCGTGATATTATCTATATGTGGCTCCATGTTGAATGGAGGGGACGTCTCACGAGCGAATTTTGAGGGGTGCTTCAATGGCAAGGTCATTGAGTCATTAATAATGGTCACAAACAGCTAATGTATGATGGAGAGCTAAAAGGGGCTGTTAGGGATTGTGCTAAATAAATTGCACATTTTTCCAATATTATGCTTTTACTGACTCGTTCTGACGTTATATTAACTAATTCTCACGTTATTTGCGACCGAAAAGTAGAAATTGCTACGTTCTGGTATATGACGAACGCCTTGTTAAAGAAATCGGCAAAGCAATTGCAATTACTTGGAGATTTGTAGAGGTTGTGTCGGGAAGCTTTAAAGAAGATGGAAAGTTATCAGGCTTTCGCCTGGTGTTGACAAATTAAAAGAAACGTTTCTGATCGGTGCTGAGGATGTGGCGTATTCTGTTGAGATAGTTATAGTAGAGAGATTGACAAAGTTTAGAGAGCTCGATAAAGGTAGCTGAAATCAGCATTGGAGGGTGATATTATAAAAGAGAAGTGGACCAACGCTTATTTATTTTATTCCGAGGGAGTTTTATTTTTTTAATGATACAGATTGAGATAGGCAGTCAAATGTCTCAGTGTAAAAGGAGGCAAAAGAATTGTTAAGTAAAGGTTGTGAGGTAAAGGTTATCACAGAGTAATCTGTAATTCGCATTACTAAGAAGGTCGTATTTAATTTTCCGTAGTTTGCTCGATGAATGTTGACGGCTGGATCAGTTTTTAGACAATTAATATGGGAAATATACAGTTATCCTACCAACGCTTTTGGTTACTCCACTTAATTCATAAACACCAGAATCTGAAAGACGGTCGATAAAGAACACATCTTTCGCAGATGGCATAGGTGGAGGTAAAGAAGTCTGAACCCCTGGAAGCTTTGGGAGGTTAAAGTCACCCGAAAAATAAATAACCTCCTCGTTGCGATCAGTAGCATTAAATATATAAGCTATCTTTCCCACAACTAACTGATATCCATGAATTGATTGAGAAGGATAGATGTAGCAGAACAGATGCTGAGATGGCGCAGACAAGTAAAAGATATAATATAGAGGTTTATTTAAAAAGTCTTCAATTAAGGGAAGATTTGTCTATACATTATCACCTTAATTCCAACTATAAATTCGGTGGATTGTAATGATTTTTCAGATTTCCTGTGGTAAGGAGTTCACGATCCTCTTAATGATGTGCTCTGCTTTATTTCAGTAGGTTAAGCAATACACAATTTCAGTAGTATATTTCGTTGCAAGAAAGATATTTTCGGCATGTAGTCGGAAGTTTATTAGCATTTTGGTATTGGATCTAGAATCCCCTCACTCCCTAAAAGTAGCTTCTAAACCATCCCAGAAAGAACTAGAAGGTGAGATACCATCATGAAAGATTATTACTATATATGCATATATGTCACCTATCACAGATTTTCTGTTAAGCACTAGTGAGGTCCAATGACAGGTTAATGCATTTAGATGGCTGAATCTTAAGATTTACAAGTAGAGTAAGCGTTCTTTTCGTCAGTATTTAAGTTTCAATAAACATATATCAGGCAGGCATATAACGTTCATAACGGCCAAGAATTTTGACGTCCAGAGGAATATCGTTTTCTTCAAAATAAAAGCTGAGAGTTGGAGAGGCGCTCGATCGAGCCAATGAGGATGTACTGCGGCAGAATTGATGCCCGCAAGTTTTACCAAAACGTAAAAACATTATACGTAGAGCCTCTCTGGAGACAATGGGGAACGACCTGTGCCTGGTAATGGTAGGAAACGGAAAGGCTTTCGACAAAAGTAACAATGCTACCAATGCGAGTATAACTTGATGAAATTCACAGCAGTATTAAAACAAAGGTAACAAAAAGATATGCTATGTATAAGAAACAACAGACAACTAACCTCTCGCATATTACGCCCCATCTTTAAGATATAACTTAAAAGTAGTTAAAGATTTTCGGATCCTTGACTTCAATGTTAACCCATAGACTGACACAGCCGTAGAGGTAAGACAAACAATTCACCTTTGGATTCTTAAGTTTAGGAAGGCAACTCTTGTTAGAAAATTCTTGTCCGCCAGTCCTTCAATAGGACTCATCAGCCTAGAACATGTTGAGATTGAGAGAACGAACATCGGTACTGCAGCCCGTAAATTCTTCGAATACATCCAAATGCCCTAAAAGGGCTTTAAACTCTTCCGATGCTGTAATGGCTCTCACTCTTGCGCTCAAGCAGAAAACGACGTAGTCTGCTGTGCATTAGAGCATTTGAAGACGCGTTAGGCATAGTGCTATGGGTTGGGCTTTTGTTTATCGGATTGTAACGTCGCTTTAAGTAAATATTCGTGGGTACAGTCATATGAGGATGTATATTCCAGTCATGCACCAGAGTTTGGCTTGTATTCATTATTCTTTCTTCTAAAAAATCAAATTTTTTCCCTTAAGATGACAGTCCTTTCTCTCTATCTTCCCAATGAATACTAGGGTCAAGACCAAAACGACACTATTTTTGTTAGTCCAATGCTTAACTGGTTGGTCACTTGGTGCCATTTTTCTCGTTTCAAATAATATAAGTATGCATAATTTGGAATAAATGGATTCTGAGGAAAGTTGATATTTTTAAATCGGGTCGTATCCAAAGGGAGACTTAACCTTAGTTTCATCCCATTATAACAGTCAAAGTAACACACAACATCAGTAAAAAAAGGTCAGTACATCGTGACGATGATCTAAAAAGGAGAAGTCATGTCCGTCATTACGACTTATAAATACTTTAGCAAAATAAAATTGAAATGTGGCAGGTGCAGACAAAAAATGCTTAAACATCGAAGAATGAAACGTATTTTCGCACTGATCCAAGTACGTGGTCACGTATGTACATAAACTACATTCCATCGAAGCCTGCCACATTAACAAAGGGCTTCAATCAGAATGAAAAGAAGTCATGCAATTTCCTCATCACAATTAGTTCCTCATCTGGTTACTTTACTTGCACATGCTTCATGACTGTCGAATTTGTGCTGCAAAATGATATGATACATCTTACGAGTGAAAACCCACCTAGCGGATACATTACGTGTAATTTCGAGCCAGATATCGAAGTGGCAATACATATTTTTAAACACATACGCGCACCTACATACACATATGTACATACTCGTATGTAAGAAAATATCCAATAAAATCATATTGCAGAAATCAATGTAAGATTTAAATTTAACGGCACGGGAAATGATTTTGCGGAAAATCATGAATTGTTTTAAAGGGTGTTAAATTTTCGGGATTCGGGATGTTACAGCTTGGCAACTTGCCCAATATGGTAAGTGCAGAATGAAAAACACAATTTGTCTCCTGATTGATGCAGGTAGAAAAAAAAGGTGCTGAAGCAGGCGCAGGTGTCAGTTGATTTAGATTAATTCCCACTAATTATAATTAAGTGATTCCCTTAATTCTATGTATCACGTACCTGATTTGCTTAATCAGGTATCATTGAGAGTTAGTTCTGCCTGATGATATATAAACTACCACGGAATATCATTCTGTTATCATTTGATTTTTGAAAGGTGACCAAGTGACAAGTAACAAGAGTGGCATTATGCATCACGAAGAGGAAGGCAATAATGAACACGAAGCAATTTGTGAGGACTTAAGTTGTGAATACTGTCAAATGATAGTAAAAATATTAACACAATAATTCCGTAAACGATTTAAGAAGCACCACAAAAATTAGCATCGATCTATATTCAAATTTATTCCACTTAAAATTAATATGATACATTTAAAGAAATATTTTAATAATTTTATTTTTTGTTCAATAAAAAGTATTTAAAAAAAAATCTAAGAATTTGTTTTATTCGACTTACATCGTGTATACTTGGTAATCAAAAATCATAGAGGCACATGCTGCCTACCATAGAAAATTGTTCTATGGAAAATCCAAAACTGCAATAGAAGATCTGCTCAAAATTGGAGATAAGGCGATTTTCGAAAGTTTTCATATTTGAGACCATCAAGAAGACCAAATCTCTTGTCACAGCTGCTTTCAATGGACCTCAACTTGGTTACATGGAGGCTTACCATAACTGAGCTCTTCTCTAGACGCACTGATAAATCTTTCTCTCCTCTTGATATCCGCATCATGGGTTGCACTCAATTTCCTTAAAAAGAATAAGTGTGTAGCACAGCACGCACCGAAGTTTTGAAGACCTTGCGCGCGAATTTTTTTTTGACTCCGGTCTGACGCCATAACACCAGAACTCCTGCTGCGAAGAAAAATTACGAAATCGACTTTGGCTGAGTTCATGAATGATTACACCCAGAAACTTGACAAGGCTTAGAAGAGAGTAGTTCCAAATAGCCGAAATTGTGTTGGGACTGGTTACATCATCAGTTAGGCTTTCATTGGTAGTTGGGTTTCCGAAGAGCGACATCCCTTTTTCTGTTCCTAGGAAAGACTAAACACCTCTTTGTAAAGGGATACTACACTTTTGTTAAGCATATTAATGCGCTGGCATAAGTGATGACAAAATGGCAGGGCACTTCACCTTAGAGAACCCTGATTACACTAGCATTAAACTGGGTGTACTTGGCGTTGATATGGTGATTGCTCATACTGAAGTCTTAATCTCTGAAGTCCAGTAAAAGGAACAAACAGAGATGGATTTGTTCTTACAGAAGAACTTAGGTTCGACAGGCTTACAAAAATTTAATTTAGTTGCGAGAACTTCTTCCTTCAAATTGTGGCTCTATTTTCAGTAAAAGTTCCAACATCAACTAGACCGTTTGTAGATTGGCTTCAGTTAGACTGAAAAACCGTTATGGTATATTTCTCCAAATTAGGTCAATGTCGCTGGTATATGCTACATAGTTGGATGGACTTTTTTAACTTCTTCTGCTTAAGCATGAGTTTTGCACAATCCTTTCATCGCTTCGTTTTGTATAAAACCTTTGTCATATTAATACTTTCTAGACAATACGTCTAGAGAGTCTATTTATCATTGTTTATTTCTGGGTTGAAGTCGTCGTAGTCTTGCAGTTATAATATTTTTCCTTCTTCCACACTTCCTGGATGTTAGGATCAGGTCTGCTCGCAGTTTATCAGAAATTTTATATATGGTATGTGTTTGGTATGGTATGGGCGACCTGCATCGTGCCTGATCGGTAAACTATTGATTGATCAGAATATGGTCTGGGCCGGTAGCGCAACAATCAGTCACAATGAAGTGCTTGTTTTACCTCCTCGTGGTGATCCCTGGGGCAACTATTTGCATATCCCTATATACGTAGATAGGCTAAAATTACAAATGCGAAAGACCTAGCTTTCGAGAATAGGTTACGGAGGTTAACATCCTTCGTAACTGAAATCAAAACCGCTACCGAAACCAAGACTAAGTCTCGGACAAGGAATTATAACACATTAATGACATTTAGCTATTATACCCGGACAAGATTGGTTTCTGGAATGTGAAGACGCTTCTCGGCAACGGAAGTGAAGGCCCTCAAAATGCCAGATTCCTCCAATTAGAGAAGGAATTCATGCGATATAAGATGTAGTTCTTAGGGATTAGTGAAATTAGATGGTGCCTCGGGGACATTTAAGTCTCCAACTCGTAACATGGTACTATTCTAATCCGGAAAGGCACCTAGAAGCTATCGGGAATTTGGCGTTGGATTGCTGCTTTCCAAAATAACTCTCAAAAGCTTAATTTCCTTGGAGCCCTTAGACGACAGGATCCTGCAAGCCAGGTTCCGGACTAGAGTACGTCGGGTCACCAACACACGGTGTTACGCCAAAATGGAGCTCTCTTCTGTCGAGGAGAAGGAAGCCTTTTATAACCGGCTGAGTGCTGCTCATGATAGCACACCACGCGGAGATATCATAATGGTAATGGGAGACTGCCAAGGTTTGTAATGACAATGACGGACCTAGGCATGTTATGGGAAAACATGGTGTGGGTGACCGCAACGGCAATTGCTGACGTGCCACACAGTCAGTTGGGTGTCGACGGACAGACAAGCAACTTTCAACCAAATTGATCACTTCCCGATCAGCCGGAGATTTAGAAGTAGTCTCTAGGGTGTTCGTAACAAAAGGGGTGCGGGCATGGTTGATGGTTGTTACGGTAAGATTACGTACAGCTGCAGTTCGGAGATCCCAGGACAACACCCGAATGCCTAAGTTTAATACCGATACCGCAGTCCGTAAACAACTAGGGGACCACCTTCACAAGGATTGAGAGCAATCAGTAGCAGGAAACGCTCCTCCATCGAAACCCATTAGTGTGCTGTGAAAAATGTCTTCATATCCGGTGATGAAAGTATACTCGGTAGATCGCAAGGAAGAAACAGTGCTTGGCTTTCTGCAGAAAGGTGGGCTAGGATTGAAGAAAGAAAACTCCTTAGAGCTCGTATCGCAGGTACTCTAGCAGCAGGGAAAAACGAGCTAGAGTTTGCATATTGCATGAAAATAAGAGAAGCTCACCGTAGCGTGCGACGCGATAAGCGTAACTATATCAACGCATTGGTTACAGAAGCAGAAGAAGCCGCTAGTAGGTTTGATAGTAGGGCCATCTACAGAACTACCCAACAGCTCACAGGTATCCAAAGCTTTAAACAACACCTGGTAAGAGACACAGACGGATCTCTGCTAGGACCAGCTCAAAAGGTGGAAGGAGCACTTTTCTGCGGTTTTAAATTGCGTTTTCACCAGTGAAGTGAACCCAACGCCCAGTGACTCGTCTGTAGTAACAAATTCCCGAATACGCACTGTATCCACCAGTAGAGAAGAAATCTTTACAGGTCTTACGAGTAGCGCCAACAACATCGAGTGAGTTCCTGCACCCACTCATTGAGAGATCTTGGGAAATAGAGAGTTTTCCTGAAGAGTGGATTGTTAAGTTCCCAAAGAAAGGGGACTTTACGCAGTGCGAAAACTGGAGAGGAATTTGTGTTCTACCTGCAGAAACCAATGTAATATCGAAAATCGTAATGGAGCGAATAAAAGACCACCTCAACGAAACATTCGACGCCGACCAAGCCGGATTCCGCACTGGATCTTCCTGTCTGGCCCACATCAACGCCTTGCGGATCATCATCGAACAGTTCGTTGAATATCAATCACCTCCTGTTCGTAGAGATTGCTATTATTAAGGCTACATATGATGAATCCAAATGTCTCAAGGAGTTGCCAAAGAGAGCCCTAATCAAACTGCTCCGCCTTATAAATGCCGCGCTAAGATTATTAAATGTTCCCAGCCAATGGAAAGTTACCGAAGTTATAATGCTCCCGAAACCAGGCAAATCTCTAAACGAAAAAAAGTCATACTGACTCATATCGCTTCCGCCTATAATATCTAAAATATTTGAAAAAATCTTATTGCAGCATTTGCAACCGATCATTGAAGAGAGACGTCTAATTCCTGAGCATCAAATCGGTTTTAGAACTAAGCAATCCACAATTGACCAGGTTTAGAGAATTACGAATCAATTTGAGAAAGCCTTAGAGGTGAAAAAGATATGTTCTAACGTTTTTCTTGACGTGTCTCAAGCCTTCGATAAGATATGTCATGAAGACTTGCATTTTAAGCTAAGTCAGATTCATCCGAGAGAGCTGCATAAGATTCTGGAATCGTACCTGGAAAACAGAATTTTTCGTGTTAAACATGGCACCGAATATACACGGAATTTAAAGAGATCGCTGCTGGGGTTTCGCATGGAAGTGTACTTGGCCCGATATTGTTTTTACTCTATTCTCGAGACATACCGGAAGAATCAGGTACCATAGTAGTCACGTTCGTCTACGATACGGTTGTACTGGCTATAGATACTTCAGTCGAGTTAGCTACTGTAAAGCTACAAACGGCTTTGGATAAAATCTACGAGTGGACAAAGATTTGACGAATTTTTCTCAATGAGACCAAATCTACTCATGTTAATTTTACCGGGAATATAAACAATCGGAAAATAAACAATCTTCCCATTTTCATTAACTCGGTACAAATACCATATGCAAATGAAGCAAAGTATCTAGGAATGACATTAGATGTAAAATTGAATTTTAATAAGAAACGTGATGAACTTGAGAATAAATTCAGACAAATAAATGAGGAAGGCATTCCAAGTTAAGCATACATAACAAATTGCTCATCTATAAGGAAGTGCTTAAACCAGTATGGGCGCACGGTATACAACTTTGGGGTTGTACTAAACCTAGCAACCGAAATATTCTCCAAAAATTCTAAGAGAAACGGTGAACGCCCCATAATAGTTACCGTCGAGGACGAAATAATGAACTTTGCTCGCAACTCCGCATTCATCTTCATGGTCATTGTATAATAAAATACTCCAAATTCTAGACGAGAGAAACTTAGTGCGTCGATTACAAAGAACGAGACCGTTCGATCTGGCGCGACAAGGACTATCCGCATATAATAGCGGTACTAGCAGGTGCTTTTGCTGCTTGCAGCTTTGTTATGCTTACTCTCTCATAGAAACATATATCTCCATCAAATGACAACAAGGTTGGAGAGAGAATCGTTGAAATCGTTGGACTAAAGATCAATACGGCAAATATAAAAAGGATCTGCCTTGGAACTTCCTCATCTAACCAAGTAGAGATTTCTGGACAACCAGTGGAGATGGCAGAGAACTCTCTATATCTTGGGAGTATTGTCTCTACTGATTTCGGGACCGAACGAGATATAATTAGCCGAATCGGGAAAGCAAAGGCTGCGTTCGGAATGCTGTCCAAAATATGGAGAAACAACTCTATCAGTGTAAAGACCCAGCTACGACTGTTCCTCTTCAATGTTGAATCCGACCTTCTTTATGTGTGCAGCACTTGGAAAGTCAAACGCCCTGTCACAAGAAAGCTGCAAACGTTCGTGGATAGGTGTCTGCGAAACATCTCGAGGATTTTCTGGCCAAACCGTACTTTATGCCAGAACAGGTCAGGAACCCATTGATTCTATCATTTGAAGATGTAAGTGGTAGTGGATTGGGCATACGGATCGTAAAGGTCACAAGTGCATTGCGATGCAATGAAACCCTCTCACGCAGAGAGGCAGACGATTGGACAGACCTAGAAGTACTTGGCGAAGAACCATGAGCGAAGAGGCATCAGCACAACAGAGAAAGAGTTGAAGAGAGCTGAGATACATCTCCAGAAACCGTACATGATGGCGCGTAGGAGTAGTGGAGGCCCTATGCCACGCACGGGGAACCGCATGGACATACTAGGTTCTAGGACCTAAGTAAGTGAGTAACAAAGTGTTTTTCAAACTTGACAATTTTTTTTAACGAATCAGTCAGGACGAAAAATGATTTCCTTTTGGTCAGTATGGTCTTAAATAACTCATCTATCACCAATGTTTTCTAAAGAAAAGACTAAAGACGCAATCAAATTTCTAGCGGCGATGACAACAAACATAGTTGGTCATTTTTGGACGACAAGTTTATTTTTCCCCAGAGAAGTAACAGAAAACGACTTTGCAAGAATTTCTTAAATAAAAAAAGTTTAAATGATTCTTGACATAAACCGAGATATACGAGTACTTCAAACATATTGAATATTGGCGGGTTCAAATTGACATTGACATGGAAATACGGAAATCTTTGGAAATCTGAATATTTTGTCAGTTTATAAACCGAGTATTACAAGTGATTTTTAGTTCGCAGAGGGTTTTAACTTTTAAAATATTTAGTACATGTTGGGGAAAGCTGTACCAGTACTCCGGATAGAAAAATATACGAAACTACCACCCTACAGGAGGCGCAAAATTCATCACCCTACCGCAAGATGGTATAATTTTTGCAAATGGCATCGTACGTCAATTATACTTGACATTTGTGAACTAGACAGCTGCAGTATACAAAAGGACAAACAATGGAGTGCTATACTCTGCAAGAGCGTGGAATAATTGTGTCGATATTTTTGACCAATAAATCGGGCAGTGGTTAGTGCAGCGTGAATTCCAACGTCGATTTCTTAATCGTTTCGCGCCAACTGGGCAAACATTCCGGAGCTTAGCTCGACTCGAACAGAGTGGAACAGCAGGAGACCATGCAGGGCGTGGCCGTCACCGGACTAGTCGTTCGACCGAGAATATCGTAGCTGTGGCTGCTGATATCGCTGAGAATGAAGAAACATCAACCAGTCGACGGGCCAAGCAATTGAGCATCACCAGACAAACCTTACAGCGAATTTTAGTGAAAGAGTTACACATGTTCCTGTACAAAGTGCAAATAGTGCATCAGTTAATTCCTCCTGGCCTCAGTCGCGTGTGAATCACTGTAAAGCCATCCTCAATCTCAACAACGAAGAGGACGATTTTGTGTCGAAAATCATCATGAGCGACGAAGCGCATTTCCACTTAAGCGGTTACGTCAATAAGCAAAATCTTCATTTTTGGGTCACTGAAAATCCACGTGTGATGAACGAAGAGCCATTGCATCCACTCAAAGCCACTGTGTGGTGCGGCTTTCACGCGGGAGGAGTGATTGGGCCGCATTTTTTTGAGGACGCCAACGGCAATACGGTCACTGTTACTGGCGAACGCTGCAGCAAGGCCATGATATACGACTTCTTACAGCCAGAATTGGATGAGCGGGGCTTGGTGAACACGTGGTTTGAACGAGAAGGTGCAACCGCACACACAGCACGAGCCACAGTGGATATTGTGAAGGAAGCGTTTCCTGGTCGCGTTTTGGCGATTTGGCATGACCAGAATGATCGCCCGATTTAACCATCCCAGACTTCTTTCTTTGGGGTCGCTTGAAGTCGGGGTTTGTGCCAATAAGCCTCAGACAATCGCAGCCCTTCAGGAGAATGTTCGACAGTAATGCGAACAGTTATCATCTTGCGGAAAGTCATGGAAAATGCGATAAAACGGGCACAAATGTGTATCAACACTGGCGGTAGCCACTTGGCGAATATCATCTTTTCCACTTAACAGAAACAATTGTAAAAGTCCAAGTAAAGATTTCCATCACTCAAAATAATTTTTTTTTTATTTAGTAAAAAAGTAATTCAAAAGCAAAGTTGGATGATTAATTCTTCGCCACCTTGTATCCTCTTTGGAATTTTACATGTTTTCGTTGAAACTATTTTACTCACATATTGAACGGAGAAGTGTGCTTTCTAAATTGTATGAAAGTAAAGACGTACCTGTAAGAGAAAGAGAAAGCTTTTATTAACCAATTCAGGCAAAATAATTTCAAAGATGTATTTAAAAATGATTTATATAAATATTTCTGATAAAATGCTTAGAAAATATTCAGCTTGGATTAATGAGGCTATGACAAACATTGCACATACAAAACACTTTATAAATATTTAATCCATCCTTCCGGCATCCGCAGACTTTATTAATAAGGCATTCTCAATGATTGACCACATAATTCGTTCCCCATAAATTTTCAAAGGAAAAAATTTGAACAAAATCACGAGAAAAGCTGACAAGATACCCTCAGAGGTTCGCACAATCAAACGTCATAAATTCATTTTAATGGTGAAACGATTTAACCATTTCCAGGTTTCACAGCACCCAGAACCCACTATGTGGTATCTGTTGTTTGTCTTCTAAGAGCACACCTACGAGTATTACCAGTATCCACATCCTCAGCTGGACCACGACGATTATTGCAAAAAAAAAACGCACTGAGCTCCATCGCCAGTTCGGAACAGCTATTGTTGGACATGAACCTGGACATGGATCGGTACAAGTATTCGTACGTGCGGCAGGCCTGCGCATAAACCTCACTCATGGAGCAGGCCCTATAAATTTTCATTTCGTGATGCCATAATTTCTGCTCTATTAGGTAGGTTGAGGCAAATTATGGCCTCGATGCAGATACAGAGGAAAAAATAGTATTATAGATCGCGCTGGGTCAGGTTCGGTCAGTGCGTCATACGATCGGTTGCTCCTTTATAGATCAGTGATCTAGTTGCAGTGTGTAATTATTTTAATAAGTCATTCTTCATGTATACGGGCATGAATTTACAGTAATGCTAGTGTCACAAGATCAGTAGATAATCGTCTATGATGGCTCTTGGGGCTGGTTTTTGTTGAATCATGGCACATACTGCACACAAACAACTAATCATAGAGCATAAGCAATAGTTTTGGATAAAAGAGCTGTTGGGTAGTCACTTTGAATGTCCAATCACTGTTCAGTGTATTGTGTCATGACTGTCGGACGTACTTAACATAAGACTTAGTGAAGTTGGCTTAGAAACTATTTATAGTGAGGATATTTCCGATTTAAATTAACTACTCATATATACAAATTTATTTTAAAAGCATAAAAGTGTGCAGATAAAAAAAAGTAATAGAATTGCGAAGTGTATCCTTTATTTAATTTAATTTTAATGTTGGCGGGGGCTGAGGACCACATTTAAGTTTGGTTCCTTGGAGATAGAAAAAACGGGGATGTGCAGTCGATGGAACCTGAGAGCAGATGATGAATGAAAATAATGTCAGCTATATTTCCACGTTGTTCTGAGGAATTCAAATTGACAAGTTTGAGGCGGTCCCGATAGGGAGGTAACATTAAAGAGTCATTCCAGGCAGATTACGATTCGGAAAACATGAAATTTCACCCATGGAGCCAAACTTGACTAGTTATTCAAGCAGGGGGTGAGCAAAGGTAATATAGCTCTCTATTTGGTTATGCACGGGTTGGAAAATTCCTTGGACCACCGTTAAATAAAGCCAAGTGATGTGTTGACTTTAAGGATCATCTTATCGATATGCGAACGGACATTAAGCTTTCTGTCAAATAATATGCTACGGTCTTGAAATAATTGAACCAGGGAAATAGGGAGAAAATAAAGTTGGGGAGGTGGAGGCTATAAGCTGTTGTTGAGGCACCCGATTATAAACCGATCATCGTCTTCTTGAAGAAGGATGGAATCATAGCGTGAAGAAATAGTTTTAAATAATTTTGTGTCGTTAGCGTAAAAGGAGAGGGAGGAGTGTTTATCGATCCTCTCAAATTCCTTAACACTAAGAATGTAGAGAAGGGGACCAATATGGATGCCTTGTGGAACGCCAGAGGAGGCCAGATAAGAAACTGAGAGGGCGGATCTAAAGCGATATGTATATGGGCTTACCAGATATTCATATTAACCTCTTGAGACCAAGGGCATGACCCCATGCGTTTTTTTATATTATTGCTTTGATTACAATTATTTCGGTAAACTGTCTATTGTTTATGGTTAAACAAGTTTTACAGCATCTGGCAATACCAGCATTTTTTATTTTACTTATATATCTAATAAATTGAAAAAAATCGTTCCAAAGGTAATTGTGTATGTTTGATATGTTTGACTGAAAAAATATCGATATTAGCAAATATGTTCAATAGTTTCATCAAATTTTAAAAAAATTAAATGGGGTCGTATGTGACTTGAGGTCGATGTTAACAATATTGAGCCTGATGGAGAAATATTAATTGAGGAATACAATGTAACAGATCTGGACAAACGATCCACGTCAGCCGAGGCATTAAATGTTGTGTCGCGGAATGCACTTGAGGTTCCCCTCGACGTTTCGATTTCTTTCAGTTGGCGTAGGGATTCGTTTACGCAAAAGGAATTCGATAACATCTTAGAGTTCTGTTCTCTAAAGTTCTGTTCTCTAATGGGGGCTGTGATGGTACTCCCTTATCTGTATTCGACAATGTCACCCAGCTCGAAACGCTATTGCTTCTGATAAAGAAGCAAGGTGAACTTTATGCTTTGCAAAAGGGTAAAGTTTTTTCCATAAAAATGAGTGAGCTGAAAGCACTATCGGCATAACTTACGTCATGAGTTATCATGTGCTGCCTTCAATCAGACATTATTAATCTAGCGATCCCGATTTGTGTGTGCCGTATATTGCAAATATTATGACTCGTGATCGTTATTTTGAGATTCGAGCTTATTTACATTTTGCAGATAATTCGATACAACCACCAAGAGATGATATTAGGCACGACCGAGCATTTAAGGTACGTTCACTGTTGGACCATTTCAGTAAGGCTTACCAAGCAGCATTTTCTCCATCGCAGCAGCAATCAATTGACGAGCATATGATAAAGATTACTGGCCAAAATCAAATGAGGCAATACGTCAAAGGAAAGCCAAATACTGGTGCCGTTGCGATGCTAAGACTGGCTACCTTTATGAAATTGATATGTACCTTGGTGTCGTAATATTTGCACTTACGACAGGCTTCGAAAAAACTGGATGCTAATTTTATTTCGACAATTTTTTCAACTCTCCAGGTGAAACTATCTCAAAAGGAAATTATGGCGTGTGGAACTGTATACGTAAACCGCAAGGGAATACCAAAATTTGAGACCAGTAAGTCAAAAACTCAGCGTGGCAAAATTGATGCGTTTTCTTCTAACAATATTTCGGTAGTCAAATGTGTTCGAATTTCCTTTCGCCACTAAACGTATGCACAGTAAAACGGCGCACTGCTGGATCGGCAGAGAAAATAATTATTCAATGCCCAGAACTAATTAAAATTTACAATAATTTTATGGGGGTGTCGATCTCTTGGATCAAAAGGAGGTAACCTATGAGTTCGACCGCAAATCAAAAATTAAATATTATTTGCGAGTTTTCTTTGACTTGATGGACATAGGAATAAATAATAGCTATACTGTATACAAAAAAATCCACGACAATGAGAAATCAGACATAACAAGTTTCGAATTCAAGCGCTCTATTGCCATGGGCCTCATTGGGAAATATAGCGAATGAAAAAGGCCATTGCTAACGACTGGACGAAGAGCTATCAAACGAAAATTAGAAAATACCACAAATGCATATAAGCATATAAGCATTGTGGAATCGAGTGTCGTGGGGTGCGTATCGTTTTCTCAACCTAAGAGTTTATATCAAGTAATTCATTATTAAATCACTAAAATGAAGTGTTCAGTTTGCCAAGACAAAATAGATCGCGGTGACGCAATTAAAATCGATTGTAGCGACTGCAAACTCTTTTTTCACGGTCCCTGTGTGAATATCCAACTAGCCGACATTGACTATATGTTCACAAACAATTTTAAATATCGTTGTGACAAGTGCAGTGCTTTGCGCCGTTTGTCTCTACAACAACAACCAGTAGTTAAACCATCGACATCAGCTGCAGCAGCAAAACATCAACAGTCTGGCGAAAAGCAGCAAAAGTCTACAACAACAACAAAACAGCAAGCAAAACCGTGCATCAGCAAGAACCAGCGTACAACATCTCCGTTACACCAACAACAACATACTAACTCGCTGTCCCAGACGCCCAGCAGTTCAATAACCCTTCAGCTGTTATATGACGAATTTATTAGTTTAAAGAACAAAATTGATAGTGAACTTCTAGACTTAGTCAGGCAGTTGACAGAGGAAAACAACTCTCTGCGATCGAAGGTTGTGAGCCTGGAAAGTAAGCTGAATTGGAGAGAGCAGAAACAGCTGGAGAACTTCGTCGAGATTGTAGGTGTGCCAGGCGTGAATAATTCCAACGCAAAGGAGAGTGTACAAAAAATTTTTAATGATGCTTTGAATGTTCCCCTACCTTCAGAGGAGATCAGAAATTGCTACGTGAAACGAATTAAGACGAAAAAATTCTTCGTCTCCCAATACCAGTGCATCACACAATGACGTCATATGTGTTCATTTCACTTCACTTGAAGCTAAGCAGAAAATAATGCAATCTAAAAGAGTTGCTAAGAAGAAACTTAATGCATCTATTTTTGCCGAAGGTACTACGAATAATATTTACATTAACCATCGTTTTACTAAATATACTAGGGCACTCTTCATGGTAGCGAAAAAATGCAAAATAGAGAATAAATTTAAGTACTTGTGGTTTCAAAATTCTCAAATATTGTTGAGAAAGGTCGATAATGGTGAGGTTGTTGTTATTAAATCGTTTGATGACCTACCAGCAATCTAATATCAACAACATGGATGATGTTTTTGATATCACAAATAACAACCTCACTACTGAAACCTTTAGTTCCATTTGTTGTAGAGTTTTCCAAAGTATTTCAAATAATCACTCTTTTTTCGTTGTGCATCAGAATATTCGTAGTTTGCGTGCAAACTTTGATTTACTTGTTGCAAATCTTGAAGCCTTTGAATTTTTGCCTGAAATCATATTTGTTTCCGAAATTTGGATTTATTCCAATGAAATTGATGAATATAAAATTCCTAGTTATGACTTTTTTGCGAATCCTAATGATTCCTATTCTGCAGGTGGAGTGGGAGTTTTTGTAAGAGATTCATTTTATGGCGATATTAAATATATTAAACTTTTAAGTGTAGACATCATACAAGTTTCTTACACCATATTTAATTATAATATAAATTTTTTCTGTGTGTATAGTCTTCATTCTCAACCTGTAAACTTATTTATTGATGAACTTTCTGATTTTCTGCGCACTCAACGAGCGGGTAATCTATTCATTCTAGATGATCTTAACTTAGATATTTTAGTTTCCAACCCTTTTTCAGATTTTTACCTTGCAATGATTGCAGAGCATGGACTCATTTCTTTTATAAATGGTATCACTAGGCCATCTTCGGGCACATGTCTCGACCATGTATTTGGTCGATTTAATTTTATTCCTTCTAATAATGTTTTTGGTATTAACCTTGATCTTGGCATAACCGACCATTGCATGACTGGCCTTCTTCTTGAAGGAATCTCAATCAAAAAAAAAGAAGGTACTTCTCGTCTAAAAGTGCCTAGAATCGATTTCCTTGATTTGAATAATAAACTGCGTTTTGAAGATTGGGCTGAAGTTTATAGTATAGACAATGCTTCTTTAGCATATGACGCATTTCTAAGAAAATTCCAAAAACATATTAGTTCTTCTAGCTTTACTGTTGTGCACAAAAAATCGAATACTAGACTTAAACCTTGGATCAATTACTCGCTGCTCAAGAAAATAAGGCTGAGGCACAAACTTCAAAAGAAATGTGCTAAAAATCCACAAAATTCAAATCTAAAAACTCGTCTCGTTCGTATATTCAAACAAGTTAATAGAGAAATTCGCAGTTGCCGTGATATCTACTTTCAGAACGGGATCAGGATGACGAACGGAAATCGGAATAAAGAATGACAAGTAATTAATAACATTACCGGTCGTAATACTCTTGATACATGTAAATCGATCACGTTAAAAAGCGGAAGTTCAACTATTTCGGATCCTACAGCCGTAGCTAATGTTTTTAGCTCTTATTTTGCCACAGTTGGTCAGTCATCTTCTCCGTGTTACTTGTCCTCTTCTTGTTCCTCCTGCACAGAGTCCGATGTTCTGGAGAATTTCGTCAGAAATAGCTTCTTTTTTGAGGCAATATCGGGCTGTGAACTTCTCAAAATAATAAACTCCTTAAGGAATACGGGTTCCTGTGGCAGCGATGAAATATCCAATTTAGTGCTTAAAAGAACTGCGTTAAATATTGTAGATATTTTAGCTCATCTATTTAACTTAAGTATCATTTCTATTCCCTGATCAATTAAAATGTGCAATAGTGATACCTTTATTCAAAAAAGGCGATAGGAGTGACAAAGCGAATTATAGGCCCATATCATTAGGTACTATCTTCTATCTCTAAAGTATTTGAGAAAACAATTAAGGTACGTATTCTGTCATACCTTAACAGAATTAAATTCTTTAGCCCAATGCAGTATGGATTTAGAGCAGGTCATTGTACTGAGGAGGCATTGTTAAATTACTGTTCCGTAATTCTCGAGGCGCTGGATCAGAAAAAGAGTTGTGCCGGGATTTTAGTTGATATTAAAAAAGCTTTCGACATGGTAAACCACAGCATCCTCCTTGACAAACTTTTTAAAGTGGGTTTTCGCAGTTTCATGTTTAAATGGTTTGAGTCCTATTTAAAGGATAGAACTCAAATAGTCAAAATTGGAAACTGTGTAAGCAATTCCAGTGTAACTAATCTAGGTGTGCCTCAAGGATCTGTACTTGGCCCAATACTGTTTTTAGTTTATGTTAATTCTTTATTTGCGCAACCGTTTGAGGGTAAAATCACAGCATTTGCAGATGACCTTGGAATTGCTTACACCTCGGCCAGCCCATTGAATTTAATTGCAAACATAAACAATGATGTCCACATATTGAGGTATTGGTTTGCTACACATAAATTAGTAATTAGCAATAAAACTAGGTTAATGTACTTTAGCATAGGTACGCAAGTACCCCCTGACCAGGATGTGATATTTCATGCACCTGATTGCGCTAGGTTTTCGTTAATTAATGATACGTTATCTGAGCAAAGGTTTACACACTACAATTCCAAAGTTGGCTGTAGTGGAGATTGTTTTAAAATTGAGAGTGTTGTGGACTATAAATACTTAGGAGTTATTATTGACCAAAATATGAGTTGGTCCAAACACATTACCAATTTAAGACAGTGCCTTCTATCATCTATTCGTTGTTTGTATCGTCTCAAGAATTGCTTTTCTATCAATACATTGAAAATGGTTTACTATGGTCTATTTCACTCGAAATTGCAGTATGGCATTGGCTGCTGGGGAGGTGCCTATCGGACCAAACTTCAGCAGATAGTTGTCCTCTAAAAATGTGCTGTAAGAAACATGTGCAAAGTTAATCGATTAACACGTTCTATGGATTTGTTTAAGACCATGAAAATACTGCCAGTGAGGCAATTATATTTTTTCAAAGTTTTAAAAATCTTTTTTATAAGAGGAGGATATCTTCAAAGTCCTACCTCTGATATGCATTACTTGCGTAGCCAAACTAGTCATGTTGTTAGTATCCCTACGTTTCGCACTACATGTTTCAAAAATTTTTATACGATTGTCTCTTGCAAGCTTTTTAATATACTCCCTGAAGGAATTCGAATCATAAGGAATTTGTTCTCATTTTTAAAAAGTGTTAGGTCATGGCTTCTTATATTTGATCACAACGAAATCGAAGTTTTGTTACGCTCTATTATTTAGATTTATAAAAAATTTGCTTGATATAAACTTTGTACACCCCACTATATTTGAAGTATTTATCTTTAATTTTGATATGACATTTATTTCTATTTTTCCTTAAATATAAAATGTCACTGCTATTCTCTTTTGTTCTTGCTAGTAGATACATACTCGTATATATACTGAAATTTCGATTGTTTTATATTATTATATTTTAAGAGAATAAGAAATAAACAAAATAAAAAAAATAAATAAATAAATATTATTACAAAAGAAGAAAGGCGTGAACGGTGTATCGTTTGCTCTCGTAAGATAGACAGAAAAACAATCAACAAGTGCTCTGAGTGTAATCTCTTTTTTTGCTTCACCAAAGATCGCGACTGTTTTACCCAATACCATAAAAAAATAGGCGTTGCTGCCAAAGAAAATTAAAATATCTGATATAAAAGAAATATATTTTAAAACTTAAAATAAAGTGAATTAAAAATATAAATTGTACATAATTTGTACAAATATGACCCCAGTTTTTCCAGCTAAGAGGGGATTTTCCGAATTTTTTTTCGTAATTTGACCACGAGAAAACTGAATCCGGATCCTATTTTTGGATATCTATTAAAGCTTAGGCTTCGGTCTCAAGGGGTTAATAAAAGAGATTCAAAGCAGAGAGCAGACAATTTTGATAACAGGATAACATCGACTTCTTTGCCATTTGCTAAGGCTGCGAGAGCAAAAGATACGAATTCAAGTACGCTTAAGGCTTTGTATAAGATGCTTTCAAAGGGTTTGGGCGTATAAGAGAGTTTAGCAATGGGACGACAGTTGGTAGCCTCATTCTTTGATACCTTTTTGTGTATCGGGGTTATAAAAGAGGTCTTCCAAACCTAGGGAAATTCAACCTGTGTAAGAGACGGACGAAATTGTTAGGAAAGGGGAGAGAGATATTTTTCATTTTTTTCAATGAAAACGGCGGGAGACCATCTGGGCCGGGTACAAATTCATCTTTAAGTTTTTGTAACTTTTCTTTAATAACAGCATGATCGAAACTTTGAGTGAGAAAGGGACCATTGGAGAAATTTGAGAAGTAAGAGGGATCTGCTACGAAGGATTTGTTTGTAAATGATTCTTTGAAAAATGTAACAACAAATTTAGTGATGGTACAAGGATCACTTGAAGATTTTTTTTCGCACGAAAAACGGAGGAAGAATAACCGTTGGTATTTTGCAATTGAAAAATTGAAAAAAAGAACTTGGCGTCATTTATAAGATTGGTTTGCGCACTATTTTTAGTAGCGTTGATAGAGAGAGAGTTGTAGAGTTCAATAATGATATGCACCTAGATAGTTTGGATAACAATACCGTCGATAGCTTGTTTCTTTTATTTCGTAGGGAGGCAGGAATGTAGAAGATGTTTTATGGCGTAATAAGGCATATTGTACATGAACGTACAAGGATCTACGAGTAAATGTTATTTTAACTGGCACAAAGTCGAGCCCTAGAAGAAGACGAAGCATTGAGAGAAAGAGGGAATAATTCTTGGTTTCGTTGGGGATAAGATTAGCTTCTGAGCAGAGCGCAGATGTCAAGTGGGAGAGCATGAAATTGATAGAAAACGGCGTGGCTTTTAAAACTCAGTGCTCTTAAGTTCTGATAATAGAAAGTGAAAGGAAGGTTTTTACATGACTTGTTAGGTTCAAAGAAAATTAACGTGGTCAAGTCGACTGCGTTAGAGGTGTGAGATCCTTTTAGAGTGTATGTAGTTGCGTAGAGTTGCAAAATCAACTTTTTGGGGAGGCGTATTGAAAATCTCGTGATACTTTATATAAAGTTTCCTGAGACTGATAACATCGGTACGGAGAATTTCATTCTGGATGGAAACCATGACGCTTGCTCTTGTTTTACCCCGGTAACACACGTTTATAGCATTGAAGGTGAATATTCGGAAAATAAAATCCAAGTTGCTGCCAATGAGAACAGGAGTATTCTATAAAACTACGAACAAACAATCAGGAAGTGACTTTTTCTAGTGAACCAGTCCATCAATAAAATGTCATAGGTGACGACTGCTTATGGAACTTATGCTTGTATATCGTCCGAAAACTAATCTATCATTTAAAATACTTTTGTGGATGAAAGGTTTGGTTCGTAGTTTTAAAACGATCCATAGATTGAACAGTGTATAACAGGTATGTAAGTATAGCTAGAATTCCACCAGTCGTAAAAATAGAGATGTAACAGCGCATTTTCATGTGAAAAAAATAAGTACGAGAAGATTGTAAATTAAGATGAACGCACGTACTGGTTGCAAAAGTTGAAAAAGTGCAATAGCAGTTTCTTCAACAGAACTACTGTATGAGAAAGTATCCTATTGTATTCGGATGAGTATAGCTCAGAAGAGAGACTTCACAATAGATGAATCAGATTATTTGATAATTCTCTCGAAAATTCTAGAGCTTGAAATGGTCAATACGGCAAACAGATTTCATGCTTCCTCTACAAATTTTGAATTCGATATTCAAATTGCAAACCTTGTAGACTGGGAAACTGGGAATACAACTTTTGCACGCTTGACATCTGATATGGTATACTAAAGGGTAAAAAATTCTTTCTTATATTTATTCTCGGATATTCGACCCAAACCACTTGGCATCAAAGGCACAATGGATGTTGAAAAGTGTCTTTCAGGCAGAGCTTTTTGACATATAAAGCAGTGATCAAGATGCTGGCTTTACAGGTTTTGTTCACTTACTCTAGGAAGTCAAATTTCATTTTTTTTTATATAA
Organism: Volucella bombylans; assembly: GCA_949129095.1. Lineage (NCBI taxonomy): Eukaryota > Metazoa > Arthropoda > Insecta > Diptera > Syrphidae > Volucella > Volucella bombylans. Next base: position 165,580,772 of record OX422141.1, on the reverse strand, counting down.
AGTTGATATATTTTAGTAAACATTATCTTTCCTACAATTTTAAAGTGTTGGATAACTATAAGTACGCCAACATAAAAGCCTTTCAGGATTTTTGTTCCTAGTCGTCATGAGCGATGTATTTCAAGCAATTCTGAATGACCATAACCAAGAACTGAAGTAGAAAATGTCTTGAAGTATTTTGATGTTTGGCTGCTTTCGTATAAAATTGTGTACACAAAGGTATATCCATGCATATTTTTGAATAACATCGCCACCGAAGCGATTGTAGGTTGCGTAGTTAGGAAAGTGAATATTGATTTATCAGCTTCATAACAAAACGGCTCAATCAAAAGAATCAAATCTTATATAATACTGAAGAGTAATAGAAACACCAAACTTGGTGAAGGACAAAACCCGATATACCACGAGGGCTTACAAGATTTAAGTAAAAGAAAATATTAAGTCAAGTACAGAATTTCATATTTTTTTATTAGTTCTTCTTCGTTGCGGAACGAAGCATGCTGTACTAAAATAAAGCTACTAATAGAGCAGATGATAAGTTGAATACAGGGAACTAGTTTCAAAGATTTGGTCAAATAGACATTCCTAATGAATGGAAACTTAGTATGATTAGCTCAGTTGCCGATGGCCACAGAAGCTCTTATAAATCATCACCAACCAAGATAAGTTCATATCAATGTAATTAGAAAAGCCCGCACTTGACCAAATTTTCAGACTCATTTTGAGATACACTGGACGATGTCTAGTTTTAGTCCGCTCGTCTAGGTAGGACATCAATCACTTGCATACGCCGATGATTTTAATGTGTATAGAAGCAGAAGCAGCGAAAATGGAATACTGGTTAAACAACAGCGAATGATCTATTCATCTCGATCTTCGGCCACCGACTTCAACTTTTGTGAAAGTGAGCGAAGACATATACCTGGCAGCGAAAATTCATTTGGTAACTTTTCTAAGTCTGTTTCCAATTAGCGAGTCCAGTATTTTTTATCACATCTTGATTTCAAAAGTGATTTGGGTGTTATCCTAGATAGCAAACTTTTTTGCAGCAAATATGTCACGTAGGAAACTTCCAGGGGGATACTGACTTTCTGCCAAAGTAGGAGAGCTTTTGAGAGAAAAAATGGGGCTTGTCATCGATGAGGTTATGGTTATGATGAGACCTATTCTAGTTATGAGTCAATTATTTGCTGAATTACTTCCCTTGATATTTATATCACAGATTGCACCGCTGAGGCCATCTTTCATTTAAAGAGAAGTGTTTTCTGAGCAACCCCGATCTTTTGGGTATGACGTCTGACACAATGACATGGGAACTTCGGTTGCTGCTGGAATGCAAAGTTAATTTTTTCTGTACACAGGACTGAATTCGGCCAGAATCAGAGCCAGGAAAGACAACCTTACACGTTACCTAGCTTGTGTGGAAGCACATACAGTGCTGATGACAATAAACCGCAAGTGTATTCTGAGGCACAGGTAAAGGCGGCAAATTATCTACGTCTGTAGCGAAGGTTCAACTACACTTAAGGATATACTGAATCCACTCACTACTTGCATGCAAGTTCCAGATTCTGAGGTCTATTTGAGGGTAGTTAGAAGGCAGAATTCACTGAATGTAATCTAAGTTTTAGGTAATATTGGAATTTCAGGCAAAGATCACAGGAGGACTTCTCAAGACTCGAAACTGCATGCGTCCTCTATTAGGGATTCCATTGACTCTTGGGTCTTTTATGGGTCCGTGAAGGTATGGCACACAAGGTTGCTGGCAGACCAAACGAATGCTTCCAGGGCAGCAGTCCCTAACAGGACTTAAATCACGGTGCCATGGAAGCCAGGAGCCCGCCGGATCTCGGTCCGCCCCTGACTTGTTAAGATAGGCTCCTTTGTGGAAGCGTCATGGTGGCTGTGGTTTAAAACCTAAAGCAGGGTCTTCCACCTGTGGTTGACCCGATGTAGAGTTGCAATAAGTACTGGGTGCTGTGTCCCTAAGAACAGCAACAGGTTAATAGGTAGGTCTCGACTCATACCAAGGGTGGAGCTGTACCCTCAACACAGTTCCCGTTTGGTATTCATAATACATGCAAAGGATGGCAAGGCGAGTTCTTGCTCTAATGACCCTATGGCAATTTAATGAATTTAAGTCGTATACAGACAGGAGTGCCCTTTAAACTCAACAGGCGTTCTGTACTTTTACCGGGTAGTAATAACTCCTTTAACCTCCATCCCTGATTCATAATTGCATGCCTCAGGATGAACACGTGATTATCAGCTTTTCGGACGTAGTGCCTTCGGTGTCTAAACGTTTTAAGTCGTATACGAGTATTTTCCCAGATCAATTATTTTCATATTTAAAATCAATTATGTGTTGTAAATGATACATTTCAAATAAAAAGTATTATTTTTATTTTCGAAACTATGATAATTGTAATGTCTACTTCACTAGTCCTATTCCATTTTATTTTATTGTGACTGTCCAAACGGGAAATCAACATAAGTTACTGCCCTTTCTAAAATATTGCTTCACCTCAGACACTCGTTTGCCTTATTTTCGTTTTGCATCCAAACACACTCCCATGAGCCCAAGTCCGCCTAGATGATTCCTTTTAGGCAATGCGCTTACCCACCACATCCCAGGTAGATTAATTAACCTACAACTGTGAGGCATACGTACGAATATTCTGCAATCTATTTCATTTCCCTAATGCGCATTGAGCATCCACGACTATGTGTGGCTTCACTAAGAAAAGAAAAAAGCAAAATGTCAAAGCTCAATTCATCTGATCTGTTCAACTAGATGCAGCCAAATCGGCTACCCGACTTTGTGTCTACTAAATGCCCAACCCAGCAAAATATACAAATGCCTAGTTTGACATTTGGAGAAACTAACTTATTTTTATCTGGTCGTTGTGAAAAATAGATTTGGAATGGCCTAAGGTGCTAAGGTCTTCGGTGCACAATCACCACCCATTGAGATGGCGAAGCCTTTTCATAAGTGCACTTAATGAACCATGACGAATACATATAACCAACAAGTCAGCTGGTTTGGTCGACATGGCGCAGCAGCCAGCGCCTCTAAGATAAGCTTCACATGAACATGTTGCGGCAGATTAGTTTCATATTGGTTGCGTGGTCTTGGCATAGGCACGAGCACGGGCACAAGCACATGCAAAGTCACAACCACATACTTGTCTTTGTATCCGTTACACTGTGGATTAGTTAGCTTGCATCCGATATTTTCCTACCGGCGTATCTACACCGGTTTTTTCTATCTGACTCTGGACTCTGGACAATCCAGTTTATGGAGGAAAAAGCGAACAAACAAAAAAAAATCTACGAATCCCGCCATCGACCAACCAATCGTCCGTTTAAGTGTTGAACATTTTGCGCGAAGTGCAAAAGATACGAATGCATCACCGTCACTGAAGACCAACCATAGTTGGAAACAAACGATCTGAAAAGAGGTCTTGCGCCGATGTTGGTAGTTTTTCGTGTGCAACCGGAAGATTTTGTACTCGTATATGCTTACGGGCGCAGTTTGCCAGTAAGACAATTGCTTTCCGCTCGATTGTGTAACAGTGAAAGAAAGATCTAAAGCCAAAGAGGAGAGGGTGGAAAAGAAAAGAATTGGTTCGGTGGCTACACAGAAGATCGCCCTTAAACTATTAACTGTAATTTACATTTCTTAGCAAGAATTTTAAAGAGGTCACATTCTGTTTGGCCTTAGTTTTAAAATAAATTATGTAGGTTCAAGTCTGGTAAGCGTCCGGAAATTTGAATAAACAGTTTGAATAGAAGTCAAAAGTTGATTTTTGATGTTGATATTGAAATTACCTAAATTTTCTATTGACAGTTATCAGATTCTGGATGCTTTTAAAAGTCGAGTGCCCTGATAAAATGCTATGGTGACAAAGAGCATACAGTGGCAGAGCCAATCACATCAGCGTTTGATATCTGTCTGAGATTTGGCAACACCACTTTGCCAAGTTTTATTACTGCAACTGCTGTCACAATGAAGCTGTCAAATTATTTCTTTTTTTGAACCGCATGCGCAACGAACGCAATTTAGATGGGTTATCTTTGGTCCAGCTTCGACTACTCCCACATCAACACGCCCTATGTACAGTCTCAGTGCTCAAGTGCCTGAGGTTGAATCAACTTTGGAGGAACTCCTACACAACTTTTGGAGGCTTGAAGGTGTCCCTGGGGAGGAGATTAACTATGAGAGTGACGAATGTGAACGGATATTTTCAACGACACACTCTAGAACCAGAGATGGCAGTTCATCCTGACGTTAACAAGCTTGGAGATTCCTATCTAAGTGCACTGCAGCAATTTCGATGCCTCAAACGTCGGCTGGCTGGGAAAGAGGATCTGCGAGAACGGTACGTTACGGCCTTCATGCGTGAGTATTCCGTCCTCGGTCATATGGAATATGTTGGTCAACCTGGCGACCATCTAAACGGGTATTTCATTCCACATCAAGCGGTGACCACAGAGTTCCGCGTTGTATTAAATCCGTCCGCTAAAACAAGTACAGTGATCTCGTTAAATGACGTTCAGCTGATTGGTCCCACAATACAAAATTCCCTGATAAATATAATTCTTCGCTTTCGTCGTTACCTCATCGCTCTCACAGCGGACATTGAAAAAATACTCCGCCAGATAATGATGGCACCTGAGCATCGGCAGTACCAGCGTATTCTTTGGCGTGAGTCATCTGAAAGGGACATTGGGGTCTACGATCTGGCCACAGGACTGCAAAACACGCCGTATTGGTTGTGGTCGGATTCACAAATTGTGCTCTGTTGGCTACGCAAGCACCCTGCAACACTTAAACTATACGTTTCAAACCGAACTGACATCTCCCGACTGATGGCACCACGTACGGTCGGCTCAGAATTCAGCGGATTGCGCAAGTAGAGGCATCGGGGCGGATGCTCTTTTAAAACATCGCTTATGGCTGCAGGGACCGGAGTGGTTGATGGACGAACTAACCACTTCACAACACAATACTTTACTTAGTGAAGAAGAAATTTTTACAGTGCGAAAGGAAGAAAGGGGGTCTTTGAGTTCAGTGGTGGCAACAGTTGCCCTCGAACTTGCAACGCGAATGCGAGATGGGAAAGTCATTCCACAGATAGAACGGTTCAGTTCTCTTCTTCGTCTTCTACGAACCATAGCGCGCATCAGACGCTGGACGCCGAAACGACGGCAACTACTTCGAAGATTTGTAATTGGGCCTGAGGAAGTTGATGAGGCCCTGGAAATTCTAATTCGCTTGGAACAAGGTAAATGCTTTGCTAATGACATACTTAAACTTCGAAATGCTTCCAGATTATCGAACTCGAGTCGACTACTCTCACTTAACCCATTCTTGGATGACAAAGATATTCTCCGAGTACGTGGTCGAATTAAGAATGCACCTTTACCCTATGACTACCGTTTTCCAATTATCCTGCCAAAGTCTGCGACCTTAAGTTGGCTACTGATTCTGCAGACGCATGAAACAACGCTTCACGGCGGCACACCGATAATGCTACAGATCCTTCGCCATCGATACTGGACAGGCCGTTCGAACATTTCTGCACAACTGTACTATTTGTACACGTCATCGTGGTGCTGTTATTGCGCAACAAATGGCCACGCTACCAAGGCAAAGGGTTACTGCTGCCCGCCCCTTCAGTGCATCAGGCGTTGACTATTGTGGGCCATTTTTTCTGCGTGCTGGAACAAAACGCTCCCGGTTAACCATCAAGACTTATTGGGCTATTTTTATTTGCATGGTTACGAAGGCGCGGGCCCTGTCGAGATCTATATAGCGATAACGGCACAGCCTTCGTTGGGGCAAACCGCAAGCTTAAAGAAGACTTAACTACTTGGACCAGTGATGCAAATCAACAAGCTTTGGCCAACCTGGGAACGAATTGGCATTTTATGACACGCAGCGCTCCTCATCGGGATGGACTATGGGAAGCTGCGGTGAAAGCGGCTAAACGTCATCTGCTGCGCCTACTCGGAGACCAAACACTATGGTATAGTCAGTTGCAGACCTTGGCGGTGCGTATCGAGGCGTGCCTAAATTCGCGTCCAATCATACGACATCCTAGCTCTGACCCCAGGCCATTCTCTTATTGGGTCCTCCATCATCGCAGTGCCAGAGCCAAATCTTACCGAGGTTCCCCGTAATCGACTCAAGCTTTGGCAATGGTTGCAACAGGTCCACCAGAAGTTTTGGCAACGATGGAGCGACGAGTACTTGCACATATTACAAACTCGAAGCAAATGGCAACGACGTGAAGAGGACGTACAAGTTGGTGACGTGACATCATCTTAGTACGACATGAAAATTTACCTCCGACCCATTGGCGATTCATTCTGGTAGTGATGGGCTAATCCGCAACGTAACATTGAAGACCGCACATGGCAAATGTAGCCGGGCAGTCCAAAAATTGTGCCGGCTGGTGGAATGTTTCGAACCAGATGCTTCGACCAGGCAGGATGTCTGAGATTTGGCAACACCACTTTGCCAAGTTTTATTACTGCAACTGCTGTCACAATGAAGCTGTCAAATTATTTCTTTTTTTGTATTCAATTTTTGCTTTGCCAGCACACACACGTGCTTTTCTTTTCTTGTTGTAAAATAGAATTTGGAATCTTTGCAAGGTCAAAGTAAACTAAAGATTTATAAACATAACTAAACAATATCTGTAGCCTGTTGCGAGCGAAAACCTTAAGGAATATTAGACATACGCCATCGTTCGTTTATGTTCAAGGAATATGTCGAAGGTCAATTAGCGGAGAGAGACAGCAAGAATGTTGCACACTTTTTATGCACACAGGAGAGTATGCACCATATGTGACTTGGTTCACATGGCTTTGACGGTTCTGACCTATGACACAGGTAGGTGTTAAGAAGTCCTCTTAACCTTGCTGAGCGGGATTATCATCGGTATTATTTTCCGCAATCATCCTGTTACCTGTAGCTCAGACAAGACTCATTGAATGCAGTTTATTTAGGCATGAGTTATGGGAAAATTTAATTTTTTTTTTAGTTGAAAGACCTTTGCCATTTGGGATAAAATCCAGATTCTAAGATTTGTTAGAAAAATAGAAAAAATGACTAGTCAAACCAGTCACGTCAGATTCGTCATAATTACTAACAACTTCCGTTTTTGAATGGATCAAAAGCATACTCCTTCCGCATTAATTGGGGACCATATCTAGAGCTGCTGCTTAGCACATCTTTAACAGACAACGCCTATGCAAAACACTCTTGGGCACAAAAGCTAAGCCACACTTTCTCGGTCATTTAAGTAATGAAACTGCTGAATTTGATAAGCAGGCACAACTTTTCTTAAAGTGCGGTTTGAAGACACAAAAACATAGGTCGAAAATTTCAGCGGATAATGTTTATTGATCATCGTATCCTAAGCCTTCAGCAAACACCTTTCGATGTCGCCAGAAATTTATTGGTTTTAAAACGCTGTTGACATTTCTAACCAATTTCTGTTGCATGAATATTTTAATCTATTTTATGATTTTGCGTCAAATCTCACTAGGGTAGTAAATGGTGTCTCAAATTTACTCAACAACTAATTTTGATAGAAAACGCAGCTTTTTAATTAAAAATTGTTATTTAATTAAAAAAGTTATTTTTATTGATTCATAAAGTATACAGCATCGGGTTATGTATGGAATAGAATATCAGATAAATAGATTCCACGGCTTTGCTGGCACATACGCTCTTTGTCCACAATAGTTTTTGGGACTTCAATTATTTAAATTTTAAATTAATTTTCATAAATAATTTTCAAAGAAAACACACAAATTTCTAACTGTGGAATCGACGAACTTTATTGGATGGCGGTCTGATCAAAAAAGGCGCCGAATCGTTTCTTCTCATTTCTAAGTACAAAATCTGTTATACAATTTTGGAATTCAGCCCTGTACATATACATATGTTGGAAATATTGGGATTTTGTTATTAATTTTTTAGTCATTCACAATTTTAAATTCATTTAATTCAAGAGTAATAAAAATAATAATAATAAGAGTACGATATAATATATGTATAATCGATAATGTATAAACACTCTTTTTTATCGAAATTTTCTGTGACAGCTTTGCATAAATGTGGCTTATACAGCGCTCAATTTCCATTGGTGGGTGTAAAAACCCCCAAAGAAAAAGTCCACCGGCGTTGAATCGCATAATCTGAGCGGCCATTTTAAATTGTTTGTTGGGCTGTATGGCATGTGACATCGTATTGTTGAATCAGCATTTATCTCAGGAACTGCGTCGATGTTTTGTGTAGAACAATTTGTTTTCGGCCAGAGAGTCTAAGATCACTAAGTGATCCAGTCTTAATCATCACACCTAATGAAGTTAAATCACTTTTCTGACGATATTTTGTACGAAAATTATAAACTGCAGCTGCCAAATCTTAATTATTTTTAATTAATTAGGCTCAATAATGAAAACGCGTTGTTTTTTCGTGTAGCGTACCATTTTTAATAACCCTGAGCTGTTAGCTGCTATGTTCTCTTGTTTTTTTCGTTGACAACACTTTACCGCACAAATGGCACACAATTAAAATTTTCCTGAATTTTTGGCTACCCTTTAGAAGTAAATGTGTTTCATCTCATATGAAACTGTATTTCTTTTTTGTTCATGTCAAAATTAAATGTTATTTTTAATTAGGTTCTGATCTCCTGTATATTATTCCGTTACAATCGCGATATTTTCAGTGAGCGATAATTTGTGTCAATCGCTTAAATGGCGCAACAGTCCGGGGAAGACCTGTCCTTAAAAAATAAGAATGTCAAGTTTGTGCGGTCTTTGGCCAACTTTGTCGGAATGCTATGTCTTGACATAAATTTAAACAAAACAAAAAGTCTCCGTACTTCAATGGAATTTAAATTATGTGCAAAGTGGGCTGTTGGACTTGTCGCAAGCATAGTTACAACTCTACAAGTCGTCGATTCAAAATGAACCATTGAAAAGTAGAATTATGACTGTTGAAAAGTCCACCGGTAGTCCCTAAAAAGACTTAAATCACGGTCAGGGATGTCCTTAAAAAATAAGCATGTCAAGTTTGTGCGGTCTTTGGCCAACTGTTCAGGTAGGTATTTGCAATTAAACTCTCTTCTCTAAAGTTCATCAACACAAAGAATGATGAATATATCCTTCTTCGCCAACGTACATTGGGGTGTTTAGGATCTCACATAGAGTCATACATACACTCAGCTCAGTGTTTTTTTAGCAACGCCTTATTACTCCATAAACTTATTAGGCCCCCATTCACAACTAAACCCATTTTAGCCGCTTTGCAAAGCAGTGACAACTCGCTGTGATCCCACAACGAAATCGGTTTCACCAAAGTATGCAATTTCACCAGACTTTTGGAAAATTTTGCATCTGGTGTTGGCTGGCGAGTTTTGCACAATTTTCTTAAATATCATGTCAACCGCTTATTTGACAACAAAGGTGTCGGTGGCACTTCTTCCGTCTTTTATGCAGCAGGGAGCGTTCCTCATCGTATAATCTGACACACGTATGTCAGTGAATATTTGATCAATTGTGAACATACTCGGGCTAAAATTGATTGATCAACCAATCAGGTGGTTTCACATATTACGCGAGACGGGATCCTGTACGGGATGTTAAGAAGAATGGTACCTCTAGAATAGTTTTGGGGTCTTGTGGATCGGATAAACGATGCTGTGGATTCAAAATATTTCCTGTGACCAAAGTATGGATATATTAATACTCGCTCGCTGTAAGTCTGACAATGTGCAAATCCACTTTGTGCTGCTGCTGCTGCCAATGTGTCATGCACTAGAGTCGTATGAACTTGCGATAAGTTTTCTAAAGAAGAGATGAGGCAATTTGTCGGGCATCTTACCAACCAATTTCACTAAACCTCTAAATATTCTGTAGGTATCGTGTGAATTCTCTCATTATTTAAAATGATCAAATGCAATTGTTTTCATTAAGGAGCTGTGTGTTCTTCACAATTGCCGATTTCTGGTCTATAGACCAGAACTTGTTCAATTGCTCACGAAATTCAAACCACGAAAGAAGCTCCCAAGCGCTCCCGCAAGGTGGTGTAAAGAAGGACTTTCTTTCATATATTGATGCAAGATTTTCAGCTGCAGATTCACTTTTTATTTACTGAACCAACATCTTGGAGATGATGAATAAAATACGGGCTTTGCTAGCATTGGCATGAGGCAGGGCGAACTGGAGGAATATGGGTCTATAAAGCAGTTATTTTCCTCAGTTTTGTCATAATCTAATATTATATGTTTATACCTGATGGTATAAATTAAAATAGTGTTACTGAAAAAAAACAAAAAACATAATGCAAACTACAGAAATATCGAAAACACAAACTACACAACTATGAAAGGATGCAACAATAAAAACAATAATTATGCAGATAGCATACAAATATTTAATTTTAGAATATCATGTTGTAGATACTATTCATTACGTACAAAAGCGCGTTAAAGGACTTGCAAAGCAAATTAATTCATAAGTTTATAACCCAGATTTATACAAATAAGTTAGAACAAAGCCAATTTGTAAGAGAATATTCGTAACCTAACAAAAGTCAACTCAAAGTTATTGGCGAAAATATACCATGTTAATGGCAATGTCTTCTGCCTTTCATCAAGAGTGGCTAGCCTTCCGCTTAGCAGCAACCGTGTATGGATATGTACGTTTATAAACTTATGCCGTCCTTATAAGTAATAACTGGTTTCACTTCCCTCTATTAGAACCTTTAGGTTGTGCACTTTCAATTAGCTACCACCTGCAGTTTCAATGGCGCCACGGCGAGAATCAATGACTTCAAATGGGATGACTCGAGTGTGTGTACTAATGTTGGAACCTCCTTGAAGCGAATTTCCAATCACACGATGTATCTGTAAGTTTATCAGGTATTTTTTCCCCCTTAAACAATCTATTACATATGTGTTGAACATTGATTAAGGGCGATTGAATATGCAAAACTATAATCAATCTACAGATACCAGTACCTATCGTAGACTCAGAAGTTCTATCAGTACTTGCACTTGTATCTATTTTCCTAATTTATGCAAGACAACATGTGATTTCGGAAAATATTTAAGTGCACTTCATTAATTTCTCAGAAAATAAAACAAAAGAAAGATATGACGTAGATGTTGTGGATGCATATATACAGATGAAGCATACACAGAAACCAAGCCACCTTAATCACCAAAGAAGCACTGAACACCTTCATTAATCACGCTTCGTTACGTTGATGGGCTGCGGATGTGCATGCGCATAGTCTATAGATACATCAGTTTCTTTGATCTACGAACACTGCATGCGTTCCAAGTGACTGGCCATAAAACAAAAATAAGATGCCCCCGATAGGTTCATCCCTAGGCGTGTACATAGAGAATATGAAAACTTACTGCTTCATTATTAACGGCTGTAGTAATATACGATTGTACCACAAGCTATCTGTTGCTAAGAAAAAGTGGGTCACGTTGATGCAGCAATTATAATAACTATTTAACGGCTTAAAGCTAGTTTGGGGATAAGGCAAAGGTAGTCGTTATATCCTCTTCTAGAGAAAGATTAGAATTACGGATACTTGATAAACGGATTCATGCTGATTCGGATTGGACCGGTTGTAATTGAATATATAAGCACAGGCACACATCTTGTGGGCCTTCGTGTTCCGGTCCAATGTTTGAACTTCATCGAAAACTCGTTAGTTATTTTGGTAGTATTGGTACCAAAAATCAACCGCGCAGTACCGCCCACCTGCTAAGCTCACGCTGATTTAGGTTGATAATGGAATTGGCCTTCGTTTTTCGATTTTATTTTTTGTACACTTTTTTGCAAATCATTTTTACTAACTTCGTGATTGTAAAAAGGTCGCAATCATCTTTAACAACTATTACCTGTGGCGAAGCAATAAATCAAAGAGTCAAAAATTGTGATCATTTCAGTGAATTGAATTTTAAGAGCATGAATGGCGATCATAAATTTGTGGTTTTACAGTTTTGTTGATTTATTTAAATTTAGCGTTAAGTGAAGGATTTTTTAGATGAAGAAAATCTCATAAAACTTTTATGATGATTTATATGAGTTAATCTAAAGTGATCCGGAGAGTAATTATCAGAAACTGTTATTATGATGTTCCTTAAATCTTATATAATATTAATTGAGCTGTATTCGTAAATTCTATGCATACGTTTTAAGGACATCTTATATGTATATTTCTTAATTTTAAATTTACTATATCCATCGGATTAACTTTTAATAAAAATCAAATGAAGAAGTTAGTGTTTCAAATGCTGGATTCGTTTGAACTGGAAAACTTGTCTTGGATTACTTAATTGCGGACAAGCTGTTTTCCTGTAGGCTACAGAAAGTCTATTTATTTGTTTGATTTGGCATGGGTTGCACAACGACATTTATCTGACGAACAAAGCTGGTTCTGCACAAAAGAAAGTATCAATCTTTTGAGCGCACGGAAGTAGGCTTTCAGCTCATACTGATAATTTAAAGGGATCATTTACGCTAAGCAATCTGCATGGCAAAGGTGATTAACATTTCCCTTTAGCAGAATGGTTCACTTAAAATACATACATACATTATTGTAGTTAATATTTGTGTCCACATAACAAAAATGAATTAACGACATCCGTACAGAAATTTAAAGACAACAGGGTAAATGAATATTTTGAAAATCTAAACGAAACAAAACGCTTACAAAAATAACAAAATGGTTTTGAACAAAAAAACTGCGAGAATATTGATTTTTTGAAAACGGATGGAAGCCTGCCTCCGTTGTTTACAAATTTGATGGGGATAAATCCTGAGGATTCTGGACGAAGCGCATATCCTCAGACCTACCTTGTAGCATTATCCTAACTACATCGGGAGGGACAGGCCTTAATTGATGATACTTACCATGAGTACTAAACGAAACGGTGGGAAATGTAATATCAGAAATTTTTATTATTTCTTTATTTTTATTTTCTTCAATGAATTTATTGTGCTGCTGTACGATGGCACCCAACATCAGAGTTACCAGGAAATGGGAGCTCTTCGCCGGCAGAAATAAGTTCTACTGTGATGGTATGCTAATGTCAGCACCGCACACAGGAGTGTTCTATTTGACGTGTATGCTGATTACGGGAACCAGTGTACTATTCTTTGCATTCGATTGTCATTTTTTAGCGACGAGAATAACCCCAGTTATTCTAATTGTTGCCGCTGTGCTATATTTCTTCACAATGAGTTCCTTACTTCGGACAGCATTTACGGATCCTGGTGTAATCCCTCGGGCTTCCCAAGACGAAGCTGCATACATTGAGAAAAAAATCGAAGTGCCGAACTCACTCAACAGTCCCACATATCGACCTCCGCCTAGAACAAAAGAGGTCCTCGTTAAAAGACAAACGGTCAAATTAAAGTTTTGTCTCACATGTAAGATTTTTAAGATTGCAGTCTATGTGATAATTGTGTACACCGTTTCGATCATCATTGTGCTTGGGTGGGAAACAGTGTTGGGAAGCATAAATATCGTTTCTTCTATATGTTTTTAGTGTCACTGGCATTTCTAGCTGTATTTATATTTTCATGTTCAGTAACGCTTAATTAATGAAAACCGAAAAAGAAGTTTTCGAAGTGATTAAGAAAGCTCCTTGCACTGTGATTGTAACATTCACAAGTTTCTTCTCGATATGGTCTGTCATTGGATTAGACGGATTTCATACGTATCTCACCACTAGTGATCAGACAACCAACGAAGATCTCAAAGGATCATTTTCATCGAAAGGTGGATAACGTGCAGTGAACGCATATTCACGAGGGAATATATGCCTTAATTGCTTTCATATATTATGTGGTCCAATGACTCCTTCATTGATCGATAGATGTGGAATCGCAACCGATGACTACATTCTCCAAATGCACCAATCTTCCATGACGAATACACGAAATCCACTCACAGAAGTCCTCAACTCAACACAGACCGGAATGATAACCAGCCAACAGATGCTGGATGGTACCGGGATTGGTGACATAAAACCCCGACTATAGTCAAATCCCTCCTTAGGTGTTGGCGGCGGTGGTCTCGTTGGCGGTGGCAGTGTCTATCGTCCACGCAGCTATGATCATTTACAAAACGGTAACTCCAATAGTTTAGCACACTTAGTCGATGATGAGATTCCATTATCGAATATGGAAAGTCCACCGTCTTCCAGGCTGATGACAAGCAACATTCCAGGCACTACTGACAATAATAGCAGTGCTGCAATATCACTCATCACACCAGACGATGATGCAAATTTTGATGGCAATGTGACGACTGGAACATGAATACGTCCAAACAATCTCAGTGGGAGTTATAATAATCTTTTTAGCTATGAATTCGATCCGACTGATACGAATCTTTTGTCAAACTATCACACAGCTCGTTATTACATTGATCCTAATGACACAAAACTATTGTCCAGGAAAAGAACGGCGCGTTATTACAAAGGGCCAAAGTCCAGCTTAGTGGCAGCAGCTGCTGCAGGTGTTACCAGTGGCGGAGATGTATCAATGACAGGTCCGGTGCGACTTATCAAGTCAGCGTCTGAGTCTGAGAACGTCTAGAGCAATATACCAAATTCAAATTTGTCGTCAGTGGCTGTTACCAGCAACGGCAGTAATAAGTCTGATCCTAGTTTGCATGTATATTCGAATTTGTTGGAGGAGCGTGATGTTGCTGCTGAGACGACAGCAACTGCTGCACCAGCTGCGAATAATAGCAAACTACTCGTACCTATCAATGACGAACAAGTGCAGACATCAAATTTAATTGATAATTCTGCTGTAATGTCGTCAACGTAATTAAGTGATCATCTGGATTTGGACGATCCAGTAAGTGCGTTTATTGTGAACAGCCGCAAGAAATACGTGTCAACGAGCAAAGCCCGAATTAAATGAAATTCTGATAGTGACAAGGAATTACCCCATGTTGCTGTGGCATCTGGTGGTAGTGTTTCTGATGCTACTAAAGTGTCTAATGCTACTGCTGCTGCCACTAATCAGTCAGATGTGATAACACCGAGTCGTTTGAGGCTTTTACATGACAGCACAATGATAGACACTGCCTTGGATTTAGACAGCTTAGATGGTTCTAGTATTGGGAATAACTCACAAGCGTGTCTCGTAAAAACTGCTATTGTTTAAGGACCCCACTCTCTGTCTTATGTAACTTGTACATAAAATATTTTAAATGTTTAATTATTATTTCTTTTCTTCGAAAGCTGACTGCATTTAGGTTATGACTGCATTTAGGACCTTAAGCTTGGAACAAAGCCATAAACCATGCAACTCTGACTTGATTGATTGACTAGAGAGCGAGCTCTAATAAACTTGTGCGCGCTTTTTTTTCGCTTTTAAATATTGAGAACGCATTTATGAAAGTCAAGTTTATTTGTTTAATATTATTATTATTATTTTTTTCTTTAAAAAAAAAAGCCATTTGAAAATGAAAGGGTTGTCGTCTACGGTTTTACCAATATTAAGGTAGGCTGTGATAACACCGGCACTGATTCAACAACTAATGCATTATCCCCACAAATATTGATCATCCAAATTGTTGCTGTGTTACCGCTGTGTTAGTAACATTGCAGAAATCTGCATCACAGAAATTGTGTCAACTTGTCCCACAGCATTTCTAGTGACTATAATTGGACTAAGGCAGTTGCTCATTTTTATGAACAAAAGTATCACTGAACAATGCGATAAAACTCATACGTTGGGAGAAGAACAACGGGAGCAGAGTAGTCTCTCGGGTCTTTCGGTAATTGTAATCGAATCTGGAATGTCTCTAAGATAAAAATTACCAAAACCGCATCCGATTTCATAACCCACACCCTGTACTTTGGTAGAAAGTTTGAGAACAAGAATTAGAGAACTGAGGATCTGCATGTTTGCAACTATCAATCTCCACATTGGCATATAATAATAAATGCCACCATCAATATATTCAATGAAAGTAAATTAGCCCTCAATGCGTTAACTGTTGAAAACTACTTCAAAACGCTCTAGAACCTATTCAAAGGCAGGGACAGAAATTTCTGATAACAGACTACAGAGTCATTGAGGAAGGAACAGGTTCTCGTATCTTTTCAGAAGATCAAGAAATAAGAGTATCTATAAGACGCAGGCTGTGTCTTGCAATCAGAGATTCTGGGTGCCTTCAGGGCGGCTGAGCTAATGCAGATGAGATCGGTATCCGGAAGAGATATCGCTATCTACATCGATAGGCAGGCCGCACTTAAGGAATCGACTAACATCAACACTGATACAGGCAGGGTCTGCCGCTCAGTGCACAAGGCACTATACAGTCAGAATCGGGTGAGACTGTTTAATACTCCAGGACACTGCGGTATTAAAGGAAATGAACAAGCGGATGAGCTTGCAAGAAAAGGACGAGTACTCGACAATAGTGAGGTTGCCAACATCAAACCACCGCTTTGCATAGTGAGGGGCACTATCGCGGAAAAAATCACAAATACTGTCAACCTAAGGTAGTCGAGTCTTGAAGGACACAAGATATCTAAGACTCGCTGGCCACTTTTTGACGGCAAAAGATCTAGGGAGTTAATAAAATTAAAGAGGGATAAGCGTAGGACAGTAATAGGAATCCTGACAGCACACTGTTTCCTGCGGAAAAGACTCAAATTGTCAGATACGGATATTTGTAGATTCTGCGGTGATCTGCAAGCTGTTGAAGACATAGCACACATACTTCGAAAATACGAGGCAATATCGCGTAGTCGAAGAAAATTTAGGGAAATACTTTTTCGAAAACCTAGAGGAAATAGACGGCATGAACTTCAAAGGGTGTTACACCAGGGAGATTGTTTAGGTTTTTACCATTTCAAGACAAATTCAACTAGTTACACATGATCGCGATAGGCCCGTCTTGGTGCCTGGTGTCTATGTTATACCCTTGTTTAACTTAACCATAACCCTACAGAGTGATTAAAGATAAGTAAGTGGCTGATAAGTTAGCAGGGAAAAGTTCTATTCATTTGTAGATATAAATTACTTCAGCATTTTGAAAATGTCCATTGTTAGACAAATATCGCTGAAAGAGATAAAGTCGCCTCGTGGCGGACAAGGACAGAACTAAGTGCATACTGTACTGAATTGTACAAAATCTATTCAACATCGACGTATTGAACAAAATTACATCATCTATAGCTACAAAAAATTCATTAACTTAATGTTCCTAGTTAACTCTGATACTAGTATAACCAACAATTACTTTGAACAATCGCTGATTTTCTGGCCACAGGAAACAACTTAATAGCAAAGGTCTATCGAACACCAGAAGGATGATTTTGCAAATGACTCACAAATACTAACTCCTGCTATTTCGAAAGAGATACAAGCTGTTCGTAGATAGAGAATACAGTTTATTTTATAGAGAATGGAGGAAGAAATTAAATGAAAATCTTAGCGTCGCATTCATCTAATGAAACGAAATATGATGGCTACGAGATGGCGCCGAAGTCCTTTCCCAAATAGTTTTACGACTAGAGGAAGTCTTCATCTAAGGTGCTGCGTCCAGTTGAAAACTAAATCTCAACCAAATAGATAGTTTGGTACAGATAACCAATTCTGAGTGAGTGAGTTAATATATACTATAGAAATGGAACAGCCAAATTATAAATTGAGATTCTGGCGAAAAGTCTTAGCACAGATAGACTACCGGGATCGTCATATCTTTGCAATTAATTAAAACCTTAAACCTTCCGTTGTCCGCCTTATGCAGACTTTCCTTAGTAAAGGCTATTTAACCCTGCAATATAGCTTGTCAGCCTGGCAGCCTGGCAATGTCTTTTAACTCACTGTATTATTTCTTTTATTATTTTGTGTATAAATAAAGGGGCCACAGCTTGAGATTGAGAGATATGCCTGTGGAAAACGTCGTAACATAGAAAACCGACGATCTTAAACACTTCCTTTACCGACATGCTTTTCTAAGTACTGCCTGAAGGGCAGTCACGTTGCCACTTATGAATAAGCAGGGACGTCATTCGTGCATACGTCTTTGGGGATTTTTGAAATCGAAGAGCCCTCTATTTAATATCTCTCAGGACTTTGACAAACATTTTTCTTCATATACCCGCCCGTCGGATTCGTCAATGTTATCGATTTTCGCACTTCGTCTTCCCTTAAAGTTTCCAAATAATACACTGAAATCATGACACAAGGTTGAAGAAAGGTGTGTCTTTAGCAGTGTCATACTTTTCCATAGGTATTAAATGTCAAATCAATTATAGCATTGAGCTGACAAGCTTCCTTTAATTTCAGTTCAGTTTTCGATTTTATTATGGAAAGATTGAGGCCACAACAACGATTTGAAATCGTTGAACTCTATATTCAAAACCGAAGCTATGTTCGCGAAATTTTCACTTCCTGAGACTTGCGCTCATCAGCCATCTGAAACTATTTATCGAATTATTGAATATAATACGAGAGTAATGCGTTCATAGGAAAATATCTCGGCTGTAGGAGCTAGTGTTGGAGAGGACCCCAATTTATCGATTAGTCGTTGTTCGTATCTATTTGTACTTTTATCACCTTCTATCTGGAAAATTCTGTGAAATTCTTGGTCGAATCGATCGAATTGGTGCAAGATCTGAAGCCGACTGATAATTTATTGCATCGGGTGTTCAGTGATTGGGTTTTAAAGCTACTGAAAGTTGACCGAGTTTATTACCTTACAATTTTGGTTAAAGGGCTGCATAAACGAGCAGTATTACCGCATTTGGAGGGCAAACTTTAAGAAGTTTGCCAGATGTCATTCCATCTAGATGAAGTACCATATAGTGCGAATTATACACCGGTGGCATCATCGGTCCTTATTTCTTCAAAAATGAGGCCGAGAAATAAGTTCCTGTCTATAGACCTCGGTGCAATGTGGAAGAACTATTCCAACAGGAAGATGCTCCCCCACATGCTATAAATGAAAACATCGCTTTACTGAAAACACAATTTGGCAATAGAGTCGTGCAATTTGACACCATTGGATTAGTTTCTGTGGGGCTTTGTAAAGTCACTACTTTAAGCCGCTAAACCAGAAACGATTGAGCTTTAGAGCAAAACATTGCTCGAAAAACTGGTCGAAAATTGGACCACTAGAATGCGTATTTTACGAGATAGCCATGTTGGACATATGCGTAGTGAAGCCGTTTTGGGCTATAAAGAGATACAAGTGATAGGAGAAGCTATAACTGAAAAAAACATGTTTTCAAGAAATTGCGCTTAATTACATGTAAATCGCTGAATTCATTAGTTTTAAATGCCTTATTGTTCAAGGGTTTTCCGATATTCAGGATGACGATGGAAATCAATCATTTACTCCTATCAAGAATAGGGAGTAGGAGTGGTACATCTCCACATGCTTAGTTCATTATGTCAGGTTGCACTTATTAAATCGACATGATGACAAGAAATCTGTAAAATCTTTTCTATACTGCCACAAAATTTTCTGTGAAAGCTTAAAAAAAAAATTATTGGGTTGTTGCATGAGATGGTTTTCCAGCATTTATTTGTATCTGAGCATGGCGTATATAGAAAACGTTTACTCGCGTTTTGTTGCTGATACTAAAATTAGCCCGATTCGGTCGAGTTTTGTGCTTGCAATTACGGTGCAAACATGTAGAAGTTTGAAGAGCGTATTCGCCATACTTTGCTTTATTACTTCAAAAAAGTGGTGAAAGCCACTGAAAGCAGTTGAAAAGCTACGTAAAGTTTGCGGAAAAAATGTCGTCGAACAATGTCAGTGATGGTAATTTGTCAATTGAAGATGCTCCTCGTTTCGGTAGGCTTTAGGAGATTGACGACGATAAAATCAAAGCATTGGTGCAATCAAATAAATATTCAACGATTCGGGAGTTTGCTTTGGCTTCATAAAGAAGATCGATGTGAGTTCAAAGAAATTCATCTGACAAAGCTCATAAACATCATTTGCTATGAGCGGCTCCCAAAGAACAAAACGAGTAATTTTCACGTGAAAAGTGAGCAGCTAAAGAAATTAAGTAATGCTGTTGGACAAAAACGTCCCAAGCGGGGTATTTCACCACGACAATGCGTGAACACCACACACAATTTTAGTCACTCGGTAAACATTCTTGCAGCTTGGCTGAGATTTTTGCCACATCCACCGTATAGCATAGACCTTGCGCCATTAGACTTCCACTTATTTCGCTCCTTCCACATCTTCTGGAATGGTAGAATGTTTGCTTCTGAAGACCTTATCAAACAGCACCTTGATAAGTTTCTTGCAGAGAAAGATATGAAGTTTTATGAAATCGGTATTATGAATTTTCCCGAGAGATGACAGAGGGCCATCGAACAAAACTGCTAATACATCATTGTTTAATGTTCATTATATAGTCGTGTATTAAATAAACGCACCTGAATATCAAATGAAAAAAAAGCAATGACTTTTTGAACAGTCCAATAGATACATCAGCTTCAAATGTATGTATATTTTGGTAACACGATTCGTGACAGAGCTTATCTATCAAAAGTCAATAAAATTTCATAGAATTGGAATTGGAATCTGACAAATTAACATGCAGGCCAGCATTTAAAGTATTTACGTCTTACAGGTGTCAGTAGGTATCAACAATCTAATTTGAATGCTGTTCAACAAAGTAGTCGGCTACCCACCAGGCCCACGCAGTATCTCAGCATCTAGTTGCATTTGTATCTGAATTCGAAAATAAACATGACCTCATTTCACGCATGTTCACCTCTGATTAACTTCAGAATTCAGTTTCTAATTGATGTTGTCGCACTGCTGTTGGCTATAAATCATTTCCAATGCTGTGTTGAACACAAATGTCGATCAATTAATTAAATATCCGGCGTCGTCGGTCGGTCGTCGATTATCCATAATTGTAACTGGTACAAGTATTATGTGACTAGCAGATTACTTATACAAAACGGAGCCAAGGAGGTCTTGTCACAATCTTATGATGCAACATTATCGCTTTACACTAAATTTAGCGACCGTTTAACTAGGTGCTAATGGACTATCCAACAGGAAGATAATGGCATCCCGATTCCTGACTCTGATTCAGTACTTCGATTGTCTATGACAACATCGATACCGTCACATGGAATCCTGTATCCCGTCTCAGGTTTGCATATCGAAACCGATCATTGAGTCTCATGTTTGGTAATAATTTATTACTGACACCACTGGTTACTGGTAGATGTACTCGTATCGCATGTTTTATGAATACGGATAGGAATAGATCCGAGTACTATGCTGAGATAATCACGCATCTATCATTTCATCGTATTCATGGAGAGTAATGTTATTCAGACATCGTGTAGGATCATTATAACGGTGTATTAGAGGGCATAAATCAAATGTAATTGCCGTTAAAATTCATGCACGTTCAGTAGTAGTAAGTATTATAACATCCAGCCTTACTTCCTCCTAGTGTGGAGTTTTGTTTCAACTCCGGCAACGGCGCCGCGGGATCGGTTCGCGGATCGCCTTCAACTAACAAATGAGTAATGTGTGCGACTAGAATCTCAACGAACAAAAAAGAGAATACTTTCAAAAAGTGAAAGAAAATTACGCCAATCAAGATGAATCAACATATAAGAGTTGTACGGAGTACGGGTACATTGATACTCGTAATTGGGCTCGACAATCGTAGGTAGACGATTGCCTACCGAGAAGCGATTCTGTTTCGAGGTACATATTATTGACATAAGGTGACGTCTCATGTGCAGATAAATGCACAAATCTGACAGCCAATTGATACTCTCGAGCTTTGTTCGATTACGTAGGTTAAATCTTGACATCTGTCATTGGGAGATAGAGAACTGCCGGGTACGGTGGAATAAGATTTAGTCACAAATTCAATAAGAATTATATTCGCCTTCTTCTTGAGAACCATTCATTTCCTGGTTATAATTTTTTATTATGACATGTGATTGCTATTGCATGGTGCGTTGTTTGGGATAGACATTGGAAGATACTCGTTGTTGAGAGATGATTAATTATAGATGTTCTATTATATTTGAGTTTTTGAAGGTTACGTCTGTAATAACACTGGCAAAGCCTTCAATGTCTGGAACTTGAATTTGGATAGAAAAAGCGTGTCAAGTGATTCCGATCTCAACAAAAGGAATAGCTAGACTAATTTGACCCGGTACGGATCATCATTATACTAAGCTTACAATTCTATCATCTTAATCTTTATGGGAGGACCAATCAACATCCAATAATTTATTTATTTATTTATTTCAGTGCCGCATACTTGTACACTTTAAGATAGATAGATATCTTATAAGCTAGGGAAGCTTAAATTTTCCAGTTACAATTTTGGAAACGGCTACTGAGTATGTACACATAAAATAACACGACAAATTTAAGATAATAGAAATTATATATGCACGTTAGAATGGAAAAACAACAAAACACGTCAATAAAATCGAATTCAAACATCGCCAATTTATTTGGTTGTACTGTATATTTTTATTCAATATACAGTACAAAATAGGATCCGTTGGCATCTATGTATGATATTCTTCCAACGTGATACAAAGTCAAATATTCCTTTTTCGTAGAAGTGTTGACTTTTTGAGGCAATGAAATCTTCACAAGCTTTTATGACCTCTGTTCTGTTCCGGAAGACCTTCTGCCGGTGAAATGAATCTAAATTGCGGAAAAGATGGTAATCCGTTGGGAAAATATCAGGAGAGTACGGTGGATGTGAAAGAATTTCAAATCCCAGCTGCAACAGTTATTGCACCGTTACTTGTGAGGTATGGGGTCTAGCATTGTCATGCAAAATGATCGGACCGTGCCTACTGACCAACGCAGGTTGCTTTTCAGCCAATTTGACATGCAATATGTCGATTTCTTCACAATATTTGATAGCGTTTATCGTTTCTCCTGGTTGAAGAAATGAAAAGTGGATTGGCCCTTTCGATATCCACCAAATTGTCACCATAACCTTTTTTGGGAGAAGATCGGGCTTGTGGGTGTGTTTTGGTTTTTCATCTGCATCCAACCACTGCCCAGATCTTTTACGATTATCATACAGTAATCACTTTTCATCACAGGTGACTATCCGGTGCAAAAACGGTTCAGTTGGGTTTCTTAATGTAAGGGATGCGCAAATTTCCAGGCGCCATAGTTTTTGGAATTCGCTCAGTTCATGGGGTACCCTCTTATCGAGTTTCTTTAACTTTCCTATGAGGGAAGGGTGTCGACTTATTGTCATTGGGGATACTCCCACGTTTTGTGCAATGTTCCGCACCAATTTCGTTGGTTCCGCATCCACCATTGCTCTTGTTCTTAATTGCCAATGACGCATTATGTCCCATTTTAAATTCATAAAAGAAGATGATTCGAATTTTAACTGCCGACAGTATGGTAAAAGAAAAGAGTTCAATTATGCAAATCTTAATTATTTCATTTCGTTTAATTGAGTTGAATTGACAGCTACCTCAGGAAATAAATTTGTAAATGGACTTTTTTTTTATTTTGTCATAAAACTTAAAACTAAAACTTACAAACTATCTAAATATATGATAAATAAATATTAACCTGCTATGTAAGCTCGCCACGGCTGAAAAACTAGGTTAACCGACTTTGCTTCCTAGTGAAGATATCTTATACTAGAAGAATTCGACCAAGAAGCCTCCTCAGACTCTGGTATTCTGTATAAGCGAAGTCAAACCCTTTCAAACACCCGAATCTTTTCCAACGGGACATCCAAATACAAGCATAGGCTGGACCTTCATCCTCGCAATGAGTTAGCTGCTATAAAACAGTCTCTTTGTAAGGTAAAAGCACCTTCGACTCTGGTCAGAGCAACGTATATATGTTTGTTAAAACACAGATATCGATCTAGCCAGATCCCGAGGTATCTGACTACATTTCGACAGCAAGTGGCTGCCCATGTTGTCCCACGATCGAAAGTTTCTGCCAATTCTTTCTGGTATCCCTAGAGGCCACGTTTTCCGATTTCTGAATGTTGTTTTTCAACATCCAGTCATCGCATATCATTTAATTTTATCGAAGCCACGTTGCAAAAGTATATTAATGACCTCAATCGTTAGATCCGATCTGTACGCGATTACGTCATCTGCGTACTCTACGGCATGTGGAAGTGATCACAGATCACTTGTGTAAATGCTGAATATTATCGACGAATTTACCGCATCCTTTTGTAGACTGTTTTTAATGTGAAATGTCCCTCTAACCATACGGTATCGATGGCTTTTTCCAACTCAATCAGGCAGGCACTAGTGCACTGGTTCTTGCTTTGGTTCGAATGGATATCAAAAACCAGTTTAGACGCAGCATGAATGACATCATGCCCCGCCTTGAACCCGAATTGATTATCCGTACTTATATGTTTGTCCTCAACCCATTGCGTCAGGACTCTATTGATTACCTTCTCGATCAATAGATTATCAACAGGGTGGTATAAATGTTCACCGCTTCTAGTTTGAGATGTTGAAGCACAATGTTCAGTATTCTATTGGTTCCCACTGATTTCTTATTTCTAAGTGATTCAAAGATCGTTTGAAGCTCTTCCTTCGAGATGCACGGGGTTAGTACCCTATCGTCGGTAATGACATTATTTGTTATATTCACTTCACTGAACTGGGTGCAACCCGAGATCTCTAGTCGCCAGTTCACTATTTCATTTCGAAGGTAGAAATTGTGAACAAAGACTCCATTTTTCAGGATATGGATCGGACCAATGTTATCATTCGGCTTGTACACTTATTGGAAAGTCGCTCCTACAACCTCTACCTTCTTCTGCAGATCCTTGATCACAAAGAAGTTGTCATCGTCAACGGCCTCATTTGGATCTATGTCTGCTGCTACAAGTATTTGTTCGTTGTTCGTCGTTCGTCGTTCGGGCGATTTTAAGAATAGAAGGACGTTTTGATTATTTCTCCGAAATATTTTATTTATTTGCGGGAACATATTCGGTGTTTGCTGGTGTTTACAGAATTTCTCTAATTTTTTTATTAATGTTCAGAGGTTTATAATCGACGACTTCAGTGTCATGATCTCCGAGTTATGTCTGCCAGTAAACTGCCTGTACAAGGTTCTTAATCTTGACAGCAGTCTACTTTTATGTCGGTGCAGTGCGTCAATAGTGCGTTGCGGAATAAATCTTCGTTATCAGTGTGTTGATACCGAGGTATAGTTTTGTCGACTGTTCGTTTAGTTGTCTCGTCCATTAGTTTTAGATACCTGTCAATCTCCTCGTCTGAGAGATTTCTATTCTATAGAGTGCTCTGGTCAGTGTTCTGGAAAAATGTGTCCAACGCAACGTACTATAGTTGTAGAAATACCTTTGAACCAATTCTTCCAATTCCGCAGTTTCGTTGGTAACAGTTATACTCGTATCAGTGCTGAGACAACAAAGGTCACTGTTATACACGAAAGTGTGTAGACAGTTTTTACTATGTTCTGCCTGCTAGTTCTCTAATCAGCCTCAATAATGGACATTCAGTAAATTTACCGCTTCTGTAGCCGAAATGAGAGATACTGAAGAAATGAATCCTGTCTAAAAAGGACAAGAACAAATGTTTGTGATCCTTTTAATATGGACGGGGGTTCAGATCCCCCCAATGACGATTTCTACCAGTTAGGTACCTTTCGCAAGCCGCGTAAAGGAACTTGGTTCCAAAAGAAAGATACATTGATTGTTCGTTAAAAATGTTTTAAGCTCCAAACGAAACTGCCTGGTGCTCTTGCACATGTTGTGGTAAAGAATTCCATAACCGGATGGAGTGGATGAAAAACTTTCGCACGAAAAACGGGGATGAATTGTGTGAAGTGATCTGTTTGATGAGCTAAAACGCAAATGGTTAAAGAAGTAGCTAGGGTGGTTGGTTTGAATTACACTTGAGAGCAAAATGAGACGTCTGTAACGGAAATGGTGATCGAGTGAAATGTTATAGATTGGTTTTGAATACATAGAGAAATGTTAAATGCAACCTTGAGCTTTTTTCTGCTTGTAGCTAAGAATAGGAATTATCAGCGTTTTTGCGAGCAACAAACGTGTTTTTATTGGAGTAAAATTATGCGACATCCAGAGCTGACGTAACCCTCCATACACTTTGCCAGGGGCTGCATTAATGCGACTGTTCCAAGT
This sequence comes from Volucella bombylans, assembly GCA_949129095.1. Taxonomy (NCBI): domain Eukaryota; kingdom Metazoa; phylum Arthropoda; class Insecta; order Diptera; family Syrphidae; genus Volucella; species Volucella bombylans. Next base: position 165,554,556 of record OX422141.1, on the reverse strand, counting down.
TAATGTCCTGTTCTTCTTACAGTGTCCACAGCGTCTATTTTTGAGCCGTTTAACACAATGATAACAATGAATTTCATTTTAGAAGGGTTTAGAAAGGGCCCATACTTCTCAGACCATGTGAATCGATCTTTCGACCTTCGAGTATACAGTTGGACATCGTCGGCAAATGTGTGAATGGAAGATGTTCGATTGAAGGCATTTCGTTTACGTAAATGGAAAACAGAACAGGTCCCAAAATAGAGCCTTGTGGAATACCTTTACTGTTGTGAAGAAAGTCGGACGTATAAGGTCCAACCGAAACAGCTTGTATCCTGTGTTTAAGATATGACTACATAAGAGTCACAGCCGAATTTGAGAATTCAAACTGAGTTGATTATCGATCGCAGAAATTTGTGTGATCTAGGAACACTAGTAAAGTCACTTTGTCTTCGTCCAGAGGTTTTCTGATATCATTAACGATTGCTGTAATACAACTTTGATATTTTCTAGAACCTGATTGTATATCGAGAATATTTTCCGGGAAAAATGTAGCATTGAGATGTCCTGGAAGTCATTATTACTTTTGTTATTTTGAATGGGAACATTTTTTTTCGTTTTTACGTTGTGATGGACTTGATCCGTGGGAAGGATGACTGAGAGAATAATATTTACGAATTTGTGGTGAATTCTGGCGAAACTAACAGAATTGGACTTGATGGATAAAAGAGACTTGAGAACTTCAATATTATCAACAAAAGTAAGTTCGAATGATCGATCAATCACATAGTGTTCAACGGTAACAGACGGTTCGGTAAGGGAACCAAATTTAAGGTAGGTAAGGAGAGATATCTACGCTTTCATCAGAACTTAGTTTGTCTATATTTTTGCGAATTCTAATCTCTCGGAGGTTTTTCCAAAGCTGACGTCCTTTCATCGATAGCCTACGATAGATTCGAAAATGAGCTTCTAGTTTCTAGCGCTTCCATATTTGTTATGTTCGGTTACGTTGGTCGGTTAGGGACCTAATTTCACGGTTAAACCAGACACCATGTTGAATATGTTTCACTTTAACTGCAACATGGTAGTTAAATAGGGTATATAATAAAATTATTAAATTTTAATTCAAAAGATGTTCTTCTAAGCTACGGAAATGCACAACTTCCCCTCCGGGTTTTAGTACCTAGTTCGAGGACTAGTGGTTTTGTCACTATTACGGTGTTGAACTGTTTCAGTTGATCTGCTGGAGGGAAACAAGAGTGAAGCTCTTGATTTGAAGACAGGTGGCGTCCAGTTCACCCGATTTCTTGTTCCCGATGAATAAAATGTGCGAACAAGAAATGTATGTTTCGTGTCCATAAACAGAGTTCTAAAAACTGATAAAAAATTTACGAGTAGCCAAAGAACTATGCAAATAATTTTCCTTAGGCCTAAGTATCTTACCATTGTACTAGTCGACATTTCTTTATTCGCTCGATTCATCTAAGGAATTGTCTACCGCTGAATGTCAAACGATCTGGCAACACAAACACATTTACAGCTCAAGTATTTAAATACTCTGCACAAACTTACTGATGGAAGATACCGATACCTTTATGTCCTTTTTCCCTATCTATTTTTTTTAAACTGGCTTAGTTTTTTTTTCTATATCCCCCATTAACCTTTTCTTCTTTTTATTTTTGGATATAAGTTTCTTAATATAGTTTTTTTTTTTTTCTTTGTAATGAATTTTTGCCCAACTTGTATAGTCTAAAAAGAACCAATCTCAAATGTAAAATAAATAAATAAATACATAAGAAGATGAAAATAAGTGATGCTCAATACAACAATGTCTCTGTCCTCGTCTCTTTGATTAGACGAATATAAGAGCCATGTTTATATAAATTATTAGTTTAGGCTTCAGTGATCAACCTTTTGACCGCAAAGACTAGCTTAACAATAATAAAGAAGAAAGATAATCTAGGCCATATAGGTTAGGTTAGGTTAGGTAAGAGTGGCTGTTGGAAATACCAACCCACTTAGGCCTATTGGCCCATTGTGATGCCACGTGGATCTATGATCTTCTTACTACTGGAACCAGTTCGAGCTTTTAATAAAGCGTAGGAGACTGTTAACGTCTATTTTTTCTAGATCGTTTAGGTCGTTGTAGAAGAAAGCTCCTAGGTGAAGCTTCCTTCTCTGAGAGAGAGCTGGGCATGTGCAGAGTAGGTGGGGGATTGTCTCCTCCTCTTCCTCGTCCATGCAGCTTCTACAAAAATCGTTAGTAAAAGCGCCAAGCCTTCTTGCGTGCTTACCTATGAGGCAGTGTCCGGTAATGACACCTATTATGGCGCTGAGATGTTTCCTTTCTAAGAAGATCAGACACTTAGATCGACTCAGATCCAGCTTTGGCCAGATCTGTTTTGTCGCTAGACATGTTTGTCCAGCAGTCCACCTAAGGTCCGTTCTTTTATTGGCATCTAGCTTTAGTGTTAGTTTGCACGTAGCGATTGGTATACCTATACTACCTTTGTCTGGTAGGATAGGTAGAGTGGTTCCAATTTTGGCGAGTTCATCGGCTCTGCAGTTCCCTGGAATGTCTCTGTGGCCCGGCACCCAACAGAGGTGAATGTTGAACTGCTCTGCCATCTCCATGAGAGATGATCGGCATTCAAGGGCAGTTTTAGAACACAATGAGACCGAGTCCAGGGACTTGATGGCGGCCTGACTATCCGAAAATATGCGGATATCCTTTGCAGATATCACGTTTTTCTTCAGCCAGGACAGAGCTTCTTTAATCGCCAAAATTTCCGCCTGGAACACGCTACAGTGATTTGGAAGGCGGAAAGAGAGGCTTAGGTTAAGCTTATCTGAGAAAACACCGCCACCAACTCCGCTGTCGGTTTTAGATCCATCTGTGTAGAGATGGATTGACTTGTCCTCCATGAAAGCATCCTCCTCCCAGAATGATCTAGAGGGGAAGCTTACATGGAAGTTTTTGTCAAACCAAAGTTGAGGTATGGTGTAATCGGTGTTCTCTGTGAGGATTCCTAATGTATTAAGAATGTTGGCGTGGCCAAATGAATTATTTGTCCACTGTTTAGTCGCTTTAAGGCGAATAGCTGCAGTCGCAGCTACTTGCTTGCTAAAAATGTCGAGGGGTGTCAAGTGAAGCAGAATATCTAATGCCGCAGAGGGGGTAGACCGCAAGGCTCCGCTTGTGCATAGACATGCTGTTCTTTGGACTCTGCTTAATTTAATGCAGTTGACTGCATTTTCCAAGGCCGTCCACCAGACAACCACCCCGTAAGTGAGTATCGGTCTTATGACCGAGATGTATAGCCAGTGGGTTATGCGAGGTTGAAGGCCCCATTTGTTCCCAATGGCTTTCTTGCAGGAGAATAAAGCTATTGTAGCTTTATTGACTCTTTCTTGAATGTTAGGTTTCCAGTTTAGTTTGCTGTCAAAAATCAGACCCAGATATTTTGCTGTATCGGAGAAAGCTAAACTGGTACCGTTTATTGAAGGAGGGTCTATGATTGGAATTTTATATTTCCTAGAAAAGGGGACAAGATCAGTTTTATGGGGGTTTATTCCCAATCCACAGCGATCTGCCCAGCAGGTTAATCTGTTAAGATTTACTTGGAGGAGTTCTTTAATGGTATTTAAATGTTTTCCTGAGACGGCTATGGCAACGTCATCCGCATAGGCAACCACTCTGCTACCACCCGCTTCCAGGTATATCAGTAGTTAGTTAACCACTAAGTTCCAAAGAAGGGGGGAGAGGACACCGCCTTGCGGCGTACCCCTACTGACATATCTTTTAGCAGAAGTCTCACCCAGTTTGGAGTTGATTATCCTGCTTGTTAGCATTAGATTAATCAGCTCCCCAAGTGAGTCGTCTACCTGCAGAGTTGACAACGCAGTCGTGATTGCGGATGTGTTGACGTTGTTAAAGGCGCCCTCTATGTCCAGGAAAGCAACCATTGTGTACTCCTTGTATTGTAGGGATCGTTCGATGTGGCTAGCCAGAGAGTGCAAAGCCGTTTCCACCGACTTTCCTTTACAGTAGGCATGTTGAGCTGTAGACAGAAGTCTTGGATCAACTTTAGCTCGAATATGGATATCAATCAGTCGTTCTAAAGTTTTCAGAAGGAATGACGATAGACTTATGGGTCTGAGGTCCTTTGGGACCACATGAGAACATTTTCCAGCTTTGGGAATGAATACTACATTGACTTCTCTCCATAACAGTGGAATGTGGATAAGTTCTACACAGCTCCTCATAATATTTTCCAACACTGGTAGAATAATATCTGAGGATCTCTGTAGCTCGGCAGGTATAATACCGTCCGGACCAGCAGACTTGTATGGTTTGAAGCTATGTAGCGCCCAGAGCAGTTTGTCTCTCGTAATCAGACTATGAATTTTGGTCACGGTTGCAGTAGGCTTGTTTGGGCTGCTACTGGCCGCGAGTTGGGAGCTACCTGGAAAGTGGGTGTCCAGAAGCAGGTTGAGTGATTCATCACTTGAGGTTGTCCAAGAGCCATCGGTTTTTTTCAAACAGCTGGGCATCATAGGATTTGTGGAGAGGATTTTTCTTAGCCGCGAAGCCTCAGAGGTTTCTGTAATTTTGTCACAGAATGACCTCCAGGATTGTCGCTTTGCCTTCCTCAGTTCTTTTTTGTATAATTTGAGGGATTCTTTATATGAGTCCCAGTCGGTCACTTTTCTTGTGCTTTTTGCTGCGTTGAAAAGTTTTCTGCATGTGTTTCTGAGCAGTCCTAGTGCCGATGTCCACCAGTGTGGCTTTTTCTTGCCTCTTGGTTGAATAAGAGGGCAGGAAGCGGCCATAGCCTTATTGAGAGTCAGAGTAAATTCCCTGACTTTCATGTCGAGCTCATTGGTGTCACGCGGGGGACTTGATAGTTTGGAGGATATCGTTTCCGATAGGATTCCTCTATATTTTGTCCAATCAGATTTCCGGTAGTTCCGGAAAGTTGGTTGGCGAGGGGGAGCATCACTCAGACTGAATTGGATGTACCTGTGGTCCGAAAAGGAGTGTTCAGACGATACCATCCAGTTTGTTAGCCTTTGGGTGATGCTGTCGGAGACAAGAGTAATATCTAAAACTTCTTGTCGGTTTTTTGTTATGAAAGTGGGCTCATTGCCAATATTGCAAATTAAGAGGTTAGTACTTAAAATATAGTCTAAAAGTGACTCACCTCTATCATTGATGTCGGTACTGCCCCATACCGTATGATGTGCGTTGGCGTCGCATCCGATTATGAGGCCAGTTTTTTGCCTTCCCGCTTCCAGTACCACCCTTTCTAGGTTATCACCAGGGAGAGGGCCCACTTGGTCGTGGCCAAGGTAAGCCGATGCCAGCCAGTATGAGCCTTTGGCAGTTTCTAATCTGGCAACGGTTAGGTCGGGGTCACTGAGGTTGGGAAGTAGAAATACATTAAGGCTACGTTTCACTAATATACAAGTTCTAATCTTACCTTTGTCTCTTGTATAGAGCGGAACGTATGAGGGTGTCCTAAGTCCACGAACCACGCCTTCTGCAATCCATGGTTCCTGGATTAGAATAATGTCTTCTGCGCTTTTGGAAAGACGCAGAATGAGTGTGGCCGAAGCCTTTTTTGAGTGGTGGAGATTAATCTGGAGAAACCGTATCATTGCTACAGTCTTCCAGAGTCGCCTCCACCACGGTGTTGTTGAGGTCCTCCGATTCTGAAGATGTGCCCAAGAGCTCATCTTCAATCTCTGATCGTGTAGAACCTCTATTTGCTTCGCCATCGGTTTCCATTTCCGACAATGTGTCAGAATCGGAGACCGACGGCTTTGTAGTCACCTCGGACAGATTGGAGTCGTCGCTATCCAATTCTGGAAAGGATATCGATGCTCCAAGATCCACGGTTGTGATGTCAGGTGTTAAAGGAGGAGGAGGTTGCTTATCAGCATCCAACTCATCCTTTTTGTACACCCTTAAATGAATGGACTCGAATCCAAACCGAATCATGCCTTTCGTCTGCGCCAGAGGATTAAGGGATTCCTTATTGATCACAATTAACGTGCATCTATAAGAACCCCTTAGTTCCTCCAGTTTCGCGACTTTCCAGTCATGAGGCCATCTAGGCCATATAAGTGAAGTGCAAAAACCTATTTATAAAAGCTTCAAATGTTGAAAATTAACATTTTTGCATAAAAGAAATACAGTGGAACAGTGGTACACTTCAAAAGAACAATGTTTGGTTACATACAAGACAGACTGGCACAAGTGGCGAAGGACACGGTAATGAAACATAGTCAGGTAGGTAGAAACGTGAACAGAGCTTACAAGTGGCTAATCGACCAGTTTTACAATGAACTAACTGACTTATTAATAAGACTGAATAACGCTTACTCACTAACTCAACAACTGACAAACGACCAGATAGCATGCAATGATCGAATAGTTTTAAGCTGTTTTACTCAAATTTACCGGAACCAGTTAAAGGTATTATAATTGTAAGAAACCGTCCTACATATAAAATTAACTAACGGCTATTCAAAATATACAATTTCACCTAGTTTCGCACAACAAGTACCAGCAAAAACGAAACAGCGACTTTCGTTATCTTTGTCTAAAGTTTTTACAACAATAGCACACAATACAGAATTTCAATATCCTAACAGGCAGCAATATAATCCGGATTATATGCAACAAATGGTTTTACTCCAAGCCGGCAGTGACAATAACATCATGTCCAGCGATGCAACAGTTCATCGCACATCAGAAGATGATCAGAAGACTTATACTACATATATGTTAGAGAAAACGCTATTTAAAAAAAAAAATAAGATTGGTGTCAAAGAAAAACGTTTCCCAAAAATTATTAATAAAAATGCAAAAGCTTTATATGTGTCACAGAAAATAGCTATTTCTTAGGAAGAATGAAACGATTCATTTTTGACAAAATGAAAACGTACATTCGTTTCTTAAATTTCAGAATATATGTGAAATATTTTACAATAATAGCAGTAATTCAAAAATGCTTAAATCCTTAATTGATATTTATGTATAAATAAAAACGAAATGTTAACACTAATAAAAAATTAAGACTTAAAAAATAACCACATGGCATGTCTGAAGTTTGCTACGAACTAAAAGTACTCTACTATGATACCATGCTAACTTGCTTAAACTAATACATAAATTTATTAATAATTGTATTATTTGTAATGGGGTTACTATGATAGACATCCTACAAACCTTCCATTTGAACTTTCAGAATCATCAACAAGGTTTAACGACATCGTACCCAAGGACATTTGGCAGATTTGTAGAAATGTTATGTACTTTGTACTGATCGACAAATTGTCAAAATATGCTACAATACAATACATAAACTTGGGGATAGAACTTGGGTATCTATACTCAAAGACACAAAAGAGCGAGCCATTTATTTAGGAAAGTCGAAAAACAAAAACTGGTTTCCGATGGCATCATTTCCACAACGCCATGTTAAAATAATTTTTAAAAGATTTTGGCATACAATTTTACCAAACAAAACGGCATGTAATAAGACAGGTAATTCTGACATTGAGACACTGCATGAAACTCTTAACGAACGTTCGAGATTAATTGATGCGGACAGAGATAAAACGGATTTAAATAATAAAGACCACCAAATTTTCAAAGCAATACTTGTTTAAAATGCTACAAAACATTCAGCAAACAAACTTAGACCGATCGACTTTTTAAATAAGAACTTAAGCAACAACAAAATAGGACAATTAACAAATAAATTTCAATCCGGGTAGGTGCCCGGCCATAGAAAGAAAGTTAAGTTACGAAACAACAACAAGGATACGAATTTTGCATCTGCACGTGGAATGTTAGGTCTCTTAATAGGCCATGTGATGCCGATCAACTAGCATAGGCCCTGGATTGCTGCAAAGCAGATATTACCGCCATCCAAGAATTGGAATTGGAATGGACCGGACAAACGACGGCTTCTACGGCGATTGTTATCGACACGGCAAAAGCAGTGCCTAATAGGATGCTGATTCGTTATTAGAGACTGACTTGAACGAACTCCTCATAACAATCCATATTAAAGCTAAATTTCCCAATATTAGCCTGATATGCGGGCTCGCCCCCACAGATGAGAAACATGACGACACCAAAGATGTCTTCTGCGAGCTCTTGGACAAGACCTACGAGTAGTGCCCTGGCTATGACATTAAAATTGTCCTCGGCGATTTTAATGCAAACCTAGGAACAGAGGGCGTATTTTGTAGTTCTGTGAGAAGGTATAGCCTGCACGACACCACCTCAACTTTGCGGTGGGTAGTACGCGGTTTTCACACCTCTATATTCGTAAGAGGACTTGCAGAACGCCTGATCAATCAAACATGTACCAGATTGACCAGATTGATTGAATCGACGCAAGGCACTCCTCCAGTATTATGGATGTCGAACCTTCCGAGGGGCCAACATCGACTTGGAGCATTACTTTGTTGTAGCTGAGGTACGGGTGCGGAAATTCCGAACACCGCAAAGGCAAGCTAATACTGTGAGGCAGTTTGACGTCGAATGGCTACAATCGCATGAGATCGCCAAATAATTTTCCGATCGAGTAAGAAGTGCTATGCCGCCAGAATCAAGTATCGAAGATCAGTGACAATACTGCCAAAAAACCATTAGAGATACCGTCCCTGATGTAGTGGGTTTCACTTGTCTACCACAACGAAACTCCTGGTTTGACTGCGAGTGCCGGCAAGCACATGTAGCTAAGCAAGAGGCATACAAAGTGGCGCTGCATAGAAGGACTAGAACTGATCACGAGCTCTATGAGGAGAGGAGGAGAGACGAACACCGGCTTCTTAAGAGGAAAAAGAAGGAGCATGAAAGCGCGCCGTCGAGGAAATCGAGAGATTCTTCTCGAGGAAAGGTATTCGGAAGTTTAACCAAAAGATACAAAAAAAATGCCACGGATACAAATCTCGAACCCAAGCCTGTAGAAACCAACGGTGGAACATCGTAGTGGAGTCGCAGTCGATGCTGAGGATTTCTAAAGAGCATTTCTTAGACTGTCTTATGGCGGTGATTAACAAAATACCGCTGATATTCAAAATAAACCTTTCAACCTGGACAATATAGACCAAAAATTACATCCACCATCTAAGCTTAAGTCCAACAAAGTTTCTGAAGCGGACGACCACACTGCCGAGCTCTTCCAAGCGCCAGGCGATGACTTGGTAAGGAACATACACTAACTCATCTGTAAAATATGATCGGATGAAAGTATTCCCGATGAATGAAACATAAGCATTCTTTGTCCGACAATCAAGAAAGGAGACCGTCTGAACTGCCATATAGTGTGAACGTCTGGCGCCATTCGTCAACAACTTCATTGGTCCATATCAATGTGGCTCCATGAGCTTCAAATCGACACACACCACATATTCATCAATCTTAAGGCCGCGTATAACAGCATCTATAGAAACGAGTTATACAGAGCAATGTCTAGCTGTAGCATCCCTGCCAAACTCATCTGCTTGTGTAGGATGACGATGGGGAATGCACGCTGCTCCTTGAAGGTCCGTAAGGAACTCACCGGGACTTTTGATGTAAAAAAAGGATTTAAAAAAGGCGACGCGCTATCATGCGATTTCTTTAACATCATTGCTGAAAGAATTGTGCAAAACTCAAGCGCCAGCGCAAGAGGCACAATATTTCAAAGATCCGTCCAATTACTCGCATATGCCTATGATATTGACATAATCACAAAGCAGCGTGATGTCAGTGGCACTTTCGGGAGTATTGAGGCCGAAGCGGCGATCGTAGGTTTTACTGTCAATGAGGGCAAGACCAAGTATATGCTGTCAAGAAGTAAGGGCACCCTACACCGACGTAGATATAACTTCAAGGTAGTGAAGAACTTTGTCTACCTAGGCTCCACTATTAATTCAGACAACGACACCAATCGCTGCTTCTTGGTACTCTTGGCTGCTTTGAGAGGAAAATTCTTTGGGTGATTTTCAGTCCCGTCTGCATAGACGGTGAGTGATAGATAGAGAGATAAATAGTTTGATTTATTTAAAAATAAAAAATAAAAATAATAATATAAAATCAGTTAGCATGGTTGACAATAGAACTATTAATAAGGTTTGCATTTACTTATATTTACTTAAATACATTTACAAACAATTTAGAAGGTCCCTGCTAGTATATGGTCTCTATATTTTAAAGCAATTTTGCAGTATCCATATAGTTTAGTGACGTTTACTGCGTTGAGAATAGATATCATTTTTTGTTCCGATAAGAAGTCTTTTCCAAAGAAACTTCTCCTTGTTTCCCTTAGAATTGGGCACTTGCCTAGAAAATGCATGGTTCTTCTCTTTCTTCCATATTGCACATACTACAGAATATAGGAAGATCTTCTCTATGGGTGATATAATTGAGTTTTAGAAGTTCTCCGCGAAGTTTAAGCATTGATGATATTTCGGGAATGGTATGGATGTCTTTGAAGTAGTTTTTATCTTCAAGATTTTAATTTAGTCGGCTATACGTACTACGATATAGTGATCCCCTCGCTTCTTCTATAAAATTCATTCTGGCCTGTTCATCAACTCTAGTTATGAGCTGCTATAGTGAGTTCACCCAGTTCATGGCTACCGCATTCAGCTCTACACCACACCCGCGAGCTAACTCTAGCCATTCTTCGAAACATGCTATTTTGTTCCGAATCGTGTGTAAGGCCACCATCTTTGGAAGTCGGTTATATGACATGTTTATAACCCTTAGTATGTATGCAGTTTACCTGCAATTTCAGTGTTTTAAGGAATAGGGGAGATAGGGCTGTTTCCAGCGTGATCATATAGTTCGGAGTCTTTGCAGGGAGGTGGAGGGATTTATTAATGAAAAAACGTTGTAGTTTTTCAACTTCCTCATAAGGCTTATAACCCCATACTTGTGCCGCGTAGAGCATTACTGCCTCCGATGCAGCTTCAAATGCTTTAAATTTACTGCTGTGCGTAATCTGTGGGTTGCTGAAACAGTTTTACCACACTACATTGAGTTGCTCCTTCAGATGTCTTTTCATACTAAGGCTACTTGTTAAAAGGATTCCAAGATATCATTTCTAGTATTCATTAACAACTTCTATACTTTCTCCGTTAAAGTGCCATTTTTCGTTGTAAGCAAGTCTACCACCTCTCTTTTTACGAGTATATATCATTATCTTGGATTTATCCAAATTCACGATCAAGCTCCATAGGCTGCTGAACTCATGCAATTTATTAACCATTAATTGCAAGGATTCCGGTGAGCTTGCTAACAGTACAATGTCGTCTGCGAACAGCAGGGCTTTAATGAGAACTCCTGCTATTTTTATTCTTCCAGGGAGAAAGTCCATTATATCGTCTATAAAGAGGGTGAATAGATTAGGGCTCAGCGAACATCCCTGTTTTACTCCTGACTCTGTCTGAAACCATTCTGAAAGCGTCTCGCCATTCCAAATAGCTGCTGTGGTATCTTCATAAAGGTTTTGTAAAACCTTTCCGAATTTTGATGACATTCCCATACTACGAGTATATAACTTATAAAATAAGGCGTTTCGGTTCACAGAATCGAAGACCGCTTTGAAGTCCACAAAGAAGGCGTAGAGTTTTTTATTTCGGGTTATACGAGTAAATGTATCTGCTAAGCTTTTCAATACGAAAATGTGGTCGATAGTTGAGCAGCCAGACCTAAAACTCGCCTGGAATTCCTTTAGCAGATTATTGGCCTCTATCCATGTGGCTAGCCGCCTCTGCAATATTGCTGCAAAGCTTTTGTAGGACGCATTTAAAATCGCCTTTTTTATGGATGGGAAAAATCAGAGCTTCTTTAAACCGTTGGGAAACTATCCCATAATATAATATGATGTTGTATAAGCCAATGGGGTTGTCTTTCAATCAATTTGTGTTATATTTAAAAAATTCAGTTGGTATACCATCCGACCCTGCAGCCTTCCTATCTTTCAGACCAAGCAGCGCATCCGTGAGCTCCTGATGAGATATAAGGTCATCTAAAATGTTGTTTCGTATATCTGGCACAGCATATTGAGAACTAGAACCACCCATCGATGGGTTCAGTAACCTCTTGAAATGATCTAGCAGGATATAAGGGCTAAGACCTCTGTTGATCTATCTTCCTCCATTGAGTGATTTTGCTAGTTTCCAAAACTCGGATGCCTTATTACAACACCCTAGTCAGCGCGCCTCTCTTCCAAAGTAATTTCGCCTACTTTGTCTGCAAACATATTTATACTCCTGATTCGTTCTTAGGTAAGCCTTTTTAAGAATATCAGTGTTGAAGGCAAGAAAAAATTTGAGCCACGCAAACGACACCCGTCTTGCTTTCTGACAATTTTTATTGAACCACGGTTCTTTATTCTGTTTGCGGGAGTTTGGGTTTAGGGTAGGATAGGACTCCTTAATAATTTGCTCCATATCCGCTATGGTCGTAATACTTCTTTCTTGCAACTTCTTATCAATTTTCGTTCTATATTAGGCGGCTTTGTTCTCGTTCCATACCATTTTTGGGAGCACCCTCATATCACTTATTTGCTTGATTGTCGGCGTGGAGTGAGTAACCGTAACAATGACATGTAAATGGTCAGCGTATATGACTTGTTTGACTTCTAAATCAGTAACATGGTAGTTCCAGTCTCCACTTGCCAAATAGTAGTCAATAACTGATGTCCCAGCAGCTCCAATGTACTTCAACTCATACGCCATTCATCACTCGTACTAGTACCATTCAGGATCCGAAAACCAAATGAATCACAGAACTCTATAAGCGTCCTTCCTCTCTCGTTACACAATGGATCCTTGGACCGTCGTTCTACGCCGGCTTCATAATTTTCCACACCACAGTTCTCTCCTACTCTCGCATTTAAATCTCCAATTATAAGCACGTTCTGTCCATCATAGCATATCATTGCTTCTTGGAGATTGCAATAATTGTAGTTTACGAGGGGCGTTCAACATATTCTCGGTATCGGGGTGAAGCTGTAGTTGTATATATAAATTGACTTATTTATCAAGTAATACTATTATTTTAGTGCATTCATGTAAAATTTCATATAAATGTGATTATTAATTCGCGTTTTATCTCTAGTTAAACAGAATCATAATGGCAACTGAGACGATGATGTTGAAAATTGAGCATCGCGCTGTAATTAAATTTCTCACTAAGCAAGGAAAAAGTCAAAAAACTATTCATGAAGAGATGGTGGCTGTTTACCAGGGTTCCGCACCTTCATTATCAACTGTGCAAAAGTGGTCAAGTGAGTTCAAGAGAGGCAGAGAGAGCATTGAAGACGACCCCCGCTCCGGCGCCCCGGCTACTGCTTGTACGGGAGAAAGCATCAAAGAAGTCGAAAAACTTGTTCTTGAGGATGCCCGAATAAAGGTGAAAATGATGGCAGAGATCACCAAGCTTTCAATTGGTACCATTCACACCATTCTTCATGACCATCTTAACCTTTCAAAGATCAGTGCAAGGTGGGTGCCACGAATGCTCACAGCGCCTCAGAAAAAAGTGAGAATCGCATGCTGTAGAGAGCTTTTGGAGATGTGTAGTGAGAACGCGGACGGTGTTATGGATCGAATTGTTACTGGGGACGAAACATGGGTCCACCACTATGACCCTGAAAGCAAACAAGAGTCCATGCAGTGGCATAAAAAAGGAACAGACCCCCCGAAGAAGTTCAAAGTCACTCCGTCTGCCGGGAAGCTCATGGCCACAGTTTTTTGGGACTCAAAGGGAATCTTGCTCATTGAGTACAAAAAAAGGTGAAACCATCAACGCCACATCCTACGCTTCCACTTTGCATAATTTGCGGGAGGAAATTAAAAAGAAAAGCCGGGGTAAACTCGCAGCGGGTGTGTTGCTTCTTCATGACAACGCTCCTGTTCACACGGCTTGAGTTTCCAAGGCTGCTGAGCGAGATTGTGGTTTCGAAGAAATCCAACACCCACCCTATAGTCCAGACCTTGCCCCTAGTGATTATTTCCTGTTTCCGGATTTGAAAAAATGTATTCGTGGAAAAAGATTTTCGGATGATGAAGAACTCAAGTTGGCAAAAAATGGGTATTTTGCAGAGAAAGAGGAAATTTATTTTTTTGAGAGTTTAAAAAGCTTATCTCAAGATGTAACAAATGCATTGATGTTAGGGGAGATTATATTGAAAAATAAAAACAATTTAAATTGAATTTGCATTTTCTTTCATATCGATACCGAGAATATATTGAACGCCCCTCGTAGATATGCTGGGATTATATAAAACTCCTAGCTGTCCAATCGCAGACTCACATACGTGAGTTGTTAGAGCATTCTAAACTCACAACAAATTTCGAGATCTCTCCTAAAACCAAAATAACATCCTCCGCTGGCTCTTCCTCTTGTATATCTTCTTGTGGCGGGTATCCACTTATACTCGTAGTTTAGGAATTTATTTTCAAAAAGTTTATTATAGAATAGTAGACGACATTACAATTAAAAAGGATTTTGGAGCCTGGTTTCTCTGGTTTGGGAAGCTGTGTTGAGATTCCCGCTTGCGTTTGCATCATAAGCATTTTGGTCTCCACATTCTGCCGCTATCGCTTTCGTTCTGTAATTGCACATCTGTTGGAGTATTGCCATTCCGTTCGCGCTGTCACACTGAATGCTATTGTTTTTGTCAAAATAAAAAATGTCATCACCTGCCCACTTAATTCAGTTTTTATGTTGCTGTTTTTGCTTATGACTTCGGTTTTTATTTTTAGCAATTGTCTCCTCCTTTCTCTGGATGCCACCGTGTAATCTTTATGCATCGAAATGCCAGTGCTACGAAGATTATTTGCTGATCATAGCATGCGTTCCACATCTGCCCTGTTTCTCATTCTGACAATGACATTTGCCAGGTTGTTTTTTGGTCGTAACGTCCGCGTATCTGCAACTACTGAGCTGTCCGTAGTATTCAAGGGTTCCAGACATAATTTTTTAGCCCTAGACTCAGGCTCGGTTCCAGTTTGCTTTAGGATATGCACTACAATATTTTTCTCAATCGCTCTTTTTCCAGAAATTCGACCTTGCGTTCTAGGAATACACATCGGTCTTCCACGAGCTGCACTTTGGCCTTAAGTACTTTATTATCTGTTTGCAATTCCTGCATTTTCTGTGATATGTCAGCCAAATCGGACTTGGTCGGTCAATTTTTCAGCCTGTCGTGTAGCAGTGAAGCCATGGAACCCTCAATTAGTGTCTTTAGGTCTAAGATAGACATGTTGACCACCGCATTTTGCTGCGGATAAGCTTCTTTAATAGGCAGATGTTCCGCTGACGTTTTTATGATACACCGTTTGGAAGTATGTGCCGATACCGGTATCTCAGTGCTATTGTTACTGTTGTTTTTAGGCGATGTTCTTGCAATTGTTGACCTTGACATTGCTTTGGATTTTTGAATTTAGAGCAAAAAGGGTTTGACTCACCAAATTCTTTTATCACAGTATATGACTTACGAGTACTGTTCGTAGTTACAGCACTTTTAAAAAAATATAGCTTCGAAATATTTAATACTTTCCTAGAGCCCACTTAAAATGCGTTTGACTAATGCTTTGACAGATGTCAATCTCTCTCAATAGACGGTGAGAGGAGGTGCAGATACAACGACGAACTATACGGGCTGTACAGCGATATCGTCTTAGCCAGAAGAGTGAAGTTCCAGAGAATGTAATGGCTGGGTCATGTAAAGTAGAGCTCCGGTCCAAGGGACAGCACAGCAGAGGAAGACTGCACGCAAGTGGAAGGGGACCGCAATCAACTTTGCGAGCGAAACTGGATCGGCTAACTAAAGATCGATCTGGCTGGAGACGCTTATTGATACAAGCCCAGGTCCACCCCAGACTGTACCACCACCTTAAGAAAGTATCAGATATTTCAAAGTGTAAGTCTAAATACAAAAAATTGAAAGAATTTAAATTGGACGGAAATTATATCTCAGATATAAGCAAAATATATATACAATATATACCGTATCCATTTATTGTGTCTATGTTATTTTTGGTGGACCAAAAAACTTAAATGTGGGAGGTGTCATATTGCAAACCTATATGAAATATGAAACATACATGTAGTATGTTGTCATTCATGAGGTATTCGCAAAGCAACATCTCTCGCTATACTTGTTTGTCAAGAATATAATTAATTGATCTTCAAGTGATGCTACAAAAAATAATCAATTTTTTACGGGTACAGCGTGAGTATTATTTTTTTAAATATGCGTCTTCGAAGCGGAAGTGTGACCTTTACGTAGCTTTTGGATTTCGAGGCTATAATTTTTTGTGTTGTGTTGTTTTTCTGCTTTTTTGTTTTTGTCCTTCATGTTCTATTATCGCGAGTATAGGAGGGTTGAAAAATGACTAACACAGATAAAATTAATGACGATGAAACTTAAAATTTTCTGTTGACGTGTGGCTACGAGTACGAATTGCGCGATCCGTACATACAAACTGACACAGACGAGGTTCCTGATGAAACTTGGAAGATACAAGTTCGTCAGCGTACTCAACCGATGTAGATGAAGATAATGTATCATGACATACACATATTGTGAGCAATATTTTATTGCTAACCAAAACTATTTTGCTTGGACAAAACGATCACAAGTGGTTTGCACAAAAAGAATTGTCACATTGTTATGGCCAAAAATTGTGCACTAATTTCGAAATACAACCCAAGTGCCAAAGCAAAACTTTTGTAACAAATGAAATAATCGACGAAATAGTGTAGCGGACAAACGTTGAGATCAATAATTGCAAATCTGTCTTAGTTCCATCCACTGACCAAGCACAAACAAATCAGCATTCGAAAAGGATCAGCACCTGTCTGCGGCCTAGTTGTTTGACAAGTCCTAAAGTGGATCACAATACAGCCAAGAATGAACTAAAAATGCTGATGAAGTGCGACAGCGGAGCAAAGTACACGATTGACGCTTCACCATACTTGAGGTCTAACAAAATAAATTTGACACTATTCATGTTCATGATAATGAGCTAACACTTCTTTCGTATAAGCCAAAACCGAACAACATAATACCTGCAGTATAGGACAAAACTATGGTGCATACAAGACATTTTGCTCCGTAACTTACGTTGTACTGCAGGTGTTTCATTACTTTTTGTTTTATTGAAACAGACATAGTCACATATACTAATTTATAGACGAAAACTTAATTCTACCAGTTTTTTACAAACAAAAATATTTAGACAAGAGTGAAAATTCAAAATAAGAATAATAATAAGAATTAAAACTTAAAAAAATTGTTTATATTTATATTGTTTATAATTATATTTAATAACTGATGCACATCTACGAGTCATAGAATTAATTAAATTGTTTACAATAGTCATAGGAATGCTTTTCCAGACCTTTTAAGTTTGGACGAAAAGAAACTCCTTATTTCAGCGATTATCGCGCTCAATTCTCCTATCTACAATTTCCCATAGATTCTCAAGAGATTAAGGAAGCCAACTCAAGACCGCAACTTTATTGAGAGATTGCCACTCTTTTACAACCTTTGAGGTGTGTTTTCGATCATTGTCGTGTTGAAAGATCCATTTTAATGCAATTTCTTCTTCTGCATGGCGCAGCATCACTCATCTGAAAAAAAAAAACACTGTTTTCCATTTGGCAACAGACCAGCCGAAACCTGATTTAGTTACTCGTCTTTGGATAAATTTGGCTTCTATGGACATATGGACATTTGTATTGCTTTTAAGCCAGAAACCTTTAATTAGCACGTAATTTATGCTCAGCAGTGTGTACGAACTATCTAAATCGAGACCTACCGCGTATTGAATCATTTCATGGAAACTATTGAGCGATTGACAGTTCATTTAACAACTCGTTGTCTGTAGTTTAGGTCATAAAATTCGTTCGTCTATTGAAGTTAACACTGCGAACATCCCCTTCTTTATGAATATTAAGGTGGAGATTTCAAATAACTATTACTTTTTGGTGAGAAAAGATGTTAATTGGTTTAGACGTTCCGAGTTTAGATTTGTGAATACGTATCGTCTTTCAATTAATAAACTATAAAAACCTATTTAATTGTACTACGAAAATAACAATAACATTGCGCAGAACACACGACACGATGGAGTTGCGCAAAAACTTTGCCGTGCAGAATGGTGCGGATGCCCATAATCCTTAGGTTTTGGACATCATTTGTCAATCGCAGGGCTAAAATGGAAGAGCTCCAGAGCAACGTCGCCATCTCCTTTTCAGTTAAGTCATTTATCCCAGACACCGCAGTGACGGTGCTATATATTGAGTGCTTCTATATTGAGAAATGCCTTCAGTGGAATAAATCCATATCGGAGGACATTCTCATGTATAGCAAGCTGCGAAGATCAGGTTTTTGTTGCTACTCATTGCTCTTGTGGCGTGCCTGTGAATCATTTTGGTCAGAAAATTGTCAATCTTGTTTAGTTGGGTCTCATCATAAATAGCTGAGATAATATTGTATGCACTCAGGATCTTGCATTCTGTGTAGCCGAAAACAGTTCCTAAGAGACTGGTTTCCAACAGCCGAGTCATTTCCATGTTAGGCGGTGCTACATTAAAGCGCGACATAGCATATTTTCCTCAACTTTGAATCAGATTGACTACTATGAATTAGCTTCTTTACCAGGGCTGAATCCTTGCTGGTTCTAGCAGTACAAGCATTTATTTATATCCATGGTATTTAGCACCGTCCTTCAACAATAATGGCAATCAATAAACAACAATGTTCTGACTAAAACCAAGAAATATTTCAAAAGAACATCTGATGACTTTATTAAAAGCAATAAATACTAAGACATAAAAATAGCTCTTAGGATAATGGATAAATTCACCAATTCCTCAGCGTCTCCTACATATGACTCTTAAGAAAGACTTTGAGAAGCATTTATTGGTTTTAAAGGTCCAACGAGCTGTATCTGTCATATTGGCGAATGAAAACACTGACAATCTGTACCGCTTTAGCAGAAATCCGAGGTTGTAGAGGGTATTTCGCTGCACTTTGTTGGGGAAAGCTGAACTATTTGTATCTATCTTGTTTATCTCAGTATCTAAATGTGATCTAGCATGTTGAAATTTTATAATGTCTATCCATTTTTGTAAGAAAAATACCATCTAAGGAATATTCGCACCCTTGTAGTACAACGGTTAAACATTTGATCATATTTAAGCTAATTAACTATTATTCTGATGCAAGAAAAACATTCGGGCACAACATTGAATATAAGGCTTTCTCTTTCTATCTACGTATTGTACTCTCTCTATTTACATTTGAAGATGATATAACTAGGTTTCATTGCATAATTACAATAATAAATGGAACTTGATAAAATTATGACGGGGTCGATGCCGAAATCCTTAAAAAGAAGTCTTAATCAGACAAAATTTACCTGCTATCTATCGGTAAGCATCTTAATCAGCTTTGACAAAATCTACCTGCTAATTAAGATGGTTACCGATATTTGAGTATAAGAGTGCAAATGTTTTGCATATCATCATTATTTCAAAATTGAAAGTGGTAAACGGAGCACGAGTGACCATCATGTATTCTGACGAAAATCAAAACGAAGTGTTCTCCGACAGTATTGTAGTGGCAGCCATTCTTAAACTTCCAAGCTTATCAACACAGTGGACGCAGTTCCTGGATGACATAACTTACTCGAAAACCAAAAGATGCGAACGGACTAAGAGGAACTCTGAGACGATAACCGAATTTATGCAACGCTTCCCCGTACACAATCAGGAAGAACCATGCCAAGGATAACGATTTACCATTTTGCGGACCAGCAATCTTATATCTTTTTATAAAATTACATATGTAAGAGTATATAACTTAAATTTACGAGAAGAATAAAATCTTTAATCAATTAATATGAAATAATTACTGTATGAGTGGTATCATTGAAAATATGAATGTACCCGTTTTCACTTGGTATTCTACTCTATTGATGCCAATTAAGTTTATTATTTTCAATAGCTTATTAACTAACTTAGCGGTAAACTCCTAGTACTGATCAGTCAGCACGGTCTCTAGCCATCTGGCTACAGTTGCACACTCCGAGTTGGTTGAGATGCTCTTCCACGCACTGCCTAAGGCGAGGTCTTCCTCTACTGTATTGTTCCTCCTGCTTGGAATCGAAGACTCATCGAGTCTTGTTCATTCGGTCTACATGCCCTAGCAATTTAAAGCGGCTAATGTGCACTTTTCTGACTGACTACAGTTTGCCGTTAAGTACCTTTCTCGAAACCAGACCAAAAATCACTTGATGAATTTTGCGTTCGAAATGGTCAGAGATATCTTCATCCACATTCGCTAACGTCCATGCTTCTGCGCCATAAAACAGTATTGGAATGATGAAGGTCTTAAATAGAGTCTCCTCACATTAAGCATTATACGAGCATTAACCCCTTATTACTTATTTGCCTTCTCACAACGACGAAACACCGATTGACAGAAGTAAATGTTCGATTTGTTTTGATAGCTCCAAAAAGTTACTTCTGACTCAAGTTTTCAAATTTCAGGTACCATTTTCCTCAACATGGGGTGTAAGGTTTTGATCTTTTGTATTGCTTTTAAGCCAGAAACCTTTAATTAGCACGTGATTTATGCTCAGCAGTGTGTACGAACTATCTAAATCGAGACCTACCGCGTATTGAATCATTTCATGGAAACTATTGAGCGATTGACAGTTCATTTAATAACTCGTTGTCTGTAGTTTAGGTCATAAAATTCGTTCGTCTATTGAAATTAACAATGCAAACATCCCCTGCTTTATGAATATGATGTTAATTGCTTCACACGTTCCGAGTTTAGATTTGTGAATACGTATCGTCTTTCAATTAATAAACTATAAAAACCTATTTAATTGTACTACGACAATAACAATAACATGGCGCAGAGCACACGACACTTTGGAGTTGAGCAAAATCTTTGCCGTGCAGAATGGTGCGGATGCCCATAATCCTTAGGTTTTGGACATCATTTGTCAATCGCAGGGCTAAAATGGAAGAGCTCCAGAGCAAAGTCGCCATCCCCTTTTTAGTTAAGCCATTTATCCCAGACAACGCAGTGACGGTGCTATATATTGAGTGCTTCTATATTGAGAAATTCCTTCAGTGGAATAAATCCGTATCGGAAGACATTTTCATGTATAGCAAGCTGCGAAGATCAGGTTTTTGTTGCTACTCATTGCTCTTGTGGCGTGCTTTGGAATCATTTTGATCAAACTGACAATCGTTTGAAGAAGAATTTGCCATTCTTCTAAAAAACGAATGACAAAATCATCTTGCGCAAAATGTTATATAAGCTTCTGGTGGGAACGCAAAATAGAACTTTGTGCCTCTTGCAAATAATGAAACCAGAATTTCATTTGTTTTTCTAATATATGTATACTGTTAAACAAACACATATGAAACATGTGAAGCAGAGCTGTGAAAGAGTTTTTAATAAATATTAATTAAAAAAAATGCTAATTGTTACTTTTCTTTATGTTAAATAAATAAAATAATTCAAAATAGTCGATTTCGAAAATTGTTGATGCTAAGGTCGCCAGTATGACGAGCAATGACATTTAAGTATACAAAATATGCATGTACTCGTACTTGTAGGGTTAAGCGAGTGATCAATGAATAAATATTTATAAAAATTATTCTTCCGGCTTTTATCACTATATTAGTCTCACCAAATTCGGTGGAAAATCTGCAGAAATGAAGAAGAAAGCGTTGCGATACCTCCGGTTCTAGAAATATAGATCTGTAGCGGAACAGTGCATTGCAGATCGTTGCCTAGTCGAACCATTCACTGAGTTGTTAGCTCTATTATTTTGTGTACAGATAGAGAGAGACCTATGGTTATTTTTCGACACCGAATTCCGCGATAGTGAACGACATGGCACCATTAGTTCTGTGGACTGTCAAAATTTAAGTAAATAAATAACAAGCCTTCCGTCCTCTTGACTCATTCGAATTATGACAGTTTGTTTCCCCCTTTTTAAAAGGCTCTCGAAATCACATCTTTTTCTGAGTCAATCTGTATAGCCTTTTTGATCTCCTTAATGCAGATACCAGTTTGTTACAACAAGCCTGCTAGAACGTCAGATTGCTTGATCCTTCAATTTCAAAGTCAGTCTTGATCCAGCGGATTGGGATTCATTTTATTTAGACCTTTCTGGCTATTCCCTCAGTTTATAGAGTTTCTGGTTATAATTTCTGTTCTATTTGACATATTTACTCTCCTCTCCTGGGAAGGGTACATTTTCGGGACGGTGGAATAGGACTCGCAGAATCAGAGTTTCTAGAGTATTATCTTGGTCTTCCAGTGCGGAATTGTCACTCCAATTCTTTCACAAAACCAAACAAGCGCTCTCCACTGTCAACCATTTTTCGAATAAGGCATCATTTGTAAGATTGATATTTAGTCTGAAGTATCCAATTTTCTGCACTACTTCGTTGTTACAACATTTGACGGTGACATATTGTTCCAAATGATGAGTAGCGAACTGACAACATACTCGTATATGTTAATTTATTTCAAGACTCTTTCTGGTCTGTTGTTCTAATGCTATGAATGCTTCCACAACGACAGGGCAATGCCATCAATATGGCTCTAGAGGTGACAGACTTGTTAAAGAGAATGCCTTCAGTACACAACACCGCGTGTTTTCTAGCGAAGCATAGTATACATGTAAGCATCAGGTTTTTCAGGATCCTTATATCTGTCATCATTTTATAGAGCTATGAACGATGAATGTGAAAATATGCATCCTTAAAAGAAGGTGTCTCAATATTTAGCTTGTTATACTAATGGTATGAAAACCACTGAGTGTGGTACAATAGGGTGATGTGATTTTTCACATTTAACAGCTATGTGCCTCTGAATTTCTTGCAAAACCTAAGAATGCTTTTATTGGGAATCATCAGTTCTATTATATATTCCAGTCATCGTATTATGATAACTCGTCCTCTTTTATGCGATTGATGTATTGACGCATGTTTCGTAGGAAACCACTACCTTTAGTTTAAAATTGCTTGCGAGTCATATGTCAAAACCGTCAGTCTTGTCTTTACAGGTTACTCAGCAATGCATTTCTAGGCTTTGTTTTTTCTGTTTCAGTTTTCAGCCAGGCGATTCCTGCTTCTCTGCCAACACTTGCCGATATTTGGTTCAGGTTAATGATTCTATGAAAGAATAGGCATACGTCATCAGTGTAACATAGTCAAGACAGTCGAACTGATTAGTTCAGAGACTTGTAAATCCTTCGTTAAAGCTAAGACTGGTAAGGTTACTATCCTAATACGCTAGCTTCCATCTGGAAAACCTGGTCCTTTTTGAAAATAGAGACCGTGAGAGAATGTGACCATTAGAGTTCATTCGTCAACATCCTGAAAGAAATTATCTAAAGAAGTCTAGCCCAAATTGGTTATGAAGTTGTTCTTTCTTATTTTGTCGTCCGTGGTTTCTGTTGAATGGACGATACTTCATAATATGTTAGAGATATTTGTAACATTGCTCAGATTCTTGTATAGATTGAGACCGGTATTAGTGCACTCCTAAACAGTTACGCTAGGCTAGGTTAGTGGGCTGATGGGGCCGTAGGCACTCTATATTTCATCACACTTAGGCCTATGTAGAGCCATTGTGATGGAATGGGAGGGAATGGAAATTTTATTGCGGTTTCTGATTTTGGTTTCCGCTTTCGGTCTCACGTTGGTTGACGTTTGGATCTTGAGCGGGTCTAGGCCATCCTGCTGCAACTGCGACTCCGAAAAGAGATGTAAGTGGAGCAATAGTTAGCTTTGAGAGGTCATGGAAGTAGTAACTTCCTAAAATTTGTTCCCTCAAATTATTGAGGCTAGGGCAGTGACACATAAAGTGGATGGTATTCTACCGTGATCCTATGTCCCCACAACCTTTGCGGAGGTCGTCGTCGGTAAGGCTCAGATTTATTGTGTGCGCCCAAGAAGGTTATGGCCTTTGAGTAATCTGACAAGCGTAGATAGTTCTGCTCTTCTTTTCAAGAGAATCTTACTTGTTCTGGATTTGCTGAGTTGGTCTTGAGGTCTCCCAGGTAATCTTATAATCTTAGAGTGCAGAGTGGAGGTTTGACAGTTTGATCTGCCAGTTCTCTTTCTAGGAAGGATTCTTTTCGAGCTAGTTCTCCTGCATGTTTCTTGCCCACCACTCTTTTGTGGATGCAAAGAGCCTTAAGTTCTTCATGACAGCGCTTCAGAAGCCTCGATTTAATCTGGACTTAATGACAGTCTAGCTATCGTGAGATATTGCCTTTATTGCTGTAAGTTTGGCTGCTTCTATTACAGCTAATATCTCAGCCTGGAAGACATTGCTGTAGTCGGACAGCCCACAGGCATGGTAAGTTAGAATGATAGGAAAAGATCCCGGTGACGGTTCCCATCTCCAATTTTGATCTATCTGTGTAGATGCATATAGGTTCTTCTACCAGGCGGTTCCAGTCCTGTCTTCCTCTGCTGTGAAAAATGCAGGCGAATGATGTTTCAAAGTCGTATTGGGGTATTATATAGTCCGTATTTGAGTATGAGCCCAATTCAGTTGTATGGATTGAGGCTTGACCTTTCAGGTTTGGTTTCCGCACATTAAGCTATCTCAACCTTAGAGCGCTTTTCTAGGAGCAAGAGATCAATTTTTGTTGTCGTCATTCTCATGGCATGAGTCGTGTCAATACAAGCAATCCTCTGTACTTTTGTCATAAGTTAAAGTTGCTAGTTTTGTTTTCGGATTACCACCATACTAAGCTACCGTAGGTTAAGATGGGTCTGACGGGAGTCGTGTATATCCATAGGATTGTCTTGGAGCTACGTCCCCAACTTCTCCCAAATATACGCCCGCAAGCGTAGAAAGCGATCGTTGTTTTCTTTACACGCCATCGGCATTGAGCGTCCAACTTAGTTTACTATCTGGTACAACACCTAGCTATTTAGCACTGTTGGATAGTAGGACGATTGTCCCATCTATGGAAGGAAGGTCAAATTATGGTGATATCCTTTTATGTGTGAATGTATGTATGTGTAATATGTATCTCGTACTTAAATCCCAAAATACTTGAGCAGTTCTTCCAAGTACTTGAGCAGTTCTTCAAGTACTTGGCCAGTACTTTTAAGTACTTCCTATCATATTGAGTAAGATTTGTTACAACGCCAATTCATAGAGGAAAATTATTATTTATTTCATTAGGAGGAAGTGTTTCTCTGATCAGCAGACTGGAAACTGTAAGTCCAGTTATTGTTATAGCAATCATAAGAGAGCGGACTGCAGAAAAATAATCTATTCGAAATTTTAAAACCCTTGAAGCGGCGGGCGAAGTGAAGATTAACCAATTTCTGATTCCAAACACTTTTTCGGGTGATTGATTAATTTCTAGCCATTTATGTATGTGTAAATGCATTTATTTACTATTTACTCTATAAGCTTAATAAAGAAAAATTTCAAACAGTATGACCAAAAGTTGGAAACAATGTTTTATCCTGAATTCGTCAAAAAATGTTAACATTTCTATTTATAAAAATTATGCAAGACCAAAATAAAGTACTTTGAATTGAAGAACTGAACAAGTACTTGAAAGTATTGGTCAAGTACTTGTAAGTACTGCTCAAGTACTTTGGTACTTAAGTACGCGATGCTTGGTACTTGCGACAAAGTACTTGAAAAATACTGGTACTTGGCTTTCTCAAGTACCAGTATCCAAGTACTGAAGTACAAGTACAAGTCCCGATGCTGGTACTGGTACTGATACTTGTACTTGAAAGTTTATAGCTCTGTTTGAGGCTAAGTCTTGTGGATGCAGATTACTTTAAATATTAGTGTCAATCAGTTTTTAGAATGAACGATATTAGGCTTATGGACCCGGAGTCTTTTGAATTGGTAAGGCTGGGCTATCTTAGGAACGAATACTACCTACTATGCACACTTGATACTACTGCTGAATTGTCTTTTTAGGAATGGTATCACAGCCTTCTTCGTTTTTTGAAGCAATAAACAGTAAAGAGAAATTCTCTCTATCTACTCTATAAAGGCAAAAGCGACACGGAAAACTGTAACAAGAAATTACATAGAAGGGTCTATATTTTTATTGGTCACCGTATCACTTAAAAACTCCTGTATAACCTTTATTGACTTCTTATTATTTTGCATTTAAGGAACAGATCTAACCTGTGTGCGGCGTCACGTATTTAAGAAATGCTGACATTTGAATTTTATAGTAAATCATTCCATAAGGACGGATGCAGAAACTAGAAAGTAAATCGTAGATCAATAAAAGGATACAAAAACCATAGAGATTGTTTACCTATTGAAGTATCCTAATAAATACAAAACACTTTCAATTTTTCTAAATTATATTTATACGTATGTATGTATGTATATATTTTTGGTGTCCAAATATTATTTAATTATTTTATTATATGTATGTGAATATAAGTACTAATCAGATGAGCAGAAGTTAATTTAATTCCATTCACTTCCAGACCTATCTAAACTCATAAACTGATTTCTGTTTTAGAAGTCGGACTCTTTGAAACGGGAAATCGCTGCATAAACTCGGTAACAGTTTCAGAGTTTCTTCGGATCCTTTTAACTCTCTCCCTCTTGGAATGCACAATGTCTTCTAAAAACGATGTCCACTGTGTCGATAAACTGGGCAACTTTTCCACAATTGAGATCAGTTCTTCTGGCTCAGTTTCTACTGATTTTCTGATTGTCTCTTTTTGATTTTCGACAAAAGGCATTTTTTTATTATATTTTGATGTTTACTAGTTCTCTTGATGATTTGAAGTAATACATCGAGCTAAGTTGATTGTGGTCTTTATACTCAGTTTGAGGGTAGTAGGTAAATTATTAATT
Organism: Volucella bombylans; assembly: GCA_949129095.1. Lineage (NCBI taxonomy): Eukaryota > Metazoa > Arthropoda > Insecta > Diptera > Syrphidae > Volucella > Volucella bombylans. The sequence goes on along the minus strand of OX422141.1, from coordinate 165,527,644 downwards.
GGTATAGGTCCCTAATGTCCTAATGATTATTGGGGTCTCCCAGTAATGTAATTTGCAAATCTATTGTACTCGTAGCAAAACGCGTGATATATGTATGAATATACAAGTACCATAATTGCTCATTGAAATAGTACCGCACTTAATCAGGTTAATGAGATTTTTTGTTGGGAAAATCATACTGACGCATCTGTATTCAAATAATTAAAAATGTTTCGGAAATCCTGGGTATAAAGGTGTGAAAGGATGCTTGAATTGACCCAACCCAATACAGGTATCCGTATAGAAATTCGTTAAACACATTCACGAAACTAATTAAATAAATTTAAGTGCCACTATAATAATTGTAAAGTAAAACTTTGACCCCAAATGAGTGAAAATCCAGAGATAGATTGACAATCACAGGTAAGTATCCACAATTACGCCATTTAGTAAAAGTCGGGTGGTTATTTTCAATAGAAAAAATATAGTTTGATGAAATGATCGTAAGGTGATTAAACCGTCGAAATAAAACAATAAAAAAGGGCGAATGACCGCCTTTTTGTTTGTTTTAGCCAACAAATAGGAAACTCTTGAACAAAGTGAAGAAATAAAAGAAGGAAACATAAGAGAAGACTGCATAGTTGAAACTGTTTGCTCAACAAGTTTTCACTGACTCTTGGCAAAACCGTTGACCATTATGCCTCTGACACCTCCTTTTGTGCTGTATCTAAATCGCTATACCTTTTTGTCCTATCTTAAGCAAAGACACGTTCGGAAGCTGTGTTTATGGGTAAAGTCAGAAGTCAGTAGATATTTTTTTTTTTTGAAATTAGTCACTGTGCTAAATCCGGTCGTCGTAGGGAATTCTGTTAACAAATTTGAGCGCCAAACAATGTTGAATTCTTGGCGATACAGACTCAGGATCCAGCAGAGAAAGATTGTGTCGTGAAGACAAGAAAATCAGTAGGAGCAGGCACTATGAATGCTGGTATTACTCGCAGGACGGTATCCGTATGTGCCACCAGGCAGCCTGTCTGCATATTTCACGATAACGTTATGCCAGCTAAATTGGACGTCGACAAAGTCAGATTGCTTTATTTTATTTCTTTGTTTTTGTGTTTCTTTAATTCTAAGATATTTTCATTTGTCCAATGAAAGGCGGTTTTGTCTTTGTGGAAAGTACTCGTATATCGAGGTTTTAGTTTGTTAATTAACTGTGAAGTAAATGATTCAAGCTTAAGAGTATTTATCGGTATCTTAATGAGTAGAGAGGTACTTGAAAATATCCATTTTAATTCAAATATTGTAGTTAAATTAATGCCAGATTTGAGATATGGGTTTATGCAATCACCTTTTATACTCCACCGAAATCCGAATGAAAGATTTATACTTCAGATTCTGGACTTTTCATTATAACCGCGATAGGCAGTTTCTTGACTCAATTCTGGAAGATACTATTTTATGAAGGCGCTAAATGTGTGAGGATGGCTCCAAAGTTCCATAAACCAAGAAGAACTCAGCAAACAAGGTACATATGTGGAACATATTCGAAGAAAAATCGAAGAGTGGTGAGGAATACCTGCTCAGTATTTGAAAAGGCCGGCTTTACATAAATAAAGTAACCTGGCGGTGGAACCATGTAAGGAAAATTGGTGTAAAGAACAAAAGACAAGCCTTTGAAACGTGTACTAAGTACGGCGGAAATAGCGAAACTGGAAAGGTGCCTCTTGAGTTATACAACGAAGATTGCTGAGAATCTTTAAAAGCACGGGTAAACGACCGAAGATTCATAAGATAGGAACGCAACTAAGAAAAAAATCAACTAAACAACTAAATTTGCAGTAGATGGAAAGAGTATTTTAACGACATACTAAATTAAGAATTACCACGCAATATCATTCCTTAGTCTGTCGCATACGAACAGCAAACGGCAGGTTTTACGGAAGCCGAAGTTAACGAAGCTGTAAAAATAATGAACCGACGTCGTACGGTTTGACCTGATAACATACTCTCCCCGAGGTGTGGGTAACAGTCGGAAATCTTGGGTTTAAATGGCTTGTGATTTAATTGAGTTCAGTGGTAAGAGGTAATCGAATGCCTGACCGGTGTATAAAGTCAACGGTGATGCTATAAATTACAACAAGGCTGTGTACAAAGTCCGTTACTGTATACATCAACGAGTCCTTAACATCTTTTTTTCTTTCCACCCATGATAGCGTTGTTATACTGCAGCGATGTGACACCACTTCAAACAACTCTTAATAGTTGAAGAAAGACGTTAGAAAATAACGGGTTACGAATCACTCGTACTAAAACCGAATATCTGCATTATCGTATTTCTGAAGCGGCAAACCCTACTCGTGACATCTATTGAGAAGGAGTCATCACGCCAAAGTGCGAAACATTTAAATACATAGGCTCTGTTGTCAACCACCAAGGAAATTGGGATGACGATATCTCATAGAAATGCTAGCGAAAAATGCCGCTTAAACTTAAGGGTTTCTTATATACGTCAGTCGTAGGTTTTAACAAACGTATCGCAACGTTGGACAATGTACGAAAAATATAAAGGAAAAATGACAGCGTAACAAAATGTAATTTTATAAGAAGTACGCGTATCCGCAAAAATCTCCACATTAAGAATCCGATAGTAGGGAAATTTCAGGTTGAAGAAATCAGCTAGTTTTGCCATGTTCATCGAAGGTCGTCGGAAACGCCAGTTAGTTCTAGGCCTCACTAAAGGGATAATTAAAAATAGAGTGGCCTGTGGAATGGTATTAAAGTCCGAAAATTTAGCTAACCCTACAATACGTGGGACATACATAATCCCTCAAAACAAATCCATATTAAACGAGATTTTGCTCGCATTATTATATCCTACGATACTCGACTATTAAGCGTTCTTAAATAAACTTGTTGTATTGCATTGTAGACTTGATAGTGTCATGCATTAGCTACTTCAGTGAAATGTTTCACAAGGTGTCAGAGTAACAAAATAAAACAGAGTGCGATTTTATTCAGTTTTATCAAAGTATCTAAATTTTGAAGTACTGAAAACCACGAATTTCATTGCAGTTTGACTGTTTTATAAAGGGTCCGCCATCTAACGTTTTTTTTTTTCAACTAGTGCTTATTTCGTGAATGGTAATACTTAGCTCATGTCTGATTTGACATATAATTACTTTTGTCCTTCCGCTGAACGAATATGGTTGTGTATACGCTTGAACAACGAACTTAGAGAAGATCCCGATTTTGCCAAAAAAATCATCTTTTCAGATGAAGCTCATTTTGATCTTGGCGGGTATGTAAACAAGCAAAATTATCGCATTTGGGGCATAGAAAACCCGCACGCATACATTGAAAAGCCGATACACCCAAAACGAGTCACTGTTTGGTGCGGATTTTGGTCCAGAGGCATAATTGGGCCATTTTTCTTCGAAAATGAGCAAGGAGTGGCCGTTACAGTCAATGGCGATCGTTATCGGGCCATGTTGAACGAATTTTTGTTCACAAAAATTGAAGAGGAGGATATTGGTAACATTTGGTTTCAACAGGACGGCGCTACGTGCCACACAGCCGAAGCTACACTCGATGTTTTGCGCCCTGCTTTTGAAGATCGCATTATCACCCGCAGAGCTGATGACGTTTGGCCACCTCGGAGCTGCGATTTGACACCGTTGGACTATTATTTGTGGGGTGCCGTAAAAGATAAGTGTTACGCCGACAAGCCAGAGAGATTGGAGCTTTAAAGGACAATATTCGTGAAGCCATTAGTGAAATACAGCTGCACACAATCGATAATGTGCTTAAAAATTGAACCGATCGTGTAGGCTACTGCATGGCCAGCCGAGGCAACCATTTGAATGAAATTATTTCCCATTATTAACCCGAAGGATAAAACTAATTATCTGTCAAATCAGACATAAGCTAAGTGTTACCATTCACGAAATAAGCACTAGTTGAAAAAAAACGTTAGATGCCGGACCCTTTATAATTTTTACCGAACAAATGCTACAGTATTTGATCCCACGTGAGATGAGTTTGTTTCATAGCAAGAAGACCATGCAACTGGTACAAAGAAACATATACCTGAGGGCGAAGAATTTAATGAGATAGCATTTTTATCGAAATACTTTGCTACTATTCAGATGTTAATAGATTCAATGATAGTGTCTATAGCTTCAGTTTGAGCTTAATGATTGATGTAAGAAGTCAGGACCTTGTAGATCCAATCCCAGGTAGAACTTAAGGCCATTGACAGTACACAAATATCCAAAGAAAAATGGAAGATTACTATTAAGAGACGTAAAAATACCAGAGAAAAAAAAGTTTTTTCGAGATACAATTCGGGCAGAACACCTACAGCAATGTACTCGCACGAAGACAACTATTTGCGGAAGTTTGCAGTTTGAACTCTAAGACTGATTCAACTTTGGAGTGGAACAGCAAGTGCTTGGTTTTCGTGTTCCAAGAGATTGTGAACAAGATCGGTGTCATATCGGCTGAGACCATACTTTCGAGATTTTTTGTAGATTAAGAATCCTGTGCAAGGACAAACAGATATCAACAGTATAGTCAAAGTGTTTTGAGTATGATGTTATTTTTCAATGAATTCCTTATTTTCCACCGTTAGTGCTGCGCGTATAACATAATTGATGACCTTTCACTTTCACTTTCACTGGAAATAGTTGTGAAAGTGTGCAACCAAGTTGATCTTCATCTGAATTTGAAAATAAGCTATCTAAGCTTTTAACGAGGTGTTGCTTGGAATAATGGCTCCTATCATTTCTGCGTGCTGATTCTTCGACTTGCACATCAATATGCATGTCACAACTAACAGTTTGCTGAACTTTATTCTTTTTCGCGTGGTCTTGGATTTCGAGTTTGAGTATCTCTCTTGCCCAAACTGCCACAATCCCTAATTTAATTGCAGAAGGCCATGTGCTATTATTTTTCGGTATTTACCTCTGTATCTGGTAAATAACTGCTTGCAAAGTGCCACTGATTAATTTCGGTTCGTTAATGTTGCTTCCGACTTTTGCATTAACATGACGATGTCGGTGTCGTGCACTAAGTTGTAGGCATAACTTTTAAAAGTCACAATGCAAGTTGTCTTTTTCATTGTCTAACTCGTCTTCTGAAATTCACTGAATGATGATGATCTTCCTTAATCTGCATTGGAATCTTACCAAAAATATTTTATACCCATGTGATTTTCAGGGAAAGAGGTTGCGCTGTATTTTTTGAGTAAGTACAATAGTAAGCAGATTATGAATTGTTTTTTCTAGAGAAGTGGTAAGCACCCAGGAAATTCAATACCTTACCTCGCTCACTCCAAATAATTCTGAGAGCGTATCTCATAAATATTCTTGTCAGTTGGAGGAATCTTGCGTTCTGTGGACTTTCCTGCGAATGAGGGTTTTTTATTATCTTAAGCGGCCCTTACACGATCAACCGCTTGTCTCACTTACATTTATTTGTGCACCTGTGTACGTGTAACACACATTTGATGAAGTCTGACTGACGAAAATCAAATGATGTTGGATTTTTCATCCATTCATCACGCTCATTGATTTGTGTAAGGGTTGGATTAACCTAATTACTTCATTGTGCTTTGTGTCGCGGAAGAGGAAACATGTCGGAAAAATGAGGGATAATGAAGACCGAGCCATTATATCTGAATTTATTGAAACTTATCGGTCATTAAGAACGAACCAAAAAATCCCCGAATATGTTGTTTAGGTGGAAAAATATAGAAAAAAAAATATCCTGATGCACAAAAAGCAGATGCCACAAGAAAAGTTAATACGTTGCAACCGAATTAAATAAATTAATTAAATAATCGTGAGATGCACACATTCTCAATTTATTCAAAAGATTTTCTTGTGTGAACTGATTCATTTTTTTAACCACTCCTTCGTCCAAATTCTCTTGTTTCTTTTTCCTCTATGCAAAGTCTCAAAGCCTCAATATAATCGTCCGTATCATTCAGCCCGTAGTCCATGTATGGGCCGCTTTGCAGATATCAAGTATTTTCCCAGACAGTATCTGAGGCAAATGTTGGTGCTGATGTTTTTAAGGTTGCAACTCTCTGGGCCACAGACCAGCAGAAATGTTTGTGAACTCGCTATTTGCCTTCAAGTAGATAAATAAATGAGTTGTGGGTTCTGAGCTAAGAGACAAAGCCTACGTACCTACTGCAAGAATTTTATTCGAAGGAAATATAATTTTATTTTCATTTTTAAAAGTCATATATTAAAACATTCAGATCACCCTGTTTCATGCTTTATATTATGAAATCCACTAATGCACTTTTGATTCATTAAGTTTTCATGTTACTATGCAAGCTAAGTTTAAGTTGGTTGTAATAAAGCGTTCATCGAAGATGTGTTTTTCTTTTGGAATATTGAGTTTTGCCTTACAGTATTTCATTTTTAATTTCATTTCATTTATTTATTTCATTTAAATGGTTTGTACATTAAGATATTATCTTTTTTAGTACTTAGTGTATTAATTCTATATGTATAAATTTATTACAAATTAAGACTTATATATATAAACATTATGGAGAAATAGGAAGAAGGGGATAGGTTTAGTTTTGTTGTGTGGAGAAATGTAGGAGGATTGCACTTTTAAAATTGCGGGGATTTGATATTGATCTTAAATGTGAGGGCAAGGAGTTCCATAGCCTTACAGTGTGAATGAAAAATAAGCGCGAAGAGTTAGGAAAATTACAGCGGTAGGGTATTAAGCTCTTGGTTCTTGAGGAGCGAGTGAAATTAAGCCTGCTATACAAATAAGACGGACTTTGATTGTTAATAATTTTGTGTAAGAATATACAGTTTCTAGCATTTATATACTGCTGCAAATTACAACCTAGAAAATCCCTAGAGTATTCGGAGATATGCTCATATCTACGAATGCCATAAATGTAACGCACCGCATCATTAAAAGCTATTTGTAATTTACGCTGAGATAATGAGTCAAGACTACTATATACGACCCAAGCATATTTATGAGAGGTAATATTAACGTTGATACCAGCTTTCGTCGTGTTTCAATCGGAGTGAAATATGCGCTAAGCCACAGCTTGCGAAGGCATCCGTAGATACGACCGATGACCACGTTGGTGTGATTGTGACCAGATAGATCTCGAGTTATTGTAAAGCCAAGACTAGTGGTTGATTCTACGACTTCGATTTTATTATTATTAAGATATAAGTCAGGTAGAAGATTTGTATTGAATTTTTTCTTCGATATTGGAATTGCTTGAGATTTTGCCGGATTTAGTAGCAACCCATTTGACACTGACCAAGAATATATGCGTTTTAAATCATCGTTAATGAGAAAAGCGAGTTCATTAAGGTTGGAGTACGGTTTCGCTAGGTGTAGTTGAACATCATCAGCATATAGGTGTACTGAAGAGTGTCTGCACACTGATGGCAGGTCATTTATGAACATGCAGAAGAGAATCGGTCCCAATATTGAGCCCTGTGGCACACCTTGTTTGATTTCCACTAATGAAGAACTACGTTCACCCGACACAACCCTTTGCGACCTACCGGAAAGAAAACTACTCAGTAATTTCACTGCCCCTACACTAAATCCAAAATTGTTGTTTAGCTTCCAACACAATATTTTATGATTTACTTTATCGAAGGCCTTCGAGAAATCTAGCAGACAAAGAAATGAAACATGACCTCTGTCAAAATCTTGTCTTATTTCTTCAAGTAAATTGACCATGGCTGTGGAACAGCTGTGGTTAGCTCTAAAACCTGATTGCTGAGCACTCAGCAACTTGTTGAATGATAGGTGCTTCGTAATTTGTTTTGCTATTATTTTCTCGAAAGCCTTGGACAAGCATGGTAGGATGCTAATTGGCCTAAAATCGGCAGGAGATGCTGGATAGGTTGTCTTTGCGATTGGCAAAACTCTTGCAATTTTCCAGAACTGAGGAAACGTTGATGTTGTTATGCACCAGTTGATTACATGTGTGAGATGAGGTACAATTTGCGGTAAGATAAGTTTAATAAAGCGTACAGGTACGCCATCTTCACCTATGCAGTCAGATTTGATAGCTGTTACAGATTGGATAATTTCGTCTTCAGTGGCCACTACAAAATCTTCCAGTCTTGGCAGCGAGTGCACTACTTCCTCAGTCTGAATCATCTCCCAGAAATGCAAGATTTAGTTCATCGGGATCGAGAACACATTTAGAGGTATCGTTACTACAAGATATACCAATTTTACGCAGGTTACTCCAAAGTTTCTTTGCAGGGAGGGATATATTTAGTTTAGATGCAAAATAGTCTTTTTTTGAAGTGCGCACAGTTAAGGTGGCGTAGTTACGTGCCGCTTTGTACGAAGACCATTTATCATTAGATGGTCTATGCTTCCAGTATCGACCTAGAACGTGAGGATAGGTGTAGTTATCTATGGAGACGAGTTTGCGCTGATTGATGGCCCTTGTTGGTCGTGGTAGTAGTCACATTATTGAGGCCTATCGAAGAGAATGTCAATGAAGACGAAATTTTCCTCTGGGTCTGCCCCTTTATACGATGCTATTTCCTGTAATTCCACTAACATATGGGACAAACATAATACTCAGTAAACCCGGATTTCGAAATACGATCAATTTGAAAAAAGTTGATAGATTGAAGAAAGTTTTGAGTGCAGCTCCATGTAGCTATAGTCCTTGATGCTTGAATATCAATAAGAGGGAAATTTAATTTGGAAAAAAATGTGTGAAAGCTTACTGCATCACGTGAAACTATACGATCTTTTTCGGTGTTTGCTGAGCACTTCCCTAAGTTAAGTCTAGTTGTTAAAGTCCTTCGGGTGTTATAACAATGTTTCTCGTTAAAATATTCTTGGTTTTGTTGCCGTTTAATTTAAAACCAAGTCGTTTTGTCTGTTCATCGATTTCCGTGACAGCCTCTTTGAAGGCATATTGAGAGTTACGGCTGATGCCAATTGCATTAACATAAAATACTGAGAAAATCCATTGGTAAACATTCGCAAGGTTTTATAGATGCCAGATATTGTTAATACAGATGGTGCGACTAATTTCTACCAATACAACACGTGAATATTAACGCTGTATGTGTATTGTCACAAACCTATATTTTTTAAATCTGGTTTTAAGGTTGTAAAAATTTTACGACTTGATATTAAAGTGGAAGGCAAAAGTCATAAGAGTCTGTCTGATGAAGTTATAAATACAATCTCATGTCTGGTCTAACAATCGACTTACATATGTTTACTGACATGTGATGGGTATTTATTAAACTCCCATCTTAATATGCCATTTGAATTCTCTCAGACGTTTTTATGAGAAGTCTTATCAATTTTTTGATTATATTAGAAAACTTTGGTGCGGCCTTTCCAGACAGAAGAATAATGGGCCGAGTTAGGCAACTACCATGTTTCTTCAAAATCATCTTTGTTGAATCTATGATAGATTTTGTTTTGATAAGCGAAGCATTACGTTACGAATATATGAATGTTAACTATAATTTTCGAGGGTCATAATCATCTGGATGAGACAATAATTAGACATTAGTGATAGAAAAAAATTGGAACTAACTTTCAAACATAATGTTACCATGCCAGCATAAGGCAAATGGGGCTGTATGTGAGTCGGTAAATCAAGATCCCAATCAACCGATTCTGCGCTGTTTTCAAAAACTTCTCCAACAGCCTTGCGGAATGTTTTGCGAAAAGACTTGGCAATACGGCCGGGTAAAATCGTATTGACCCAAGAACTATAGCCAAACGACTATCCTGAAGATGGAAGAAGATCTGAGTATAGGCAAATTTTGTGCTGAAAGGTTAATTAATAAGAAAAATTGACAAGAGAATAGCCGGAGGTATACTCGTATTGAAGTATGTGAAAACATTGACTGTTTAGTTTGGTGTGCATGCCGGAGGTGTCATTGGCACGTACTTCTGCCGAGATGATAAGGCCAGTCATTTACAGTCAATAGAGACCCCATCGCTCCATGTTAACTAATTTATTTTAGGGGAAAAATTTGAATTCTAATTGAAGTACTCGTATATGTGGTTTTAGTTGGACGGTGTCACTTGAGACAGAGAGTGTGCCGCAATGAGATTATTAAAGACGAATTTCGGTGATCGCTTTGTTAATTGGTTCGTGCAATTTAACACCATAAGAATCTTTTTATTTCAGACATGGCACGGTCCTCACGGACCTACTACCATGCAATATAATTCTAACGGATGAAGTTCCGTCCTTGGTCGACTTCGACATCCCGTATGATATAATATAATCGGAGAGGGAGGACTGGGGAAAAAATGCAACAATCAGATCAAATGAAATTGCAATTTTCACAGACGGCTCAGACCTCAGACTCACAGACCCAGAACTAAGAGTGTCAATAAGACTACAGGACGCAAGCAATGTCTTCCAATCAGAGGTTCTGGCTGTCCTCAGGGCGGCTGATGCAGATGAGATCAGTATCCGAAAGAGATATCGCTATCTACATCGATAACCAGGCCGTACTCAAGGCAATGGAATCAACCAACGTCAACTCTGATACAGTCAGGGGCTGTCGCACAGTGCTCGCTGCACTATGCAGTCAGAACCGGGTAAGAGTGTGCTGGGTGCCATTACACTGCGGTATTAAAGGAATTAACAAGCGGACGAGCTTGCAAGGAAAGAAGGGCTACTCGACAATAGTGAGGTTGCCAACATCAGAAGACATAGTGAGGGGCACTATTGAGGAAAAAGTCCCAAAGGCTGCCAATCAAGTCTTGAAGGACACAGGGTATCCAAGGCTCTCTGCCCGCTTTTTGACGGCAAAAGATCTAGGAAGTTAAATTAATTAAACAGGGATAAGCTTAGGACAGTAATAGGAATGCTGACAGGACACTGTCTCCTGCGGCAATACACAAAAAGACTCAAATTGTCAAATACGGGTATTTGCAGATTCTGCGGTGATATGCAAAGTATTGAGGACATAACACACATACTGTGTATTGTGACAATACCTCGAAACCTAGAGGCACGAACTTCAAAGGCCTTCTTGGCTTTTGCAGGGAAATTGGGTTCTTCAAAAGGGAGATTGTTTAGGTTTTTGCCTAAACAAATTCAAAGACAAATTCAACTAGTTGCACATGGTGACTGGTGTATACCCATCATACCCCTATTTAACCTAAGCTAACCTAACCTAAGTCTCTAGGTTATGCTATCAAGCCAGCAACTTTAGACGACTTAAATGATATCGTACGTTTTAGTTTATTTATGCTAATTTCCCACAATCAATTACGCCATAGTCGGTGCCAAGCCCTGGTTAAGAAAGGAATGCCCTTTCCTTTCTCATACCTCCGTAGTGGGATACTGGAACTATCCTCGAAAGGATCTGGCCCACAAGGATGAGTGTTAGCTTCCCGACCACATAAAACAACCAATGTTATGATTTTTGCTTCATAGCCTCGGATATGGATGATTTTAATTTTGACGATCGCAGCAAACGGACAATGGAATATTTACAAATTACGTGTAGCTAAACAGCTAGCGGAGACCCTGGACTGTTACAAACCGGATATTAACGCCATCCAAGGAGTGGAGTGGGATGGACCAGGATAAAGAAGTATGAAAAACTGTGAAATCGACTATGGTGGCTGATATAGACACGAACAACAACGTGTAGGACAAAAAGCGAACAACTGATAACGATCCACATTAAGGCTATATTCGCAAAAACATAAGCCTGATTTGGGCTCCAACCTCCACAGAGGAGAAGAACGACTTTATTTATACGAGCCCCGCGACGGGACTTATGGGCAGTATCCTAAGCATGGTATTAAAATTAGTCATTGGTGGTTTCAATGCTAAACTAGGAAAAGATAGCACCTCTTTCCGCGCAGTTGGAAATCAAAGGCCGCATTATACCGCCTCCGAGAACCCACACGTCAACAGCCACAAAGGGGCCTGGCTATCTACTGATCAAAAAACTGTCAACCAAATCGATCAATTCTAATATTCTGGATGTCCGAACATTTCGTAGTGCTAATACTGAATTGGACCACTACCTTGTTGTACACAGAAGCAGTACTATGAGGAAATTTGAGACTGCTAGAGCCTTTTCTGATCGAGATTCCCAAAATCTCGGGAGGAGCTATCTTCTCAGCATCAAATATAGAAGACTCATGGTACTATTATTAACAAGCTTTCAGATACGCCTCATCTGATTTGTTAGATTTCACACGAGCACCTCAAGAATACCCTACATTGATGAAGAGTGTCGGCAAGCATATACAGCGAAATAGAAATAATACAAAGTAGCGCTGTGCAGGAGGACGAGAGCTGCACGGGAACTATTTTAAGCAAACAACGGGAAAGTTTAAAGTTTAAAGATAAAGATGAAGCTACAAATTTTGTATATAATGTACATGTACATCTTTAGTACATGAAAAATATCTTTCATATCTTCCGGGCTTATTATCTTTTTTTATTTTATTTATTTATTTTATTTTATATTTGCTAACACAGTAAGAATTCACTTATAAATCTATGAAAGATAAACACTATTCAGCTTAAGCTTTAATTTGAATTAACGATTTAACTTTTTTAGAAAAATGTTTATTTAAAATTAAGTTTAATTTTGATTGAAAATTGCCTCAGAAGGGGAGAGTTTTGAGTAAACCCAATTGCTCTAATTTTTAAGGAAATGTTGAAAGGGGTTTCTAAATTGTCGTGCGTCATCTAGTTCTCGTATAGTACACAGGAGTGTGTTCCAAAGACGTATAGCAGCAATATGAAACTGTCTCTCAGATGTTGAACTTGAAAATCGCGGAAGTAGTAAACAGGCAGATCTGCTAGACACCGGAAACTAAATTTTTTCGTATAGGTATCCATCCATAAATCCATAATCAGCAGAGGAATAACTAAGGCTTTGGCAAGTAGCAACTTTGTTTTGGTTGGTGTACACTTTTTAGCAGTCCATAGTGTTCGAAGAATGCCATATGCTTTTCCCACTATAGAATTTATACGGTTGTTCCATGTAAGTGTTCTATTAGAGACTACGCCTAGATTTTTCGAATTGTCAACGAATTCAATTTTTGAGCCGTTTAGCATTAAATGTGGAAAATAGGAAAGATCCAGAGTAGTTTTAGAAAATTACTGGGCATTTACACTTCCCTGGATTTAGTACTAAACTACTTTTGGACGCCCAATTTGATATTCGTTGAAGCTCTTCATTTAAATCATTAGCGCAATTTTCAATGAGACCTAAGGGACAACTCTGATATATTTGAATGTCATCAGCGTATATGTGTTTCTTTGAATTTAATATTACAGAAGATATATCATTAATGTATACTGAAAATAAGAGAGGCCCAAGAATCGATCCTTGGGGAACACCTTTAGTTAAGGGAAGCAAATCAGATAGGATACCATCTATTGAAACAGCCTGTTTTCTTTCACTGAGATATGAAGATATTAGTACAATTGAAGAAGGAGAAATCAAAAAGTAGTGTCTTAATTTACTGATCAGAATACAGTGCTCTACCATATCAAAAGCCTTGAGAAATCTAATAGTACTAAAAATGTAACATTGCCATTATCCAGTCTATCTCCTATGTCTTCAACTACAGTCAGTAAGGCTGTAGTAAAGCTATATTTTGCACGGAATCCTGACTGAACCGGAAGCAGCTAATTATTTTTCATAAGAAACTCGTTAAATTGTTTATGCATAATCCTTTCACATATTTTTGAGAGAAAAAGAAGGATTGATATTGGCCTGAATTCATCACCTGTAGAGTTCTTAGAGATTGGAATTATTTTTTGCCAATTTCCATTGGCAATTAAAAATAGTGTTAATAATGTGCGTCACAAATGATAGCAATGATGGTAAAATTGCTTTCATAAAAATCGGATGAATCCCATCAACTCCTGTAGCATTGGACCTAACAAACAGGAAACTTTCTACTATGTCGGTATCATCCACCCTTTTAAAAGCAAAAGATGTTGCAGTTGATAAAACAGTACCATCGCACACACAATTAGCAACTGGGACACTTGAATTTGGATTTAATAAAAATTGACGATTTAGGTCGTTGCAATCAATATTGGTAGAACAACTTAACTTTTGTTTACCAACTCCTAGTTCACGAATGTTATTCCATATTTGACGACCATTGCTGTAGAACTGAAGCGGTTGGAATAAATTGCATTTTAGCAGTTCTTATTTCACGAACAACACTATTTGGTAAGTTTTTATAGATTTGATGAAGCTCTTCTATCCGAAAACGCTTCCACTGTCCATATGCCTGATCACGTTGCAACATCAACTCTCGAGTTTCGTTCGTTAACCACGCTTTTGTTCTGTCTCTTATAATTCCTGTTCTGATTGGAATGTATGTATCAAAGAGAAAGTTGATGTTTCTCTTTATGAAGATGATTTGTTCATCTGGTGATGGCATATAATATATGAGGTTCCATTGAATGGAATTAACATGCTGTTCAAGAGAAGCCCTATCAATATTTTTGAAATCCCTATATATATAATTTGTTGTGTCCACGCAATTACCAATATCAAAATTGTAAGTTAGAAACAAAAGATCGTGTTTCGAAAAAGCTGGAGCAGCAACTTGGTCATAAAGTAATACCTTATCGGTATCATTTACAAAAAAACACATCTAATAGGGTGCTGGAGAAACTAGTAAAATGGGTAGCAACTTCATTATTTACTGGTTGTAGGTCAAACGATTGCATGTCTTCGGTTAAGGGACTATCACCGCAAATGATTACATTGGTTGAGCACGTTGCCATCTCTTCAACTACTTCGTAGATGGGTGTCTATACACACCACCTAAGCAAATACTCCTTTCGCCGCTTATAATTTATGCAAGCAGATACTGAATAAGTGACCCACTTTGCGAATGACATTTCTGTCTACAAAACAAACCATTTCTACATATACATACTCGTATATCGCAACTCCGTCACCAATACGATTAGATCTATCAGCACGAAAAAGTTTGTACCAGCTCATAGCACATACATCTTTTAGATGGGAAGTTTCATCAGATCCTTAGGTTATGAATGTATTGGTAAAACAATTTAATTCGGTGGATTTTGTATACAATTAGGCAAGTTAACCAAAACTCACATACACCGAGCGGAAGAAGAACGGGTCAACCTGCATATGTTCGTACTTATAATTCTCAAAAGCTTTTCGGCTTGTTGCAGGCCTCTGCATAATCTGCGCTATGACCTTTCAGATTTCAGAATCTGGGCTACTTTCTCTTTGTTTTGGGTGGAAGTGTCGTTCACCATCTATCAGTTGCGCCCTTAATTCTGACTGACGTGTTACTAATGGTAATCACTGCCGTTAACAGTCTGGAAAAATGGTGAGAATTTTCTAGCTTTCCTATCTTCTCCCCAGGAGGCTTTAGTGTCTGATGAGTATTGACAGTATTGCCATATCAAGTACACAGTTGTATTTAAAGTTACTCTTTCTTGCATTACCAAGTCACAGTATCGATCTAATCTGAAATGTTAATGTTATTCAACACTCTCCAATTACCAACCGCATACTCAATTTTGTGTTAAAAGGTATGTCTAAAAATTCCTCAACATGTTCACATAACCATAATCGATATAAATCATCGACCGTACTTGATTTGACATCGATTATACTTGGGTAACATACGAGTGCTCGTTCAAATCAATATGCGATTTGAAATCTTGCTTAAACGTTTTTATTTTCCCAACTTTGTTGTAGCACACATACGAGTACAAGTACAATATTATAGTATGGCACAGAACAAATTTGCGCAGTAACAAATCACAACGAAGGCCAGACATGACTGGCCACAAGACACGCCATAAACTCGCAAAAAAAAAAAAGACAACATGCCTTAACCTACAAATCCAAAGCAACTTCACCTATGGTTCGGTGCTCTGAAACATGTAAACGTTCAAAAGTAACTCTGGTACAATATTTGAATTTTCAGGCTCTTAATTTTAGTGCGTATTCAAGTCTATAAAAGGAAACAGGTTTCTAAGTTTAACCGAGACAATGGAATAAATATCAGTGGGTCTACGACTACAGTCAGTCTATTCATATTTATGATCATGCTATACTACTGGGTTAAAACGTTCGATCCGAACGTTCGAACAATTGGAATGATTCATAGTGGGAAAAATGTCAGATATTTATTTTTGACTGTCTGTGGACAGTTTTAAAACCAAAAATTGTATTGGTGTACCATTATGGTTTAAGTAATATAGACGTCCGCTGTTTGGATCAGAAATTGATATTCGAACCCGTGCTCGATGGAAAAAAGCTATGTGAATAGCCGACATCTGTATTCCGGTTAATTTTAATTCCGGATCCCAAAATCAGCCTCTAACGGGCTAAGTGGAAATAAATTTGCATAACATTTAGGTGAGTATTTATTATACATACAAGGTATATGTGAGGTTAACAATCCAGATTGACCCAGCATCAAACGAAAATATGGGCCGATCACGATCACCGTAATATATTTGATGTAACTTTCTGAGATGCTGATTATGTAACACGCAACATCAATTAAGGTAAAAGCAAACAAAGCACAATCTACAAGTAAATACCTTAACCTTATAGGTCTTTCGTTTGTTGTTATATTCATAATTCGAAAGATGGTGAAAGGGTTTTAGATACCCAACGGCTCCAATATAAAGATTGGTCTGAGCATAATATAAATATATATGTTTTACTTCGTGTGGAGCCGACTTTTCTTTAAAATTTTATGTGGAGAAGAATATTTGAAATCGGAATGACTATAGATGTAAAGATAATCTTTAACTTAATCCAATATCAGATCTGATGGGTTGAAATTCTTTTGCATTATTACCTTTTCCAGTTTTTGTGTGTTACATGTGTTTTCCTAATTCTCTTCCCATTTCATCTTTTCAAAGCGGTTTTTGGAAATTCCTAAGTTTTTCCCAACCCATAACACATTTTTATTCAAAATAGGAATACGATATTTCTTACGTGATACATATGTATATATACAAAGCCTATTGGATAGGATTTTTTCAAACCAGAATCTGCGTTTTCAGCAGTTTATTTTACTGCTGCCGTTGATCAAGGGCACAAATTCCCACAAGGTTGTGAACTTTTACGAAACCTAGGAAAACTTCCTAGCCATTTTTGTAAAGTTCTACCTGTTCCTCGAGTCTTTTTTCAGGTCCTCAAGGACCTTTTCATTACAGGTAGACTGCAACTTAAATATAAAACAATGTGTTGTTTGATGTAAGTTGTGTGCTAAATTGACTATGGTAATTGTTTAAGGTTCGGATCCTGAGCAGTTCAGCTAAATTTGCATGATTCGTGATCAGCCGGGTTAAGTAACAGTTGAGCGAAACTTGCTAAGATTCTAACTAGATATTTTAGAAGAAAAATTAATGGATTAGTAAAGGGTTTTCTAGTAGGGACTTGACAACTTTGAATTTAATTTGTGAACGCACTCTTTCACTAATCATCAAACTGTCACTGTCAATTTATTCAGTAAGCTCAACATTTTCATCATGGTAAAGTACATGAACGAGCAACGTCTGCAAATTATAAAAATTTTCTACCGAAATTCGGAGTCGGTGACTGCAACTTTAAGGGCGTTCACTCCAATGTTTGGTCGTAATTCTTGCCTGTCTACAGTAACTAGTTTAGTGCAAAAATTTGAGTCTACATATTCGTTGTGTGATGTTGCCGTGTCAGTGAGACAACGGGTTGGTCGAAGTGTCGAAAATATCGCTGCCGTTCACGCGTCCGTAGCAAACGATCCAAATAATTCAATTCCCCGGCGTTCTCAAGAATTGGGCATCGCACAGACCACATTACGGCGTATTTTGCGTAGGCATCTTGGTCTACACCCATACAAGATCAAGCTAACTCAAGATTTGAAGCCGATGGACCATTTGAAGCGACGTACGTTCTCCGATTGGGTTCTGGAGAAGATGAGCCAAGATGATTTCATCGCAAAATCATCTTCAATGACGAAGCTCATTTTTGGCTCAATGGGTTCGTCAATAAGCAAAATATGCGTTATTGGTCGGGTGAAAATCCATATGTGCTTCATGAATCACCACTTCATCCACAAAAAATAACTGTTTGGTGCGGTTTGCATGCCGGAGGAGTTATTGGGCCATATTTTTTCGTCGACGATAACGATCGTCACGTTACTGTGATTATTTTTGGCCTGAATTGGAAGATATGGACTTGGACGACATGTGGTTTCAACAGGATGGTGCCACAAGTCACACAGCACACGCTACAATCGATTTATTGAAGAGTAAGTATGGTGAGCGTGTTATCTCAAGAAATGGGCCGCCTCGTTCGTGCGATTTAACGCCGCTTGGCTATTTTTTGTGGGGCTACGTTAAGTCATTGGTTTATGCCAACACGCCGACGACGTTGGAAGAGCTCAGAGCCAACATTGAACGAGAAATAGCGGCCGTTTCGGCCGAAATGTGTCGCCGAGTCGTTGAAAATTGGGTCCAATGAATCGACCGCTGCAAACGTGCCCGCGTTGACCATATGAACGAAGTCGAGATTCATTCATAAATGTTTTGATTGTACTTCAATCCGATAATAAAGTTTTTGAAATATCTCAAATGGTTTACGTTTTATTTAAAGCTGTCAAGTCCTTATTGGAAAACCCTATATATCCCATACATCCATTGGAGCAATGTTACGCCTTGCCATCGCCTTCCGTCTGCCTGAGTACCAATTCGGAACAGTGTTGGAGGTACAGGTCTACGATTCTCAACCGATACAATACTAGAATTTCCACCTTTCGTACTGGCTACGAGAACGGCTTTTGTCTTGTGTTTTTCTTTTCCCAAGTGATGTGTATTATCACCGGCAGACTACCAGCAATGACCACTAAATGAACGCCATTCCGAATGTATCCTTGCAACCGAGGAATTTAAGGAGATGTTGAATAAGCACAAATCAGTTTTTGCAACGAGTTGCGACGTAAAATGAGTTTTGCGGATTTCGATAAGTCATATTGAATCCTCTCTTACAATCGTCATAAAGGCCGAATTCTAAAATGTACAGGGATGCGCCATCTGGAGCTTCGGTATAGAAATGTTTAATAACTTTGACAATCCTCAGCCGATCGGTTTCAGTGAGCACCATTTAGAAGCATCAATTTAATAAAATTTCAATCGTGAATAACCTTACACCGAAAGAATGCTCCGAAATAGTGACGCTTTACATTTTTGAATATTGAGTTTTGGGAGTGGATTCTGATGACTGATGAGGCTAATTTCACCCTCTCTGGCGGAGTAAAAAAACAAAATTGTCGCTTTTAGGGAGCCAATAATCCTTACATAATTCATGAAACCTTTGCACGATGAAAAAGTGGCTATTTGGGCCGGTATTAACTCCGAAACCATCATTGGGCCATTTTTCTTTAAAGTCGGAGAGACCGTCGATGGCAAATCGGTCTCGGTGGATTTTGTATGTTTGTTATGTATCGTCAAATGGATGAAAATCATCTACAAGACCTCTGGTTTAAATAAGGTGGAGCGCCATGCCACACTGCGTGACAAACAATAAAGTTTTTGAAGCAAAAACGGTGACATTGACTCCAGATTTTACTCTTCCGGACTTCTTCGAATGGGGGTATTTATTAAAAAGCTAAGTTTATTCCAACCATCCGAAGACTCTTGAAGAACTCAAAAACAACATTCGAGTCGAAATAGCCGGGACGTCACCTAAGACGTTGGCCGATGTTACGCAAAATGCCAGAAAAAAAGCCCAACTTTGTATCAGCAATGAAGGCGGCCTCTTATTCGATATTGTGTTCAAAAAATAGCTCACATAAGTTGAGAAGTACCAAACTAAATAAAAACTTGCAGCATTACGAAATCTACTGTCTTTTTCTTAAAGTTATTAAACATTTCTGTAGCGAAGCTTCATAAGCCGAACCTTGTACATGTATAGCCCAGACAGAAGCATATAAAGGGTCCGCCATCTAACTTTTTTTTTTTTTGAAAATGCTATGAAAAAAACTACTGAATATTTTCTCAAATTTCTTTTTTTATTTAAAAGTAAAATTCTTCCGGTTAATAATGGAAAATAATTTCATTCAAATGACTGCCTCGGCTGGCCATGCAGTAGCCTACACGATCGGTCCAATTTTTAAGCACATTATCGATTGTGTGCAGCTGTATTTCACCAATGGCTTCACGAATATTGTCCTTTAAAGCGTCAATTGTCTCTGGCTTGTCGGCGTAACACTTATCTTTTACGGCACCCCACAAATAATAGTCCAACGGTGTCAAATCGCAGCTCCGAGGTGGCCAAACGACATCAGCTCTGCGGCTGATAATGCGATCTTCAAAAACAGGGCGCAAAACATCGAGTGTAGCTTCGGCTGTGTGGCACGTAGCGCCGTCCTGTTGAAACCAAATGTTGCCAATATCCTCCTCTTCAATTGTTGTGAACAAAAATTCGTTCAAGATGGCCGATAACGATCGCCATTGACTGTAACGGCCACTCCTTGCTCATTTTCGAAGAAAAATGGCCCAATTATGCCTCTGGACCAAAATCCGCACCAAACAGTGACTCGTTGTGGATGTATCGGCTTTTCAATGTATGCGTGCGGGTTTTCTGTGCCCCAAATGCGACAATTTTGCTTGTTTACACATTCTGCAATATTACCATGATTTTCAAAGTAATGTCGCAATATTTCCCAGCGTTGTTCAAGCGTATACACAACCATATTCGTTCAGCAGAAGGATAAAACTATTTATCTGTCAAATCAGACATGAGCTAAGTATTACCATTCACGAAATAAGCACTAGTAAAAAAAAAAAAAAAAAAAGTTAGATGGCGGACCCTTTAGAATGGCAAAAGAATGCTCTTAAGTTTCTGGAGAGGATTTTCTAGAGTATGGACGTCAACTTATGGACCTCGACTTAGGGACGTCTACACGAAGTCAGAAAGGAGAGTGTCTATCCCGTAAATCACATTGTGATCTACGTCATATCAGTAGTATAGTAAGCAATAACTTTTGCAACCAAGGTAAAAATGGGATTATCCGAAAAGGCAGTTGCTAGATATTAAAAATACCTTGTTGATCGTATATGCCACAACCATTTGCAATCATTTAATTTGCTAATATCAAGCATTGAAAACTATTGACTTCTCAGGAACAAGAGCTCGATTTTATTCGGAGACCTCTGCAAAAGTTGATCTCTCAATAGCTTGTCATAAAATATGGTTGCAAGAGAAGAAAAGAGCTGTACGTGACAAATACGAGTACATACATATGTGCTCTGCTCTGAAAGAACATTTCAGAAAATTTTTATTAGAATGTGACATGCATATACGAATTAATCTGAAGTATTTGATTTGTAAAAAAATTAACTATCAACAAGAACATATATGTCCTAGATAGGACCAATTAGATAAACAGCAAAATAGGTACTTTATGTGACAAGACAAGATGCTGCCAGCTGAATTGAGTGAAAATCTAAAGTCAGTAACAAGTCACCTGATTAGTCTTTATCGGTGCGGTTTTTAATCGGAAGTAAATTCGAAAGTTCCGGATCAGTTTTTTCGATTTGTATAAAAACGAATTATTCAAAATAATGCCGAACTTTGATGTCCTTCACAATCTTATCTGGTCTGCTGCTTTAAAAGCCAACCTTATGTAGGACGAAAATGAACTCTGTTTAACATTCTTTTCATAAAGTAAATTTTTTTTCGGAAAACACCTCGATGCGTTGCGTTTTATACAGGTGGCAAAAAAAGGTTAACATGTGAACAAGAATACAACGACCAATAGAAGATCATAAGAAAATTTGGAGTGTATGAACATAAGTATGTGAATACGAATTTAAATGTATAATATTTATTCATAACACATGGATTTCTTAGAAATAACTACTATCTTTAAAATGATGGCTGTCAATTAAATCAATCATGTCAGTATTAACATCAGAAGAGTATTGAAATTTGTGAAGAAAAAAAAATATATACAGATTATTTGTCCATGCAGGCAGCAAAACCGCATACCAAAACGCAGATATTATTAGAAAAAGGTACGAATGTGTACTGTTTAGGAGCGACATAGATGTAGTCATTTTTGGCGGTTAAATGTCATATAAAGTATTTCTTACACTGCTAGAGGACTGTTCCTGGGCAGTTCATAATGCCTTTAGCGACGAATATCAAATACAGCTTACACACATCGGCTTCGAAAATACCGTTCAAAATTCTAAAACTAAAAATTAGGGACGTAAGTCCAGCAACGTCAGCAAAGCAATAAAGTAGTTTATAAGCGATCGTTAGTGAAATTTTCAAAGAGTGTCGGACATAGAACGGGACCCTGAGGCACACCAGCATTATTTCTGTGGATAATAGTCTACCAACAGTTTAAAACATATAGAATTTACGAAGGTAATTTTTAGTCCATTAAAGAAGAGATTCATCGGCCTCAAACACAAGCATTTCCGTCGAAAGAATCCGGTTCCAAACTCTGTCAAGTGCATTTGAAATTTAAATTTCAAATGAACCAACTTGCTTTCCCCAAATTTATGTAAGGTTTGGTTTCATTTTCCGGTAAGACATCCCATCAAATCACCAGTTTACTTGTAGATACGAGAACCGTGAAAAATAAAAAGATAAAAAAAAAAACATATAAAAATGAGCATTTACATGACCACGAAGAGAAGTTAATGCAACCGGTCTGAACTTATGGAAAAAGGAGAAACAAAAGGTTGATCTAACAAATAGACGACATCATTCTGGTTAACGCAGCACTGGAAAATTGTAAGTCTATGACATTAAACGCTTATACAGCATCATCGAAAAGACTTGAGTTGAACTCTTTACCAAATCCTACGATCAGCAGTAATCTTAACTTTCATGGATAGTAAGTTAAAGCAGATTAATTAATTCCAATCGAGCTTCCAATTCATTGTTAAACTCTGTGCTCAAATAAGTCTAGTATCAGCCTGGCCATATGTATTACAGGGAGAACTTCCGGTTCCCTATTCAAGGCGACCTCACAACTCTGAATAAGTCTCGGGAACATTGTAGGAAAAAATCATTAATGACTCATCAAAAAAAAAACACAGCTCAAATATACTTGTGTATCAATATACGAGTATGTATGTATCGTATAATCTTTATTAGCCTTAAACAACTTATATGACCCAGTTAGTTTAACAACATACAATATATGGCTTTGTCAGTTTGTGAAAAACTCATTTTCTGAACTTCCTCAATCTTACAACTCACAATCAATACGAGTAAATCTGTCAATGAACAATTGTTTGCATTGGAATGCAACTGATCTGAATAAATGGGTGATGCTGACACAAAAATAATACCGTGAACTGAATTCATAATTTCCATGGTGATGTTCCAGACTTCGGAATCCAATATGCAACGTTACCCCAAAGTCAAAAACGCATTACCGAACCAAGATTTTGTCATTGAAATAGAAATATCGAATTTGAAATGACATCTTTGAGCTCAGAAATGTGATCGGCAAATACTATTTCGTAGAACATGTTGACAGAATTCTGCAAAGCCAGTTGTATTAACACAACGAGCAATATTGCAATATTTGAGCAGAAGACTTGGCGTAAAGTATTCTAGGAGTCACCTGATTTGTATTCCATTGCTGAACAAAATGACCATTTAACGATCAGCCAGATAAATTAAAGCACTCCTACGGTCAGAGGAGGAAGGTAAATATGAATAATTCTAAGAGATCATCATATGGACGACACTTTCAAATTACGTAACCAATTTGATGTTTTCACAGCATGCTATCGCTGCGCAAACAAATCATGGAATATTCATTGGTATTTATAATTTGCAAGCGGTAGAAACATTGTGATTGGAATATTGGAAGAATGGAAGAGTGGAATGCTGGAAGAATGGAAGCTAAGAAGAAAGTAAGATTAGAAGACTGGAAGATTTGAAAAATAGAAGAATGGAATACTTGGAATAGTGTAAAACTGGAAGACGGAACTGGAATCGGAAAAATGAAAGGATACAAGAATGAAATAATGGAAGACTGGAATAATGGAAGTGGAAAAATGCAAGAATAGAAGAACAAAGGACTCGAAGGTTAAAAAGTTGGAAGAATGGAAAAAATTAAATATTTAAGCAATAGTAAAACCGAAAACTAGAAGGATGAAAGATTTAACTACTGGAAGGCTAAAAACAGCAGTCGTAAAGCTCTTAACCACGTATTCACCAGGGATATGCAATCAAATAAAATGAGCTCTGTGGGATACAATTACCCTTTTGCATAACTGATTAAAAACTAAAAGTTAGAGCACTGTTCGAAACTTTAGATACTCGTAATATCAAGCAGATTTGGTGTATTTACTAATGATAGCATCTCCAACAATTAAGTTTTTAGAATTATTCAGAGAGATTAAACTTAGGCTCTATGTTAAATCAAGTAAAGTTGCCATTCTGCTCATAATTATTGATGCTTACGACTAGATAAGGTTCCCAAATTGAAAAACGATATCAAACTAGAAAAAACTTATTGTGCAACTTGTAAAAATCACACATAATAGCTCATTTGAACAAACAATATATCGAAGAGTGAATAAATTTTGTAACACACATATAAGGAATAGGCGATGTACTGTAAGCTTAGACACACGAGTAGATCTCGAAAAAGGATTCGATTCCATTTGGTACAAAGGGCTTCTTTTCAAATTAATTAGGCATAACTCTCCAGTCTGGCTTACAAAAATTAGTTTCAGTTTTCTGCAAGATAGATCAAGCTCAATTTTTATAGGTTCCGAGCACTCGGACTTCTTTTCAGTTTGTTTTGGTGTAGCTCAAGGTTCGATACTTGGCCCGATTTTGTTCAATATTTACGTCCATGATTTTCCCTTGCCTCATCCAAGGTTAGGCAAACTAAATGCTATCCTGTATGCAGATGATACTATCATATTAGCAAGTGATAGAAGACCAATATTAGCGAAAAAATACCAATTTTGGTAGAATATTTTAATAAGTGCGGTCTAAATATTAATACTGAAAAGTGTGGTATAACATGTTTCAGAAACGGAAGCGGGAGTCAGTAAGTCCCTTAAGTTAGAAATAAATGGTAATAATATTCCTTTGTGTACTGACATGAAGTACCTCGGTATAGATAATATCAAAAATGAATAAATCAAAAATGGTAACTGCTATTTTAAAGCCATTACTTCAAGCAATGCAATTGTCCGTAAATACAAAATTACTCATTTATAAAACACTAATTAGACCCATCCTAACCTATAGATTCTGCACTTGGTTCACAAACTGACCTACTGAAGCCAAAGAACTTCAGATTTTCGAACGAAGAATACTAAGGTTTTTTTGCGAGAAATTCAGAAAACCAGATAAAAAATGGTACTCACACAAAACGCTATACGAAGGAGCCAATCTTTTGCTAAAAAGATTATCACCCTAACATTGCTTTTAGATCTTTGTTGGACTCAAATATCAATGACAGTGTAAATGACAACTATTACTTCTCACCTTTTAAACTATTAAACACAGCATCCATATCCGTTTTCAGACCAAATGTAGATGAGCGTCTTCTAGTAGCTTTTTATGAAAAAGCTTCCTCGGTTAATTTATGCGGATAGGATTAGCTTTGATATCGCATATACCGCGGCTTATTGACTACATAGTTTGTGATCTATTTTCACTCATATAGTCTATATATTGTGATAACCACTTAAATGTGAGCAGCGACATCTAGCAGAAAATGTCCATACTCGAAGACCAGAAGATTTCGATACTGGAATAACAAAGTCTTGACTGGAGAGTGGAATCGAATTTTCTAGCAAATTGGAAATTGTATGGGAAGCTGGATGGCGAGGATTGTTCTCGAAGTATGTCATTCGAGTATAAATACCAGCATCATCAAGGTATGCAAAAAGAGTTCTAAAGTGAAATTTGAAGTGTTAATTAGGAGAAGTAATTAAGTGGTTTAAGTAAAAGATAAGAAAAGTATAAGCGGTTGAGAAATTGGATTGTATTGAGAGAAACAATTAAATAGTGAATTGTAACTGTACTGAATAAAGCGATTTGTATTGAAAAGAATAAGTTCTATCATTTGTACCCACACAAACATTTTACAATATGTTAAGCATTAAATAGATCATACGAATTTAAACCGGCGATACATACATATATTTGTTATCATATATGTATGTATGTACATAATGTTGTGTAGTCTTTTTGACTTTCTTTTCGTTTTTTGTTTTACTCTAGTCATGTTTTGGTTCTTACGTGCCCGAAAAAGCAATTTTGAATATGTAGGTACGGCGCACAGTGGCGGAAATTACCAAACCTAAATCAGAATTGTTGTTGTTTTTGCATGCCAATTTGTTTACAAATAAGTCAAGTACATGATCTGATTAATCCCGCTAGTTTTTACAACCATTTAGTCAGGCGATATGCGACTAAAGTGGAAACTTTTTAAAAAGCCGAAGTTAAAGATTTTGTCTGTGCGAGAAGGTTGGTTTTTCTTTTTTTTTTGTTGATGTGCAAATATTTTCTTTATAAACAATATAGAATCTATCGCTAGTGGTATGTTTAATGAAATTAATAAAAAACAGTTAAATAATTTCATGCTGTATATTGGTATATAATTGGTATATGTAAAAGAAACGCCTTTTTGGGAATAAAAAAAAAATTGATTTTTGTGTAGTAAGGTAAAAGTTTATGTTTCCTGCGAAATCCCGTGACGAAATGTAGCTCCTAATTTACTTTGATATATCCTTTATAAGTTGTTAATAAAAAAAAGTTGCGATATTTTGCGATGTTAAGAGATATTGTAGATAAAATCTGTTGAAAATACTAAAAATGCAAGTTTGTCTCAATAAATAGTTTTCGTGTGGTCTTGTTCATCACATGATTCAAAAAAAGTTGAGTTTTTGTCAGAAAAAGTCGAAAACTTGACTCACATTAATACATCTGACGAAACACAAAAAATCTTAGCTAAATTTGTGAGTAGATATAAAGATCGATGGTTAGCTTCGTCTAGAAATTACCGAGCTTTCCAAAATAAATTCAAAACCTGCTTGGAGTTCGAAATACCGTTTCCATGCCGAACCCATAGACTAATAGGATGCCGCAATTTGTTGAGCTTAGTGAAAAGGCGAAAAACGGAAGGATTGCGCTCTGAATTTGGGCCGGAAGAATTAGGCTATGCGGCACAAATGCAACTTCGGCAACAAGGGAAAATTGATTCTGTAATAAAAGACGTAGTCTTTTAACTCCATCACGAGATAAAAAATACCAAAAAGCTTTTAAAAAATTGGACTGTGAAATAATTCTAGCTATGAAGCAATTACGGAAGCGAAAAAAAAAATGATGTTATCCAGAAAATTTAAACATAACAGAGTACTTTGCAAAATCACCACTTTAAAGTTTTCTCGATCACACTACCCAAAGTTCGTTTAAATTTATCGAGGAGGTTGTTGATAGTTTACATTCTAATGAAATGTGGGACCTTCACCTTATATCCAAATGGGGTTGCGATGGAAGCTCGAGCATGAGCGAATATAAGCAACGTTTTTTAGACTCAAACATTTCAGATGCCAACATTTTTTTAACATCCTTTGTACCTGTTCAGATTATATCAGGAAATGCATCCTCAGATAAGAAAATTATTTTGTGGCAAAATCCTCGCCCATCTTCTCCAAGGTTTTGTAGACCCATCCGGATTCAATTTGTTCATGAGACAACTGATATTACAGTAAGAGAGGTGGAATATGTTGAAAACCAAATATCATCATTGAGTGAGACTTGCATAAACCTTGAAAATAGAAGTATTTCGGTTAAGCATATGATGCTACTGACTATGATAGATCAGTATCATGTATCACAGAAAATTCGTCAACACAAAGATGTTATTTATGCGGACTAACTGCAAAGGATTTGAATAAAATGATTCTAGTTCTTTCCAAAAAAGCTCAAGATAAATTAAATCTAAGGTTCGGTCTATCGCCATTGGATGCATGGATTCGATTTTTCGATCCATGTTTCATATAAAATGGTAATTTTTCAATGGCAAGCGCATGGCGGTGAAAATAAAAAAAAGATAGGAGAAAACAAAAAGAAGATCCAAGAAGCCTTTAGATGTCGAATGGGCTTGTTAGTCGGCAGATCAAAACCAGGTTATGGAAGCTCAAGTGATGGAAACACAGCCCGCAGGTTTTTTGATGACTCTCTCACTTACTTGTTGGTGCACTGTTTCCTATTGTTGTAAGGGCATAACACCTACAGCAATTTGATCCGGTAAATCAATGTCAGAATTTTCACTTCACAGCCTTGCTTAGTATCGTCGATATTTGTGTTTTCTGTGTTTGTTGTAGATTATGACTAGGGAATTTAGGGTGGACGTAGCCAATATACGCGAGCTAAGAGCTAAAAAGTAATCACTTTTCTGCGTACGTCCACGTCTGTAAGTACAGTTTTCAGTTTTTATGCATTTTTATTTTTTCAACTTAATTTACTCTTATATGCTAAACAAAAAACGCTTAAAAATTAGCTTAAATTACTTACAAATAATCTTATTCTAACTTACTGGCCCCGTGGGGGCACAGTTATTGTATGGTAATACTAGAAAGCCAACTGGAGCAGTCTTAACAGCTTCTTTAGGAATTTTAGCTGATCGTTATGTTTCCTCGATAACGACGTGAATGCCGCTGATGATATGGTCATTGGCATTATTTTCTTTGGAATGAGATTATTTATCCCTCATCGGATGAAGAGTATAAAATAAAAAGAAAAGGCATGATACGACTCAAGCTGTAAAGCGGCTATCAGAATTAGAGAAATGTTTTTTCAGTCCTTCAAGACCAACCCGACCGAAGAAAACCGAAAAAAGTTCAAACGAGCCAGAAATGACTGCAACGCCTTTCTTAAGCGTGTGAAATTCTTATACGACCAAAAACTGAGGCAAAAAATACTGCAATGTCCCAAAGGCAGTAAAAATTGTTGGTCATTCGTCAAAAACATTAGAAATTCCGCCTCATCCTCCATCCCAACGCTCATTTACAATGACATTCCAGCTGTCAGCTCTTTAGACAAGGCCAATCTGCTAGCTGCACACTTTGCGGCCAGCTCAACACTCCCAGATTGTGCTTTGTCTCCGCCTACACTTGAGTGCGTCGAATCTTCAATGGGACGAATCTACTTTCGCACTCGTGTAGTAGCAAGAGTACTTAAAGATCTCAACATACATACATCCGCTGGTCCAGATGGTATATCTCCCCTTCTTCTGAAGAGGTGTTCTTCCATGCTGGCAAAATCACTGTGTAAGCTTTTTCATCAATCCTACTCTTTAGGACTCTTCCCGAGCAGATGGAAAACAGCATTTGTCCAGCCCGTCCCTAAAAAGGGCGAATCATCTTCTCTCTCCTCCTACAGACCCATTGCACTTACGTCCCTTCTTTCCAAGGTCATGGAAAAGCTGATAAATCGTCAGCTCATGAAATATCTCGAAACACGAAAACTTCTCAATGACCGGCAGTACGGTTTTCGTAGCAACAGGTCCACTGGTGATTTGATGGCATGTCTCCCCGAAAAGTGGAACCAAAGCGTACATTAATCTGACGAAAGCAAGATAGTTGTACTTGATATTTCTAAGGCATATGACAGAGTTTGGCATTAGGCTCTTTTGTCGAAAATGCGTGCACTTGGGATCGACGACTCTCTTCTTCAATGGATTAGAAATTACCTTTCGGAACGTTAAATTCAAGTTGTCTTGTACGGTTTCAAGTCTGATATTCACAAAATAAATGCTCGTGTGCCCCAGGGCTCTGTTCTGTCTCCGACACTCTTTTTAATTTTCATTAATGAACTCTTGACTGCTACTTCTAATCCAATATATTCCTATGCGGATGAGAATACTGTCTGCTTTTCATATTCGTCCCCGAACTCACGGCCCTGCTCTTCGGCTGTAGAACAAGAACGGCAGTGTATACTAAGCTCATTAAATTCCGATATCAACAGCATAACCAATTGGGGAAAAACAGAGTGTAATTTAATGCTCCAACTCCCAAATCTGGTCAGGTGCTCCTAAAACATCTCTTCACCTGCTAGATAGGATTCAAAACCGTGCGATAAAACTTATAGATGATACTAATATCAGTCAATCAATGGACACCCTCGAACACCGACGAAATGTCTCGTGTCTCACTTTGTTTTATCGCTATTTCCACCACCAGTGCTGCACTGAAATCGCCAGTAGCATTTCGCCCATTCAAACGTTCAACCCTAACACCAGTCTCGCTATGAATGCTCATCAGTATACCCTCAAGCCCATTTTCGGACGTACTCTAAAATATGGTGATTCGTTCCTAAGCCGTACAACTCGCTTATGGAATGCACTGCCGATCTCTGTATTTCCTGATCGTTATAACTTGCAAACATTTAAAAACAATGTACATCGGTACCTCTCTTTTCTTCCTCCCTAAATTTCCTTTGCCCGCGCTGTGTACAATCACCTTAAGGGTACTCAAACCCCTTGAGCGCGCGCTCATTATAAAAACAAAAATAATAAATAACCAATGTAGACCAAGGTTTAATTAATCGTTTTCAAATAGTTTTACTTACAATATGCAGCGGTTTCTCGTTAAAAACAAACGAATTTAAGGAGTATTGACACAGTATTGACACAGCTAACAAGTTTTTGCAAATGTACCCGTGGTATAATATGCCAACAACTGTACACAAGATTTTAATACACGGTCAGGAAATTCTCTCCGAAGCGATTCTTCCCATAGGACAACTCGATGAGGAAGCCCAGGGAGCTCGAAATACGAGTAAAGAGATAAAACGTTTTCGGGAAAAATTTTCCAAAAAATTTTCGAGGCAAAAAGATATGGAAGATGTTTTTCACAACCTCTTAGTTCTTCGGATCCGTACAATTTCGAAAAAATTAAAATCATATCCTCTTGAAGTCTTGCAATTTTTACAAAAACCAGAAGTCGAGCAAACAGAAGCTGATTAGTTTGCAAGTTTCGTAAAGAAAACATGCATTTTTTTGACTTTTAATAATTTTTTTAATAAGTTTTGTTAAAATTTGTTTATGTATTTATAATTATTATCACTATTATCTCTTTGAATTATATTTTTGTTAATGTGTTTCTTTTATTTATTTAAATTTAAATTCTATATTTTTTTCTTAAACATTGTCGTTATTATTTTATTTTTCAATTAAATATAATCAAAAAATGTTTCTTTTGCATTTGTAATAACAAACAATAAATAAATGCTTTTAAATATAAGCATTTATTGCATTTAAAACACAAAAAATGATTTGGGCCATGTTTTTTTGGGATTTTCCGCTACTGTGCGGCGGGAGCAAGTATACACTAGGGCCTAGCTTCTCGCACTCATTTGTGTTTCAATGTTTACACTTCTGAGCGGGACCTACTGCTTTTTGCCGAATAGATATAGTAACAGAAACCCGCGATATCCAGGTTGATACAAGCCACACATTAGAGCAACCCTATGGCCTGCTATGGCCTGCACTGAAAATATCCTTCGTAGCGACTGGAATGAAGAAAAAGCTCTTCACACGGCGCAAAGAAAGAATGCACAAAGAGAAAGAGTCGATATCATTCGATTATACTTCCGTGGCCCATAATGCACATTGGACTGTTTTTATAAGTTCATAGCTCCCACAACCTATACTATTTTCTTTAAAAACTCCGATATTTAGATGTCCTTATTATATTTGAAATATTAG
This sequence comes from Volucella bombylans, assembly GCA_949129095.1. Lineage (NCBI taxonomy): Eukaryota > Metazoa > Arthropoda > Insecta > Diptera > Syrphidae > Volucella > Volucella bombylans. Next base: position 165,495,904 of record OX422141.1, on the reverse strand, counting down.
ACTATATTCCGACTGAATATTTTTTATCCACACTGTGTAATTCAACAAAACAAAAAAATTATATAATCATGGAAAGCGAATGGGGGTTATATTTATCGTTCAAACCACGAGAAGAAAACGTATGTATACCTATGTACATCTCACAGGGAGGTAAAATCAATACGTTATTTTGGATCTTTTTTCCCCACTTATCCCATGCTTGAGGGCAATTAAAAATACATGCCCTGTACCAAAAGATTATAAATTTGAAAGATTTTTAAGATAAAAAAAAAACTAAGCTTATTTCAGTATCTCTCAAGCTAACGTTAAGACCTTAGGTATGCCCAGTTCCAGTGGCCTACGGATCGCCAGTTGATTTGCATAATGGTAGCAGTTTACGCTTAGAGCTTAGCTGACATAATCTCGGTAATAAAGTAGGAATTCACAATTAGAAAAAATTCGTGAGATCAAGTCACCAATACTCCAAGACAGACACTTCCCAGATCGTTGGTATTTTAAATCATTGATATCAATTTTAATTAAAGACTTGGAAGGCTTGCATACTCGTACATCGATCGATCGATCCGAGCGATACAATCTCGTCTGGCCACGTACTGGTAAATTTAAAAAATATCACTCAAAATGTTTATTTTGACCACGTACGGATATCCCAGCTTTAGTTGAAAATATAAGAAAAACGAAAGACAGACAGGCGACCGATTGACGGACAAGATAAATGCGATAGCCTGCGTAAAGAATGTATCTTTAAACTCGCTTCAGATTGGATATAAATAAAGTAGAAAAATTAAATAAAAAAAAAATTAAATTGAACAAAAAAACGCAGTTCACTGACCAATTTCAGGCAATAAGTGTTGGGCAAATAATGCCATAAAAAAGAAGGTATCTCTCAACTTGGGGATTAAAACGATATGGCTGGTCTTGAATTGGAGTTGAAGCTTGTGGACTCTTCACACAGGGAATCTTCCTCCTTTATCTGAACAACGTGTTCGTGTTAAAAAAAAAAGAAAACAAAAAATATTGCATTGACGCAAAATGAAAATCGAAAAAAGAACCGAATGTCACAACCTCCAGTTGTTCGTTCATGCATGAAGGGGACACGTTCCATGGAGGGCCCAGCAGCAATGAAGACGACAAGTAGCACTTTCTGCAAGTATCATCCAAGTGAACAATCAATGATTATGACTTTTTTTTTAAGTTCTCTGTTATTTTGTTTTGGTTTTCCTCCAGGTTAGTCCTGGTCGGGAAGAACCAGGAACGTTGTGGCTTGGTAAAAGGAGTTTTGGTTTTAGAACGTACGGGCATGTTGGTGTGTAGAAGCAATGCAGTTGCACGAAATCTTTAGTCACTAAATGACAGCCTCAGGAAATTTTCTAATAGAGATGAAGATTGGTCGGTACTTGGTACGTGAGTGCTTGCTTGGATGAGCTCATGAAGTAGCCCGTTGTCGTATGTGTAAGTAAGAAGGTAGACAAAAAAAAAATATTCTCTACGAGATATAAAAGTAAAATCTGGAGCCACGACGACCGTCCGTCCCACACGATAGAAACTAAGAACATTGTAAAGTGGGACTGCCGACTATTTCCTGATTCTCTGGAACACTCTGAAAGAGAGGTCTTCCTTTGGTAGAATGTTGTTTTCGTCGTATATTTTTAAGGGTGGGATTAGAAGATCTCGTTTGTGTGGGCTAAAAGAAATTACTTCATGATTTGTGTTTAGCAATTGACAGCTACTGGGATTTAATAACGATTTCTCCAATTTAATTGCAGGTATATTTTAAGACGGATATGAGAGGTAATCATGCAAGATAACCAGTGACTAGGGCCATAATTGTTCATAAAACTGCTGTTTATGTCACTGAACTTTTAGTCGATTTGTTATGTATGAGTATATCTTGTAATTGAGCGAAACTAATTTATTATTTCCTTGTGTAGGTCCTAGAACTTGCATTTTTATAGAACTTAACACTACGAATATGTATGGAAACATATGTGAAAACACTATGTAATACTAGTACAACAATTGACTTAAGTAGACACAGTTGAGATAGGAAGAAAAAGGAAGGATAGCAACGGAGGAGTACAATATCATTGTCTGTGTTCCAGTAACTAAGTTTGGCTATGTCAATTAAATTTAACTCAGTGAACTTCAGTACCCGGTTTCGGTTAAGATAAGCTTGACGTTTCGTATAAGGATACCTAAATCTGGAAGAACAGCAGCGTAAGCGGTAAAAATAGTAACGAAAAAGTATTCATTGAACTAACGACAGCACTCATATCTATGCAGTGCACTAAAGCCTAATACTTGGTCCTGACCATATTCAATACTATGTGTTAGCAAACTGAAAAAGCGCCACATACCTCGGATACCCAAAAAGGTGTACAAGGGCAATAACTACACTATAGAGTATGCAAAGGGACTGTTAGGATAACTTACAGACTATACGTAGCCGTACAATTAGTGGAGAACCAAGTTTAAGTCAGGTCATACTTTATAAACTATAGGCAGGATTAGAATTATTCTGAATGAAACCAGCAACCGGATGGTATTTAAGATATTCAAATATTCTAAGGAACTAAGATTAACTTGGATAATAATTCTGTTGCATCTAAGGTTTATCCGACAAGTCGAAAAGTATAAAAATATGTTTTGTATAGAAGTTGGCGTAGAGCTGCAACCGCAAGAAAGAAAGCTTTTGTCGATCAATTCGTTCAATGTCTTCCTAAACGTCTTAAGCTGACAACATCAAGCATAGTCTATGAACTTCATGAGCGAGGGACACATTGGTTTATCAATAAAAAATGGGAAAGTGTTACTAAAGAAGTTATATTCGAACGTGAACAAAACTTTCGTTAGACATAAGCTCTGGAAGATTTAAGTATTTCCGATAAACGCCAACTGCAGAGTTTCTTTAACACCATACGAGTGCAATCGACCATCCATTACCTTTGCTGCAGACCTTAAAAATGCCAAGCAACTCTATATTCAAGATATCCTTCACCTGTTGGTCGAACCGTAAGTCACTTATGATAGTATTAAAAAGGAGTTATAAATAGTTACGTATAGTTACGTAACACACTTTGAAAGGATTGCGTTAAATTCACAAGCCATGTAGCCATCATTTAAAGAATTAAACCAAGCTAAAGTAGAAGTAACGACAGCAAAAGGCAATTAGTGGCGTCGACAAGAAAGTTGAATATGGGTAGCAATACACCACAACGGCAACTATAGTTTGAGCATGTTTATCACACGAACACCAACGTATCAGTCAGGATTGCATTCGGATAGTAATGTATACTAAATCTGGGCTTGGATGGCGCGCTCGGCTGCAAAGAGACCTTAATCTCAAACCTCTCAGATCTTTCGATGTAGATTAACTTCAGCCATTTACATATGTATGTAAGACCGGGTAACTATGAATATAGTTCATTAATCCCACAACAAATAGTTACAAAAAGGATTACAAGGCCAATAGGCTGCCTTTTCAAATTAGTTTTCGAATCTTCAAATCAATGAACATCAAATTCGCTAGGAGGGTGAAACTACAATATACGAGTATGCATACTATATGACGGCATGCTATGTTTTTCATTAGACGAAGACATTAGAATAGAATATCTTTTCACATCACAAGACATAGCCCTTGTCACGTGACATAAGACATTTTTCAGGTTATAGAGCTTAAGATCACTAAAAATTCTCAATCAGGAAGACCAAAGAGAATAGAAAATGCCACAGAGTATTTCAGAAGAATAATAAAGTACTAGTAGTATTAGTAGTTGCTTTTCTAAAGAGATCTATCGTTTAGAATGGTCATTTCAAACAAGTATATCTTGAATCGATAGTTTAGTGTTGGTGTTAGCTTTTAACTAGTTTGATTCCCATCAAAGGACTTACGTCAAGCCGTAAATGCGTGGACCCAACGAATTCTAAATATGAGGCTCAAAGGGGCCGTTAAAAAAAGATCCAACTACAGCAAAGGCGCAAACATGCCTTGAGGATGGGATTATTCCTGAAATGAAACTCCAATGCTTCCTAAAGAAAACAGGCCACTCGCAGAAGTTTGCTAAATGCAATAAAAAAGATCCTAAAGAGTATCACATACGTCAGACTGCTGAAGTTGGTTGGAGATGAGCGAGCACTTTCAGAGGACTGCTATTTTAATGTTAATGTCAATGAGGGAGTACACACAATAGCTTAATAATATTAAAAAGAAGATTGCGAATGGAATATGCTAATGTTTGGGCTGGGAATAAAAAAACAAGTTCTAAGAAGGAAATCTACGAGTTATGCTGGATAACAGACTGAATATATAATGATACGCCAACGACTTTACTAAAAAAAATAAATACAGATGCACGTAGAGCCTCTAAGAGAATCTTTGGCCATCTTAATCGTTCTATACAATGCCCCAGACTGGGCGTGGGTAATCACTATTATCTGCATACAAACTTTTCTTACGACTATTCGCAAGCCGAACCAAAGGCCAGCGTTTCCAGAATGATAAATATTGAAAAAGGGCAACACATTCAGCTTATTCAAGACATCTGGGTCTAAATAAAAGGAGAATACGGGAACTGCAACTACTTGTGGTTATTAAAAATACCTCACCCTTTTGTCCAGAATATTCCAATAAAAAGAACGACGCGGAGCACGCAATATTCCACGGGAGGGAAAAGAAAAATTAAATCTGTCGCAGTTTTTAATAAGCCATATGGAGATATCAGAATATAATTGGTTGGAAAAAATTCTTCTTCTCTTTCTTCTTCGCTGTTATCAAAAGTTGTTTCTGGAAGAAATTGCTATAAAGTTTCGCTGGTAAATGACTTACTTTTCTTTCGAGGCTTTAGCCTTAAGCTACTCAAAATAGGGCCAGAGATTAACAGCAGCTTATTCAAGACATCTCTATTATAATCCTCACGAGAGAACTTTCTAGAAAAATATTGCCTAATTAAATGAAAATGCTTGTGTTTTGCCTCTGTCGCTTCCTATGGTAGTTGACAACGAGTGGCCCCACGAGTAAAAACTTTATATATTGTCGGCGACATCGGCATAATTTGCATTTTTTCGTGTTTTAACGTCAGTGTTATGTCCACATGGACTTGTCCAGGTCTTAGAATATTATCCTAAATCTGCTAATAAGATTAATGCCTACTCCAGTAATTCGGGAAGCAATTTCAGCATCCAGAGAAAAATTTCTAAATGTGTTCCCGTCATTTGTGTCCCGTCTGTGGGAATGACCACAAGCAGAGCCATTTCATTTTTAAAATTGGCCTGAATTTTTTCTTTATATCTCGGCAATATTCTTTTAACTTGTTTCTGACCTGCCACTTCTTAATGGGAAGTTTATAAAACAAACGCAAAGGTGACTTAAAAAATTGAATTCTTGCATGAAGTAACGACAGTCCGAACCTTAAATCATCACGATTCTCTGTTCTGGCTTGGCTTCTTGAATTACTAAAGTGTCGTTTCTCTCCATATTTAGCACTTCGTAGTTGAAAACGTACTTGTTGCAGTATTGCAAACCTTTCCAGCTACCATTGTCAATGTATGATGATGAATATGATGAATAAAAAATAAACCACAATTATTTGTCAGTACTTTTGTATCAACTGTTTCTTTAAAGAAGCGCATAGAAATCGATCTGCATCTGCATAAGATGGTGGTACTTATCTTCCTCTGACCACCAATACTACTTATATACAATATTTTGAAGGAACAAGAGAATTTTGGAAGATATTTGAGTCGCTATCCGTGCCGTTCTGAAATGTCTGTTTAATTTGTTGTTGTTGTGAACCATCTTCTTCGTCTTCACTTTAGTGTTTTCGGTGGGAGTTAGCATTTTCATGTATTTTGAGGCTTTGGTTGGAGTTAGTGTACAGCTTTGATTATTTTAGACATGTCACTATTTCTTGCAACTCGCTGGCTCATTTGCGCTGCATAAGATACCTAGTCAGGTGGAACATAGATATACAGTTGCACACATTTTAAATATTGCATATTGAACAGATATGAACATGATATTATTATACCTTTCAAACAACAATTTCATATGTATTTTAAACAACACACCTACCTACATCACAGATTTCAATTTGATAAACCGTTCAATTAACAGTTTACTACACAAATCATTTATTATTCCTTGGGGAAATACCTGTTCTCTCGAACTCATTGTTTTTCGCCGCTTACTTCTTTCGCTAGATTCCTCAAATTTTTTTTTATTGGTCGACCGGATTTTGTTGTAGGTAGATAGTTCTTTGGTTGAGTTTAGCCATTTCTCATTTTTGCTTAAGAAGCGATCGTATTTATTACTGGCTGCTGCCTATTTCTGCTTGAAATGAAACTCAAAAGATTTCAGTGCACGTCTAACCGAACTTCGTGCTACTTCTGGGCATTGGTGATTTTTTTTAGTTCCTGTTCTAAAAATATAAATTTTGCCGCCATATTCCTACTCGGACTTTGTTTCATAAGGTCGTATAATGACCTCTCTATATCCATTTTCATAAGTAATTTTAGATTTTTTGCAAGACAACTTGGGCAATACAGTCAATTTAAATTTGGTAGAAAATCGTTTGGCGGGACATATTGTTAGGTTATAGTGACCATGTTGCTAAAGCAATAGCTGTCAAATTTGTTGTGAACTGCTCAGTATCAGTATGGCAAATTATCATGGATGGGTTATAGCATTGAACAGAGTCTGCAAATCATCAAATTGCCAATTTAAAGTTGGATGGATGTGTGAACAAGCAACATTGTCTGATTTGGGACGGATTCACACGAGATACACTAGCACGGATTTGGTCTGACGGAATCATCGGTCCATACTTCTTCCAAAAGGAAACTGGTTTTGCGATAATCGTCAACGACGAGCGCTGCAGATCGATGATAAGTAACGTTTTGCGACCTAAACTGGATTATATAGCTTCCAACGACAAGTGATTAAAATAAGATTGAGCAACGTCCCACATAGCGCATGCCACTATGGACATTCTGACATTCTGCAGCGATTTTAGGACATGGTTATCTCTCGCAGCCAACAATATCCTGCGATTTCCTTTTTTGTGAGGCTATCTTAAGTCGCAGGTCTATGCGAATAACCCGCAAACAATTGATGGACTCAAAGTCAACATATTGAACGCCATCCAGCAAATTCAGCCAGATCATAAAAATTGGACCTCCCGAATACGTGCCACCAAGAAAATCCGCGGCGGACATTTGAACTATATTATACTCCATACTTAATGCCATGAAATGTTCTTTCAAATAAAAAAAAAGATTTGGCATCTCGCCCACAACTTGTTTTAATTATATTTAACAATCGAGGGGTACTTATTGAGACACCCTATATAAAAAAAAAATAAATGGTTTTCCAATAGGGACTTGACAAGTTTGAATTTCATTTGTGAACGCACTCTTTCACTAATCGTCAAACTGTCACTGCGAATTTATATAGTAAACTCAGCATTTTCATCATGATAAAGTACACGAACGAGCAACGTCTGCAAATTATAAAAATTTTCTGCCGAAACTCGGAGTCGGTGACTGCAACTTTAAGAGCGTTAATTCCAATTTTCGGTCGTAATTCTCGCCCTAGTAGGCAGGCAATAACAGGTTTAGTGCAAAAATTTGAGTCTACATATTCGTTGTATGATGTTGCCGTGTCAATGAGACAACGGGTTGGTCGAAGTGTCGAAAATATCGCCGCCGTTCAGGCGTCCGTAGCAAACGATCCAAATCAGTCAATTCCACGGCGTTCTCAAGAATTGGGCATCGCTCAGACCACATTATGGCGTATTTTGCGTAAGGATCTTGGTTTACACCCATACAAGATCAAGCTGACTCAAGAATTGAAGCCGATGGACCATTTGAAGCGACGTACGTTCTCCGATTGGGTTCTGGAGAAGATGCGCCAAGATGATGAATTTCATCACAAAATCATCTTCAGTGACGAAGCTCATTTTTGGCTTAATGGGTTCGTCAATCGGGTGAAAATCCACATGTGCTTCATGAATCACCACTTCATCCACAAAAAATAACTGTTTGGTGCGGTTTGCATGCCGGCGGCGTTATTGGCCCATATTTTTTCGTCGACGATAATGATCGTCACGTTACTGTGAATGGTCAGCGTTATCGCGCCATGATCACCGATTATTTTTGGCCTGAATTGGCAGATATGGACTTGGACGACATGTGGTTTCAGCAGGATGGTGCCACAAGCCACACAGCACACGCTACAATCGATTTATTGAAGAGTAAGTATGGTGAGCGTGTTATCTCAAGAAATGGGCCAGTCGATTGGCCACCTCGTTCGTGCGATTTAACGCCGCTTGACTATTTTCCGTGGGGCTGCGTTAAGTCATTAGTTTATGCCAACACGCCGACGACATTGGAAGAGCTCAGAGCCAACATTGAACGAAATAGCGGCCGTTTCGGCCGAAATGTGTGGCCGAGTCGTTGAAAATTGGGTCCAACGAATCGACCGCTGCAAACGTGCCCGCGGGTGGCCATATGAACGAAGTCGAGTTCCATTCACAAATGTTTTGATTGTACTTCAATCCGATAATAAAGTTTTTGAAATATTTCAAATGGTTTGCGTTTTATTTAGAAAAAAGTTGTCAAGTTCTTATTGGAAAACCCTATATATGCATATACGTACAGTGGCCGAAAAAAGTATAGAGACAGTCTTTCTCAACCTGTTAAAGTTGAGTTAAATCTTGAAGACATAAACTTATGCTAACATGATGTTCAGCAAAAATATAGGTAAGCGAATTCTCTCTCATATAAAAAAAGGTGCCGTTATCTACAAGATAAACCTAGGAACGGAGTGATTTGTCATTCCCAAGAAAACTGCGAAATAAGTGGAAAGACAGTGAGTTTATTTAAAAATATTCCAATTTTGTTGCGTTGTTTTTTTTTTATTAAAACGGTGTAAAAATATTTCACCAATATTTTATAGTAAAAGGTAAATTGCACTTACTGGCACTAAAAATGATGTTAAAAAGATCTGATCGCCCAAGCCTTTCGACTCCTCGCAACAAAATGCAATTTCTCACGAAGCGAGGCGAAATAAGCTGAATGTTGGTTGGTCAGATAAAAAGGAAGTGGGATCTCCCAATTACAGTAAGAAGAGTGGAGTAGCATCACAAGGAAGCGGGGATAAAATTTACAAGAGATCACATGGCGTGGGAATCTGTTATTTTGAGTGATGCAAAAAAATTCAATTTGGTTTCCAACGGTTTTAGCTTTTATTGGCGTGATTTGAGAGACGGAAAAGCAATCAAAATGAGTCGGCACTGTGGAGGTGAAAATGTGATGGTTTGGGGCTGCCTTTGGTTTTTTCGGAAAAATCCCTTTGATGTTGGTACAACTCAGAATGAATGGCGAAAAATACAGGGAGATGCTGGAATACGCCTTGAATGAATTCGGAGACATTCGGGCTGGTGAACAATTTATTTTTCAGCAAGATAAAGCTCCCATTCACAATGCGAGAACTATCCGTGAATGGTTTGAGGACAGTATAACACGGTGTTTACAATGGACTTCGTATAGTCCTGACCTGAACCCAATCGAGACTTTGTGGGGAATGTGGACGACCTTAAAAGGCAAATAAACCGGGCATGGGAGGAGATCAACGAGGAAGTTTTGCAGTATTTGATAAATTCAATGCCGAATCGAATTTTTCAAGTTATTGAGAATCAAGGAGGTTGTACAAAGTACTAAGTTACAGTTTGATAAAAAAAAAACCCAAAATAGTAAAACCCAAAAATTCAGTGTTTAAATACTTATAATATTGACTGTCTTCATACTTATTTCGCAGGAAAATTTATTGTTTTTAGAGTTCATTAACGGGAATTCGAAGAAACTAGCCTTTGTGATAAGGAATATTTATTATTATTGTTTTGTTATTTACGGAAATAAGTAAACTGCTTTCACCTTTAAAAATAAACTCTTTAATTTTCATAATTTTATGGTAAAACTCACTTGAGCATTTACTTCACGAAGCCCGATAGATATACGAGTACATAGACTGTTAAAATGAGGATGCGCACCCTAGATTACAAGTATTTTACTCGGTACCACGAGCGTGAGTTATGTATTTTTTCAGCCCTTACAAATAAAACACAATTTATTTGAATAATGTTTTTTTTTACTTCAGGGCCTTTCACAGGACTGACTTGTTAACTTAAACTAACTTAGCATAGTACTTAGAATAATGCAAAATATACACCATACAATGAAGAGTTGATAGTTAAGAGTTAACAATCATATTCTTTTGCTGGCATTGCTACTATTGCTATTCCCAAACTAGGTCAACCGATGTCTCTGTAACAATTCTATTGCTGGGCTATTCTGTGCTGCTTATCTTCTTGGCGTTGACAAACAAAAGCCAAATTTTGTTGTTAAGCTGAAGTTTTCTGTTACGCGTTCATGATGCTTTTGGTGTTGTTACCAAGTAATGTCTAGGTAACAACGATGCTGATGTTATTGCTATGAATGTAACTCATGCAGTGTGCACTCACCCATGCCGCCTCCTTTACCGCTCATAGCTCATTTCGACCGAGTTAGTGTCCCATCACGCTCGTTATACCCTTTCTTTTTGTGTTCGCTACTTTTAGTCTGCGGCCTTTTTTTTCCTCTTCCATGTTTCCCATTTCCATTTACAACGAGATGGGTGTTAAGGAGAGTTTGAAGTGGATTAACTACTGTTGGAAATAGTGATACAACATCCTTGTCGGATAATGTTAGTGTCATTTACAAAAGTGCAAAAGAGACTAAGAATTCGTTTCATCGGAGTTCGGAATTACTATCCAACGAGCGATAAAAAGTTTCACTTCAAAGGCCGGCTTTCCTAACAAAAGTTCCTACAAAAATCTGACTCGGACAAAAATATTGCATTCATCTTGTTACTGTTTCAACGAAAAATTTGGTTGCCAGAAGTATACATATTAATGAAAAAATAACTTTATATGAATAAAAGTAAAGTTCAATCCATTTTCAAACAATTCTACTGGCTTTATGTTTAAAGCTTAGTTAAGGGCATCAATCCTCCAATCAGTCATATATACTCCTATTCTGCTGATCAGATTTGTAACCAAAATGACTATACTCGTACAAGTATACTGTAACGAAAACATTATTAATTACTTTCCTGCAAGAGTGCACTCCCATACCAAACTAATGCATCGGTTTACATCAAAAAGAAACATACTCGTATACAAATAATACCACTCCCCTATCTCAGAACCGAAAATATGTTTCTGCCATTAAGATAGCGATTCGGCATGTTGCGAGTAAAATTGAAGTCGATTTGTGAGTAATTAATGTAGGCCGACATTATTTTCAAAATTTCTGCTAAATGAAATAAGTAAGAAAGTCTTGATAACCGCTTCTGCTAGCATAATGTTCGAAAACCTTCAAAACAAAATCATAATGGACTGACAAGTATCTGATGGGGTACAGAGATCTTACAAAAAATAAAAACCACAACTAAGGCAACATGGCAGTATATCCATAAGATGCTTGTATCCACAAAGCGACCAAGAAACAAGTTTTGCGCCCAATTTGAAGCCACAACAAAAGTCACAAATTAAAAAGAATTGTACAAGAGCACAATAGCAACAACAACAGAAAAAAAAAACTGTGTACTCACAGATAAACAATTGAAACTTGAGAGCGATCATATTTGAATGGGTAGGTACTTTAAACAAGGTTTTTGGGTGTTGTACGAGTATCTGTTTTATTCGCCGAATCGAATCAAAATTAGATTCTTCTAGTCGAAATAGAGCTGGAATGACTGTGCCAGTATCTGTTTTATTCATCGCAGAACAGGAATTGTACTTTTGGTTGGTCAGTGGCTTACTATGCAGGCTATGACCCATAGAGAGCGATGTTATTACCAGTCGATGAGATATGCTGGAGTTAGAAATAATTACTTTTTTTTTTTTTTTGATTGTGCAACTGATGTAAGAATTAAAAATGAAGTTTTGTTCTTAGCTATTTGACTTTGTTTGAAAAAAACTTGTAAATAAGTGAAGACTACACAATTCGACTTACATATTCAGGAATAGACGGAAGGTGCTAAGTGTGTTTCTTTTCTTCAGAAATAAGCAAGAATGTATACATACCAAGGCTTACTTCTAAAAAAAACTACAAAAAGGCATTGATCATTAATTTTGGACATCTACAAGATACAGAAACATATGAGCTAATATTTAATATATGCTAAGTTGATGAAGGAGTCAGCTAAATGTAAGAAAACGCCAACCCAAACCAACCAGAAGACTACAGAGGCATATCATGTTTAACCTTTACCTTAAAAATATTAATGGGTGTTTTGACAACCCACATTCAGTATTGGACCTCAGAAAATAATCTTCTTCTTCTAATAATAAGCCCTGCCTGAAGGCTTCATGAGAATTATTCAACAATAGATCAAATCTCTATTCTTACCACGATAGCACATAACTTCATCAGAGTTAAGAACTGTATGCGTTCTTCGTCGAATTCAAAGCGGCCTTCGATACAGTTGACAGGAGTGCACTTTTCTATAAATTGTATAATGTTGGTTTGCCAAGAAAATTTGGAAATCTAATTGAAAATTTGTTACTCTTACTCTTACTTTAGCCCTCAAGCATTTGTGATGTTTATCGACGACATTTTGGAATACCTTTGTGGATCGGTGAGACTGTCAAAAATGTTTTAATATATGCAGATGATTTGGTGTTATTTACGGACTCACCGGAAAGCTTACAGCGACTGATAAATCAGCTACAAAAATACTGCCAGAAGTGGAGGTTAAAGGTCAACACATCTAATCTAAAAAAATGATTTTTTTTCCACCCAGAGGTGGAATTATGGACTTAAACTTTATTCCACCTAGAGAAGATATACCAATCGATTGCTCTCTGTGTAATTTACGAGAGAGGGGTAGACCATTTATCACTTCATAGGTAGGTGCCCTATACTAAATGGGTTCAGACTCCAGTTTTTTGGGAAACGACTTTTGGAGGTGAGACACATTTTGAATGGCACAAACTGAATTAGACTGAACAACTATCGTGCAAAAGCTATTTTGAAGTTAGAAGGACGATAGCTGAAGAGTCTTTTAAAATATTTAAACTTCTTCGAACTCGACAGACGGGGGAAAAGTGTCTGAGATATAAAAAAAAACATATTTTTGTGATTTCTTTTCCAGAGTACCTTATTTATTAATATTTTTATAAGTTTTGTACATTGCTAAGCATTATTCTAAGAATGTTTTGATGAATTTTCATAAAAAGATAATGAAAATTAAGCCATTGGTAGTGGCGAGAACCTCAAAAAATAACTCATGATGGCTTTATTAGAAATTAAAAATTCAAAAAGATTTCTTTAGCACAAAAGCTTGGATTTGAACGAAGGAATTAAACAAAATATTCATTTTTGAATTCTTGGTAAAAGTTCAATCAAAAAACTCTGATTTTTGGCAAAAATATCTCTTTTTGCTTAATTAAAAAATAAGTCATAGTTGAAAAAATATATATATATACTCGTATATATGTATTTAGTATATAAAAGAAGTGTGCAAAGTTTAGGCGAAATCGGTCCAAAAGTTTTCAAGAAATTTTGGCTACCTTTTAAGTCGGTTTTGAGAATTTTTTTTGTTAACATAGAATCGTCGATTTCGGCTCCATAAAACAACTCAGAAGAACAAAAGAGCAGCTGCTACAAACTTGTTGCCGCGCAGAGCGTAATGACGGTCAAGGGAGACCGAGCGCCCGGAGATTCAATTGCCTATAACTCGAAATATTTTGCTCCTATTGACTTCAAATTTTCTGGCAATATTTCTTATAACTTGTAGTATCAGTTATAAGTTATGTCTTAAAATAATTGTATTAAACTTTTGTAAAATATCTATCTATAAGAAAACGGTACTGCAGCACATATCCTAATATCACAAATTAACATTGTTGCACAAAATTTTCTAAATTTTGCCTGTGGAACGATAATTTATTGCTTTTTAACTAAGTCCTTTGCTCAAATACGACCTAAGAGGTATTTTTTAATAGATTGAAAATCATTTCTATGAAAGCTTGTAATATGCACAGTTTATTTTAAATAAGGCCGTTCTAGATGTTCAAATTTTATGGTGCACACATTAATAACTAAAAGCGATAACAATATCAACTTCAACGTTGCCAAGTGTTACTAAATTGTCAGTAAAAGCCGCCTCTTCGATAACTACTCACCTTTTCGTGGTGGGGAGGTTTGCATCACCTCTCCCTCATGCCTTCCCGAATTCTACCCACCTAGACGTAGTGAATGAATAAAGATGTTGTTTGATCATGAGTATGCGAACTTCGGATATCTATACACTCAACTTTCCTGCAGTGCCTCATAGCTCGAGAATGACACCTCTCCTATATCATTAACTGCACTAGCAGTCCTAGAGCCCGTTGTAGATGAAAATATTGTCAGTAGCAGAACATGAGTCTTATTTACTTATTTACCTCTCAAATGAAATATCGGAAGTATTGTTGTTCAGCCATCTGCAATGCTGTCGAGAACGTGTCTCTTTAAGCCATTGGTTTCGTCAAATTGAAATCAGAGGAAATGTGTTTCAAAACAGCAATAAGGTTAAGATGACGTATGAAAGCTACTATTGCCGTGAAATGTCTACAGATGAAATGCATTCGATCAGAGGCTATGAGGGTAAGAGGGTCGAGATTAAAATGCACCCATTTAACAGAGTCTGTTATATTAGTATAGCTGGTCAGTATGAAACAATTAGCCGCCATATACACATAGTCATGGATGCTGTAAATGGGTTATTAGGGAGAGCTGACAAGCTTCCGGGAATCGACATACAAGGTGCCTGCTATTGGTAAAGGTAGATACAAGCACTGTCATTTGAATGAAAGCCAACTTTTGTGGTGATCGAAAGGAAGGTGACTCGTTTCATAACATTAGAAAATCATGCAGGACACCACAGAAAATAGCATTATGTACCTGGGCGATGACATTCAGTGACAGGTCGTACCTGATGGCACTGAAGAAGCAAAAAACGGGGATCCAATAAACCCGCGCTCCAAAAAAATACCAGCCAACATAAGGTCAGAGACAACAGTAGTACAGCGTGAACTTAAAAGAGCCACAGACGCGATAAGGCTGAGGTTTTACCACAGAAATATATGTACCTATCGAGCTCATTCAGGAAATTTGTGTAAAAAAAATAAAGCACCTTCAAAACCAGTTATGTGGGATGCATTACGCAACTCAGCAGGCAGATTTTTGACTTGCTTTTTCCAAGAATTCTAATAATTAGTATTTTTCTATTCCGCGAAATGACCCGAGTCATCATATTTATATTTCTCTGTCAATGGTGAAGTGAGAGAGATTGTATGCGCTTTGGGATATTTCCTTCGAGACGGTGTGGACAAGTTTCACCGAAAGAGGTACAGGACTTCGCGCATCCTATGAAACACCAATAAGCCAGATGAGTTATTAGTCATTCATAAATTCCATTAGAGAAGTAATCCTTTATTTATCGATATCTAGTTTTCTTTTATTAAAAATGCAACTGCCAAGTATTTCAATATCATGAGCTGACTTTTATAGCCCTATTCTTATTGTATTTGGTATAAGGTGCAATTTATTTGAGCTTTGATTATATGTTTCGATTCTAGACATTTTACCAGATGTTGATGTCAAATCCTCACAATATGAAGCGCAGAGAGCGACAACGTAGGACTTAAATTTGGCAAGTACACACTTACTCTTGTTAAGTATCTGTGGTCATCATGAAATCGCGATGTTCCATTTACATAAATAGAGTAAGAATTAGTAAGAAATAAGAATTCATGAGTTTTCGTCATGTGAATGAGCCTCTCATTACAATTAGCTAAATTTTCCAACATCAGTTTAACATGTACGCATGCTATCATAAAGGAGAATGACGATGACACCAAGACAACTTCCGGGAGCTGCTGGAAAAAACGTACGAGCAGTACCCTAAGTAAGCTGGTTTAATAGAAGAGCATTTAGTACGGTAGTATTGAAAAATATAGACTCACGGCACTCCTTCGATAAATATTCAGGCTAATAGACTTTGCGTAGTGGCCGAATATTGTGTAGCTTTTTTTGTTACATTGTGCAGGGTTCGGCATACTAGTCAGCTTCCTATTTATAAAGCTTCTCTTATCAGGGAATTATTGAAGTTTTTGTGTAGTTTAGCTATATACCATATACGATATTAGTACCAGCGGACATGAAATTATAGGAGGACGCAACATCATACTGAATGGCCTCATAAGTCGTTATGGTAACTGACAGATATCAATAAGGGAGACTTTTATTCTTCAGCTCATTGCAGAAACGAGTCCGAGAAGAAGACTGAGAATTTTCGTTAAAAAATTTTTTGCTGATTTGTTTTTTTCTGAATGTTTTACAAAAATTGCTATATAAAGAAATTTTCATATTCTTCTGGTTCTAATAAGAATCATATAAATCTTGAGTAAACCACTAAAACATTTGTTTTTCTCCTTGAAAAGTCGCTGCAGTTCTGGGTTCCACCACGAAACAGATGAACTGCCGTAGACTTACGAGCTAAACATATAAGTTTAAAACATGGACTTAAAACCATAATCCACTATCAACTTATTTACAGCTTTATCTGCTTTTTGTCTCATTCGGAATTAAAGCAGACTCTCTTGGCATATATACTCTGCTCTTTCATAAAGGCGGATCGGTTGTTTCTGTGCTAAGAATAACTGCAATTTGATAAGGCAATTTATCGGTCTTTTTGAATACTGTGAAGGAAAGCCTTAAGTTTTGAGCTGAGTGAGTAACGGAAATTATTTTTCTGCATTTAATTGCCATCCGTTTAATATTAACGTCTGGCATTATGCGTAAAGAAATCCCTCAAAGAGGTTTGGTAACATATGACCTGACGATATGTTACCACCTGACGAGATGCGTCTCAGTTTAGGTTTCAGTTTAAGACTAGATGGCTTCAATTTGAGACCAGATGGCTTATTTATAAATGACTTCTGCTGGGTTACCTCTTTTCCATGTAACCACTAGCTTTATTTTACCCTCTTTGGTTGCCAGAGGTAAGAATAAAATTAGAGGTATCCGAATGAGCTTTGCTAGGCGTGCCTGTGTGCTCGATAAAACTTTTCATTTGCAGTTGAGTATCTTGTGACCACAAGTTTGGTAGTACCTCTGACTTTCAAAGTTTTAATTGGACCAAAGGTGAGTTTCTGTCTCTTAACAAAACTACTTCAAAAAATATTTTTCCTTAGAACTCTTTGCACATTCGAATACGTAGACATGTTGAAGGATAACTCTATGAGTAAATAATTTCCCCGATGATAGTCACGTAAAATAAATTTTTCCTATACGTCAAATCAATGTTCAATTGAAGACATCTCTCAACCCACGTACTCAACCTCTTGAGCAGTATTCAACCAGCTAGGCAGCTCTAGATGGTACCCATAACCAATCGCCAGAAATCTCCAAGGAGCACCCTGGCAGCTATTGAAGGTATGTTCGTTCCATAACGAAACAATCTAAAACGAACCTGAGTGAATGCACATACTCGTATGTACGAGTATGTATAGGTAGACTCTTTTTGGTTTTGTTGCTTTTTGTCTGCCCCATTCACAATGTTATGATTATGATTATGATTGTTACTATCGTTATGATTATTTTCTGTTATAAATTTGCATTATCCACAAAGTAAACAGCTCTCGATTATTTGAACCAAGCCCAGCGTCAGACAGTCAGAAGGTATCGTACATACAGTGGTGGCTCCGACCATGAGCTACATGTTCGCTGTCAGATTATCCCCTCATACTGTTCGCCTCCCTCTCAAGGATGGCAATAAATTATTTCATATACCTCACTCAGCAGTCAGCAGCCAGTGGAGTTGCATAGGTTTACTCTTACAGCGTATGCATATCGTGTTTTAGATTAAACCAACTCAACCTCTTGATATTCATTTGCCGGGTTATTCGTACATTCTGACTCGAAGCCTGATGAGTTCCATCACATTTCTAGGCAAAACATGTTGCACCTTCTTTCGTTCTCTTTATTCCTGTACTTAATCTTAACTTGAATATGGTTTTTTCGTGATTATGATGTAAAAAGATCGCCAACATACCTGTTTAGTTCCTGTTCCATGATGACGATGATGGTAGTTTTGAAAATCCAGTAGCTAGAGATGACTTATTGTATAATCCAGAGATGAAGTGATGGTAATCCAAAAGTAATCCAAATGTAATGTATACTGAGGAATCGCATGGAAAAACAATCACTTTGCACTTAAGCCAGTGAAAATTTTAAATTTTCTGGTAGATTCACTATTTAAAATATTGTAGATACTCAAAAGGATAGTATCTTCCCAAAACTTTTTGTAACTGTAAGCCACAATACGAGTAATTAATAACCGTTATCCAAGAACCGCACTCGCATTCGTTTAACAATTCAATATAATTTATTTAAATTAATTTTCGCCTACCGAAACCTTCCAATCATTGCCGAGCCCAAGGTAGAACCGTCGTTAAGCCCTGCAATGTGAACGTTCTTGTCGACATTTTAAGAGGATCCGCGCGTTACTTTAAGTATCCAAAGACATGCAACGAATCGGTCGTCGACGCTGGACAAGCGACTCCTCGCTGAATTTATTGAACAAGGAAATGCACGACACGACAACGACAACGAAGCAGACGAGGTATCGAACGCGATTGTTCACTACAGATAATGAGTGGCAATAATTTAGAAATGCAAAAATTCTGCTGCGCCTCTTCCAACACCCAATGATGGCTGCATAAATCCACAGAAAATGTTGAATCCGTACTGGTAGTACTAACACCTTCAGTAGCACGTACGAGTAAAACAACGCGATCTTGCCGGTATTACAGTGTGATCGAGCGAAACTATTTACCGATCTCAGATCCGACACATACCCCCACGAACTTCCCAAACAAAAAGTCAAATCAGAACTGAAAGATCACTTTGAGTTAGACTAACAAAGATCCCCAATTCTTCTACAAACAAATTGAGTGGAAAACTCAATTTGACGATGGAAAAACTCAACCTGTTGAGTGGTGGTTTTCATGTTCACTCCATTCACCAGGAATGACATTGTTACTCTTGAGTGGAGTTGGATATAACATAGATTTGTACAGGTGCATTGGGAGTGGGACTTTTTCTCTTAGATACGTACAGTACGAGTACTTCTGCTCCACCTATCTATCCATTCGATTCGAATGAAGACAGGTTTGGCTGGTTGAATTGAAGTACATCGTACAGGGTTAGGGTACAACGGATAGTGCACAAAGAATGGTTTCGATATGGCAGCAAGATAAAATAACTCATTCGTGCTTCTTTTCTGTACTCGAATACTGTGCACTGTACGAGTATCTTTGAAGTTTTGGTTTCGTACAAGATTTCGAATGATGATGCAATTGTTTCGGATGAATAATGATGTTGATCGTTGAAGGAAAGGTTTACGAGTAAACATCTACCGGAATTGAATATTGAAGTATGTATCTTGTGCATTACGAATTTAAGGGAGATGCATTATATTTTGAAATAGATACGAATACATCCGAATGACTTGGAAGTCAATTTTTAATGTACATAGCCATGGGTAGTTTTACACAAATGTTTAGGTGGTTTGGTTTGTTTATTGTTTGCTGCAGAAAAAGAGAAGCAAGCACCGAAGGAAGATAAATGGAAGTTTAAAAATAGCACTAAAATAAAAAATCGGTCATATGTACTTGTTTAGATATTGCTATAATGGAGCGCAGGAACTAATGAAAAACATTTTTATTTAAGTGATCGAGGGTACGCTTCAGTATACTAATCGCTATAATAACGTCAATTACTTTTTAAAGACAACAACAACATAATGCACGTGTACAGTACTCTGCAGACACATCTTATATGTTTTTTTCTTTAGGGTTTTAGATAAAACTGCTCTATCAAGACTACTAAAAGTAATTATATTGCAGCCATCATATATCAAAAGCGTGATCTATACCAATTATTTGCCTAACCTTAATGACGGAGCCCTGACCTAACTGGTTTCCTTACAATTTTTTACAAATCAAACTTTAACATTAACGTGATCATTACAAAAATATCAGGTAGCCATGAATATTGCACTAAATGGCGGCTATGGCTATGCACTGAATAACTTCAACTTTTAAAAAACATGCCGCTAAGCATTTTCTGTATTATAGGACTCAGAGGCGCATAGATATGAATGTACACACATTGAGAAAGACTGAAAGCTCAGTCTCAGACTCTAGTGATCTCTTTCAACATAGGGCCTGTTTTTTTTTGTTTATAAGTGGCGCGTGCTCAAGGGGTTTTGCGTACCCTTGCGACAATAACGATAGAACAAAGTGAGGCAGGAGACATAACGTCGGTGTTGAAGGGTGTCAATCGGATGTTTGATATTAGCATCGCCTAAAAGGTTTTGAATCCTATTTAGTCAATGCAGAAGGGTCTTAGAAAAACCTGACCAGATGTGGGCAAAGCCTTATATGGTGAGGCCAGACTAGAGGGGGTAGATATACTCGTATCATACATCGTTTGAGGAAACATAGACATTTCGTAGCATTTTTGGTGATATCGATGTGGTCATTCCAATGTAGTTGGAGTGTTACCGAGGATAGAGAGTTTTTGCTGTGCGACGAAAGCCCAAGATGGATGATAACCGAATGCTTAAATTCGACAGCAGATAGCACTGTGTTTCCTTGATGCATTAAATTCCACTCTGTTGAAGGTTCCGTAATTAGTTATGCTGTTTATATCGGAAGTTAATGAGCTTAACATACACTGCCGTTCCTGTTCTATGGGTCTAATAGCAGGAGCTTGAGTTTGGGTACGAGTATGAAAATAAAAGATTACTAGTCTTAGCAAAGCCAGACAAAATATCATTTATGAAGATTAGAGAGAGTGTCGAAGACAGAACGGAGCTCTCGGGCTCTAATCCATTGAAGAAGAGATTCATCGACCTTAAATGCATGCATATTCGACAAAAGAGCCTGATACCGAACTCTGTCAAATGCCTTAGAAATATCAAGAGCAACAATCTTGCTTTCGCCATATTGATGTACGTTTTAGTTCCACTTTTCGGTGAGACATGCCATCAAATCACCGGTGGAACTGTTGCTACGAAATCCGTACTGCCGGTCATTGAGATGTTTCCGTGTTTCGGTATATTCCATGAGGTTTATTAGGCTATCCATGACCTTTGATAGAAGGGACGTACATAAGTGCAATGTGCCTATAGGAGGGCAGAGATGAAAGCTTGCCATTTTTAGAGATGTGTTGCTCAGAAAGAGTCCTAAAGAATAGGATGGATGCAAGTGCTTACGCAGTGGAACATGAAAGAACATCTCTTCAGAAGAAGGGGAGACATACCATTCTTAAGATCTTTAAGTATACTTTCTACTACACGAGTGCGAAAGTGGATTCGTCACATTGAAGACAAGTGTAGATAGCGACATGACACAATTTGAAAATGTTTAACTTCCTACGAAGTGCACAGCATGCAGATTGGCCTTGTCAAATGAGCTGACAGCTGTAAACAGACAGTATAAATTAGCTTTCAGAGGATAAGGCAGAATTGTTCATGTTTTTGACGAGTTCTTACGATGTACTTTAGGGACATTGTAGTATTTCTTGCCTCAGTTTATGGTTGCAATGTAGTCATTTCTGGCTCGTACCTATATATTCGTCTTTCTTCGGGGTGCTCTTGAGAAAAAGTTCCCTTTTTCAACTCGAGTCATACCACGTCTTTTTTTTTTTTTGCTTATCCGATGAGGAATAAAGGAACTCATTCTAAAGAGAATACTGTTTCTGGCCATTTCAGCAGGCATTCACGTCAAGATTACATTAAGTCGAGTTAAAATAACTAAAGAAGATCTTAAATTGAGCTAATATGATAAACAAATGACGTAATATAAATTAAAATAGAAATCTTGCCCTGCTGATCCTGCCTATCGATTGCTTAGTGAGCAGAGACTGACACGGATAGTGTGTAGCCAGCGAACAAAGTCTGCCCACCGGTGACAAGCCCTGTGGCTGGTCGGCCTTTAATGTCTGGGAAATAACCTCTGGGCGAAGTTGCTCGACGGTCTTTTTGCATACCACATCCCAGGTCTTGATGGATGAACATATAAGACCCAGAACCAGTAGCGATTTTGTGAGAAACACAAAGCATTGATGATGTCGTTGTGTACCAAGGTGTACAAAGAATCCTTGCTTCCGGAGGTGCATAAAGAACCATCGGGGAAAATGGTAACAGTATTCAAGTAGCCACTGTAGCAATTGGCCACGTTCCAGACCTTGACGAAACGATCCTAGGCAAACGAGACGAAGATTGAATCCGAATCCAACGCTTGACAACCAGTCACTGGATCATCTTCTTGGATGGTGTACTTGCACTCGGCCAAAGTATTCCACAACTTGACGGTTTTGTTTCGGAAACCGGAGACGATTTGACGGTTGTCAGTAGGGAAGGTGACGGAAAGGATGTCCTTGGAGTGGTCTTCAAAGCGACGGATGGTGTTGCCAGCAGCAAAATCCCAGAGACCGATAAACTTATCTCAAAAACAAAACAGTGCATAGTTTCCATCGAATGAGAGGACAACGTCACTGATACAGTGGGAGTGTCCATACGAACGCTTCTGTGGGAAACCGTATCTACTGTCTTCATCACGGGTCAATTTCCACACAATTAGGTCTTACCGCGAGAAGAAGAGATGGTGGTGTCAGGATCCTTTGAATTGGTGACTATTTGGGTAACCCAGCCATTGTGGCCCAAAAGGGTGCCTCGCAATTGCAATGTTTCAGACATGATTTATTGAAAAATTTGAAGCGTAATCGACACGCGTCAAACCACAAAAAGAGGTTTCGGAAAATGGTTCTGCTGTTGACATATGGTTCTACTAATATAGCATAGTGGTCTGGTTAGCTTAGAATATACAGATCATCAACGATGTATTTATTAGAGTGAGAAGTTAAAAACAAGTGTTGGCGGTATGACTACCAACGTCAGGCATTCGCATGGGCGCATTTACAAGCTAGGTTGAGTTGTTTTCCGCAGCGAACATCGTCCTTCGAGTGTTGTTTGGCCGAAATGTCGAAGCCAAGCTAAATTGTGTATATTGAAAATGCCAGTAATAATGATTTCAGTATGAGGGTACAGGGATACAATTCTTTGTATCAGACAGCGCATCAAACTCGTTAAAGGTCGAATGGATGTCCAGGTTAGGGCCTCAGGGTAATTTGCTTACGGAGATGGAATTTTAACCACTTGAAGTTGAATTCTGGATTTGACCTGGAATTTGACACTTTACAT
Source organism: Volucella bombylans (assembly GCA_949129095.1). Lineage (NCBI taxonomy): Eukaryota > Metazoa > Arthropoda > Insecta > Diptera > Syrphidae > Volucella > Volucella bombylans. The sequence goes on along the minus strand of OX422141.1, from coordinate 165,472,545 downwards.
CACTACGCGCATACATAAATGGGGAGACCTCATTCACTGCCTTTGGCACTAGTTTGTATCCGGGTAGTTTCAGATCACATGGTTACTAAACAAAGAGACAACGAATATTTATTGTTCTTAGTCATATCGTATAGTTGCAATTGATCACTCGGCCCTGTATACCCTGGATGGGGTACAGTTATTATCTTTCTAAAGATCCAGTCTCCCAGATTGGGGTCAATGGAAGAATGGTTTTCCAAGATATTGCTTTTATGAATTCTTCGACGAAAAACAAACGGGGAATCTCCTCGTTATCGTAGTCGGCGATGCTTAAAAGTTAAGTTAAAAAATGATTGGCTAATCAACAAATTATTATTAATCAGGATGACCATATTGCTATAATTGCTCCAGAAGATGCTAGAACGTTTTGAGGAGTGAATTTCATGCATTGGTTCTATATTGCCAGGACCAAGCCAAGAAGAAGAGAGACAAAAATGCAAACACGCGGCAGTCAGGAATCCAGTACTGGATCTTCCCCAATTACCATAACCAACTCCTAAATGACCCTCATGCTCAGATTTTTCAGGTAATGGAAAACGACTACTTCTTAGAGAACATTAAATCCGGCAGCCGCATTTGCCATTCAAGGCAGAGACTTTTTCTAGGAGATAACAGAAATTATGTGTCAAAAAATGTCGGGCTATAAGGTAATGCAAGGAAGTAACACATAAGGGATGGCGATAAAAGGCAGGGTTTGTGGTTGGTATAGAAGATATTCGTATGCAAAAATATAAATTTAAAAAGCTGGACTGCTTTGCATCTGTGAATGTTTTGAAAAAAAAACTGCGGGCCCAGCACAGATGGGATCAATACTATGTACAGGGAAGATCGCGGCATCATCTAAGAAGTTGATCAATGCTTATCGCATACACGATAGAAAAAAGACGACAAAGGGTGCCTATATACAGTATAGCAAAACAAGAGCACCAAAGGAGGTGTTCCATCCGAGAATATGGGGCAAGATGATATTTTTGTAGGTTATCAGCACCGTCTACAAAATGGGCGATCAAAAAATTAACAAAGTCTACGTTATCCATATCAAACACAGTGAACACAATATCCACATGTACCTACTTGTGAATTTCAACCCGAAACGAAGATAAACAAATCTTCATACCTATGCAATTCCTCTAGAAGACCATCCAACTTCGTGTTACGCGGGAAGGACGTGCTGATAGTGTACACAATTTGAAAATGTTTTTTGTTATTTTTTGTGTCGATAGAGAATATAGGGTAACACAAATTAACAAGAACCATATAGTTAACTAGAAATAATGGGTTGATTCCAGCATAGCTTATCCTATTTCGAAAAATTTACGGAGTTCACCTTCCTCGGGTTAGACATAAACATCACATATGCCTAGTGAAGAATCGACGATGACTAACAAACAGAAAAATCTTTCTACTAATGTAAGCAGAAACAAATGGATTTGAAACTCGGAGGACTAAGTGCACACTCAACAATGCAATGAATTATAAGTTTTATTACATGGACTCTAATTCTGCACGATAGGCATAAAAGCAGAAAAGCTACTGTGGGTCTATGTCTTCTTCGTTAAACATTTGGCCCAATTTGCGGGAATACTTAATAATTTGTACCACAATGTAGATGTATCCTAAGAATCTAAAACACGTCATCTATATTTAGTAACTCGGCGATATTTAGCGTATCGAAATTGGTCCGTATCGGAAATGTTCGAGGTAGATATACGAGTAGAAGGGAAACCTCAGTTCTGAACATCAATTTCTTGTCTTAGAAATAGTCTGAATATCTAAAACTGGGGTATACGGGATAAAGAGTTATAAGGTACTACTTTAAATGAAGGAGGTATGAAAACGGAGGAAGTTTTGCTAGAGCGTAACTGGGGCTAGTATAAGCTAAAAAATATTTGTAAGTGCAACAGTCTGATGCGGACCAAGGCCTAGTCTGGGTACTTTAGGTTTATCCTTGCCTGCCGAAATGATGATTATCAGAAATGGTCAGAGATTATTATTGCTCTTTTCCGGTGAATGGCCCGTAGTTCAATTCAAACATCTCTGTTGTTGTAGTTGGCGAAACTAACTACTGCACAACGTTGCCGTTGGTAGTCTGCAGTAAACTCTGTAAGAAGGTACATTAAGATAGAGCCCCATTAGGAAAAAGAGGCAATATTGTACTAATCTCACCATCACATACAATTACTACTTACGTTCCTCCAGGTAACTTCCTGTCGTATCTCAGTAGTACTCAGAGAAATAGGGCGTGTTGTTCAATACATCCCGAGAATAAATCTGACCCTCATAAGTGGGATAGAACATCTCTATGCTTGGAAGTAGAATACTGCAGTGGGATAAAACTATACTTTGGATATGGCGATATACTACTTAACTCAGAACTCTTTGACTCACTGTTCACAAATACATTAGTGCCAATGATACTGATGTAAAAAGTCTCTGTTCGAGCGAGTGCGGTCTACACTCAAAGTACCTTAATTAGAGACATTTTCAACGCTGTAAATACTGAATTGGCAAGAAAATGTTGGCATTTCCTCAGTACGTAGTTAATACTACGTATACAATTAGTGTGGAAGAAGACATGGCGCCTTAAATACTACAACCTGTTCTGATTTTCCATCATGGAGTACGAGCACCTTACATGCGGTGGGTCAAAGGGTTTCAATCGTTACAAAGGCAGAGGTTCGCTACCCGTTTCTCAACCTATCGGCAATAAGAGACTTCAACGAAATCAACGGTTGCTAAAATAATCCTTGGACAACTTTAAAATAGTTTTACTGTTCCTTCTGGTGCAGCTATATTGGAAAGAGAGGGACCGATGGAAAGTTATATATCATAGTTATAGAATATATGATAAATATAGAATATATAGAATGATTATAGAATGTTGAGGTTAGGTTTCCCATTTATATAGATAATAAATTTGAACAGTTTTTGAACAGTGATTCGAACGTGAAAACTTGTATATTTTTAAAGTTCCACCACACTTTGCTGATGATGCTCTGCAAATATTTTGAAAAGTGTCCAAAAAACAACATTAGTCTGATGATGACTCAAGCATCTTCAAACACAAAGTGGAATCGGATGTTTCCGCTTAATTTTATGAAAGTCTTTGATGATGGACCTCTTCGGGAAAATCTATTAAACTATTCAACTTTCGTTGAATGTTGGTGCGTTGATTATGAACGCTGAAATACTGAAGTTAAATAAATTAGGAAGAGACCCAAAGTGTCCTAGTGCGTACCAACCTAGATAAATCCCGGAGAGTAAGTGTAAGCAGTGCAATTGAGCTATGTTGTACGGTTACAGTTCTTATTACGGCAGACCATGAATAATCTGTCACAGACTTGCCTATCAAACTTCAGTTTTTCCGGCTTCAGATGATATACAGTATGTTCCGGAAAATGTGTCGAAAACTTGTAAGGAAGATTCCTTGACATATTTAGAGAAAAAAATCGTACGAGTGGGGGGGGGGAGGTGTTTGAAATGAATCCCCACCCAGATACAGAGGTTTTAAGCCCATTAAGCCTATAGCCGGTGTTAACTCCTATTGCAAATAATATCTTTCACATTTATGTGTGTATGGTAACAACAATCTTGAACTTGTAATTATGAGTACATTAAATGCTTTAAAGGTAAATGTTGCCCTACAATTATTGTATCAAAAGTTATTGAAGGTCAAAAGTGATTTTTTTTTTTACAAAAACTTAAAATTTAGATTTTTGCAACATTGAAACGTGTACTGGCCAAACATTCTGGCGCTTAGCTACTCCACTTGAACAGAGTGGAACCACAGGAGACCACGCAGGGCGTGGCCGCCACCGGACAGGCTGTGGCTGCCGATGTCGCTGAGAACGAAGAAACATCAACCACACGACCGGCCACGCAATTTGGCATCACCAGATGGACACCACAGCGACTTTAAGTGAAAGACTTACACATGTTCCCGCACAAAGCAAACAGTGCATCAGTTAATGCCTCCTGACCGTCAGTCTCAACAACGAAGAGGAAGATTTTGTGTCGAAAATCCTCATGAGCGACGAGGCGCATTTCCACTTAAGCGGTTACTTCAATAAGCAAAATCTTCGTTTCTGGGTCACTGAAAATTCGCGTGTGATGAACGAAGAGCCATTGCATCCACTCAAAGCCACTGTGTGGTGCGGCGTTCACGCGGGAGGAGTGATTGGGCAGTATTTTTTTAAGGACGCCATCGGCAATACGGTCCTGTTACTGATGAACGCTACAGGACCTTGATAAACGACTTCTTACTGCCGGAATTGGATGAGCGGGGCTTGGTGAACATGTGGTTTCAACAAGATGGTGCAACCACACACACAGCACGAGCCAGGATATTGTGAAGGAAGCGTTTCCTGGTAGCGTATTCTCGCGTTTTGGCGATTTGGCATGGCCAGAATGATCGCCCGATTTAACTATCCCAGACTTCTTTCTTTGGGGCCGCTTGAAGTTGGGGGTTTGTGCCAACAAGCCTTAGACAATCGCAGCCCTTAAGGAGAATGTTCGACAGGAATGCGAACAGTTATCATCGGAAATCTTGCGGAAAGTCATGGAAAATGCGATAAAACGGGAACAAATGTGTATCAACACTGGTGGCAGCCACTTGGCGAATATCATCTTTTCCACTTAACAGAAACAATTGTAAAGGTCCAAGTAAAGATTTCCATCACTCAAAAAATTTTTTTTTTTATTTAGTAAGAAAGTAATTCAAAAGCAAAGTTGGATGATTAATTTTTATTACATACAAAAAAAAAGTCAGGTTATTTGAACTCAAGTCATTAGTTTCCAAGATACGACCCAACTTTTACAACAGCCCTATAAATTATCTATGTTAACAGCGGCTTTGGATGTTTTGGAAAAGGTACAGGTACTTTTTCTGAAAAAAGCAGTTCTCTAACGAAATAATATAAAAATAATGCAAAATTATTTGCATAACCAGTTTGTAGTTTTTAACCGAGATATTGATAAATAATTCATAATATCCTTGATGATGGACTTTTAAACTCAAAAGGCATTAGAAGCTACGAAGAGGTTTTAGATTACGTCAGAAACCATCCAAATACCGGTCTTAGGCAACTAAGCAGGCATTTTAATCTAAGCAGGGTATTTAGAGATTTATACATTCAGAAGACATGCATGCATTCCGTTTATACCAGCACGGGAGTTACAACTCGGGGCTCAGAGAAGCGTTTGGAATTCTACGATTACATTCTGGAAAAACACTTTTTGGAAGAGAACTTTATTGGCGGAATTCTATCGACGCATGAGCCCCAATCACTAATTTCTACAATTTACGACCTGGGCAGAAAGCAACCCCCACTCCATGAAAAACAGAGCTTGGCAGCATAAGTTCTACGTCCATGTATTGGGTAACAAGCGGACTCTATCTTTTTCCTCCAAGACTTAATTCGAATCTCTATCTAGAATTTTTGAGAAACAAATTACCAGAACTGCAATAGTGAGATATTACTGCAACAACAGCCATTCTGTGCCAGCAGGATGGCGCCCACACACTATGGCAATGCAGTTAGTTAGTGGTTAGAACGCGTGTATTAAAATTTGTGGATAGAACCGAATGGACCCATTCTGTGGCCTTCAAGGTATCCCAGGACTTGACCCCAATGGACTTTTATATATGGGGGCGGATGAATGACAGTGTTTACTTACCAGAAATAACAACCTTGGATGGCTTGAACCATGAGATTGACGAGTCAGCTGCGAAAGTTCGAAAAGAATAGGAAAGAAGGGAAATTGCTTGAGCCTTTCATAGACGAACTTTGGCGTACATACAATTCAATTGGTTGCACTTTGCACAATTGATATGATACAAGGTTTGATGGAAAATATAAAAATAAAAATGTACAATGAATATTTTTTTTTCTAAAATTTATAACAACTTTAACTTTCTGCTAGGGAAGTTCTTGCATTCACCTTGAAAATCAAAAATGAGAATTTTGTGATTTCTTTACGTTTTAACGTATTTATGATATTTTTAGATAGTTTTTAAGGAGATGGCAGTGTAAGTGTATGTCCGAATGTGTCCATTTTGTTGGCCCTAAAAAAAAACATACAAAATACAATAATTTTCTTAGATTGAAACTTTTTTCAAATTAACTTGCTGGGCGAAATGAGGACATAAACTCAACTGCTACACTATTTTTTGCTTTACCAAAATCTCTAAAACTCAGCCGGTCAGGCTTATCCTGCTTTTTGACTATTTTCGGATTAACTTGTACTAAATTTGAATAGGATATGAAATATCAGAAACCATTGGGGAATGCTACAAGTTCCCTTAATCAGGAAGTTCTTGGCGTGACCCATCGGTTGCACCCATTTCGGCTAGTTAATTTAATGTTTTACTTGTTTCAATAAGTTGGGTCCTATCTTGAAAACTACTGACTTGAGATGAAATGGCCCTACGTTCTTTTTGTTTGTAAATACCAGACACACGATTCAAATAAAAAAAATAAATCTTCGATAACACATGATGATGAGTTCAACCATACCCCATTTATTACCATAAGCGCATACATTTCAAAGATGTTATTTTCAATAGGAGTCAAAACAGGACAGCGTAAGGCTTTGCCTAAAACCTTTGTATCTCAGAGGAGATGCATTTCTCACTATCCCCCAACACACACACACAGGTTTTTATTCCAAAATAAATCAGAGAATCTCGACTTAAAGTTTTCGACACATTATCCGGAACAGCTTATATTGCATACTTTTTTCTGGATCCAGCAACATTCTGTAAAGGAAATTACCAAGGATGAGTTCAATAATTTCCTAGGAGAACTGCGGTGCAAGTTCTTACCGAATGCCTGCATTTGGATTTGAAGTTATCTGAGACTAGCCAATTTGTCCTGATTTCAGAATCCGAAAATGCCTAAGCATTAGATGTTCACAAATTTCCATGAGTCCCTGACTGACATCGATTAATGTATTTTCCCCAGAATTTTTTTTTCTAATCAATCACTGAAGACGGCTTTAGATCAAACAAATAGCCGCAGTTTCATGTCCATATCAAGAGAAATTCTACAACCACAGCACTTAGGCTCAAATCCACTTTGCAGCATAATAAGATAAACGGACGTCTTAATGCATGACGGCATTAATTGGAGTCTAAGTGGTTTTAATTACATTTAGTCATGTCAACTCTGAAGCATGTGATTAAATAAATAATTCGACGGTTGCACTATCATCATACATAATTACCAGAACGTTCATTCTCCCCAAACGCGAGACTGCAGTAATATCGTCGCACAAGACTCTTCCGGTGCAATGAATTACTTTTAGATCTGAAAGTAACAATGAAAATTATTTCTTCAATAGAAGTCAACATGTTAAACTGGAATTACGTACGAGCATCTAGAATTATGTAATCTAACGCGACATGGTTTTGTACTCGTCTATGAGACATGCGAATTTCTTTTTAGCTTATTTATTTCCAGACTTCTAATTCGACTTTTGAGACCCTTTGAACTATGACAACACAATCTGTGAATACATGGGCTGCCAATTTCCTAGTTCCCTATAAGTATGGTTAATGGTTGCTATTTTAACACATATAAGTTCTCTCATACATATATGCACTCGTACCTTTCACGTCACTAAGATTCTCCTTTTTAGTAGGGCCATGTCAGAGCATGTCTCTATCAAGCTACTGGTTATAGGATTCCCATGTTCAACTCAAATTATCGAAACAGCAATACCAAATGTCACATGATAATAATTAAAAACTAAACATGCATAATAATACAAGCACATTTCATATATCTGTCACAACAAGATGTCCACCAAAGTGGACAAAACGAACAAAGCTGACAAAGCTGACAAAGCTGAAAGAAAAAAATGTTATTACCACTGAAATTCTATACTTTCGGATAAAGGACGAACTGCTTCGACGATGGCGATTCGAAGAATAAGAAACCCACGCGACAAAAAACTACTACGAGGATAACGACAACGACAACGATGATCCACCTGTGCTTCTGGGGCATCATTAAACAATTTCGTGTCCACTATCGCAGTTAAGATATGAGTTACAAAAAAGAAAACGAACCGGAGGAGAACCAGCACAAAGCAAATTTGTGAATAAGAATAAAAACCAGAAGTCGTAGCAAAATTCTACTGACCAATTGGTCTGTGCTGGCTTAAAGGGGACCGCTCTAACCTAACGACCAAAGTAACCAGCAAAAAGCAACAGCAGCGGCCATGGCCGCGGCAGCAGCGCCATGGCATTGGGCGAAAATGTCAGAACAGAGAAAACCTTTTAAGCCTTCACACACCACAATCACAAGGGATCGAGTTGATGAAAAAAGTACGTAAAGCGCACGAGGGAGGGGGTAAAAACTGAAAACCCTTCTGCGGGCAGATTTACGGAGTGGAAAATGATTAATGAGCCGCATACAATTCGAATTACACGAAGGAGCATTTAGCCTGATGTGTGTAACTGCCACCGCCTTAATTACAGCTCATGTAACCCACAGTAGTATCTTTTGGTAGTTGTTTCAATTGCTGACTGGAGCAGTAGGATTACCCAACGTTACCCGTATCTGTTGAATATTTTGTGTTTTGTCGAATCGGCCAGAATAGTGGCAGTGGCAGTGACAGTGGCAGAGGATTTGATGAGTGAAATGAGGATTTGCGTTTTAACTTGACACTTTTCGCAGGCGTTCATCGAGATTATCTGGAAATTTCATGTCAAAATATCCGTGGCTCTGCGATTTGATTGGCGTTAACCAAGATTTGTAGGATTTTCTAAAAAATAATTAAGATGTTCAGTTGGGTTAAGATAAGATTTTAGAGTTTTACGTGCTACACGTTTGAAGGTATCAGAGAACGATGTTTATACTTAATGTCAGTTGTGATCATTTGCATAATATACAAATAAATGCCAATGCAAGAAGATCTATCTTCTTGGAAATATTTGTAGAGTAAATGTAAGTGGGTCCCTTTTTTAGTTTTATAGCGGAGAGAGACTTGGGTATAAGTTGATTGAGGCGGTTGGAGTTTGAAAATGTCTTAAATACTACAATAGTTATAATGATCGATGTTTCACTTCTTAGTGTCAGTTATGAGATTGCTTTATAGTCAAGTGCGGGTTTTGGTTAACATCCTCAAACAATTGGACTCTCCATGCTGGTTAAGGTCTGCTTCCATTTGAGTTCGCAACCTAAGGAGAAGTTTTTGGGTACTACTTTGTAACTCTTGGTAGGGAACAAATACTCTTCAGGCTGGAGTGTGAATATTCCTTTTTGCTATCTCAGTCGACTGATGCACATTTTACCGGCCAGGTCTATGTCGCTGTTATATCAGTATCTCCCCCTCCAAACTCAAAAATAAAACGAAGTGTTTTCGCGGTCAAAGCGATCAAAGATATTTTCATCCGTCATCGCTCGCGTATCGTTGAAGCGCGTTTGTTGCTAAGACTTAGATGATGATGGACTTATGTAGATTATATTTCCCTGATTTGCAGCTAAACTCATTTTTGCTGCTTCTGATTTAATATTTTGCAAGAGTATCAGTGACAGCTCCGTGCGTTCTGCTAAAACAGAATATGCTAGTAAAATAGTTGAACAGTCTTTTTGCAAATTGTGCTTTTGGTATTGGCTTGATGGTTTAGCACAATCTTCTCAAGCGTGATGTTCAAAGAGTGACGTGGTAGTGCCTAACCTTGTCTTAACACTTTGGTGACATGAAAGGGCTTGATCAGGTTGCTTATTATCTTAACGCAGCAGAAGTACAACCTGACGAGTTTGGGAGACATGTTTTGTTTTCTAAAAATAGGCACCCAATGTTGACTCAGATCTGTAGAGGTTGTGTCTAAAACCACTATCATGTGGAGCGTTTGGTTCATGAATGCTTCATTTTTCTGATAGCAGATTCTAGTCTCCACCGTTAAATGGTCTGCAGAAATATGATCTCAGTGTCCTCAACACCGACTTTGGCTCTACTATTCAATTTTTTCACTCTCAACTACGCTGTGGTGCAAAAGTAGAGAAAAAACTGAAAAAAAGAGAAAACAATGCGAAAATGGACGTCCAAATGTTTCAAGCGATAGGGATGGAATACTAATGAGACCACTTTTGACATTTGGTGAAGCTAAGACACTAAAAGAAGCAGCTAAAATTGTTGAACTTGCAGCTAGGGTTTGGAGCTTTGGCAGAGCATTGGAAAAAGTCGGATGTTTCGCAAAAAAAAGCTTAAAACGCCAAAATTATCAAATAAAAATAAGAAGGATTGTCTAAGGTTTGCTATGAAGCATCGGTACTGAACAGTTAACGATTGGAAACGAGTTTCATGGCCCGGCGAATGCAAAATAAATAGATTCAACTCTAATGATACCAAATATTTCTGGTCAAATCAACGAAAACCGAAGCGTCAACACGAGATCATCGAAACAGTGAAGCATGGAGGGGACTCTCTGATTACGTGGGGCTGTTTCTCATATTTTAGAGCAGGTCTCTTGAATGAAATACCTGAAACAATGACCAAGGACATGTATTTGAGTCTGTTAAATGCAAATTTGCTAGTGGCCTTGCGTTAAATGGATTTTTTTTAGAGCAGAACATTATCTTCTAGCAATACAATGATCCCAAATACATCTGGCTCACGGCTCAGCAATTTGAGAAAATGAAGTGGTCTGTGAAAGTCAAGACCTCAATCCAATTGAAAATTTGTTGTCAATTGTCAAGCGATGGCTGGGAAACTACGAAACCTAACCAAAAGGAATAACTGAACCTTGGAAGCGGGTGATAACAACATGGGCGGATATTCATTTGGAAATCTCTTAAAATTTGTCAGGAAGTATGCAAACATGCATAAAATAAGTTTTAAGAAGAAAGGGAAAAGGAAAATGGACTATTAAAGTTTTATTTATATTTTCGAAATAATTTTTTTTTTAATTACATTTCCCCTATTTAAGTTTTAAGTTATAAAGTTTTCGGAATAAAATACAAATATTTGAGTTTATATTTTCTTTTCCAAGTCTTATAAAAATCACCTTATACTCATATACATATAACGCAACTTAGTATGCGGGTTGCAGCACTTTTCATCAAACTATGTGTTATGCGCTGATGTTTGGTTGAAACTCAGTATGAGTACCTCAATTGTTGTGTTTCAAATCGCTTCTTGGCATCGTTGCTTTGCTTGCTGTTGTTCAACGTTAAGTTTCGTCACAGTATTCCTCTGTTGTGGAATCAAAAGTATCCATAGTCGTACTTTGACTACACTTGATAGTGGTGTGAGCATATAATGGCCACTGGAAATATTCACACATCTGCAAAGCTGGTAGCATTGTTGAATTCTTCTGTGGAGGGAGGGCATATGAGACATATTACATATTAAAAAATGTTAGCACCTGCGCTAGAAATCCAGGACTTCCTAGCACAGGACACAGTTTTCCAACCTTCTTTTCCTATTCCAGAGCATTGGAAGACGGTGATATCTGCTCAATAGCAGTCTGCTGACTCCGCTAGTTATTCGGGTGCACGTAGCCGAATTTTCCATGTGCCAATCTGAACGTTTTTTTGTTTCGTTTGTTCGGATATCCTGATTGCTGCCAAATAGGAAAGTTAAGCCATACCCAACGCACAACCACGAAGGGTACGCTAATAACACCCAACCTCAGAAATTGTTGTTCTGCTCGTAGCTCTTCTTCATCCACAACACCAATTTTTTAAAGATGAACCTAAGGGCCAACCGCAAACTACTCCAATTAAACCAATCGTTGGGTAAATGCCTTTTGTTGTGCACTCCAAGTTGATTAATATTTTTTTTTTTTCTTGCCTCGTAACCAAATCTTCTTCAGATCCCAGTTTTAGTTTTGACCTTAGTTTTTTTAGTAGTCCAATCTGCAGTTTTAACACATGTTAAGATCGGCATTGTCTCTAGAACCTAAACGTAAGCTGGAATACTATCTTCTGAGTTGGTAGAGATATTGGAAAGATTTTGCTCATTTTATGTTTGTGAATTTCCCACTGAATTCTTCGACTGTTACTCGTATGTTGAAATATGTAAATACATGATAGCGCACGTCGTTTTTTCTAAGTCCTAATTTAATGTCAAACGTATCAAATGAATTGTTGATTGATGGTGCAACTTGGCAAACCAAAAGAAGATATTTCTCTGTATAACTCGTTTATGAAGGTGGTGAATATCGGCTTGGCTACTTATATTTTATCTAGGGCCTGTAATGAAAGGTTGATTCAATCTGGTAGATTGAAACTCGTATGCGAATCAGTAGATGACGCAATAAATGTGATTTACACATAGAACTAGCATGATAAAGGTCGGTTGATTTGTTGTTTCTAGATTTATATGCGGTTTTTGATAGTTCCTTTCGATGCGCTCACATTTTTCTATATACTACCAATTTTTCTTAAAATATAAAGCTGCCTCGTGCCCCTAATGAATGTGTCACAATAAAGTAATATAAGATTATTGACTCATGCACTGTTACGAATTCACTGTAAACAAACCCTTTCATCGGTTGCGAGTTCATCATTTATTTTTTTAAAAGTCCAATATATACGAGTATTGCCAATAATACAGCCTTAGTGTGCTCGAAAAATTAAAAAAAAAATGTTTAAATTGGTACCTCGGTTTCAGAAAACGAAATCGTCAAACTGCAACACGGCTTCATTGTGATAAATTTAAATATCTTTCTTGTAGCATTTTTTTAGAAATTTAAATACTTGTCCTAGATTTATTACACCTTTAATATATGTAGATATATATACATATATCACGCCAAGTGTTTCATTTATATACATTAAAATAGCCTTAGCATCTCATCAAAAACGATCATAGAAAGCCGCTTATTTGATTCAATCCCTGCGGGTAGAGAATGTAAATTTGTAAAATTACCCAAACAGATTGCTTTCGATCTCGATCAAAGGTTATGTGGGGCCGTAAGACAGCTCCCTCTCCAACGATATTACGCAACATGCAACAACGTGTGGATATTAGCAAATCATTTTTAACCAATTTAAACAGCCAGCCGACCGACATTAGCCGCCAAAACCTTCAATTAAGAGCCACAAATTTAACACCAAAAACGTGAATGCAGTTTACCTTACCTTCTTGCAATTTATGTGTCATGTGGCAAAGCCTCCAACACAATTTAATTCAATATAACCACCAAACCGACTGTCTGATGTAATGTGTGCTCTAAAAGGAGAGAACCCCAGTATTAAGCGCTCTACAGTTCCAGTTCGTTCCTTAAGCACATTCTCGGGACTGTTGTCGGCTTGTGAAATTATCTTATAGCAGCTATCGTTTTGGGCTGCTGTAGTTTTTAGTTTTTTTGTTTTTTTGCTTCTTCTTGGAAATTTAATTTTTTGTTAATTAAAAGATTACACTTTGGACCTGGAATGGTGCTATCAAGTGTAGATACTTTGGTAAAGCGGGTTGGTATCCATAATTTGCAGGCTGTGAGAATACAACAGAACTGGGTAAAACAGGCGGCAAAAAAAAAACAAACAACAAAACAAGGGGAATTTCCTCGACGTACAAATTGCATTGTTACGCGCTAAAATAACACATTTTTGATGGAAGAGTACTTAAACAGGATTCAGGCATGGTGCTCAAGTAGTGGAGCACATTTTAAATTTGTTTTAGAAACGAATTTCAATATTGCATAAAACCTTAGTTTTGTTCACCAAAAAAAAAAAAAAAAATTCTTATTTCTAAAGTTCATATGGAAAAAAAAACCGAACAGATTTTTATATTAGGGCCATTTTTGATCATTGGACAACTTTTTCTCTGTATTCCATCAGACCTTAGATACTTCTCGTCAAAGTATAATTTCGTTCATTGTTCGCCATATTCTTTAAGAAGTTATTTCAACAGACTCCCCACGAAATATCCAATACTTGTGGCAAGCACTGAGTACCTTTTTTGGTGTTCCAACTTCTTTTTCACAGTTTACTGATTTTTTTGCGTTTGAGCGATTGGCTTGGATAGCATCTGAAGTATCTGAATTTTTGGTGCTTCGGTCTGATGACTTCTCCTACGTTAAATACGAGTCGATGTCAGAAGCTAAGTTTGTCAATTCGGAAAAACGGTAAAGTACGGCTGGTTGGTAACCCGTTATCTTCTAGAGCCTTTATCTAAATCTTTAGAGTTGCTTTGAAGGTTGTGACTTCTTCTTCCTTCAATAGTAGATCTTACACGGTATTAGAAAACAACGGTTTTTGCGTACTGCTTTGATGCACTTCAAGTTTAACTATTCGCTTTCCCGGGATTGTTCCTCCGCTTCAGCAAACAAGTGCACGGCATGTTACTTTCTCCTTTAATCCAGGTGACTGAGATGCGTTTATGTCTCCGATGTGAGAACCCGAGCTTCATTACATCTTAATGCACTCTGGCTTCATTTTTGTTGTTAAAGTGCCTGAATGTTATCTTTTCTATAAGCCGTTCAGATTCGCCCTCTGTTTAAACGTGATCATTTTTTTTTTTTGTCAAACCCCTCATTGTTCCTTTCTTCTTTCAGTTTGACTGATAATCAAAAGCAATGTACTAATTTTCCATGTGCCTAACTAGTCATTAGTTTACTTGTACTGTTCGTATGTGACCCTCGCTAAAAGGATTCAATGCATATAGCGAAACAACGTTGCCTTTTGGCTTGATACACTTGTGGAAATCAAACATTTTTTTTTGTTCTGGACATGTTACGCTTATTGTTGAACATTCTTCTACTCTAAAGTTTTTTAGTTTTTTGTGATTTTACTGAATGTGAGAGACTCACTCACTCACTCACGTATGCAAGATATTAATGTGTACATTAAGAGACCTGATGGTCCTGGACATCATAATTTCAGAAATTAAAAAAGTCTTAGTACTAAAAATTGAGATGAAAACAAGTAAACTTGTTTATTCTTTGTGGTATCGAGCGTTGGCAAAAATAAATTTGATGATACTTGTTTGTCAAAACTTACTCCGAAACAAATGTAGCTCCCAACAATATCAGCATTGTGATCCGAAAGCGGACATTTACAGATATTACTTTTGAGATGGATTTCGTCTGCAGTGTTGACGCTTTGATGCAACCTACCGCTATATGCAGCAATTAAGTCTTAAATGTGAAATGGATGAGGCCGCTCAAATTATACTATTTTAGGGCTTCATCAAATTGTCTTTGTATTACACGCAATGCAATCTTAAGGTGTTAATGCTTAATTTCTATCGCAAACTTGTCTGCGAACGGTGATACGAGGCTGTTTGCCAAAATACAAAGTTTTACTGAAATCCACGAATATTACCGAGACATACTCGTCGTGTCTCTTGTCTAGGTGTTCATTCATTTTATTTTATTAGAGAACAGGATTATTATGAGACTGCAATTGGACCTTAATTTGCTACAATTTCTCAAGAACTATATCACTGATACTTGGAATCTTACCTTGATTAAAGAATATGTTAATTGTCTTCATATGGGCAGTGGTATGGCATACAAATCGGACAAATCGTCATACAAATTCGTTCAAAGATCGTCCGAAGATTGTCCACGAATTATCTGCAGATCGTGCTTAGATATTTCGCTCCATGGATGGCATCCAACATTTACTGTCTTTCGGACGCGGTTGGAATTGAACGACGAACCGTTCGATTTGGAAGTCAATACACTACCACTTGAGCCACGACCACCTGTATGCTTAGCAGACTTTGAACGGAGATTTCCAGAACCGATTATGCTTAGCTGTCGTGAGATTGTAAATACAATAGCGGATTTTGTTATCCCCAAATATTAATCACGCAGTGGTTCGCCTAAACGTGTGGGGCAATGGATCTTTATTTCACGAGCCAGGTCTGAATACTATTGCAAGTGTGAGGAAGGACTATCATAATTTCTATACTTAAGTCTCTAAAGCCTCTTGATTCACAGAACCCAGATACGTATAGTATATTGCATAAGTTCAAGTGGTTTTTTTTTTTTTTTTTTGATTCGCTGCCTCAAGATATTTAGCACGTTTAGGAGCTAATTCTTACACTAACCAAATTAAATCCCTCTAAGCTCGACAACGGCAATCAATCCTTTATGAACTCTAGTTAAGTTGTTCTGATATGGGATCTCCTTTATCTCCCTTCTGCGTTCATTCGTCGATCAATCTTCAGATACCAATGAATCTTTTGAAAGATGGTATCTAGCTCTTCTCTGCTGATGATATAAATATATAAATGAATCTTAAGAGGTTGTGTTATGTGTTATGATACTGGTAGACTACTGATCTTTTTTATCGGAGAATACCTGGAATTGGAACGTGAGTCTATGTACGAGTAAGAGATTGCAAAATACAATATCTAAATGCAAACATCTACGATTGAACCTTTCGTTATCGCTATTCTCTTGTATAATATAATTGATCGACATGAACATTAACTTTTCGTTCCCTTTCGTGTCAATAAAGTCAGGGCTTAGCAGTTCATTAATTATTAATTGTGTTTATTGGAAGATAACGTAATGATCCGTATCTCAATCTATAATCTGGCCATCAGAGCTTGTGGCTTAAACTATGTATATTCCTCCCAGCCACACCTGTATAGTGTGTGCGTCCGTGGCTTTGCCAAATGTTACAAGTTTATGTTTTAACAAGTCCTTTACGGAGAAAATTACTTCCTTTGCAGAACAAAATTATGCAATAGATGTTATTTACTATTTGAAACTGTGTTACTTCAAAAATTCGGATTAATTTGCTTATAATATATGTATATACGAGTATGAATATGTTCCAATTTCCTTCACCTCATTCTAATGGAAGTTCGACTGACAATACTCGTATTTGTATTCAGTTTTGCAACTTTAAAGATTTGTAGACATTTCAAAGTGAATTTGAAAAGCTTTAGCCCCATCCCCTCAAGATATTTAAATCAATCAGCAAACATGGGTATCATCTCCGATGAATTTAGTTCAGCTAAGCAGCAACACTACAAGAATCGTTTCTCAACATAAACAAAACAGGGTAAACCAACAATTTCGTCTTGCCACTTTGAGAATGCGCTCGTCTAACTCCCAAATCTCTTTACTCTACCATTCGGATGGGATGAGGATTTGCTTCCACTTCCACTTGTTGCGATATCACTATCCGATTTAAATCTTCTCAGATATTTTCAGGTGCTCTTAACATATGTACGTACCTGTGTCCGTACATATACTCGTACACCGTTGTATCTTACGATTGTTTCCTTTTTTCTTTTAGTTTCTGTGTGTGTTTTTTTTTTCGTAAAAACGGACATCGTTAAACTGAACCAACAAAGTGAATGGACACGAGCAAGATGAATGTCTGGAGGTGAAGTCTTAAACCGCATGGCCTACCGACGCTGAGTTCCATGTGATCTTTGAAGGATTTATGCTACAGCATTGAGATTAATGTTGCCCAGGTTAAGTGGTCACTCTAAAATCTCCTTTTTAGGGTCGGAATTTGTTGTTATATTTGTTCGTAGTTTTCAGTTTTCAGTTTACAGTTCACGCTTTCACACAAGATATCTAGATACTACAACTCTACGTAAAATCATAGGTGAAAACTGATATTCTGCATGTACGAGGCGATGATGCTAGTAGCATAAGCAAATTAACAAACAACAGGAGCAACAGATGAAATGTTTTCAAATGCATCTGACTTTGACTTTTTCCACTCAATCATAGACTAATTTTAGATTTTTTCGAATTTTGCTTTGGTTTTATTTTCGTATAATGGATTCAGAGATCAGAGTAGGCGACAGAAATGGGCTCTCATTAAAAGAAACATGGTTTGGGCAGAGGAACCATAAAGATGTGATTCTGTGACCAAGAGTAACTTATGTCAAAGAATTGTCAACTTAAATCACTTTAACTGCTGTTTGTGTTTTGGAAATTTGATGAACACGCCTCAGAAAGGAACATGTTAGGATGCAAACATGTCTCACAAATACATAAGTTATGCTATTTTCTGAAATCTGAAGATCAGAAATCTGTTAATTCATAGAGAGACAGGTACTTTTTACTTATGTTAATACTTGCTGGTTCTGGTTAGTTCAAATCCCACAACCAGGACACAATCCTCTTAGGTGTCTCCTAAAACTAATCTAAGGGTTGAGACCTAAGATACTCATGGATTATCAATTTGACTAGGTCTCTAGTGGAACCTTACTCTTAAGGAAGAAACATCTCATTGAATGTGCGGCACAGTTACGCAGTATGTGTTCTGTGATTTCATCGTCCTCCAAGCAAGGCCGTCACTCAGTGTCGGGAGACAGTTTTATGCAAAGTGTGACATCTCATTTGTTCACAATGTCTGGGGCGGAAGTTGTAGAATCTACTGATACCTGTTGAATCCTGTCTAGTTCCTTGTATATTACTCTTGTATGTTTAATGTTGCTCCTTATTTATTTTTTATTTATTCTTTTTTCAATTTATTATTACAATTGCTTAGAGTTAATATACAATATTTGATATTTCATATACATACTCGTATGTTAAAAAAAAGAATAAAATAGCTGACGTTATATAATTTATGAACAATTAATTCTAAATTAGTATTAAGCAAAACTTCATTACTTTTTATACAACAGATTCATGAATTTCAATAATTTCGATGCGGGGTAGCGATCAGCAATTTATAATATACATACTCGTATTTGATTTTGATTTGCGGCCCGGGTCAACCCCGGACAGATTTATTAAGCTTATTGCAAGCAAATACATATGTTACTTAAAACTAACATTTTTCCTTAAAAACTAAAGGGTGGCAGCGGTTAAAGAAAGTTAGGACGTGAGGCATAGGTAGAAATAAGTATGTTCTTGAGGGAGAGTTTGCTGAGATGGTAGTCGAAGAGAGGCAGAATATCGTTAACTTCGCGAAGCATCCTAGACATTGGCTCCAGGTGTCCGTAATTCGTTCTGTGAAGATTGAGCCGGAAAAGTGGCACAGACCTAAGATTGCGGGGATTGGTGTTAAAAGAAATAATTTGAAGTAAGGAAGGACAATCGATATTACCTACTAAAATTTGAGGAATAAAGAGAATGTCGGCAATTTTTCGGCGTATAGAAAGGGGTTGTAAATGTATAAGTTTCAGCCGGTCAGTGTAAGGTGGTAAGTTTTGGCTATCATCCCAGGGAAGACCACGCAAAGCAAACCGTAAAAACCTACGTTGAACAGCTTCTATCCGGAGGATGTGAGCTCTGTAGTAGGGTGACCAAACTTGGCTGGCATATTCAAGAAGAGGCCTAACAAAGGTTATGTAAAGTGATTCCTTAGACCAGCGCTTGATAAAGTCAAGGGCAGAGTTGGCTGTTTTTATTATACTATCAATGTGAGAACGGAAATTGAGTTCCTTATCGCAGATAACACCTAAATCACGCAACTCATTCACTAAGGGAACAGGCAGATTAAAGATTAGATAGCAACGAGGTGAAATAGGGAGGCGTTTACGGATATAAGTTATAGCCTGACACTTATTGACGTTAAGCTCAAGAAAATTCTTCTGACACCATGTACAAAACCTGTCTAGATCTTGGTGCAGAAGTAGGCTGTCTGAGGAAGGTGATATATATCTAAATATCTTCATATCATCTGCGTAAACAGATATGTATGAATTTTTTATGATACAAGCAACATCATTAATGGTCAGAATAAATAATAAGGGACCAAGGTGGCTGCCTTGAGGGACACCAGAGGAGGCTTTAATTGGGTCAGAAACCATGGACCTAAATAGAACATAGTAAAGTCGTTCACTTAAATAGGATTGAACCCAAGTTATAAAGTTTATCTGGAAACCAAGAGCCTTTAATTTTAGAAGGATTATATCATGAGAAATTCTATCAAAAGCATTGCTGAAATCGGTGGCAATCACATCAACTTCATTTCCAGATTCCAGTGCACATAAAGTGCTTGATACGAATTCCGTTAAGTTGGTGGTCGTAGATCTGCCTTTGAAAAATCCGTGCTGGTTTAGGGAAACAATAGATTTACAATGGAAAAGCATTATGTCATAGATAATGCTCTCAAAAAGCTTAAGAATGCAATTGGTCGATAGTTGAAAATATCGTCTTTTCTACCTTTTTTATGTAGGGGAATAATAAATGATCTTTTCCAGGTTGAGGGAAATAATCCCTGGGTGAGAGAAAGCTGAAAGAGAGCTGTAAGAGATTGGGCTAGATGCATTTGACATTTCTTTAAAAATATAGGGGGAGATCATCAGGGCCAGCAGAATAATCATCTTTGAGTTTTATTATTTTATCTCTAACTTGCTCTAAAGTTATAGACACCGATTCCAAAGTTGTTTGTGGGCAGCTGTTTAAGTAGGAAAAGTAAGAATGATCTGGCTCTTGGGAATGGATGGCGAACGCTTGGCCCAAAAAAAATTGCGAAGAGATTTGCAATAATTTGGGGATCGCCCGAGGACCTATCAAGAAAATTTAGGGATGATGGTCCGATTTGCTTTTAGTTTTGATGAACTGAAAGAATCTTTTGGGGTCGGAAATGAGTTTGTGGTCCATTCGGTTTAAATAGTTGTTATAGAGAATTTGGCAAAGTACAGAGAAATTAATTTGGACAGACTGGTAGTAGAAGAAATCGGTATCGGAACGCGATTTTAAGTAAGAATACCAGAGCTTATTTCTCTTGTTACGAAGAGATCGCAGCTCTTTATTATACCACGGTGGTGACGATGAGGGATTCCTTTTGAGTAAAAAAGGCACAGATTGGGGGAGACATTTTAAAATTTCGGTATAAAAGGATGCAAGAGCATCGTTAACCGTAAAGTTAGGGTTATTGTAAAGAAAGTTAAAATTGACCATACTGAGGAGGTTGTTCAGTTTGCCGTAGTTAGCCCTATGAAAACTAAAACTGTAAGAATATTCATAGGAGACGGGATTAAAACCATTGTCATATGTCAGCGTAAGAGAAAGGGGAGGGTCTTAACTATCTAACTTAGAAAGCAGATGTTTACTTTCTAAAACGACGCAGTTATCTGTATCAGTGGCGAAGACTAGGTCGAGTTGTCTGCCGATGTTATTGGTGTCACCACTTAATTGATATAGACCAGAGTCAGTTAGGCAGTCGATGAAAAGATTTTCTTTATCAGAGGTAGGATTTGTAGCAGTATAGTAGGACTGATCAGTCTGAGTCCATAGAAGCTTAGGTAGATTAAAATCACCTAAAAAAATAACAACGTCATTGGGATCAGCAGCATTAAATATGCAGTCGATTGCATCAACAGCTAGCTGGTAACCTTGAATTGGTTGAGAGGGGCGAATATAACAGCAACAAATATATAGGTTGCGTTTGCAAATAGGAATTCTAGCGCAAACAAATTCAAAGAATGCAGTGAACGATTTAAAGGGTCTAGACTCGAGACGAGAGTGTATAGCTAGAAGTACACCACGGCCATATAAATTCTCCTCTTTACCTAGACAATCGTCAGGGTGTAAATCAAAGTCTTGGGAAAATAATTCATTATTCATAATATCAGGGGTGAGATTGGTTTCTGTGAGGGCAAAGATGTCGTAGGGCAGAATCTGCGAATTAATATGTATAGCAGAAATCTTAGTTCGTAATCCTCTTACGTTTTGATAATACGGGGACAGATATTTGGGAGGCTTCGGCAAAGAATTGAGTGGTGGGTTAGGAGCGATGGTAGTTTTTGAAACTAGACCGTGTTCTCTGGAGGTGTAGTATCCGTTTGGAGCTAACATGAGACGCAAAAGAAGAGAGATCATTAGCCACGTCATCAGGAGTCATATCTAATTGCTCACTAAAACGTACAAAAAGTTGCCGCAGATCAGTATGATTAGTGGGGAGGCCTTCTTGCAGAATGGAAACCATTGCATTGGTTTTCATTATACCGTCGATACAGACAGAGTCAGGCTAGTCATGTAGGTAGGCGAGATATAAGCGAACATTATCATATAATCTGCGGTCTCTTAAACGAGAGAGAACATATCGGCCGTCTTCCCCAGAATCGATAAGGTGCTTGGTTAACTTTGCCTTTGGAGGAAGAATGGGGTCTAAGAAAGAAGGTGGTGTGGTATTATATATTATGTATGAACGTATTATATATGAACGTACATAAAAAATACCAAATTTTATCGAGATAAATTAATAATTCAGAATACAGTTCTAATTTTTAACGCATTATAGTCATGTACAATGCGAATTATTGTAGATGAGCTAGTTTGTTAAAATATGTTTGGGGCCGTACTTGTGTAGAAATTTGGAAAATAAGTTCTGCTTGCAAACAGTATATTGACGAAAGGCATGCCATTAATTTTCAGTTTAATTATTTCTACTTGGGATATTACCACTTTGCTAAAGAATTCCCTAAGTATGATACCTTATGAACAAATAAATGAATTATCGGTAAAATTGTAAGTTTTATGACCAAACGCTAGAAAGTATACGAACTAGATGTTTATGTGCAATCAAAACAGGTTTCAATGTATTTAAGTTTGCCACTCCCCAACTGACAATACCGTATTGCAGCGTTGAGCTTGCAAGACCATAATATAATTTTGATTAAATGTTTATTGAGGCAGTAAGGTTCTACGAGGTAAAGTTCAGTCAGCTGATAAGTTCAGTATAAGCAGTATTGCAGAAGGCTTTAGTACCTTTCGGTGGAGAGGTATCAGTAGCTTCATTGACATGAACCCATCTGAGACCTACTAAAGAATCTTGTTGAGCTTTGCTAGGTTTCGGAACAAGGTTTGACATTCCCTAAGTTTACTGATGAAAGTGCGTTTATGTCTGGCCGGAGTTCGACGTTGGCGCATTTATATATATACAGCATATAATTCGGCCTGGAAAATACTTCTGCACATCGCTAACATCTTGGGGGAATTTGTAATTTGGACAGAATATAGACCTGATTGCCTACTCTCTTCCCTGCTGTTCTCCTCTGATTTTTGCACATTCCGTAATGGTAATTTTTTTTATAAATACAGGGTTTTCCAATAAGGACTTGACAACTTTTTTTTTAAATAAAACGCAAACCATTTGAGATATTTCAAAAACTTTATTATCGATTTGAAGTACAATCAAAACATTTATGAATGGAACTCGACTTCGTTCATATGGCCACACGCGGGCACGTTTGCAGCGGTCGATCCATTGGACCCAATTTTCAACGACTCGGCCACACATTTCGGCCGAAACGGCCGCTATTTCGCGCTCAATGTTGGCTCTGAGCTTTTCTATCGTCGTCGGCGTGTTGGCATAAACCAATGACTTAAAGTAGCCCCACAGAAAATAGTCAAGCGGCGTTAAATCGCACGAACGAGGCGGCCAATCGACTGGCCCATTTCTTGAGATAACACGCCCATCATACTTACTCTTCAATTAATCGATTGTAGCGTGTGCTGTGTGGCTTGTGGAACCATACTGTTGAAACCACATGTCGTTCAAGTCCATATCTTACAATTCGGGTCAAAAATAATCGGTGATCATGGTGCGATAACGCTGACCATTCACAGTAAAGTGACGATCGTTATCGTGGACGAAAAATATGGCCCAATAACGCCGCCGGCATGCAAACTGCACCAAACAGTCATTTTTTGTGGACAAAGTGGTGATTCATGAAGCACATGTGGATTTTCACCCGACCAATAACGCATATTTTGCTTATTGACGAACCCGTTGAGCCAAAAATGAGCTTCGCCACTGAAGATGATTTTGCGATGAAATTCATCATCTTGGCGCATCTTCTCCAGAAACCAATCGGAGAACGTACGTCGCTTCAAATGGTTCATCAGCTTCAATTCTTGAGTCATCTTGATCTAGTATGGGTGCAAACCAAGATGCTTACGCAAAATAAGCCATAATGTGGTCTGAGCGATGCCCAATTCTTGAGAACGCCGTGGAATTGACTGATTTGGATCGTTTGCTACGGACGCCTGAACGGCAGCGATATTTTCGACACTTCGACCAACCCGTTGTCTCACTGACACGGCAACATCACACAACGAATAAGTAGACTCAAATTTTTGCACTAAACTTGTTATTGTCTGTCTACAAGGGCGAGAATTACGACCAAAAATTGGAGTTAACGCTCTCAAAGTTGCAGTCACCGACTCCGAAATTCGGTAGAAAATTTTTATAATTTGCAGACGTTGCTCGTTCGTGTATTTTACCATTATGAAAATGTTGAGTTTACTGAATCAATTGACAGTGACAGTTTGATGATTAGTGAAAGAGTGCGTTCACAAATTAAATTCAAAATTGTCAAGCCCCTATTGGATAACCCTTTATATGCAACAGAGTAAGTTTGATTGAAGCCTCTATAATGTCCTCTGTGATGCAATTCTTTAAAGGTCTTTTTTTATTTTGTTTTTTTCCACCATACTTTAAGAACATAGCCGATGATAAGCTTAACATTTCGATACAATTTGTTCAGCGCATAAGTGTCGTGAAGCAAGGTCTGTGGATAATCTTCGTCTGTCATCGTTCTAAGTATCGTACTCATGATTACTCGGCAAACTTTCTGCAAGTGTAGCTGTTGAACTCGGATACAATTTTTTCTTTCTTATGTTAATGCGCAATGGAAATTCAGAAGTTCTGGAGCTGTAAGTCGGCCCTGAATACCCAGTCCAATTACGGACCCAATTACTAACTAAAATAGGCAAAGGCCGCTTAGCATCACGGTGGTACGTCCAGTTTTGCTGCAGAAAGTTATACACCGCCACTGCCAACAATCTCTCTGTTGTTAGTCTGGCACTGAAGTAAATGCCAAGCAACACTGACAACATTTTACAACGCAAATATAGTTGTGTGATAGTATGGAAAACAGCTGATGGCATAACGAAATATTGAGTCCATGATATGGGCAAATAATGCAGAGATTTTATTCACGAGGCATACGTACTTTTGTCCGACTATACATACGTAACGAATAAATTGGTTAATATTTCCTATTAGAAAAAGTGTCACTGCTTTAAACATCTCGAAGGAGAGCCCGTTTGTAGTTTTATTTATTTTTGTTGTAGTTATGATATTGACCTAATTGATGTCGACTGTCAATAAACGTTAAATGTTTCATTTTGCTTAACATAATACGTCGTCATTCCTTTACTTAAAAAAAAAAAAATTTTAGGACCTTGCTAATGGTGAAAATCATTTCCACAATAGCGCCTCACACTGATCTTACTTAGCCTTCTCGTTTGTTCTTTCTTTTTTCTTCTGACAAGCCAATATTTTTCCCTACTCCTTTACTCGCTTTTACCTCTTTATAGTTTAGTCGCAGCACATTTCTGCGCTCTTCAGTAAACTCCGATTTATGCGGTAATAGGTTTACACTTAACTTCTTTCATGTCTTACAAATACAATTACTATTAGACTTCTGCATTGATGCTGCCAACATGGGGCTTCTCAAGAGTGTTCTGGAGACTTAATCAGAAACGACTCTAACAGTCTTTGCAATGCAGTCGTCCAATGTCAGATTTCCTTACAGTTCTTTTTTAGCGATTTTGGGTGTACGACTTTCATAAAACAAGGTAGTGGGCCAAATAAATATTGACATCTGGGAACGTTCGCGAAACAAGAATACTGGAGCAGTGCTTTAAGTCGATCCGTTCGCCGAAGTGATGACTCGGTGGCTACGTGCTTCAATTATGCTTTGAGATTTAACGTTAACATTTCAAATGACCTTGTTATTTGGATATTGCTTACATAGCTATTTCTCAAGACTTCTTGTCAAAAGTCCGTTCCAGATATATGCTACTTTTGCTCTTTACATAGTAGAAGATACAATTTTCATTCTTGTTTTATCTGGATAATCGCATTGCACTTCTAAGATGGCTTTTATATCTGCTTTGGATAAATTTGTGGTATTCCGAGTCTGCTTTCATTTACTGGTTACAACTTCACGAATTTTGTATCTGAAGGCACAACGAGTATGTCAAAGTAACTCAAATAAAGTAACAATGAACTCGGCCTATACGAGTAGCATAGCGATTGACGTCAAGTAGGAAACTCCTTCGTCGAAACTTTGCTGTTATGTTGCATTAAATTTCACCCAGCCATACTCTCTTAGATTGAAACTTTATATTAGTCCGCTTAAAACAAATCTCTCAATCTTTGATTGTTTTTTAAAACTCACCAGTCTTTACAAATAATTCTAATTACTTAATGCACTGGATACGACTACGTTTGCTTCACTTGAAATCTTATAAATATTTCCCAACATCTAATATCAGTCTTGATCACAGTCCGAATTTATTAATTTTGCTTTTATTGACATTTGAAATTAAAAGCTTGCAAACAAAAGTTACCCCTTTTCTGTTTTCCAAAAAAAAAGTCTCTCTTTGAATCACGAAAGGATTAAAGATTTCAAAGAATTTTCTGGTATTTGATTTGTCCCTTGGGGCAGGGTAAACCAATATTTCAAAAAGGAAACGTCAAACAAGGCGAATCTTTAATTTACCTAAATAAATATTTATTTAACAGCCACCAGTTACAAGAAATATTTCTGTCCCTATCCAATTGCACTCGCATCTGTGAATTTACAATGTGTAGCCCGAAAACCGGATTTCGAAATCCGGAAAATTTTTAAAGAAATCCGAAACTCTCAATTTTACTTTTTAATTTTTATCGAACAAAGAAGCGTTGATGGGAATCGTTCTGATTAGTAATCACTGAAATCCATTAGACCAAAAAGAAAAAACCAAATTTAAATTTCCATAACTAATGGAAATGAAATGCTAATGAAGTTTTACTTCGACGTAGGTCAGTTGTGGATGATTCACAAAAGGTTCTACTATCAGCTACGGAATCCTTTTAAATCCCATGTCAAATATCTCCTGGTGGGAGATATTATACAACTACAAGCGTTTGTAGGTTTCTGTTTTTAATGAGATTGATAATAGTTTAACAACATTAAACATTTTGGTCTGGGTATTGGATACACTTAGGATTCATATAACACATGGTAAGCATCCCAAATAAGGTGGCATACGATGGCCGCATACGATTACTAACGCGGAAACTGTTTGCTCTACATCTTTACAAAATCAAAGTGACAAGTGCATCTGGCAGGCAACGGCTGTGGTTCATTGACTTCTATTCACCTCTAACCGACTCCACAAGGCGGTTGGTCTGTCGGAGCATGCCGCACTATGCCATCTATTGCAAACATCCTACAGAGAGCAATCCGCAATCGCACTTAACATCGCTGGGAGATCATTAATTTGTAAATCGTGATTCCTGGCTTAGCTACGGGTATATGTACTAACTACTAACTGTGTTACCATTTTGGGCTGGAGGGCAATCTGCACATATTGCCAGCAGAGGTGGCGATAGATATCTTTCTCTGGTATTGTCACGTTCTGCCAATTGAAGGATCAATTTACCCATTCCTCCAGCCACCATCGGAGAACTGACTTGGCTCCGTAGCACAGACATTTTATTATTAAATGTCCCGGAAAAGTGTCAGAGCAGATACATACGAGCACTTGGTGCAATCAGACAGAGATTGTGTGCCCCATTAGGCTCGTTACGGATGTTTAAAATGCAACAAACGAAGCATCAGCATCAGTTTTTTAGCTTGAGCCTGAGATAACATACTCGTATACACGAGTACTCTTCGTAGATACGGATACGTAATTTCGTTCAAAATATTGAAAGACATCGAAAGAGTACTTGTCCTGTGATGTCACTTGCGATGCAAGCCTGACATTCAAATTAGCATATAAACCAATGGAAGTGCTGAGAACAGGTACGAATATATCTACGAGTATTTGTAAGAGTGTTTGTCTGTTAGTTTGTAACAAAAAGGCGCTATGATCGCGATGTTGCTCATATATGTATGTATAAGTCTTTTGCGATCTAAAAGATCTCAAGTCCTTTCGATTTTGGGCTTCAAAATCTGTATGGGAAGATCGATCGCTTGGCAGGAAAAATGTCACTTGCACGAGTACAACGTGCAGTATTGTCGGATGCATACCTGCACTGCAAAGACTTGAGGTTCAAGGTAATTTAAATATGTAAGCAGTTTTGTTGCACAGCGATGTAAGAGCTGGAGCTGGAGCTGGAGTTGGAACTGGAATACAATTTCCTGTTAGCTTTGTTGTGTTCAAATACGAGGTAGTAAGGTATTTTCAAATGACAGAATTGCATCAATTGAATTTAAATTAGGTACCTGACTGTGAGGCAAAATGTAGATACAGTGAAGAAAAAGTATGAATGGCATAGAGGAATTCGTTTCATTAAGAACGGTGAATGGTTTGTCCTTAGTCTTGATAATCAAGAAGAACTAGTTTCGTTTTCAATATAATCGAAAAGAGAGATATTACGAGTATGTATACGAAGTTGCTTGTAAACAATCTTATAGATAGTGACGTGAGTATATCTATCAATAGCGTTCAATGCGTGGATTTATTTAGGAAAATGTGATTTTCACAGTCTAGTATATAATTTTAAATTTATGCAACGCGAGCAGCCGCTTCTGAAATTCAAAGTTTTTAAAAGGCACAAAGTATGAAGGTGGGTTTTAAAAGTAGTCGGCTGAAACTAATTTACTGTGGGCGTTATGAGCACAACGTTACTGTAGAAAGTGTCCTAGGAACCGAGTTCAGAGAACGACGTACAAATCATGTAAAAGAAAATTCAACTATAAAGCGAGTAAGAAAGTCAAATTTTATAACACAGAGTTCGAATATAAAACTTACATTCCTAACTTTAAACTTGATGACGTTTTACAACCAACATGCCTTTCTAAACAGTTCAATCCCTGCTTCCAGTTACATACACTGAGTAGATTTAGATTTAGATTCCCATACCCTCTACGTGACCTAGTCACCTAGCTTAAGCCGAAGCCTTCTTACCAAATACATGTCGCATGCGTAGCAGGTATAGTTTTTTGTAGCATCTGAAGATTACACTGAGAATCTGTTTCCGGAAGCAGCTAACAGAACTCTTGAGAGCACATGCCTCTCCGCTGTACAATAGGAGAGTGGTGATGACAATCTTGTATAGCGTCTTCTTTGTTGCTCCAGATAGATCTGTTTCCTCATTGAAACAGCGATTAAAAATTTTGCGTAGCCGATCGGATTTGGCAAGGATGTCGAAACCAGACGTCGCACTGTAGAGTATGTCCCTATAGACGCTATCATATGCAATCCTTAAATCGATGAAAAGGTGATGAATATCGATTTCGTGCACTTCACATTCTCATCTGGATTTACCAAGCCTGAAATCGCACTGATATCGACCTAAAAGGTTGTAACTGATAGGTTTTAGACTAGATGTTTTGTATGCGATGCTTAGTAAGCTTATGTCTTTGTAGTTGGAGCAGTTCAGAGAGTTTTCTTTCTTTATTACCGGGCAAATGATGCTGAGAATCCACCACCTTGCCTTTTTCGCACTCCCTCTTATTCCCTCGGAGGCATTTATATCTGCGCTTTCTTCCTTGCTGATAAGAATGAACAGCATCAACCCAGTCCTCGTTCTCACGAGCAGTGTACAATGCGCTTCCTTTTTAGCGGAGAGTACTCGTCAGTTTTCTTTGTCAAACGATGTGTTTCTTATTTGTGGCCATCGTGTGAAACGAAGCACATCAGAAGCGGCAATCTTGCAACATTGCTATTGGTTCTCCAAACTTGATGCACAAACGGTCCTCCAACGGTTGATGGAAGCAGGATTGAAAGTCGCTCGGGATAAGTGTCATTTTTGTAAATCGTCTTTAAAGTTCTTAGGATACGTGATTGACCGAAATGGACTGCGTGTGGATCCGGAGAAAGTGGAAAGCATGGTAAAGATACCAGTACCCAAAAACGTTAAAGAAGTTAGGAGTTTTATAGGAACCGTATCTTGGTACAGGCGCTTCGTACCCAATTTCGCTGTCTTGGTTAGGCCCTTAACAGATTTATTGAAAAAGAGTAGGAAATTCATATGGACTAATGAATGTGAGGATAGTTTTAGGATATTGACAGCACCCATTCTGACGTGCCCGGATTTTAATCGTCTCTTTGTAGTTCAAACCCACGCGTCAGATTATGGGATTAGAGCCGTTCTCCCCAGAGTTTTGAGGAAGGGGAAAAGGTAGTTTTTTACCTTAGTAGGTCTTTAAATAGGTGTGAGAGGAACTACTCTACCACGGAAAAGGAGTGTTTGGCCGTGCTATGGGCGATTGAGAAGTTGCGAGCGTATTTCGAAGGTAGTCGATTTAGGGTCGTGACAGATCATTATTCGCTGGTATGGTTAAACAATCTGAAGGACCCGCAGGGGAGATTAGCACGTTGGGCAGTTCGGGTTCAACAGTTTGACTTTGAGATCGTTCACCGTGGCATATGGTTCCAGACATTCTTTCGCAGCGAGTTCCGGTAGTGGTCGAGATCTCAGATGCGGAGTTCGACCCTTGGGTGGCGAAGATGATCTCACTAGTTAAGTCAAATCACCTAGCGTATCCAGCGTGGAGTGTAGAGAACGGTCGATCGTAAAAGCTAATAGGGTTATAGTATACAAGAACAACGATAAATCGAAACTTGTAGTAGAGAAAACAGATAGGTTAGATATATTAAGGCAATGCTATGATAGCCCATTAGCAGGACACATAGGGGTTAGGAAAACTTTCGCTAGAATAGGAGGCAAATAATATTCACAAATACTACTGACCAAATATGTTAGGAGTTGTAAAGTTTGCCAACAAGTGAAGCCGGGTAATAAGAAACCAGCTGCTCTAATTACGGAGAGAGTAGGGATAACGTCATCGTGGGAAATGATTTGTGTAGATTTGGTCGGTCAGCTTCCAAAGTTGTTTAAGGGTTTCACGTATATATTAACAGTTGTCGATTACTTTACCAAATTCCCTCTTCTTTTTCCATTGCGGTCTGCTACGACAAAAGCGGTTTGCAAAGAACTTGAGGACAACGTGTTCCTCTTGTTCGGCGTATCACCGATAACGGTATGTGACACAGTTTCGTAGCAAGGAACCGACGGCGCTTTGTCAAACTTATGGCTCGAGTCTCCAATACACTGCGCACTATCACCCTCAGGCCATTAACCAAATAATTAAGACTACGCTTAGCTCCTATATCTCTGAAAACCATAGGGAGTGGGACACACACTTATCAACGGTAGGCTGTGCCATACGCACATCTCAGCACGGAGTTTTAGGGATGTCGCTGTATTATGCCAATTTTGGAAAGGATATGAAGGGATATGGTGGTCCATGGTGGGGGAGTTCCGACCGTGGGCGACCGTAAAAGGAATAGGGAATTAGACGCAGGGGAGTTAGAAGACAGATTTAAGATAGGAGGATAGAGATAGCTTGAAGCGGCAACCAAGAAGTCCGCTAAGCACCGAAACTTGTCGGTCCTTGTACTATTCGCAAACGAGTGTCCCCGTGAACTTACGTACTTAAAGATAATGACTGGAAAGAACGTGGTACTTGGCACTGTAAGGACCTTAACCCATATAACGATAACCCAAAGCGTATAACAAGCTGTATCAGACTAAAGTAAAGCGTTTTACCTACCGCAATTTTTTTTAATTTCATTACAGTCATTCTATTAACCAGATCGTTTTCCTTTTGAGTTGCTTTATATCCGGGTCATCTACATTGTTTTGCGGTCAAATTCGCGGAAACAGACTGGCATGTTGGCCTCTGATGTCTCCCCAACCCAGTACATAAAGTACCTAAGGAAATGGCTTTCATTGCTCTGCAAAGTAAGCACATTTCTTCGGAGGTAAGGGTGGGGTTTGTTGCGGTAAAATTTATCACAACAAGCTGGATTCTTTTTCCTTGAAGCGCTTCACTCCTTCGAACCTTTCCCTTTTAACATTTGTTAGCCCAAAATTCTGAGAGAGTGATAGGCAGCCGGTGCACTTTCTCAACATCTTGGAAGGGCAACATAAATAGGTACGACGGACGGTCAAAAACTCTCGGAAGAACCCAGCAAAGCAGGCGGACAGCCTGCTACAAGAACGCAAGGAAATCGCCATATGTTTTGTTTATTTTGCAAGGGTCCAACACGAAATAGTCGACCCTTGTCCCAAATGTTGTTCTGACTTCCCTAATGGGTAGTCTCTATCCTTAAGTAGAGCTAAGGCATCTGCTCCATCCTTCCAGCTCCTAACCCCTCCACCTTTTTACCTGCCTTGTCTGTTGTGTCCGTTGTCACTTTGGACGAACGTACTTGCGAAAGGCACCTGTGGATTCTTCCATTCCCGGACTTGTGCCTTTACGCTCCTCGGAAGTGACAACCAGTAGGTCCACCCGGGAAAGACAGAGTCAGGCGGACGGCCTGGAACACTCTGAACATATGGCGGACGGTCATATTATTTGGACTACACACCTAGAGCCAGATGGACGGTCTGGAACCCTCTGTGTAAATGAAACATCTACAAACCGCACAAGTTGCCTAGAGCCAGGCGGACTGTCTGCAACTCTCTGCAACACACACCACACAACACATCCATAAAAGCACAGGAGCAAACGAAACACAAGACAGAAACAAAAAATAAAACAAACAACAAATTGTACAATGAAAATTAAAACATAATCAGTGTAAAGAGTGTGACTCTATCCGATATTCCCTTTCCAACCCAAAATCTGCACGGAAGCCCGCCGGGTCCACCTTTCAGAAGGGAATTTAATTTGAGAAAAGCTTCCTTCTTCCTTCGTCACTTTTCAAAAGTTTCAATCTAAGATCCCTAAATCCTGTCTTAGTCCCAAATGCATACGAAATTAATATTTTTTGTCACTTCGACTTATCTCTGGAAAGAAGAGGTTATTTGAACCCAAGACAATTCAGGGGAAATGTTCTCTCAGGCCAAAGTAAATTTCCAGAACTCGGAAATTTCCTCGAGAACCTGGGTAGTGAAAGTGGCACACTTGGGTGTACGAAAGAGCGGTCTAGCGGTGTTGCAAGACATAGTTACACTCTCCTGCTAAGTAGCGGAGCGCTGTACACATATACCAGACATTGGACACGCAAAGAACCGATTGGATGTATGCATGAATGTGTGTGTGGGTGGCCAATGGTCTGAGTGGACATAAGTTGAATTAGGGGGGCCACTTCTTGGTTGACCACAAAAAATACAAGTGGAAAGTCAAAGGAAAAGACGTCGAGAGATAAAAGATAAAGGGAAACAGGACAGGATCAGGGAACAATAGGGAGAGTCAGGAAGACGAATGAAGAAGGATACTAAACAACAGCTAAGTATTGTGTGTTGAGACTGTGTAGTGAGATCCCAGTAGGTTTTCGCCAGCATATTTTTATTTTAAGATTTGCTACTTCAGTATATTTTTTTTCCTTGTTTTAACCACAAACCCATCCATAGCTGAGCAGCCGAAAGTGGCAGCACTCAGCCTGCTGCCTGTTGCAAATTTCCCTTGGGTTTTCTTTGTTGACATCGCAGTCTGCAATTATCGATCAAACCACCACCTGTATGGTGCGGGCTCGTTTTTTATCTTAACAAAATTTGTTTGGCAGGAAAAAATCCTGCCGGCAGACCGGCTACCAATTTTTAAATTTTAACTTTTCCAGGGGCTGTTCTGCGCCTAGACATAATAAAAGTTGAATGTGATAATTAAGCTACCCTGATCTAAGTGCAGATAGTCCCAATGGAGGTTTGAGTCCAGAGACTTGTTTCAGCTAGACCCTACAGAGCAACCTCACCGGCAAATGAGAAATGAAACCAAACAAAATTTCAGTGAATTCAACTATCGTCCTGTGTTCTCAATCTACTTTAAAAGTGATTAAAAATCAAAACGTATGTTCATTAAAATTCCAGAGGGAGCTGAACCAAAGAACACTTCTTATATGTTGGATAGCTAGGAAGGAAGAGTGAAGTTTATGAGTGCATTGTAGTGCTGGAGAAAGCCGTTCCTTTAGTTTAAATAAAAATAGCAATAACGTAGTTATACGAGAGCATATTCCACCAAATATCCGCCCCAAATAATAGAGTAGATAAGTAGTAGTTATGGGCCGACAGTCACCTCAATTGATATTGATCAAGAACCTAGTCTTTTTATAGCGACGAGGAAGGTTGATACTGCCCTCTAAGCCATAAAAACCGATACTTCCGGTGAGGATAGAATCTATCTATTTTCAAGAATAGCCTATTCCCAAATATTCGTTCCGGGCAACGTTCCTGTAGAATGGGAATGGCAGTGTATGCTTAGCTCATTAAATTCCGATTTTAAAAGCATAACTAAATGGCGTGCTCAAGGGGTTAAGCTACCCTTAACAGTAATTTAATATTTCCAAAACATAATGCTGACTGCTGTTCTTAAAGCCAAATTTAAATAACTTGCCATTATTCATGAATGGGACTTGCATTGCTGAAACCTAAAAACAATCCATTCTCGGTATGTATGTCGATGATAACTTACGTTAGAATGACCACATATTCGATTTCGGCAAACATGCTGCGAAATGATGCAAGTAATATTTGTTCTCCTCCGATCTGGCTTCATTATATAAGGCATTTACCTGCCAGAAATTGGAGTACAATGCCCACATCTGGACAGGTGCCCCAAGACCTCTTTACCCTTGATAGAAAAATTTCAAAACCCTGAGATAAAACTCTTAGTGGCGCCACAGTCAATTGACACGCTTGAACACCGACGTAACATCTCTTACCTCAGTTTGTTCTATCGTTATTTCCACCATC
Source organism: Volucella bombylans (assembly GCA_949129095.1). Classification (NCBI taxonomy): domain Eukaryota; kingdom Metazoa; phylum Arthropoda; class Insecta; order Diptera; family Syrphidae; genus Volucella; species Volucella bombylans. Next base: position 165,437,908 of record OX422141.1, on the reverse strand, counting down.
AGTGCTCCACCGCCCCTTAAAACTTTAAGCCGTAGCACCCGTCTCGCCATGAATGCTTACCAGTACACTCTCTAGTCCACTTTCGAATGTACTCTAAAATATCGTGATGCGTTCCTAAGTCGTTTAACTCGCTTATGAAATGCGCTGGCGAACTCTCTATTCCCTAGTCAATGTAACTTGCAAATATTTAAGCCCAAATTACATAGGTACTTATTTTTTTTGCTCCCTAAGTTTGATTCGCCCGAGCTGTGTGCAAACTTTTTAAGGGTTAAAGTTCATTACCCTTCATAAGTAAAACACGGACAAGTAAACTGTTTTCAGGCAACCCAGAAGCTTCATCATTCAAGTTCAGTGTATAGTTCGTGGATCTACCATCAGCCTTCGACATCATATGGAACAATTTCAAGTTCCTTAAGATCATTCGACGCATACAAATTTGCAACTTTACGTACAGAATGCCCAGCAACCGAAATTTCAAGATCTTTCTCATAGACAAGCAGAGCAGAACAAGGAAATTAAAAACCAGCCTTTTTCTAATGGTCTGTGCTCTTTTCTATATTAATGCCATCGAACTATCAGAAACATATTCTCGGGAAAGAGGGGATCCAAAAACTGTCAGGCTCATTCTAATGTGTCACTGCTAACTGCCACAAATGATTGTCTGTGTTTTCAGTTATTAATTTATTCGGAATATAAAATTGTGGAGCTAAGCAGTTGCCATACCAGCAAGATCGAGTCCTAAGGTCAATCCAGTTCAATGACTTCCGAGTTTTGCAAGGCTGCTGCGTCAATGTGTTTCTTCTTGCTGATAGCATGTGTACATTTTTTCCGCTTCTATTCGACTATTGTACTTGCGAATTAACTTAGATACCACGAATAACAGCCTTTGTGTAGCTTGTCTCTGTAGATGCTGTCATATGTGGTCTTAAAATCGATAAATAGATGGTGTGTATCGGAGTGAACTTCTTGGCTTTTTTCATGATCTGCACTAGTTTACACATTTGATTGCTTGTGGACTTACTGGGCCTAAAACCGAGCCGATGGCCACTGTCCATCAGATCGTTGATAAATTTCTTGAGGCGCTTGCACTAGGCTGCAGATATACGCTTATATGCGATAGTAAGGAAATTATTGCCTCTACAATTGGCGCAGTTAAGAGGATCTTCATTCTTCTGGATCGGGCAAACGGTGATAAAGTTCCATTCTGGCTAGCAAATCTTGGAAATAAATTTGTGCATGCTCTCTAATAATACATCTCCCGCTTTTTTAAATAGTTCGGCAGGTAAGCCGTCCGGTCCATTAGCCTTTTTGTACTTGGAAACTTAAGCTGACATTAACTATGTTCTCTGGTGATGCTATAGAAGTTCTTTAATCAAATCTGATTGTTAGGTTTGCTCGTACTATTCGAAAATTATATTTTACCGATAAAGCTTTCTGCCCCAGATTAAAAAAAAAAATTCTCAAAATGATTGTCCCAGAATCGTTGATGCACAATATGCCCTGAGAGGTGCATATTATTCTAGGTTAGACGTTGAAAATTCCATATTGGCTCTTGCCTTTTAAGTTGAGCAGGGTGGTATGATAGAAGGCAATGTAGCCAAATAACCCAGTCATACTCGTAAGGTCGTATTATGTACCTAAGGGCTACCAATCTTAAATTTAGAATTCAAATTCCTTTTATTTTGTTTTATTTGGTGTTTAGGGTTTTGTGGGGACTTATTTTCGTTTTGCCCTAATATAATTTTTCATCATATTCCTCGATAGCTACCCCTCATATGATGCTCTATTCTTCATTATCTGATTAAGTTTAATCATAAATTCAAGTCAATTCAACAACGATAGAAAATTTTATTGTTGGCTAATGTCTGACTTAGGAATACTTTTGGTTGAAATTCTCACGTGAGATAATACATGGTTTCCTATCGGCTTTCAAATATTTTATCGCACAAGGATCCAGTTATTATCGACGGTTGTAGTAAATACTTTTCAACAGAACGCCAACAAACAAAATACTTGTTGCTTAATGGTATATTAAATGGCATAAAAGCACTTGAATCATTGATTGTGTACGTATTTCTGATGCTAGCGATGTGGAACCTTACGAAAGTTTAAATTGATGTTCAAGGAGACCCTTAGATTTATATATCTGGTCAATCACGTGATTTAGAATTTTTAGAACACTCTCAAACCTTACGCTTTAATTTAATTTATTTTAATGCGGTCTGCCATATTAGCCCACACCTACAGTGTATACTCCACATGAGCTAAAATGTATTAGCCTTCGTTTTATCCTGCACTTTGCACCTTCATTTGCCAATCAAAATCAGGTTTACGGGGTTAGAGGAAAGTTACAAAAAAAATTACTTTTTTCCACTATTCATAAAAATCGACACAGATCACACACATCAATTTACATATTTGTACCAGAAGCAAAGTGTTATTCTTATTAGTGGCGGTGTAACAACTTTTATAACTATTTCGCCATTAGCAACATTTAAATTTACTACTTAACAACCAACCGGCACACTTTAATTTCATCCGCCCACCACGATATTGTAGTGGTCATAAAACTTTGGCTTGCTTAGCAGAGCATTACAGACTGTTACAAACATGTCATGAAAATACCACGACTCCTACGCAATCAATTACGATTCACCAAGAGTCTGGTCAACCAAATACTGTATTCGTAAGCTGTCAAAATTTCCCCATGGAGCTCATGTCTAAGACAATAAGCATGCGGCTTATAAACCTCAACACAAAGAGCTTCAAAAGATAATTAATTTAATCGCCTGCGGTTGTTATCATGCCTATTGGATCTCAATTATTGTGTCAATTATTCTTCGAGTTTGTTTATGGAAGTTCTTGTCCATGAGATTGTGGCTGGTGCGGCTGCGCGGTCCATATTTGGTGGCTTCTCAAGATCACTGATCGATGTAACGATCGTAGATATATACAAATGTTGCAAGAAGTATATCTGTTGATACTGGTGAACCACAATGGCGGGACAGTTGAGGTTGTCTCAGATTTTTACTTGACATATACGTAGAATGAAAGTTTCGATCCGTATACGCCTACAGGTCTATATTTACAAGCTTCGCAACGTTTGCTATTCGCATTTACTTTTTGCATATTAAAATGAATAGTACGAGTAACAACATGAAATTTGTAAATAATTTGTCTGTCATACTAATCATTCACATTGGCATGATTTATTGACATGTTCGAGGTAGTGAAACTGAAAATTGATGAAGGCAAAGGTGATCTCATTGAACACAGGAAAGCAGAACAAAATGCTACAAGATATTACTGTGTTTCAAGTGTACATTCATCTACTATACATGCATGTAATTATAGAAAAATATTTGTATCTTGATAATTTATAGGAGCATGCTTGTATACTGACCCACCAATTGTGTCCACACTAATTATCAGGACAGCAACTCTTACGTGCATATGTATGTAAGAGAAAGTTCCACCGGGTGCATACAGTGACTAGAATAGGTCTCGGTGTGTTTCTACCAATGGATGCCGAACAACCCGGTCCTTTGCAATGGATGACATGAGAACTTAATCGGCAATTGTAAGCAACTGTGGGTAGCCGCATCTCAAGTGGTAGTGCATTGGTTTCCAAATCGGATGGTTTGGGGTTCAATACCAGCCGCGTCCGAAACACATTCATTTTTTCGGTTCATAAAATTCAATTAAGATGAGTAGTCGACTAGATATCAACACAAAGCCTATCTCTATCCCATTTTACGAAAACCATTACACGTGCTCCGGCATTTTAAGAGTAGTCATACTGTATTTCCTGATCATTATAGCTTGCAAACATTTAAAAACAATGTACATCGGTACCTCTCTTTTCTGGCCTTTGCCTGCGCTGTGTACAAACATTTTAAGGGTACGAAAACCCCTTGAACGCGCGCTTATTATAAAAAAAACTCTCTTGAGTGTTAAGTAATTAAAAAAAAAAGAAAAAAAAAAACTGGTTAGAACGCTCTTATCAAATCATTTGAATGGTTTATTCTATGCATAGGTGTATTATCTCCAACAGAATTGGATTCTCCAGGACCATTTTCTATTTCTCAGGTACCTAACAATGATATAACACATTTCTCTAATTTAGCAGAGATTCTGTATCCTAAAATCGAGATACTCGTATCTTTACTGGCCTAAAATGGCTGTCATGATTTAAGATTGTGTAGTGCTTTATTATGAAAACTAGTCGAAATACAGTGTATAATTACTTCTTTCTCCATCAGTATCATTAGACGTTTAAACTGAATGCCTTTCTGGTGATTGAATATTAACGACCAGATCCCAAAATCAGCCATAACCACTCACAAGTCCGTATGGGAGCGAAAGTTGGAACCGAAGAAGGAGTACGTTTCCATTCTTCTGAAAGGAGTTCATGTAACCATCAGATCTCGAATCGGCGGTAAGCTCAACCCAGTCACATCAACACATTCATTTGTAAATCCGTTGGCATCTATCTAGAAGTCGAAATGTAGATGGCAATGGTGAGCCAAAGAAGACGAACCCCTGTAGTGGATTGATGACATTATTCTTTCAAGCAGTTGGGACTCCAAATTGAGGTTGCTGTCGTGGGGTTAATTGTAATTTTAATTTTACTCCAAGTTTTACGCCGACAAAGAGTCGTAGATAAATGTATATAATTTTACTGCAGTGTAGTGTAGTGCAGTCCGGCTCAAGGAAACCGGCTGGTAAGATCTTAGAGGCATTACCAAGAAAATTGGTGACCTCTCCCCTTCGTTTACTGATAAATTCGCTACTACAGACCCAAAATACTGCTATATTCATAGTAGCCAAGCTGCAATTAAGTAAATTAATTCAGTTACAATATTCTTAAACCTAGTCACATAATGTCAATCTTTACTCAATCTCCTTAGCTCTCAATCAAGCGTTACCATAGTCTGGGTTTTAGGATGACATTGAATGTAACGAAACGGCAGATGAACTATCGGGCGAGGGTCATCCCTTGACGTCTCATTAACAGAAATAGTCAACATCCCGCTAGGAGTAGTTATGCTAACCAACCAACTCTTACATAAGCTAATAAACTGAAAAATGTAGCTTAGTTATACCAAAGTAAAAATAACAGAACTACTAAGCATATCAAGACAAGATATTGCTAATCCATAACTACAGACCACTGGTCCCCCAACCATGAAGCCAAGCTATGTGTACCATTTAATTTGTAATCAAAACAGCTCGGTATTTTTGATGTTCGGATGGTCCAAGGGACTAACAATGCTTTATTGTATTCGTGAAGTTTTGGTTGCAAATTTGGCTTCAAAGTGCTGCTACCACAAAACAGTGCTTGAATTTCCTTTGATCGAGCTTACCAAAATTCTTCAGGGAGTCTTATCTTGGCGGTATCTACAATATCTCCGAAGGCCGGTAGGTCAACAGAGACATAGAACAACGAAACAAAACAAACTCTTAGTCAGGTGAAGAATCAAGTAGCGCAAGCAGCTTAACAAAAGGCGTACAGAGCGGCGATGCAGAAAAGGACTGGAGCTACTTGTGATCTCTTCATGCAAGGAAAGCAAAAAAAGATAATTTTCTGAAAAAAAGGAAAGAATAAAGAAGCTCCTTATTAAGTCCATAGAGTGGCGTCACTGCAAACACTAGCGCAGTTTTATCAGGAGCATACTCATACAATACACAGAAAACAGAATATGCTAGTGTAACCAGGAATGACTAACATTATACTGCCGAGTATAATGAAATGTTTAGAATTCACGTGAAAACGTTTTAACGGTGTTGACAATCCTTTTAGCGCGCTACTATGGAAAAACGCATCGATGACGATAGAAAGCGACATTATAATTTAAGACCTTTAAGGTTACTGATTTACAGCGCAAGTTTATTTGGTAGGGTACCATGTGTGTGCATAAAATATGACCGATCGAAAGTATGCCAAGTGAATGTAATCTCTTGTTGATCCTCAAGAGTCTAAACTGTCTAAATTAACATCGCGTACAATATTTTATCTATTGCACACTATGAATGCATGAAGCCCTATATAAACACCCAGCTAGATGTTTTGCAGCTCCGGTAAGTTCACCATCAACCTTATTTTATGAAGTTTGGTTTGACACAAGTACGCATACGGCTTTTATTACATAGTTTACTAATAAATGAAAATTAAATAAAAGGGTAAGCAATCTAAGAAAACCCGACTTCAACGACCCACAAGGTATCCTAAAGTGTGTACGAGGGCGGGTCAATAAGTCCGTGACTTTTGGAATAAAATACAGATTTTTTGATAAAAAAATAATTTTATTTTTCAACGTAGTCTCCCTTGAGCTCTATACACTTTGTCCAACGCTTCTCCAGTTTTTTTATCCCTTCCAAATAAAATGATTTGTCGAGGTCCTCAAAATAGGCCTTTGTTTGCGAGATGACTTCATCATTGGAGTCAAATCTTTTTCCACCAAGCCATTTCTTCAGGTTTGGGAACAAGAAGTAGTCGCTCGGAGCCAAATCTGGAGAATAGGGTGGATGAGGGAGCAATTCATAGCCCAATTCATGGATTTTTGCCATGGCAACTGCACATGTGTGCACCCTTGCATTGTCTTGGTGGAAAAGAACTTTTTTCTTGGCCAAATGAGGTCGGTTTTTTTTCAAATCGTCATTGAATCAGTCCAATAAGTTGGCATAATATTCCCCATTGATTGTTCTTCCCTTTTGAAGGTAGTCAATGTGGATTATCCCGCGTGCATCCCAAAAAACAGTCGCCATAACTTTATTGGCTGACAAACCCACCTTGGCCTTCTTTGGCGCCGATTCACCCTTAGAAACCCACTGTTTTGACTGTTGTTTGTTCTCTGGTGTGTTGTGATGGATCCATGTTTCGTCCACGGTTACAAAACGGCGCAAAAACTCCTCCATATTGCGATTAAACAACGCCAAACCTTCCTGTGAAGTGAAGCACACGAAATTCACTTTTTTCCATTTTCTCCTCAAATTAGTGAGTAGTCTGATAAAAATAGCTGTCAAACACAAACTAACTGACGCAGCAAGTTTAAATTTTGACAGGAGTCAACTGACAGATGCCTGTTGACAGGAGCAGTGTTGCTGTTTCAGTAAAGAGGTCAGAAATTCATTTTTAACATTTTTGACTTGGAGTTTTTCCACCCTCGTTTCGCTTTAAACGTAAATTCCCACACAACTGTAGAAATCAAATGAACAACCCAATTGTTAATTGTATTTCCATTTGACTACTCGTAAGATAAAAAATAAAAAATAATTCCATTTTACGAAAAATTACCTAAGTCCTCTATGAGTGATGAGAATTGAGATGAAACCCTTACAAACTTTTGGACAAGGGGGTCATTCATTTTATAAGTTTGCATTTTTATTAAATTCAATTCATTTACGCTCACAGCTAAACGAAAACACGCTTAACAATAGCTTAATCAACTGATACTATCTTACAATAATTTACTGGCCCCATGCGGTCGCTCTAAGTTAAGCCTATACTATGTCCTCCGACATTCCTTACAGTAGGTATAATTATTTAAAGTAATGACTCAAAAATTCAAACTAAGAATATAACTTATGTTAAAAAAAAGTAACGAATGGACATTTTGCTTTATTTTTTTATATAGATAATGCTTACAAAGTACCTTAAAAACAACCCTAAACCTACTTATACACTAGATTATTATATAAAATATTATTTTTGTATAGTTGTCTATTGTACTAAAAGTTGTTACCCTCTCTTTGTTTTGTTATACTTTTTTTTTTGTTCTTTTTTTGTAATATTTTTTCATTTTTCCTTAAAACCCTAATTCTATTTATATTATGTAAGCCGGCCATGGCTTGAATATCAAGCAAATCGACTTTGCCCTCAAAGGGCTCCATGGAAATTGAAGGAAACGAGCATGGATTCTTCTCTCCTTCACTAAGCTACCAAAATTAATAGTATGCCGAGCAACAACCCTCATATCGCTACTCTCTACCGCCCTACTGAACCGGAGACGTTCCGCATTGCCGTGTGCAACGTCTCTCTCGTAGTTGAGTCGCCTATCCGCAACTGTTCGAGCGACGTGGAACTTAATGACGAAATTGTCCATTCTAATTAATCTTAAAACCGAATTGATTATCCAGAACTATATTTTAGTCCTCGACCCACTTAGTCAGGACTCTATTGATCACCTTTTCGAACACCTTGCTAATATTGGGAAGGAGACTTATCGGCCGAAGGTTCGCCGGATTGGACGTATATTTATCCCGTTTGAGAATCGGATGCACCACCGCTATTTTCAAACGCACTGGATAATGGGCCTTATTAAACAAGGTGGTATATATGTCTACCGCTTCTATTGGGAGGTGTTGAAGCACAATGTTCAGAATTCCGTCAGTTTTCACTGATTTTCTACTTCTCACTGATTCGAAGATCGCATGGAGCTTTTTCCTCGAAATGTAAGGGGATAGCTCCCTCTCGATGGCGATGACATTATTTGCCATATTTGCGTCATTGAACTCAGTGAACCCTGAATTCTCTAATCGCCAATTCTCCATTTCATTTCGAAGGCAAAAGAACCTGATTTTCCAGGTCGCGACTTTGGCCAAGGACTTGATTCGCCTTGTATAATTCCTAGAAAAACGCTGTTATGGCCTCTACCTTCTCCTGCGGATCTTCAACCACAAATAAATTCTCATCACACACAGCTTTTTCTGGATCTATGCCTGCTGTTAACAGTAATTGTTTATTATTCGTCGTTCGGGCGATCTTTAGACATGAAAGGTCGTTTTAGTTGTTCCTTCTAAATATTTTATATTTGCGGGAACATATTCGGGTTGCTGGTGTTTACAGTCCGAATTTTGTTGTTCCAAAACAAACTTACAGAAGCCCTGTAATTTTCGCTTATTCGAAGGAGGGTTTTAATCGACGACTTCAGTGTGTCTTCAGTGCGTTGCAGAATGAGTCTTCGGTGTCAGTATATCGGTACCGAGGTACTGTGCTGTCCATCGATCGTTTGATGGTCTCGTCCATTTGTTTGAGGTGAGTGCCAATCTCACCATTGGACAGTTTCCTATTGGATGGTGAGCAGAGCGAATGTTTTGGAGGAGTCCAATGCATCCTACTGTAATTGTAGGAACACCTTTGAATAAACTCATCTAATTCCTCAATTTCGTTGTGAACCAATATTTCGGTAATGAGACCACAATGGTCACTGTCATACACGAAAGTGCGTAGACAGTTTATAGTTTGCTGGTTCGTACCTGTCAGCTGTATCCGTGTGTCGAACAACAGAATCATTTACATAACACTGTGCAGGCCCCACCAATTGAGTAGCAGATTTCCCCAATCTCCGCCAATTTTGAAATAATTCTTCTCTTATTAAAGTCCTAGGAATCGAAAAAGTGTCTCGAGTCTGAGATAAATAAGGTAGATTGAGTAACTTTAGGCGCATAGACAGATACCATTGATAGCCTACAGAGAGGGAAATACACGATACATGCTCTTTATACGGAAATGAGCAAGGACCTTAAGGTTCAGTTCAGTTTTTTTTTTTCAGTTTATATGCATTTTTATTATATTACTTAATTTACTCTTACATGATAGACAAAAAAACGCTTAAAAATTATCTTAAATAACTTAAAATTATCTTATACTAACTTACTGGCCCCATGCGGGCACTCTAAGTTAAACATAATACTTAAAAATTATGTCTTTCGACGTCTATGACGGGTTTTATAACTTAGTGACTTAACTATAGCTTAAACTAAGAAAACATGTTCCAAAACTTAGTACATGGACTATTTTAATTTTATTATAAAAACATAAAACTAAAAGCCTACATACTACCTAAAACTAAATCTTAATCTACTTAACCTACTTACATCTACATGCATATATATATATATACATAATATATATATACGTCATATATATATATATGTATATATATATATATTTTTTTTTTCATTTTATTTTTATTTTTTTGTTTTTATATTTTTTTTTCTTAAAATCTAACTTAAACCTACCTAAAACTAAGCCGGCCATGGCTAAAAAAAAAATTAGGCTGGCCCACTTTGCTTCACATGAAGCTACATATCACTGAAGGAGTTCGACGACGAAGCATCCTCCCCTTCAACAAGCCACCAAAAGTTTTGGTGCTGCTGAGCAACATCCCTCATGTCGCGACTCCCTACCGCCCTACTGAACCGGAGACGCTCCGCACTGCCATGTGCGACGTCTCTGTCGTAGTTGAGTCGCCTGTCCGCAGCTGTTCGAGCGACGTGGAAGATTAGCGGCACCGCTAATCTGTCCTGGATCAGACCTTTGCTATCTAAATAGAGGAACGCTTCTGGAGGAATAAAGCCGTCAAAGCGAACTCTCTCGTGATACATATAATTGGGGTAGTAAGCCCCGGAGATCAGGTTGTTCGATGAGGCCATTGCTCTTGCAACGTGCCTTCGAGTCAACTTAATGACGAAATTGTCCACTCTTATTAGGTTCGCCCTATTGTATAAGACCTCATTAGGATAGAATTTTATGTACTGAGACTCTGGTGTTCAGTATAAGCGAAGACAAGTCCTAAGACAAGCCCTCTCAAACACCCGAATCTTTCCAATAAACTTGCTCTCACGTTGAACCACACGGGACATCCAAATACAAGCATGGGCCTGATAAGGGCCATGTAGCAGATCACCTTCACCCTCGCATCGAGTTGGCTGTTATAAAACAGTCTCTTTGTAAGGGCAAAAGCACCTTTGGCTCTGGCCAGAGCAACATCTATATGTTTGTTAAAATACAGAAATTGATCTACCCAGATCCCAAGGTATCTGACTACATTTCGACAAGCAAGTGGCTGTCCGTGTTGTCCGAGGATAGAAAACTTTCGCCAATTCTTCCTGGTATCCCTAGAGGCGCCAGACAAAGGCGTCCTAAACAGAATAGTTTCCGACTTCAGAAAGTTGATTTTCAACTTCCAGTCATCGCAATATCGCTTAATTTTGTCGAAGTCACGCTGCAAAAGCATATTAATGACCTCAATCTTTGGACCTGATCTGTACGCGATTATGTCGTCTGCGTACGCTATGGCATGGTGAAGTGAACCTATCAGATCACTCGTGTAAATGTTGAACAGGATCGGCGAATTTACCGCACCCTGTTGCAGACCGTTTTTAATGTTAAATGTTCCAGCAGAAGTCACATCGCCATTCTTCACGATGAACTGTCTACTGGAGAGCATATCGAAAAGAATATACAGCAGTGGTTTACTAATGCCCAACCTGTCCAGCTTGAAAAAGAGTCCCTCTAACCATACGGTATCAAAGGCCTTCTCCAAGTCAATCAGGCAGGCACCAGTGCACTGTTTCTTGCCTTTGTTCCATTGGATATCAGAAACCAGTTTCGACGCAGCATGAATGATATCATGTCCCGCCTTGAAACCGAACTGATTATCCGGAACTATATGTTTGTCCTCAAGCCACTTAGTCAGGACTCTATTGATCACCTTCTCGAAAAACTTGCTGATGTTTGGAAGAAGACTAATTGAGCGGAGATTCGCCGGATTGGTAGTATCTTTATCCCTTTTGGGGATGGGATGTACCACCGCAGCTTTCCAATGCGCTGGATAATGTTCATTATTCATTGCATTATTAAACAGGGTGGTATAAATGTTCACCGCTTCTAGAGGGAGATGTCGAAGCACAATGTTCGGTATTTCATCGGTTCCCACTGATTTCTTACTTCTAAGTGATTCGAAGATCGTTTGGAGCTCTTCCTTCGAAATGAACGGGGGTAGTGCCCTATAGTTGGTGATGACATTATTTGCCATATTCTCGTCACTGAACTGGGTGAAACCCGAGCTCTCGAATCGCCAATTCACAACTTCATTTCGAAAGGACCTTAAGGATTCGCTCCGCAATGTTCGTACCCGTAACGAGTGGAGATGCATTAGGCCCGGCAACAATGCATAGATCTGACCCACGATCGTTGCCCGCTCTTGTATCTTTCGTTGTAATTGACCCATCTGCCCCTGGATAGAGTGCAAGATAGCCAGCATGTCAGGCAGAGATCTTGGAATAAATACTAACGTTCCGAACGCAAATCTTTGATCCGTTCGGTGGGAACGTCCAGTACAAAAGTATCCGCATTAAGTGGCGCCCAAGTTGTATATAAAAGCTATTGAGATCTAACCTGGGCTGCTCCACCACTTTAAGTGGAATTATGTGCATCCTGTCTTCGGCGTCTCCTCTTTCTACTCAGAATCGCAGTGATCCAACAAATAATTCCTATCACTTCCATTAAGTAGTTTTGGTAAGATAGAGTGGTCATTTATAACTCAGACACAACCAACTTTTCGATCCTTGTCAATTCTCTTACTGTTATGATTCCTATTATATTCCAGAAAGTCTTATCTTCAAAATGAAAATTCAATATTTTCTCTCGTCTTGCGCCTGAGGTCGGGAACTCAGAAATCCTTGCGATGGACCAAAATTGTTCATTCAGTTGATGTTGCAAAGTATAACAATTGTAGTCGAAAGGGCACTAGTACTGCAGCCAGATCCAATATTCCAATAATCCAATTTGACGCAGTCTCTCCTTGTCAGCAGAAAAGTCTAAGGTAACGAATGAAAAAGGCACTGTTATGCAAGCTCTTCTGTAAAGAAAATATTAGTTCATCTAGATCAGGTCTTCAACATCAGCAGAAGTAACAAGAATCAAATCTTATTGCTGCATTTAAAATAAAAAATCTGGTTATTCTTGTAAGCTAGTGATTATGTTCATTTTTACTTTTTTTTTTTTTTAAATCAATTAAAACCATTAAAGCATCACATATCATTTTATTATACTCGTACGTGCAGACCACGATTACTGAACCGCTCCACGTCACTGTCAGTCATTCGAAACGAAATAAATCTGCATAACTGATGAAGTATCATCCGTAGCAGGTGCTGTCAACTAAATCTTGTTCTTTTTCTTCCTAACTAGACATAAAAGTCATATTATACAAACGTGCACCGCACACCAAGCTTCTCTGAATTCAGCGAGGTACAAAGTTAGAAAGTTAATACAATTGCATAGATAGAAAAAAAAACTACGTATCCCTACTTATTTTTGTTAATTAAGTAAGACCTACGAGCAGGTATTTTCATCGACTATTACGTCTAGAGTCAGAAATTCTACAACCTTCTTATACAAATGGTTACTAAGAAGGACTTGACTAGGATGTTATTGCCCTATTCTAGATAAATTGTTGTACAAGACAGACTTATGTGTTGCATTGGCGCACATTTTAGATACTTAGATTCTGACACTATTTTTGTTCAACATTTTAAGGACCATTCGTTGAAATCAACATGATTTTAAAACATTGAATAAAGTCAATTAAAACACTCAATACATCTTCAAAAGGCAATGAATCCATAGTTTTTCACTCAAATGTCACTTTGAGACTAATACTAATACCATCTTTTAAAGTGTTTAATAGGATTGCTTGTGATCCTGTTTACGTTTAGTTGTTTATGCCGGCTAACTATCAAGATATTCGCGACACTGTTCCTTGACGTGCAAAATTGAAAGTGTGACGAGAGTTAGTTACTGCGTATAAAGTTGAAATTCCTCTTACGGATATCCGTAATGAGATCTTTGAAGTTAAAAGAAAATGGTCTGAGAAAAAAAAAACAAGAATCCTAACACCAAATATGGCAGCGTCTACAAGGAATTTTTAATTTATGTTGCACATGAAGACGCTGTCTGCTTCCCCCTAAGGGACATTACGCCAATAATATGGGCTATTATAGACATTTCCAGAATAAGAAAACAAAAGTGTCTTTGTATTGGGAATAAGAGACTGTGCTTCTTTTTCTAATTCTTATTCTACGAAAATAACTTCTTATTGGTTTTTAAACGAACAACCGCGGACTAAGGACAAAGGCATTAGCAATGTAGGTTTTTATAATTTGTGTTATTAAAAAAAAAATATTAAATTTAATAAAATCACTTGAGTGTTTTTTAATTGGTAGAAACGCACATGTGTAGTGAAACGAAAAATAGGGCAAACGTGTAGATTACAAATATGGAACCGTTTGTGACATCTTTCTCGAAATTCTGATTTATAAATGCTATGTAATGGTTTAATTTCTTACATTGGGTTTTGTGAAGGAGTTCTATATAAAATACAGATACATACTAGTAAGCAACTGTTTTGGGTTTTAATTAAAGTTAATTTCAGAGACGAGACACAATAATTTATTAACTGCAGCGCGCGTTCAAGAAGTTATTATTAAAATGGTTGTAAAATGTTTGCACACAGCGCAGGTGAAGGAAACTTAGGGAGGAAGAAAAGAGAGGTACCAATGTACGTTTGGTTTAAATGTTTGCGTGTACGGCTTAGCAACGAATCACGGTATTTTAGAGTACGTACGAAAGTGAGCTTGAGGGTGTACTGATGAGCATTCATAGCGAGACGGGTGTTACGGTTAAAAGTTTGAAGGGGCGGAATGCTACTAGCATTTCCGGTGGATCACTGGTGGTGGAAATAGCTATAGAACAAAGTGAGACACGAGACATTCGGGGGTGTCTATTGTCTGAGTGTTAGTAGCATCATCTATGAGTCTTACCGCACTTTTTAGAATTCTATTTAGCAGGTGCAGGAATGATATGGGCGCACCGGACCAGATGTGAGCATTGTACTCCAATTTCGGGATGATAAATGCATTATATTTAAGCCCGATCAGGGAGCTGAAATATTTCTTACAGCGCTTTATTAAACCTAGACATTTTGCAGCATTTTTAACGACATCGAATATGTGGTCATTCCAAGTTAAGTTGTTACTGACACTATTGAGAATGGAAAGTTTTTTGGTTTTGACGATGCAAGTTTCATTCATGGATAATTGCTGGGCATTTAAATTTCGCTTTAACGACAGCAGACAGCAGAGAGCAGACAGCATTGTGTTTTGGAAGCATTCAATTCCACTCTGTTGATAGTTCCTCAATTGATTATTCTGTTAATAATGTTATTATACGGTTACGTTCCTGTTCCACAGACAAAAATCAGGGACGTGTGTCCGGGAATGGATATGAAAAGCAGAGAGTACAGTAGTCAGCAAAGGAATATATTAGATTAGAAACAGCAGACAAGAGATCGTTGATGAAAATTAAAAAGAGTGTGGGAGACTGAACAGAGCCCTGGAGTAAACCAGCATTTATTGTGTGAATATCAGACCTGAAACCATCCAAAGTAACTTAAACTTGGTAACTTGCGTTCCGAAAGGTAGTTTTTAATCCATTGAAGAAGAGAAACGTCGATTCTAAATGCACGCATTTTCGACAAATTTTGGCCTGATGCCAAACTCTGTAAAATACCTTAGATTGATGTACGCTTTGGTTCCACTTTTCGGTGAGACATGCCATCAAATCACCAGTGGACCTGTTGCTACGAAAACCGTACTGCCGGTCATAGAGAATTTATTTGAATTTACCCAGCGCTGTGTGGCAAGTGGTAACATTTTGCTAAAACCACATATCTTCCAAGCCTTCCAAATCCAATTTAGCTATAAAAAAATAGGTTAACATAGACTTATAGCGGTCTGCATTGATTGTAGCCGTAGTCGAGCCGATGGTATTGTCTCGAAAGAAGTATGGCCCATTGACAACTCCACCATAAAAACAACACTACTGAGTCCAAACATCTTTTTTTCTCTTTCTATCCCATTTTCAAAAACTTAACACAGGCTGAGGCATTATAAGTGTATTCTTACACAATTTAGTATTAAGTTCTTTAAAAAAAACACCCAAAGGTAAATTTTTTTTATTAGCAATGACTGCTTTTGAACCACCCTCAGGTGTTTGGGCGACTAATTGCGGTAATTTTCCATTTATCCTCGTCACTTAGGATGATTTTTCGCTGAAAATCTGGATCTTTTCCCATTGTCAAAAGACCGCAATCAACATAAGTTCGACATGCGCGATGGCTTTAGATTATGGGTCAATACAAGATCATATACGGACGTACAGTCAAGATATTTCGCAACGCAACCTTTCGTACAGCGACCTTCAATAGCTAATGAAAGCGGTCCATGTGCGGGAATTACGCACATTTAAGTGCACTGCCTGGTGCAATGTTGCCTTAGAAAAATTTATTTGACAAACCTCAGTTGAGATGATGACGCCAATACTATAAACGTCAATAAGGAAAGATATGTCTGAAAGAATTATTTGAGCAATTGGTGAGACAATGATAATGACGTTACGAGAACTCAGGATATGCTTCCCGGAATGGGAATATTTAAAAGAAAAAGCGTGCGTAAATAAACTTATTATTGTACTTCTTCGCAGATAAAGAGCAATATTTGTGCTTAAATAAATATATTTTACGAAATGTTATGAAAAAGTCTACGTGAAGATATAATATACATGTATATTTTCTTTTTCAGCTGACCTAAAAATGTCATTAATTAATTTAAGAAAGAAATGAAATCTTCAAAAGTTATAAACATTTTACATCACTCAGTGACTTTTGCTCCACACTGTAGATATTATTATTTATTTTATTAGATAGGCTGAACGTATAATCAGAGCAATTTATCTAACCTAAATGATAAGATCCTTATCACTTAATAATAATGAAAAAATTAGATCCGAAATACGAGACTTCGTTGTATTTCTGGAGTCATTCGCTTTAACACATTCAGGAATACCACAGTACACGGGATCTTGTAGCTTTTTCTTTGAATAGAGCGATTTTCAGCATGTATCATATCTCATGAGTCAACCAGATATGAGACAACTACATCAAGTAAATCATCTTTCTGAGAGTCGGCTGAGAGTTGCTCCTGATGCAAAAGGTAACTTAGACTATGATACTAGATTAGAACTGTAGCCCTGTATTCCCTCTCTACCGTCTTTCCATTGAACAGTTTAAAAGAGCGAATGAGCAGTGTGGTTTTTCCTTTACAGAACAGTCTCTCGGGTAAGCTGTTCGGTTGATACTACATAGTCTATAGTTTTTAACGTAAACACCTGTCGAGTAGACTTAAGTTTACAGGATGCCCATACATCCATGGGAGCAAGGATATGCCTTGCCATCGTTCTCAGTCAATCCTTTGGTACCACCCTTGGTATGAGTCGAGGCTGACCTAAAACCTCTTATTGTTCTTAGGGTCACAGCACCCAGTACTTATTGCAACTCTGCATTTTGTCAAACCAACAGGGAGACACTTCCCGCGACTTTGGGTTTAAACCACAGCCACCATGAAGCTTCGACTAGGGGGCCTACTTCTAATAAGTCAGGCCCGGACCGAGATCCGGGGGCTCCTGACTCCAATGGTACCGTGGTTTAAGTCCTGGTATGTACTACCTGTGGTGCTGCCACCAAAAGGACCTATGACCGGCCGCTTGCACCTGGTCGAATCGTAGCAACCTTTGGTGGCATCATTTGAACCGTTACGATAAGACCAGTACTTTGCTCTGGTCTTGGCGAAGCCTTGATAATTGGGCGGGAGACCGGTTGACACTACAGTAGACTGTTACCCAATTCAAATTACAAGAGCGTAAGATCTGCCTCGACCAAATTCAAGAAGATTCCATTGGATTTTCTTTGCAGCCCTAGGGTACTATTGCTAACCGTCGAGTTATCGCACGGATTCTTGATACAACTTTGTTTTATCGGGAAATGCAACTTCAACCCTTTATAGTGACTTGCATTGACGATATTCATATTAGTTATGAAAACCGCTAAGGTAAGATTTTTACAGTAAATTACGTCATTCTGCCATCTGAATGTTTTAAACTATTATTGAGAGGAATTCACCCTTAAACAAAGACTAACTTTTTGCGGTGTGGGCGCCATGCTGCTGATCAAATCTTGCCAATACGCGCTACTGCGCGCCTTTCTGCAAAGACGATATCACCATTCAGACGGCTCTACTCATATTTTGGATCACTTCGTTCCTAATTTGTTTGCATTAGCGTGTTATATATTTTTTCTTACCTGTTCTTTGAACGCGCGATGAATTCGGTTTCTTTTGCTTTTTGGACCAGCTTTTTCAATGACTTTCGTTGAAAATAGTAATACGAGCTGATACACTCAGTCCCGAGCTTATAAGTTGTCCTCTATTGTGTAGAGAAAACGTTTAAATTGGCATGGATGCATTACATTGACTTGACCTTGTTTAACCCAAAATTTTTACTCGTTATTATGCCAACGTTCCAAATTATGATTATCGATTTATTTTGTAGGAGCATCATATTGCGCGATTCGGGAAACCCGAATACGGAAACCGTTGGTGGCTCAGAGTAGTGTTTTCAAAATATGTTAAGTACTCGCTTATGATGCCGTCTGCTACAATTCTTGGCTTTTCTTTTGCCACACCGATAGTCTCCGAACATGGGAAGCAATCAAATAAAGTTCGGATACCCATATTAAACGACACCACAACATTCTTAGTGTTGTGGTCCCTGAATATAATTTTAGACCATTTAGCCGATTTCTCAATCTATCAAACGGCTGTAATATGGAGGAAAGGGATACCTAATAGATCAGTGTCCTGGCAATTGAAAACCTTAGGTTTATGTTGGTGAATTTGGAACGTTGAGAGAGTGTAAAGTCTACCTAACAATATCTGACAATGCTCTAAATAATAACTTTTAAAAAATATTGGCTTTCGCCCATATAACATACAATATTCTTAACCATATTTACGAATATCTACGAGGGGCGTTCAATATATTCTCGGTATCGATATGAAGGAAAATGTGAATTCAATTTAAATTGTTTTTATTTTTCAATATAATCTCCCCTAACATCAATGCATTTGTTACATCTTGAGATAAGCTTTTTTAAACCCTCGAAAAAATAAATTTCCTCTTTCTCTGCAAAATACCCATTTATTGCCGACTTGAGTTCTTCATCATCCGAAAATCTTTTTCCACGAAGACATTTTTTTCAAATCCGGAAACAGGAAATAATCGCTAGGGGCAAGGTCTGGACTATAGGGTGGGTGTTGGATTTCTTCGAAACCACAATCTCGCGCAGCAGCCTTGGAAACTCGCGCCGTGTGAACAGGAGCGTTGTCATGAAGAAGCAACACACCCGCTGCGAGTTTACCCCGTCTTTTCTTTTTAATTTCCTCCCGCAAATTATGCAAAGTGGAAGCGTAGGATGTGGCGTTGATGGTTTCACCTTTTTTTTTGTACTCAATGAGCAAGATTCCCTTTGAGTCCCAAAAAACTGGGGCCATGAGCTTCCCGGCAGACGGAGTGACTTTGAACTTCTTCGGGGGGTCTGTTCCTTTTTTATGCCACTGCATGGACTCTTGTTTGCTTTCAGGGTCATAGTGGTGGACCCATGTTTCGTTCCCCAGTAACAATTCGATCAATTCGAACAATTCTCTACAGCATGCGATTCTCACTTTTTTCTGAGGCGCTGTGAGCATTCGTGGCACCCACCTTGCACTGACCTTTGAAAGGTTAAGATGGTCATGAAGAATGATGTGAATGGTACCAATTGAAAGCTTGGTGATCTCTGCCATCATTTTCACCTTTATTCGGGCATCCTCATCCACTTGACCACTTTTGCACAGTTGATAATGAAGGTGCGGAACCCTGTTAAACAGCCACCATCTCTTCATGAATAGTGTTTTGACTTTTTCCTTGCTTAGTGAGAAATTTAATTCTGTTAAACTAGAGATAAAACGCGAATTAATAATCACATTTATATGAAATTTTACATGAATGCACTAAGATAACAGTATTACTTGATAAATAAGTCAATTTATATATACAACCACAGCTTCACCCCGATACCGAGAATATGTTGAACGCCCCTCGTACAAATATGAAAATTGTACATCAAGAAATGACTTACAGCAAGCTTTTAAGTGATCCTCAAGAAATCAGGAAATTTAAAACAACAGCGAACAACATTGAGCATACTCAAACCGGCTTGGCTATCTCACTCGAATAAATTGATGAAATTCCATTTTTATTTTCACTTGCCAACAGACAAATACGTTTCGATATATGTATGTATGTACCTACTACGAGTATACTTATCTTTATATAAAATATCACGCATGACCTTGACCGTCAATTATCTTCGTATCTTGGCTGCATCCTCTGCATTTACATATGAATGTTTTTTTTATTCTAAATTCAATTTTATAAATTTGTTAAATTGAATTTACAATAATGTTGAATTAAAAGATACGCAAGCAAAACTCGCACACTTTCAGCACCCGTCGCATATTTCTGATAGTTCATTCGCCGCGGTTCCAGAAACGCACCCCTCTCACTAATAAAAAGAAACACAGAGAAACCATTTCACTCTCACTGCTAGTGTGTACTCCCGCATCAAAATCTAAATTAAATCAATTCTGATTTCTGACATCAAAAAAATTGTCTTTCGCATGGCTTCCCGCAACCGGCTTCAGTCAGTAGGACTTTGTCGCTCTTTCAGATACATTGTATCTTCAAATCAAAATCACTGGTTATTTTTAAAATCTAAAAATGCCACTCTTTTCAAAACTATTCCACAGAGGTATGTTTCCACTTTTTTATGTATTTTTTCATTTATATTCTCTTCGAAAACTGTTATTTTAAAGTTAATTAAATTAAAATTAATGTTATTACAAAATAATATAACAAAAGTTATAAACTGCGGAGGAGTATTTTGTTATTTTTAAGACCGCGCCGGTTCAACATCACCTGTTTCATGTTTGGAATCCTTTCTGATATGTTATTTTTTGATTGTATCTGTTTTAGGAGTTTTAAACGTGCGGTGTTATAGCACCCCAAGTGCGGATAAATTTCGTGAAATTCTTAGAGAACAAATAGCAGAAATCAGAAGTGCTGGCACTTACAAATCTGAACGTATAATCACTACAGCTCAAAGTACTGAAATCTGTGTGGCCAGTTCAAATAAGAAAATTCTAAACTTTTGCGCCAATAATTACCTAGGTCTATCGGTAATAAAAGAAATTTGTTATTAAAATAAATGAATTCAACTAAAATTTCTATTCCATATGTTTGTAGAACAACGAGGAGGTCGTCAATTATAACAAAGAGATATTAGATCGATACGGTGTCGGCCTTAGCTCAGTTCGATTTATCTGTGGAACACAAGATATCCATAAGGTAGTATACAAAACAAATTAAAGTTTATTTTTAATTAAAATTAATTATCCGTATTTAAAACAATGTTGACACGCATTATATGATATATGTACGAGTACGTATTTATGGGGTATCTAGAAATATCGAAGTTAATTGGTTTGATCCGTTTTTCTATTCCAATAAATCGACAGTACGAATATTTGTAATACGTATTCGTTCTTTACAGTACGAGTATTAATTGGATACACAAATTTGTGATCTTTATAGGTAAATTTTTAACCTCATTGGGAAAGCGCACACTGGATCAAATTTTCCCCATGGTATCTTTTATTTCAACCGCACACTGGAATCACTTTCTTTTCAAAGTGAATCTACTTCATTTTTAAGCTTGTAAAAGAGTTGTTGCATTTCATTGAGTTTAGCTCGGAGTCCTCTTCGAAGCATTTACTTTTCACTGAGTCCTGATTAACCGGCGGACTTCGTTTTTCGAAAATATGCGATCTAGATGGTGGAGATCGGAGTACCTTTGATGTTTTTGCAAAAGAATAATGCGGGGCAAAATTGTGTATATATGAATCGATTTCGATTACAGTGGTATTTCTGATAATTTTTCTTATCCTTTAAAATTGACAACTTATGGGTGTATAGGCTTACCCCCGATGTTCAACCTCTTCAATACTGGTTGAATATTTACCCCGTTTCTTACTTTTCACTTCATCTACCTCTTCTATAAAACCAGTTTTACCTCGGGGTCCAGTATGAGCTGGGCCATTAAGTATATTTCAAACAATTTTCTAAATAGACAACGTTCAGACGTATTTCTTGAAACATTTACTCGGACTCGTATGTATGTTGAAATGAGTGGATGAGCCTTCTAAAATTGTCAAGTGCATTCTCAAATCGATCTTAAAATGATACAGAGCTGTTTTCAATTGTTTCTTAGTTTACTCCAAGATCGGCCCAAACGGTTTTTTGACTTAGCAAATTTTCCACGGCGTACATATAAAGTGTAGTATGTATTGATAATAGAGGTGTTCTGATACTGTCTAATTTTGTTATTTGGGTTATTTCTTATTATTTTGGAATGGATGCAGACTTCAAATACTAACTTTGTCTGAATTAAATGATTCTATCTAAACAAAATTGTAAGATAAGGCTATTGTCTTGTTATCCAATGTACTTGTTAAGTATTTAAGTACTGATGATATGACTCTTCATATCAGATTGAAGTGTAATTTATCAATCTTATCTATTTCGTCCCTAGGCCGGATGGCAGAGAGATGTCTAGAATACTCTGTAGATATGTAAACAAACACGTAAACAAGTGCTGTCACTTATGTATGTTCAGCAGATCGAAGTGTTTGTTAATACAAAGCATTGTCTCTCGTTATAATAAGTAATCTGCATTGTCCTCTACCATAAACGGCTTCATATTGGATGATGATGCCATTTTATTGGATTCGGCTATTGTAAAAAGCACAACTGCACATTGTGATTTCATTATTCTTCGATTGGAAAGCAGATGTTCATATATCTATCAAAGGCCTAAGTCCAATACTTATTTTATTTCAAGTCATCTGCACTAAAACCGTTTTTTTTTTTTAAATGATTATGCTTTACTGCGTGTACGTAAGTGCCATAGCCGAATATTGAAATAAACACCTACGAGTATAGCTCAGAAGCACAACTAAAATCTGATTTAACTTATAAACAAGGCAATTTTATTCAGTAGGGTTACTCAAATAAGTTTCACAATTTTGATTATATACGAGTATAAACTATGATGCTAGTATTAAGAGAAAGATGAACCCTGGATGATGATGATGCCAAGTTGTTGTGATTTTTGAAACATTGGCATCTCCTATAAGATGTGGAAAGCTGCTCTCAAGGAAAGTAATATCCCTTTCTACGAGTATATAGATATAGTGTTGTCCTACAAAAAGACAGCCCTAGATCACAGTCTTTTTTAATTTTTTGAAATCGTTGATATGCGAGTAGATATCATTAGTAGGAACTAATATAAAGTCCCTGATCGTCTTACTTCCTCTGAACAAATCTACAATAAATATTTAGCAGCAGTAACCCTGAGGGAAATCTTGGAAATATTGAGCTTCGCAATTAGCCATTAAAACGTAAACTGAAAAAGTTAATGCCAGATCGATTAAGAATGTACGCATAGAAACAACTTCAATAGTACATTTTTTTAGATTAAGGTTATTTGACTTAAAACTATTTTTTTTTAAAGTAGCGCGCGTTTAACGCTAATAAAAATGTTCGGACACAGCGCGGGTGAAGGACAATTAGGGAGGAAAGAAAGATAGCTACCGATGTTCGTTGGTTTTAAGTGTTTGAATGTTATAATGACTAGGAAATAGAGAGCTCGCCAGGTATTCCACAAGTGAGTTGTTCGGCTTAGGAACGATTCTCGATATTTCAGAGTCTTTAACTAAAATTAAAATGTGGGCTCAAAAACATGACGAGTGACACAATATTTTTTGGCATCGGCATCAGCGCTTAATTTTCAGAGCCCAAAAAATGGCTCTCAGCGTTAACCATTAACATTGGTATAATTTGACAGCACTGGCATTCTAATTGTTCAAAAAGTGAAACATGTTTTGGCGTTCCCACACAAATTTTCGCTATCGCGGAAAAATAGGTCTTGAAGTATTGTTGCTATTCGCGTCAACTCCGATAAATATCTTACATTTCGTCGTTGGTTTCGGAGAACTTGTTGTACCATCTGGGAGGAAGATTTTGATGTACTTGCATTTCCCTACAAGTTTTGCTTGCCTCCTTCCATGAAGAAGTGTCACTGGAGTCCTGAAACAGATGCTTTTGTTGATTTTTAGTACCCACTTCAAGTAATAGTTCCAAAGGCGCTTTGGGTGGTTCTCAATTCTTCTTATCGCTATCTCCGGTGAAAGACAGTTCGTATCATTGACGGAGTCGTCAGTGAATAGCAGGGTCTTACAACCAACTGAATTAGTTGGCTGATCTGCGGTATACAGTTTGAAGAGGATTGGGAACAACCTTGATCCCTGAACAAAAAAAATCTGTTATTTAAGAAAGTGCTTATCATTCCTTCAAAAGCTGCTTCTTTATAAGCAAGTGCTAAAGCCGGTGTGGACCTATGGTATACAACTCTGGGGTTGTACTAAGAAATCAAATATAAATATAATACAAACTTTTGAAAATAAAGTGCTACGACAATTTGTGCGTGCCCCATGGTTTATAAGAAATAATGACCTGCATCGAGACCTCGGAGTTCCTTTCGTGGAAGATGAAGTCAGGAACTGCGCACGAAAACATAAAGTCCGGTTAAGCGGCCATATCAACAATACAGTCCTAGAAATCTTGGACGAACGAAACATACTACGCCGTCTTCAACGAACTAAACCGTTGGACCTTGCGCGATAAATTGAAACCGCATTAAGAAAGCGGAATATGTAGGGTCTTCCATTGGAAAGTGTCCTACCAATCGTGATTAACTTATGAAATAAAAACTGCTTGATGAGTTCTACTTAGTTGCGGTATTAAAATTAACAACGAAGGGAGGTGTTTTTAGTGAGTAAGAATCTCACACTACTATGAGCACGCGCTTCTGATCCTCATAGTGCCTGATGGAAGATTTTCACCTGCCCTCGCCGGGAAAAAGAAAAAAAAAATTCATCCAAAATGTTGTGGGAAATCAAATTGAAGAAGTTCGAAGATCAAACTCTTTATCCAGACAATGCCTTCTCTATATCCAGGAGGCATGCCACTGTAACTTCGTTTTTATTGAGACCTCTGCATGGTTGAATTTTTCGTCCTGAAATCGTACTTGTTATCCGGCAGAACTCATCACTCTCCACTCAAAATATTAATTTTTTGAGCTTTACTGATTCTAAGACCTTGTTTATGCAACACAGCTATGGGTCTGTCTTTTTTTGGAAATGGGACAACTTTCGCTACTTTCCATGATGACGGAGACATTACGAGTAACACTCAGATTCACACCGTAGTATAGTACTGCATAAGCCATCACCATCCAAAGAAGTTTATGGCTTAAATTCTGTGAAACTCTCTCGTTCTGATCTACCCAGTTTAGTCTTTGGAGAATTCCCAACACACAAGCATAAGTTTAACATTATACATCTGTAGTTTGCATTTTTATATCTAAATTAAATTTGTTCGTTTAGAAGGTAAACTACAGCCTTTTAAAAGATAAAAGAGATACTGGACGCATCTCCTATGTTCTATTTCGTTCTTAAAATCTGGTGACGTTTCTTTTGAACCAAAGCCTTAGTAAACCCTTCAGGTACATCTTATATTTATTGGACTGCTGATCAAGCCCCTTCTACTTGATTTATGGAAGTTATCTCAATGTTTTGGGTAAAATTGTATCATCACAGCCTCGCAATGATTACTAGATATTGTAAATATCGGAATGTTTGGCCCTTCATTCAAGAGCTATGATAGGAATTCTATTCTATTTGCAGATTCCGTTTCTCAACGGAATACAATCCTTTTCCTTAGAAACATCCAAGGACTACGAATATGAATGATTCCAACTTAAACGAGTGGAAAGAATATTATGGATCTCGCATTTATTCATATAGCGTTAGGTACGTAGAAGCTAAATAACTGGCAGAGGCCATAGATCAGGATATCTAAAAAGTGTGATCGGTAGAGTTGTACAAAGATGGATTAAAAATTACGACATTTGGTACGCCGATTCTTATAGATAACAAAATAAATGACCGTTTGGTTGTGAATTCACTATAAATGGAAAGATTTTTAAGTGTTGTGTAAAGCAACACTTTATGACAACCTGTATTAAGTCTTATATAAAGTCAGACTTCCATGGAGGAAATAGAGACGCTTCGGCGATTTTAGTGCAAAGCTAAAAGAAGAAGAACGATTAAAAAAGATTTGGGTTAGATTTAAAAGCTGTCTTAGATCAATGCCAGATCCGCTGTGGTACTACATCAATCTAGAAGTTTCTTTTTTCTACTCGTCGTTGAAGTTACAGCTTCGGAGTTATTGTGCTTCTAATGCCTATATTAGTTAAATCATTAGTTCTTTCGATGGCATCTAGCTTTGACATGAGTAGGCATGCAGTGATCCGTATACCCAAGGTTTTGTTGTCTTGTAGAATACGTAGTGCAGCTTCATGTTTGTCGGGCTCTTCAAAATATTCCTATGCCCCAGGACCCAAAAACTGTGGACATTGAACTGGTCTGCCGTCTCACTGAATTACAGTTTAAAATAGGGTTACTTGGGGCTTAAAGAAACTAATTCAAAGAATTGTAACTTGACTGTTCCTCAATTCCTTTTTATATACTTTGAGGGGATATCTGTAGGAATTCTAGTCAATCACTTCTCTGGTGCATTTATCTTTATTTATTTTTTTTACTGTCGGAACCGAGCAGTCAGATAAAGCACTTGTAAGTTCCTTCTAATGGAATCATTCGGTCCTTCGAAGAAAATTGAGTAAGCGTTTCAGTGATAAAGTGCCTACAGTACTAGCAACCACCACGTCAACACCGAGTACCTGCAGCGTGATGTCGCAGGATGTTGTATCACTTATGCCCAGGACAATTAAGTGCTTAGTAAAATCGGAGTGCCCCGTCACGAAGCCAGTAAACAATCTGCAGACTTTCCTGCTAAGGGACAGCTGGAAGGCCGATTAAACCTGGGGAGTTGATTTCGTATTTTTTCCGCTGCAGGATTTCTGGTGCATTGCATTAGATGGCATGTTCATAAGACCGGAGTCATACGATGTTCAAAGCTCCAGTGCGTGTTGTACCAAAGACTACTTCTTTTTAAATGGGAGATGGTTTTGAGATAGCAGCCCATGGTATGAATGTCAAGGATAGAGTGATTCATCATGTCAGGCGTGCTAGGGAGGGTCCGCATGCAGCCGAGACAGATCGTTCTTTGGATTCTGGTAAAGGCAGCAATAACGTATTTTCGTGGGAGCTTATACTATCAAACTACCGACGCATATGATATAATTGGCCATGTATTATAGATCCTTGAAGAATGGTCGTTCAAGGTAACTGGCCTAATGTCTTGCCGATGGCTCCTTTGCACGGCCCTAAGGCCGACAGCATTTAGCTGAATTGAAAAGTTTTCTGCAATTTTTCTTAACGGGTCCTTGGAACCAATGTTGCTTTTTCTTACCTCTAGGCACAACTGGAGGACAGGAAGGAAAAAGTGTAAAAAACGTAAGCCCGTTAACTTTATTCTCAATCTCATTAGTATTACACGTGGGAAGTAACAGTTCAGAAGAACTAATTACTTGAATATTTCTCTGTATTTAAGCTTACCCCCTTCCCCTTGATTTTTAAAAGCTAGTTACCGGGGAGTTGTGTTACCAAGAATGATAAAATAAAATTATGCATCTCGCGAGCAAATGAGAAGCTGTACGCAACTGTTTTACTAAAAAGTAAAGCGAAGAGCCCAAAGTTTATAGAGATAAAAAAGGAAACTGCAGAAGCAGTAGTTGATGACTAAAACTTCGCTGAAAAAATAATCAATAATCAAAAGAAGACGGCGATCAACCAGTTCACATACCCAGTCTCTCTGTAGTGTGGTTGGCCATATTCAGGTTAAAATCAAACAGGGTTACCGGAACTAATGATTTGGCGAAATGAAGTTACGTTTTTTTATATAATCTTTGGAATAATTTTTTGGTAAACATCCAGCTGTTTTGCCTCAAGGTAAATAATGACACTAATTTGATAGGTACTTTGTCGCCTGAGATTGTCTCCTTTCGTATCAAACCCATACATGAACAGTGTTTCTTTCATCGTTTATCAGCGAATCGGCCAATTATTTGATGAATTTTCACTCTCATGAAATTGTGTTCTTTCTTAAAATAACAGGGCTGGGCTCTTCACCAATTGGTGGAGAATTTACTATAAAAAACCTAAACAGTAGCTTCAAATTCAGATATTTTATTGCTTATTGTCAATTTCCAGGAGTTGGAGAAAAAGCTTTCGAAATTCCACAGCCGAGAAGATACAATGCTTTATGCTAACTGTTATGATGCCAATACTGGACTATTCGAAGCCATCCTATCCCCGGATGATGCTGTATTTTCCGATGAACTTAATCATGCTTCCATCATTGATGGCATTCGGCTTTGTAAAGCCAAAAAATATCGCTACAAGCACATGGATCTCAATGGTAATGATTGTATGGTAGCAATAAGACTTTTTTAATTACTTTCTTTTTTAGATCTGGAAAATTTGTTAAAATCCTCAACTGGCCGAATTAATTTGATAGCTACGGATGGAGTATTTTCAATGGATGGCAACGTTGCTCCACTAGCAAAGATCTGCGATATTGCCGATAAGTACAATGCCTTAGTATTTATGGACGACTGTCATGCCACTGGCTTCTTCGGAAAAACTGGAAGGTGAGTACAATTTTCGGGACAACATATCAAATTTTTGAAAATCATTTAAAATTTAATCAGAGGCACTGAAGAGTACCACAATGTAATGGGCAGAGTAAATATCATCAATTCGACTCTCGGAAAGGCTCTTGGTGGAGCTTCTGGAGGTTATACAACTGGTCCGAAGGAACTAATTGACCTCTTAAGGCAGAAGTCTCGTCCCTATCTGTTCTCCAACTCTTTACCACCGCCAACAGTTGCCACTGGTATAAAAGTACTCGATATGCTGTTGAAATCGAATCGCTTAATACAGAAAGTTCAGAGTAACACAACTCGCTTTAGAGAGGCCATGACCAAAGCTGGATTTACCATTGGCGGTGAAAACTATCCCATTTGCCCAGTAATGCTGGGAGACGCTCGTCTAGCATCAACCTTCGCCGATCAGATGCTTGGTAATTGTCAAGAGATAGTATTTATTTTTGTATATTTCTGACACCTGGATATTTATTTTTTAAGGTCGTGGAATCTATGTGACTGGTTTCAGTTATCCAGTAGTGGCTCGAGGTAAGGCTCGCATCCGTGTTCAAATTTCGGCTGCCCACACAACTGAGGACATTGATCACTGTGTGGCTGCTTTTGTCGAAGTAGGCACTGCCTTAAAAGTCATTTAAATAATCTAAAACTCAAACTCGTAAAATACCATTCCCGCGGCATTTGGTTTTTTGTTAAATATAAGTCTTCACTCTTTATAGAAAAAGTACCAAATAAAAAAAAATTAACAAAAAATATTGATGTTCTGTAAGTGGTTTCGCTTTTTAGTCCAACTGAAAAAGAAGAAAGAAAATGAATTGTGAAGAAGCAAAAGATCCTGAGAAAATTTATTCGATTTGGAATGTCTTGCATAAACCGGTCCTGAAAAATGCACAATGTCACAAAGAACAGAAGCTGGTCGACGGCTATTTTTATCATTTGCGACATCAATCAGAGAAATCACAGTCGTCAAACGAAGGTGAGTTTGAATGAGAGATCCGGTTATTGTCACGACGCACGTGGAAATTGCTGAACAAATCTGCGCAGTAATTTCCTTTAGAAACAGATTTGTATAAACACATACTCGTACATATTGGACGATTGTATTTTATATTTAATTACATAAAAGGGTACGCTACGTTATCACAATGAGTATATTAAAATGTTATAACATTTATTACAGTTTGAGTACCAACTGCTTCCGAAATTTCAACAGCGGCTTTGAGGTTGGTATATCCAAGTACCATTTTTCTTTTGAAACAGATTTTGTTCGTTTCCATCCTTATAAATATAATTCGATCAATTTAACCATCTTTGAAGGTTTATACATAGACACTCTGGACTGCTGACTACTATCTTCCACGATATGGAATATATTTAAAATTGACTCAGCCAATTGCTTGATAACGCGATTATTTGTTTACATGCTGGTTTTGAGTGTGACGTGGCAAAATTGAAATTCTGAATTCAGTCATTACAGCAAATAGATCGAGAAAAACCACTGCAGTGCAGGTTAAAAACCAGTAAAGATGCGATGAACAATATGTCGACTTGAATGGTTTTTTGATTTTTTTTAATTTGCTTGTGAAAATCTAGTAAATTTTGTTTTGATGCTGTTCAGTGTCCTTGGACATTCAAGAACACGACGTTAAACAAGATCATGGACAGCAAAGTTGACCAACTTGGACAGTGAGAATTGGCTCTTAAGAGACAATGGATGGCAAATTTAGGAGAAGGAAGTGTTTATTGGGAGACACCACTACTACGAACAATCGATCATTAAAGAACTGGAAAACATCAGATGGTTCCTCTATCAATGGGATTCTTTAGGGCGTAAGATTATAGCAGTTGATCATGTTGGAAATTTGCATGGCGGAGTTCGTATTGCCAACCGCATAACAAGTTGCCAACCTCTGTTGGAGGCACACAATTAAAGATCTTCAGCAAAACTTAACTTTTCAGACTTGAAGAAACACGCTGATAAATTAGATAATTTAGGAGTAGCTACCTCGTAGCTACCTCGACTTGAGGAACTGAGGCAAACATCTGAAGCTCACTTAAATAAGAACGAAAACAAAACGAAGATCTGAACTCAAAGAAAATTATCCCCCAATATCCAGCACCTTCCTTGGATGTGGTCTCAACGACACTCCAGTTGGAAGTATATCAGTCCTCAAATATCCACCAAACGCATTGTGGAGGCTATGATTGTACTTTAAAATTCTTATTCGTCTTAACCCAAATTATGATTAGACCTCGAAGAAGGATGGGCTGCGAAGAAGCTGAACTAGATGCGACTCCCTTTATCTAATCAAGAAGCTTAAGAAGTACACGTTGACAATTTATGAATTAGATTCGTAAGCCATATTCCATAAGCCTTGTTCTGTTAAATCTTCTCGCTTAGGCCTCGAAACCTAAGAAAAATTAGGGTCACAGCTAATTTCTTAAATCCAGAAAACAAACTGAAAATCAGGTGCTAGAAAAGGGTAATATTCTGAAGATAAGCTAACGCCTGGCAATCGTCTCAATCGGGGAAGTTGAAATGAAAGTATGTCAGGACAATGAATTTATAATTATAATTATTTCCAAAAAATAAAGTTGAAGAACTTTTATATGAAATTAAAGAAAGGGCAAAAATTCAACAAGCGGAACATACCATCAAGACATTGCAGCAGAAAATCTATTTATTTGATAAACATTGCTGATTGCAAAAGAGCCGATTGGAAATTCAAAACATAAATCTGTAATAAATGAAAAGAACGGTCGATTGGTAGCGTATATTGAAAAAGTCTGCGCGAATTCTGTATACATCAGATTGGCCCTTTAAAAGCGAAAGAATTGAAAGTAAGATTGGAGCGAAACCTCAACCTTATCGAGTGCTTCGGAAGTATATTGTAAATTGGAATTGGTTAGAATGCAGGTCAAGACATACAAATTAAGAGAAATGGGGAACCTGAAGTAGAAATAAGAACATTTGGTGCGAAATCTGACGCTCCTTTGGTTGAAGTGGAACGCCTAGTCGAAATATGTAAGCCGTTTAAGAACTAGAATTCAAAATCTATAGTCATAAATAGAGACCTCTCGAAACAAGTAAATCATTGAAATCATCACCAAACGATGAATCAAAACAATTGGAAGTCTTCAGTTTAACTAAGTCATCGACTTTCACTCCACGTAGTGGTCTGCAGCTTAAGATATTAAGAACTTGTTTTTTAATGTATTTAAGTTGACAAAAAATTAATAGAGTTGTTGTGCAATAAAAAATGGCATTTTTTTACCAAAAAAGCAAGATATACATACATGTCGGTCATCTGGATGTTCCGTGTAGCTAGTCAAAGCCTCTTCCATTCGAGTCCCCTTAACCT
This sequence comes from Volucella bombylans, assembly GCA_949129095.1. NCBI lineage: Eukaryota > Metazoa > Arthropoda > Insecta > Diptera > Syrphidae > Volucella > Volucella bombylans. Next base: position 165,406,023 of record OX422141.1, on the reverse strand, counting down.
CACGAGAATTCCGATGCAGCTCGCGAAAAAGGTAGAACGTCAATCAGAGAGTATTACTCTGATTTGGTGCCCCAACAAACCTCTGCTTCGATGACGAATGCAGACAAGCAAATTTAGAAAAACAGCGGGTTCATAAAGCGGCCCGCAACAAAGAATGAAAATGGCAGTAAAGAAGGGAATAATAAATGGACCATTCAGAAAAAAACAGAGGGCACGAGTAACACCCGACCTAGGACTTAGAGAGGTAAAGTAAGCCCGAACAAAAATCTGCAAGGATGGATAAGGAAATCTTATAGGAGATCTATAGTCGGTGCTCAGAATTTGGAATCAATATTTCTGCAGACTATTAAAAGGTAATGAATGAAATATTTAATTTGGACGGTTTCAAGATGAAGACAGAACAGCTATTTCAAAGCTTATTTCTAACAAAGTTTTTGGATCCAATGGCTTAACTGATCTCTTAAATCTAAGTTGACAAAAGTATGCTCGATGAATGGAATCGCAGTATTGGGTGTCCAATCCTAAAAGAGAGATCCTCTGAACTGCGCAAGCTATAGTGGAATAACTGTCTAACTGGCCTCTTTCAGCATGGTTTCATCGATACACACCGCCTCATGTTTAAATCCAAATCCAAAAAATAAATTATTAAAGAGCAAATATATCACGCACTTTCTGCGAGAACATTGTCGATTCCTGATTGATAGAAGACAAGTTTTAAGGGAAATTGAAGTCGACTCATAAGCTAAAGGACTCGTTTATTTAAATATCTCAAAAATTGGTCGAATACTTTGGAAGGTTAAGTAAGCAGTTTTTGGAATCACTAAATCGGAAGTCGCTTTCCGTGTTTGTTATGTGTGTGGTATTTATATTATATCCTGTTGAAGGTAGAGGTCGGCCGTATCCATATCCTCGAGCTCTGGCCGCAAATAATTGTTTATCATGCCTCGGTAGCGCAGTCCATTAATCGTATTGGCTTTTCCGGCTAGCCGCCAATGTATAAATGGGCGTCATCAAAAAAATGACAGCATACATATTTTTCATGACCCAATCCGTATGACACGTATGACACTTCTGTCATTAGCAAGATATTGTGTTCCATAAATAATCCCCATATGTCTACTTTATAAAGCAGTGAAGATTTATCAGATATTTCAACAATGGTTCGTTTTATTCAAAAAACAAATCCTTCACCTCTTGTTGAAACACCCTTTACAAAAATATTATTTTAAGCCGGAGCCAAAATACGGGTTTAACACTATTGATGGTTGCTGCTGTTAAACGAATTTAACGGTTTTCATAAGTTTTTCATTTTATTTTTATTGCCTACTTTTAGGGTAAAATGCGATCAGTTTCAATAACATAGCCTTCTGAATGAAGGTTCTCGCATATGATATAATTTTTGAAAGGCGAAAAATGGAAGATTAGGAAATTCGGAAGTCTGTGCTAGATAAATGCAAAATAGATCACAGTAAGAACTGGACAACGTCCGTCTGTTTTAATATTCCTTAAGAAAGCCGGCAGAAAATGGCAGTGTTTATCATGAATAGATTCGTGAAGAAGCTGTGTGTAATAGAAGGAACATTCTTCTAATTAACCCCGCTCCAATATGATATACATTTTCCAGGGCTTAAATAGGAACATTTTTCAACATATGAAATTTGTTGTATTCTGATAACTACTTAAAATGTGAACAGCTTCATCTGTACTTGGATATCATTAGATTTCCACGTTTGAATAGCAGACGACTCCACCATTGGAGAATGGAAACTTTTAGCGTATATTCTAGTACAATGGAAAATTGTATGGAACGCAGTACGGACAGTATGGACAGTACTGAGCGTTCCGAAAAAGATGTTAGGGGACAATAAATATCAGCATCTTCCAAGATATAGATGCACTAACTTAGATGGCAAGCTTTATTAATTCTTTTGCAAACCCTTAACACTCGCAAAGACAAACTGTAAGTGAATTACCAACACATTTTACATCTCTATAACCTGCCAGAATTCGCTAGAATGAAAGCAATTTACAAGTAAAGTTGCTACAATGAGTATGACGTTTTTTAAATAAAATGGGCGGGTTTTGTGTAAAAAGGGAGGAAAATTGCATTGATGACAATTTACATGGATTCACAGACAGGGTCACACGGATAGAGGCGATCCTATCATATCATATTGTAAAATGTTTGTGTGGGTACAAATGACAGAACTTATTCTTTTCAATAGAAATCGCTTTATTCAGTACAGTTACAATTCACTATTTAATTGTTTCTCTCAGTACAATCCAATTTCTCAACCGCTTATACTTTTCTTACCTTTTACTTAAACCACTTAATAACTTCTCCTAATTAACACTTCAAATTTCACTTTAGAACTGATTTGCATACCTTGGGGATGCTGGTATTTATACTCGAATGACATACTTCGAGAACAATCTTCGCCATCCAGCGTCCCATACGAATTCCAGTTTGCTAGAAAATTCGATTCCTCTCTCCAGTCATCAATGGTCGAGACTTTGTTATTCAAGTATCGAAATCTTGTGGTCTTCGAGTATCGACATCTTCTGCTCTGTAAATCTAGATGTCGCTGCTCACATTTAAGTGGTTATCACAATATGATATCGTTATGTTTGCACTGTTAGTATCATTTATCACACCACTTTTAGGTTTATCCGGTAAACTCGGCGTCTTCTAAATGCATCTACTAATTTCTGCAACTCTTTGAGTTTCTTTGGGTGATCTCAAAATCTCAGTCGCTAAGAGCTTCAGACCTATCATTCTGACTTCCTTCCTACTGAATATCATCGAGAGAATGATTGGGGTTCATGTGAACAAAACTGTTTTGCGAATGAATTCTCTGTCTAATTTGCAACCTGAATATGAATTCAGCCAATTTCGTGAAACTGTATGTTACTTCAAAATATTAGACATTTAGCAGAAGTAAGAGAAGATAGGAAAGTGCACTTTGCGTTGGACATTCTATTCAAACTTGTAAGGTGTAGATGAACAATTTCTAGCAGCTGCTTCGTCTAAAGCATATGCAGTTCTTAATGTTATCGGCGATTGGTACAGGAGGATAAAGAGTTTTCAGTCAACTCTTTCAAAACTAAGGTTGCTGTCATCGTGAGATCTGTATTCATTCAGTGTTAGAAGGCGTTATCGTTTCTTTCTCAAAAGAAACTAATAACTTGGGTGTCACCATAGATAGTTTTCTATCTTCTTCTTTTGACAAAATGTACCTGGCCGAGTCGCCGTAGGCTTTCTGACAATGTAAGAGAGCTTTCGGAAAAAAGATGGGGCCATCTTTCATTTAAACGGAAGTAGTCTTTGACATTACTCGCACTGGAATTTAGGATAACATGCCTTCTCAGCGGATTTTTGGCTTGCTGCCTCCAGTTCCGCACACGAAGTTGGCTGAGGTCCCACTGAGGTTGTCTACTGCATTGTCCCTTTGGGTTGGAGTTGAAAACTTTCCAGACTGCGACGCTCGTGTCCTAGCGTTCAAGGTGACGTGACCATCTAAGCCGGGTTATCCGAGCTTTCCTGACGACGTCTGCATAGCTGTGGAGCCCACTGAGATCGTCGTTGAAACGTGTCCTCCATTCTCCATTTATTTCAATAAGATCAAAAATCATCCGAATAACTTTTCTATCGAATCGGCAGAGAGCATATGCGAGTAACAGAAAAGATTTTTGAAAGATGGTACCTCTGGAGTTGACTTGTGTGTTTCGCACAATTCTTTCAAGAACCAGGCTGAAAAAATCACTTGACAACGCATCGCCTTGTTTAAGCCTTTTTTCTGATAGACCCTGACGGAGCAGAATGCATTCTCCATCGTCATCGTGCATAGTCGAATGAGCTTGGCAGGGATGAAAAACTAGACATGGCTCTGTACAGTTCATCGCTACAGATGCTGTCTCCGGCTTTGTAACCGATGAAGAGGTGGTGTATATTGATTTGAAACTCTTTGGTTTTTTTCTAAGATTTACCGTAATGTGAAAACTTGTTCTATGGTGAACTTCCTGGTTTATTTGCGAAGGGTCTTAGGCATTCACCCTACACGGCAACCAGAAACTTATATGCGATGTTGAGGAGACATACTTATTCCCCTGTAGTTTCATGATGGTTGCGGGTCGTGATGCTATAAGAGAGGATCCATTTGTATCAGTCACTAGAGTCTTTTAAAGAATTGTTCTGATGGAATCACCCTAATGTCTTTGGAGAACCTGCTGAACCGATCTTCCAAGAATCTGGCTAATTTCAAGGTTTTTAGCGTGTGCGTCTCCCACATAAAATGAAATTCTCGGCAGTGCTACTATCTTTGTGTCTTGGTCTTGCCTATAAGGTAGCAAATCCAATCCAATAACAGACTACAGTATCTAATGGCTACAACTCAGAAGCTAAATAAGAAAAATACATATTTATTGGTAGTTACCGGGGATCGCCAGACAGACCCATCGCCAGACGCACCCATCCAGCCACTACGACCTACAATAGGTCACCTGCATGCAAGGTAGGAATCATTTCGAAGAGTTAAATGAGTATATCTTGTTTTTTCTTGCGTTATAAAACATCCCCATTACATCGTAAGCTCAATCATTTAAAGGTCGTTCGCTTCCAGAATTTTAAAAAAATCAAATTGTTTTTACATAAATGTGTTCCTTAATATTACAGAAACACTCTCCTCAAAACCGTTTTGAGAAATTCAAAAAGGAAGAAAATTAAAAGTTAAAAATAGAAAGTCATTTCAGAATACTGCGTTGCACCTGCCTCTAGTCTGTTTGTATAAATATATGCACTCTTATATATACGAGTATGTATGTGCGTGTAATATTTTTATATACATCATAGAACATGATAGTAGCTGTTATTTTAATTTAAAAATTAAAGCTTTAAAGAATACCTGAATTTGGTGGTTATTTCAAAGGAAGTCGAAAAAATCGTTTTTCTCAAAATTGCTATTTCTGAACTCGTACAAGAATTATAACATGTTCTACTCGACCATTTTTGTAAAAATTTAAAAGCGTTGAATTTACTTAAAAAAATTCATATTATTACCATTTCTTTTTTATACAAAAATTTTTAATTTTTTCGACAATTTCAGGAAAATATTAATAAAACAATGAAAAGCAAAATTATAAAATATTTTTTTAAGGACAGCTGTCTTACAAAAACCCGAAGGAATAGAATCCTATTTGAATTTTAACTTAAGTTTTTATGGGAAGTTCACAAAATTGTGTAAAGTCTTGAAAATATATAGCCCACCTAAAAATCGTAAACGCTGCATCTTTTTGTATGAAATTTCTTAAAACGTTGTATGTGGAATAATATCACATCTTGAGATAGTTATTTAAAGAAACAAATTATTTCAAAAATGTTTTAAAACAAATTTTATTTCTTAAAAATTAAAAAAAAAACAACAAATTCAAGTGTTGCACATTTATAATCCATGGTTCGAAAAGTTAATAAAATGAAATAAAAAACGACAATTAATAATTTATTTGAGAACCTTTGGCACGAAATAAGTCGAATACCCTCGTTTTCATGGATTTGATTAAGTTTTCTGGAATCTCTGGCTCAGTTTTAAGTCATTCTTCCCTGAGAGCGTGGTTAAGGTCTGGTATTGACTATTGACCGATACATCTTTCCTTCAGCGTATATTTTTCTCACTAGAATTCACCAAAGGTTTTTGTTGCACTAAGAGAAAACACGACTTACATTTCTAAGTTGAAAAGAGGAACTGTATTTCTATTAGAATAAGTGTACTGTAGAGATTATTAGAAAACTGTAATAATTTACATAAGAATTCATAAGAGAGCAATTGTGGAAAAAAAAATTACTTCAGTATTAAAACATCTTATAAATTCAAAATTAATTTATACAACTTAAAGCAACAGCCCCTATCATGGAACGAAATAGTTAAAATTTGTCCTTGGGTAACGCTTTCGTGAAGATATCACCAACTTGGTTTTGTGTTGGCTCATACTCCAACTCATAAAACTCATCTTTGAACTTTTCCCGAATGAAGTTAAAACGGACGTCTATATGTTTAGTTCTCTTATGGAATTATGGATTCTTAATCAATCTGATGGCTCCTTGATTGTCGACGTATAGAACTGGTTTTATCTTTTGTCCCAGCAAATCTTTTAAAAGTTGTTAAATCCACATTAGCTCTTTGACTGCCTGACAAGCAGCCACAAATACGGCTTCAGTTGTAGAAAGGACAACGAATTTTTGACGTTGCGAGGACCAAGTGATGCAGCCTGATCCTAACAAGAAAACATACCCACAGGTTGAACGCCTTGTTACTACGTCACCAGCATAGTCTGCATCACTGAAAGAATAAAGATTAAATTTAGTATTTTGGGAAAATATACCGTAATCAGCTGTTCCCTTCAGATAACGAATTATCCTCTTGACCATGATAACATGAGATGGGCTTGGATTATCTAGGTAGCGACTCACACATCCAACTGCAAAAGCTATATCCAGACCTGTAGCCACCATTAGATACATAAGACCCACTGCTTGTTGGAATGGAAAATTTACTTCCTTATACAAGTCTTCTGAACTGCTCACTTTTGCTGAAGTTTCTCCTGGGGTTGAAACAGGTACACATTCGACATATTAAATTTTTCAATCAATGTTTTCACATATTGCGGTTGGTTAATGTGAATCGATCCGTCCTTTAATCTTCTTATCTCCAAACCCAGGAAATGTCTGGCTGGAAACACCTTAATTTCAAAATTTAGTTTAAGATGCTCACAAAATTTCGAAATCTCAAAGCTATCCGTTGATGCTATTAGACCATCATCCATATAAAGGGCCAAAATCACCTTTTTCCCGTTTTTATTACTAATACAAACACATGGATCAGCTGCGCATAGCCGAAAGTTGAACGCCTTCGAAAGTTTGGTAAAGGTTTGTTTTCAGCACCTTGATGCTTGCTTGAGCCCATACAAAATTTTCTTAAGTCTGCATACTCGAGTGCTCCCGTCCTCATAACCCCTTAGCTGCTGAACATAATTTCTTCTTTTATTTCACCATATAAAAATGCCATTTTGACATCAAATTGCTTAATATGTAGTTTCGAAGATACTGCTATACCTAAAATTGTATCGAACTGAATTTTGCCACTGAACTGAACGTTTGGAAATAATCCACTCCGAACTGCTGGCAAAAACCTCGAGCTACTAATCTAGCTTTATGCCTTTTACCTTCATTCGCCGTTCTTGATTTAGTATACCCACTTAGTATCGACTATCTTCCGATTGCCTGACAATCCATGTGTTATTTTTATTCAGCGAAGAAATTTTTTCATCCATTGCCTTTTTCCATTCGTCCGCATCTTTACATTGCATAGCCTTTTCAAAGCAATCTGGTGTATAAGACTCTGCCAGAAAAACAAAACTCTCCCGAATGCAACAGTTGACATCACTTTGAGCTTTCCTGCTTTTGTTCATAATCGGCCACTAATAAAACCAGTTTCTCGTTCCTCTACAACGTTCAACTCGTCTCCTACAGCATCTTTATAAACAGCATCACCATCATTGTCACCATTACACTAACAGCATCACCAACAGCATCCTGTTGATGCTCTGTTGATCAACATTCTGTTGGGGATGCTGTTGTTATGTTTCAAAATGGACAGAATCGAAATCGGAATCCTTTTTCTCCATGGGCATTTCACTTTGAAGCTCTTCATCATCCAATACACGGAGCAGCTTATCATGCTCACTTACTATCATGAAATCGAACATCACGACAGACTTCAACTTTTTGTTCTCAAAAAAAAAAAAAATACCCTATATCCTTTGACACCATCACCATCACCATAGCCTACGAAAATACCCTTTTTTTGATTTTTTCGTCTCTTTTGCTGCGGTATATGAACAAATGTTTCAGTTCCAAAAACTTGAAAATTAGTTATGTCAGCCTGTTTTCCATACCACAGCTCATGTGGTGTTTTTCCTTTTATTGGGCTGGGACCAGTGCGATTAAGAACATAAACTGCGGTATTCACTGCCTCACCCCAAAGTTTCATGTCCAAATTTATTGCATGAATCATTGTCCGAGCTGCTTCTACAACTGTGCGCATTTCACGCTCTGCACATCCATTTTGTTCCGGCGTGTAAGAAACTGTCCTTTGATGAATGACGTAATTTTCAATCAAAAGTTTCTGAACCCCTTGGTTGGTGTATCCTAAGCCGTTATCAGATCAGAAAACCTTAACCCTTGAAACAGTTTCAGTTTCAATCAATTTAAGGTACCTTGCAATTAGACCTTTCTCCTTCATAAAGAAAACCGTCGGAAAATGCTTGAAATCGTCTTTAAAAAGCAAGAAGTACTTGCACCCTCCAACTGAAGAACACTGCATCGGTCCACATACATCAGAATGCACAAGTTCCCCCACGCAACTCGCTTTATTTTCACTGGAATGAAAAACTGTACGATGTTGTTTTCTATAAAGGCAATCCTAGCAAAAAAAAGTTGTCTCCATCTTCAAAAGAAATACCCCTGGCCTTCAAATCGCTCATCACTGGGACAATATGTCCAAACCTCTCATGCCACTTGCATAGTGTCGCTTTCTTCTCATCATCTAAATTTACACATACACTAGAATCCATCGAATTGCTTGTGACCTTCAAAAGCAATTTGAACAATCTGGATTTACGTACTCCCACTACAAAAACAGATTCTCCTTTGGAAAGTTCACATTTTAAGTTGTCCGATGATAATTTTAGACTTTGTCCAACGCACAGTTCAAAGAAAACAAATTTAGACAAATGTCTGGAACGTAAAGCACATTAGATAAATGGTTTTCCTCCTAGTTGATATTGTTAAATGTCAGCACATTAATGTCTCCTCTGCCATATGAGTTAATGGTGTTCCCATCTCCTAACCTGACGACTAACGGTTTTGCAAAAGCTTTATAGTTTATAAACCACTATTTTCATGTGGTCACTCTCTCCGGAATCCGAGAACCTCTCATCAGCACTAGCTTCACTTTGCGTTAACAGCGACTCACAAACAAAAGCATTACCTGTACAGACTTTTGAATAAATATAAAAACAACAATGTAAACACAACAGTGCGATGTCTCACGCACAAACTCCTTATTACCGCTGACACTTGGAAAAAAACATGACAAAGCTTTTATGCGAGAGTAACATAATTGAAATACATTTACATCATAAAATAATGTTGTCTTAACGAAGCATAATCATTCGATTATTAAACTGTTTATTTATTTATTTATTTTATAATTTTATAGAATACAGTATTTCTTACATAATTTATTTTACCCGCAAAGCGCCGTGCTTATCGTAGGTGGCTATATTCAATAATACATAATTTAACAGTGAACTTTCAAATTTCAATTAGAAAAGGTTTATTAAGAAAAAAAAAATAGAAATTAATAGGTATAATATTTAAAAAAAGAGAGAAAAAAAAATAATAATAATTAATTTGCATCAATATGAAATAAAAGTGTATCAACAAACTTGGTATCAATCAAGCAATAATTTTTTTATAAGTTTTTTTCTTTTTTTATAATTTTGCAATTCTTTTATATTTTGCGGTATTGTATTAACTATTTTAGGCACTACATAACGAAGTTCTCTTGTACCATATACATTGTAAGTCTCTGGTATCTCTAACATTCCTTGGGCTCGTCTACGTGTGTTTTGATTGTGCTGGATAGGTTTCAAAAATCATTGGTCGTTCATATATATTACAAGCGCCGTCATCTGAAAAATCCCACGAACATCCAGTGCTTTTAAAGATGAATTAAATCCTCTGAGATTTTTTATTAAGCTTTGCTGTATGGCTGTAATTTTATCTGTATGGGTTTTTGCAGCAGTCCCCCAAGCCGGGATGCCGTATCTAATGCGCGACTCAGCGAGCGACTAATACACCTGCTTCATCACATTATAATTACAAAGTCTTTTCAAATATACCATCGCAAAAATAGCACTCTTAAATTGAAGACGCAGTGTATTAATGTGTTCACTCCAAAGGAAGTGTTCGTCAATTGTTATTCCTAGATATTTCGCCCGCTGCACAAGTTTAATCTCCTGGTTTCCTGCCGACAAAGGACAATTTTCGTTTCGGTGAACAATTTTAATTTCTCCGATCCGCTTAGATGGTGTGCGAATGTGCATCACTTTCGTTTTTTGCGTGTTAATTATGAGTCCATTATCATGACACCACTTCGAAACGGCATCAAACTCACTCTGAAGATTTTTAACTGCCGTATTTAGATCTATATGTTTAACAACGATGGCTATATCGTCCGCAAATACGTACGCAGTACTATTTTTGAAGACCCGTAACAGTTCGTTAGTAAAAAGAATGTATAAGATATGACCAAGTTTGGATCCGTGGGGAACACCGTACGAGCTTGATTTTTCTTGGCTTGTTTCCGTTGCCACCTTTACTCTGATTGTTCTATCAGTGAGATAGTTTTTGAGCCAATTTGATATTACTCCCCTCACACCGATCCTTCCGAGACTCTCTATAATTTTCTCATGAGATAATGTGTCAAAAGCCTTGCTGAAGTCAATATAAAGTACCAGTATATTGAGGTTTCTGTTTAGTCCTGCATTGATTGTGTTCGCAAAGTCTCCTAATAGTCTGTCCCTGCTTTTGTTTCTTTGGAAGCCATACTGGTTTGGATGAATAATTTGATGTTTTTCTAAGAAACCATTGATCCTATTTACCATAACGTCCTTCAAACACTTTTCAACAGCAGATAGAAAAGAAATAGGCCGATAGTTTTCTACATTATTTTTAACACCAGCCTTGTAAATTGGCCGCACGATAGCTGTTTTCATTAACCGTGGTACGTGGCCTTGTAAAATACTTCGATTAATAATTGCTTGTATAACAGGGGAAAGTATATGGGCGTTTAATTTTAGATCTATTGCTCTTATATTGTCAGCTCCAGGTCCTTTTTTAGTGTTCAAACGAGTTAAAATTTGAAAGATTTCTTCTACTGAAGCTTCTCTTACAAATATACTTTGATGTACCTGTACATTCTCATGGCTAGACGTCTTAATATTACATAAGTGTAAGATGGATAGGGTGCTTTTTGAAAAATGATCCGCAAACTTCTCCACAATGCCAATAAAATCGTTATTTTTTATTGAAAAGTTGTTGCACACTACTTCGTCTATTGAAAGTTTCTTTCTCCCCAATAAGTCATTTATTATATTCCATGTTTTCCTCGGATCATTTTTATTTTCGATAAATTTTTGTTTATACAAATTAGTTTTGACTGCTTGTATTTTTGCGTTAACAATATTTCGAAATTGTTTATACTCCTGTTCGTAATTTATACAACTTCGACTGTTTCTCCATCTTCTAAAAAGCTCATCCCTCTTCTTGCACATCCGAATTACTTCTTTCGTGATCCATGGTTTCTGTTGTCGTGTCTGTTTGGAAGTTTTTGTTTTACTGGCTTCAGTATATATATAGTTCATTTTTTCGACGAAGTTGTTATATAAATCTTCTACGTTGTTTATCTTCAAAAACTCATTCCAGTTTGTTTGCTCTATAAGCATATTTACTATTTCTTGATTAATCTGTACAGCATTCAATTTATCCATTGTTCGGTTTTTTTTGGTATCCTCTGTTGCATACAAAATGGCAAAGTGGTCGGAAAGATCTGTTTCTATTACCGCTGAATATATTTTCTGTTTTGTAAGGCTAACATACATATGGTCAATGAGGCTGGACGTGTTTTTTCTTTTACATCAACACGGGTAGGTTGCATGATCACATTTGTAAGGCCTTTTGCAGCCATGACTTCCACATATTTTAAGACTAAAGAGTTATTCTTATCTTGAACATTTATATTCATGTCACCTAATATAATGTTCGTATTGTTTTCTTGGATCTTATCATTAATTTCATCTATGAATCTTGTAATACTTAACTTAGGCCGCCTATAGATAGCATGAATATAATTTTTTTCATCCCCTTCAATTATTTCTAGATGAATTCCCTCATAGTTTTCAGGTTCAGATAGTATTTCTTGAAAATTTAAACTTTCCTTCACAAATATAACAACACCTCCACCTTTTCCATCACGATTTAGGAATTTCGAAACAAAACCATCAATATTATAAAATTGATTTCTCTTCATTTCCTTTCTAGGTATGTTTATTTCATTAAAAACTAATATATCTACATACTGCAATACGCTTTGTATTTCTGCGATGATGATATCAAAAGTTTTTGTGATAGATCGTATGTTGAAACTTATGCAACAAAAATTCATTCTCTTTCGAAATTCTTTATTAATCCCGCTAACACCATTGATTACCCTAAAATCGATAACAGCTTCACTGTATTCGTTTTCGTTTATCATCTTAATATTTGTTTTGTTTGTACTCTTTTAAAATTCATTTTCATTTTAAATGCATTTTTATTATTTTCCATTCATTAACACTTATACGCTATACAAAAAAACGCTTAAAAATTAGCTTAAGTAACTTAAAAATAATCTTATTGTAACTTACTGGCCCCATGCAGGCACTCTAAATTAAACATAATACTTAATCTATGTCTTTCGACGTTTCTTACAGACTATTTTTATTTTTGTTTTACATTTATTAAAACTAAGAAAATAAACTTTAAGTAGAAAAACTTAGTATATGGACTTTTTGTTATAATATAAAACTTAAAACTAAACGTATAAACTATTTACAACTATATCTTAACCTACTTAATCCTACTTGAACTATCTAATCCTATACCATATACCATATTTTAGAGTATCAGAGTGTTACCCACTTCTGCTCTAATATAATTTTTTTTTTTTTTATTATTTTTTTTTTGTATTTTTTTTTTTTTTTTTCTTAAATCTACCCTAATTCTACCTAACACTATGTAAGCCGGACACGGCTAATCAAATGTGCAGAAGACCGACTTTGCTTCCTATGAAGCTACGTATTACTGGAGGAATTCGACGACGAAACTGCTCCTCCTTCATCTAGCCACCAGAATTGTTGGTGCTGCCTAGCAACATCCCTTATATCGCGACTCCCTACCGACCTACTGAACCGGAGACGCTCCGCACTGCCACGTGCGACGTCTCTGTCGTAGTTGAGTCGCCTGTCCGCAGCTGTTCGAGCAACGTGGAAGATTAGTGGCACCGCCAATCTGTCCTGGATCAGACCTTTCATATCTAGGTAGAGGAACGCTTCTGGAGGAACAAAGCCGTCAAAGCGAACTCTCTCATGATACATATAGTTGGGGTAGTAAGCCCCGGAGATCAGGTTGTTCGATGAGGTCATTGCTCTTGCAATGTGTCTTCGAGTCAATTTAATAACGAAATTGTCCACTCTTATTAGGTTCGCCCTATTGTATAAGACCTCATTAGGATAGAATTTTATGTACTCAGACTCTGGTGTTCTGTATAAGCGAAGACAAGTCCTAAGACAAGCCCTCTCAAACACCCGAATCTTTTCCAATAAACTTGCTCTTACGTTGAACCACACGGGGCAACCAAACACAAGCATAGGCCTGATAAGGGCCATGTAGCAGATAACCTTTACCCTCGCATCGAGTTGGCTGTTATAAAACAGTTTCTTTGTAAGGGCAAAAGCACCTTTGGCTCTGGCCAGAGCAACATCTATATGTTTGTTAAAATACAGATATTGATCTAGCCAGATCCCAAGGTATCTGACTACATTTCGACAAGCAAGTGGCTGCCCGTGCTGCCCCACGATCGAGAACTTTCGCCAATTCTTTCTGGTATCCCTAGAGGCCCCAGACAAAGGCGTCCTAAACAAAATGGTTTCCGACTTCTGAAAGTTGATTTTCAACTTCCAGTCATCGCAATATCGCTTAATTTTATCGAAGTCACGTTGCAAGAGTATATTAATAACCTCAATCTTTGGACCTGATCTGTACGCGATTAAGTCGTCTGCGTACGCTATGGCATGGTGAAGTGAACCTATCAGATCACTCGTGTAAATGTTGAATAGGATCGGCGAATTTACCGCACCTTGTTGCAGACCGTTTTTAATGTTAAATGTTCCAGCAGAAGTCACATCGCCATTCTTCACGATGAACTGTCTACTGGAGAGCATATCAAAAAGAATATACAGAAGTGGTTTACTAATGCCCAACCTGTCCAGCTTGAAAAAGAGTCCCTCTAACCATACGGTATCGAAGGCTTTTTCCAAGTCAATCAGGCAGGCACCAGTGCACTGATTCTTGCCTTTGTTCCATTGGATATCAGAAACCAGTTTAGACGCAACATGAATGACATCATGCCCAGCCTTGAAACCGAATTGATTATCCGGAACTATATGTTTGTCCTCAACCCACTTAGTCAGGACTCTATTGATCACCTTCTCGAACACCTTACTGATGTTTGGAAGAAGACTTATCGAGCGGAGATTCGCCTGATTGGAAGTGTCTTTATCCCTTTTGGGGATGGGATGTACCACCGCAGTTTTCCAATGCGCTGGATAATGTGCATTATTCATTGCATTATTAAACAGGGTGGTATAAATGTTCACCGCTTCTAGAAGGAGATGTCGAAGCACAATGTTCGGTATTTCATCGGTTCCCACTGATTTCTTACTTCTAAGTGATTCGAAGATCGTTTGGAGCTCTTCCTTCGAAATGAACGGGGGTAGTACCCTATCGTTGGTGATGACATTATTTGCCATATTCTCGTCATTGAACTGGGTGAAACCCGAGCTCTCGAATCGCCAATTCATTATTTCATTTCGAAGGTAGAAATTGTGCACAAGGACTCGATTCTCCAGGTCGTGGTTCGGGCCAATGATGTCATTCGACTTATATACTTCCTGGAAAGTCGCTCCTATAGCCTCTACCTTCTCCTGCGGATCCTCGGTCACAAAGAAGTTGTCATCATCAACAGCCTCATTTGGATCGATGCCTGCTGCTATAAGTATATTCTCGTTGTTCGTCGTTCGGTCGATTTTAAGACACGAAAGGTCGTTGTGATCTTTCCTCCGAAATATTTTATTTATTTGCGGGAACATATTCGAGTTGCTGGTGTTTACAGCCCGAATTTTGTTGTTCCAATACAAACTTACAGATGCTCTGTAATTTTCTTTTATTAATACTTGGAGGTTTTTGATCGACGACTTTAGCATCATAATCTCCGAGTTATGTCTATCAGTAAACTGTCTGTACAAGGTTTTCAGCCTTGACAGCAGTCTGCTTTTATGTCGGCGCAGTGCGTCAATGGTTGCGTTGCGGAATAAGTCTTCGTTGTCAGTGTATTGATACCGAGGTATAGTTTTGTCCATTGTTCGTTTAATTGTCTCGTCTATTAGTTTTAGATATCTGTCAATCTCCTCGTTTGACAGATTTCTATTGGACGGTGGGTAGAGCGAATTCGAGGAGAGTGCTCTCGTCAGTGTTCTGGAGAAGTGTGTCCAACGCACCCTACTATAGTTGTAGGCATGCCTTTGAACAAACTCGTCCAATTCCGCAATTTCGTTCGGAACGGTTATTTCGGTACTGAGACCGCAATGGTCACTTTCATACACGAAAGTGTGTAGACAGTTTATGGTTTGTTGGTTTGTGCATGTCACGTGTATTCGTATGTCGAACAGCAGGAGATCCAAATAGGACCCGTGTCTAGGAAACGACGGGCTATCCGTCGCCTTAAGGCCGAGTCGATACATAACACTGTGTTGACCCCACCAATTGAATAGTAGGTTCCCTCTAGTATTTGGTGTATTATTTCCCCAATCACTATGTCTGGCGTTGAAATCTCCGCCGATAATAAAATAGTTGTCTTCCAATTCCAGTCTCAGAAATCGAAAAAGTGTCTCGAGCTCTGAGATAAATAAGGTGGATTGAGTAGCCTTAGGTGCATAGACAGACACCATGTACAACCGCTTTCCACTACGGAGAGTGATATACACGATGCATGCTTCCAGCACCTGGAACCTACGTACTACACGACTGTATACTCTTTTAAAACGTATACCTTTTCGTACGAAAATCGCAACGTCACCTCCCTGAATGGAGTTGGGTCGGTTTCTCCGTACTATTTTGTATCTTCTGTGCCTCATTTTGTATCTTCTGTGCCTCATTTTGTGTCTTTTGGTAAGCTTAGTTTCGCTAACCAAAAGCACATCAGGGGATTGGTCGTTAAGCAACTTAAATAGTGCGGCTCGTCGTTCGAGCCTTATCAGTGAATTCACATTCACAGCAAGGACCTTCAGGGTTTGCTCCGCCATGTACGTACCCATTACGACTGGAGGTGCGTTAGGCCCGGCAGCAGCGCGTATATTTGATCTACCCGCTTAGCCTGTTCCTGTATTTGACGCTGAAGCTGAGCCATCTGCCCCTGAATAGAGAGCAAGATAGCCAGCATGTCAGGTACAGGTTCCGGTGCTCTAGGCGCTGGGGCCTAAGAAGCTACCTTTGGTTGTTGTACCGTATTTCCCCTACCTGCCGCCATTTGGGCGTAGGTAACGTGGGGAGTAACGGCTGGTGTTTGTGTCTGCGCGAGTGGACGTTTAATTTCCACTTTCTGCTGCCGAGCCAGATTTACTCTTTTGATATATTGGAATTTGGGACAACCCCGATAATTTGCGGTGTGTCCCGTGTTCCTACATAACGCGCAAGAGAGTTGGCTTTTTTCTGACGCTCCGTCCTTGCCTAGAGCGCATTCCTCGGACTTGTGGTTCTTTCCGCACTTCACACATCGAGGCTGCATTTCGCAGTTCGACGCGGCGTGCCCGAACCTTTGGCAGCGAACACATTGTAAAATGTTTTCACTCCTCTTTAATTTTTCCCAGTGTACAACCTGGTAGTCTAGGACTTTGATGCTCCTTAGACCATCCAGTTTGCTGTTGGGACTTAGCTGAACCAGGAAAATCGGCAGTTGCCGCTTCTCCCTTTTGGCTCTAGCCGTGACGAATGGCTTAACCCCTACGAATGTGAGCTCTTCGCACTCCTTCTCTTTCAGCAGTGCAAGGAGCTCCTCCGGATCAGTCGACGGTTCAATCCCCCTCAGCAGCATTGTTTGCAGCTTGTCCCCCTTCGGGGTGTAGGAGAAGAACTCCGTCGTCGATTCCTTCAGTAAGTTTTTTATTTTAGTATAGCGCTCCACTGTGTTACAGTGGATCGCATGCCTATCTAAACTAAGTCTTTTAATGTAAAAATTATTACCTATGGCCGACTTACATAGTTCAATCGTTTCTTTCAACTCCATCTTAAAAGTGTTGGTTGGAGGTACCCGCTGCTTAGTTGATTTTGCTTGTTGTTGTTGTTGTTGTTGCTTCTGCTGCGATTTTTGTTGCTGTTGTTGTTTTTGCTGTTTTTGCTTTCGTAGTAGTTGTGCATCTTTTGTTGTTTGTTCTTGTGTCGGTGTCTGTAGTTTTTGTTGTTTTGACGGCTGTTTCTCTTTTTGTTGCTGTTGTTGCTCCACGCATATTTTTTGTTGTTGCTGAGAGATCTGGAGTTCTTGCTGCTGCTCCTTCTCTCTTCGCGCAACTTGTTTTGCTTTAATAGCCAGTATCTGTAGTTGCAGTTCTTTGATATGGCTGCTTAGAGCTTTTACTTCCTCTTCTTGGTCCTCGGACTCAGAAGCCGCCTGTGCTGCGAAGCTATTACCGTCCATATAATGACCTTCCCCACCGTCAGACACGTATGGGAATTCGTCGTTTGCTCTGTTTGTTGCTGCCCTTGTTGTTCTTTTTGTCGCCGCTTCCCTCGTTCCAACGGGCAGCTTTTCGGTGGAAACTGAGAGGGAAGGGCGCTTGACGAGGTTTGGAGTAGGCCGCAGCTTCCTCCTCTTTTTTGCATTATCTGGATTCCCAGATGGGTTATGGCCTGATAACGTAGCTTCTTGATCATCCGATGACAGTGTTACCTCTGGTGCTGGTTCCGCTATTGGAATAGCGGACCGCTCCCTTCCACTCATCGTTCGATTTCAGCAAAATTGTTTGGTTTAATTTATTAACTTTGTTTTTAACAATAAAAAGTCCGTCCTATTCCGGGGATCGAACCCACAACCCTTGGTTTCTCGGCCGACACCACTACTGTTGCGCCACCGAAGCACTTGGCAAAATTATTTCTACGAGTAATTCTACTTTTATTACACTGTTGAAAGAAGCCGAACACACGTCTGTCACCTATCGAGGTCTATGAACGACTTAAAATGCACACATTAATGTGACATTTTGTTTATATCGTTACTGGTCGCAATATGTATAGTTTGTCCATTTTCATTTTTTTTTTCGCAAGTATTTTTCCTGTGGTCTCCCATACAAATTTCCAGTTACACTCTCTGGCTTTGTTCCTTGCTAACCAGAGAAGGTGTCTGTTAGTTTGTGTAAGTCGATTGTTTACAAAAATGACAGCATCATTTTCGTTTTGTGTACTTTCGCCATTTCCAGTATTTTCCCTAATTTTTTTGAGTGTGATATTGCGAATTATCTTAGTTTGTTAATAACATTTGTTTTAAGTGTGTTCCTTGCAAAGGAGACAATAATCGTTGTTTTGTTTGGATTTTTTTGTTTGTTCGGTGTATATCAGTGATATCAGAAATGTTTATGTCACAATTTATTGTTTTGCCCAAAGCTTGGACAATATCAATTAGGTTTTCATTCTGTGTTGGTGGGATGTTTTTAATTTCAATGTCATTTTTCAGTAGTTGTTGTTCAAGAGTGTTTATTTTTGTTTCCAATGTGATAATATGTTTGTCTTTTTGCATATTAACTTCTTTGAGTGTTTGTATTTCATTTGTAAGTTTTTGTAGAGAGTCATTGTTAGATGACAAATGTTTTTTTTATTTCTTTATACTGCATGCAAGTAAACTCACAAACTCACAACTTAATTTTATTTCTGCCATTTCTCTTTGCATTTTTTGCATCTCAATTAAGATAAGCTCGTCGTTTGGTAGTGCGTTGGTTTGTTGTTGTGCACCATCGGGAGAACTCACGCTCCGGAGCCGTTTAGCCATTGGTTCAGCTTGTTGTATTCCAATTGATGGAGCCTTATAATTGGGAAGCACGATGGGTTCTTTTCTACATGTTTGGCACCTCCATGCTTCCTTTTTATCAATTGTCATTTTCCTATATGACTTTGCTAAATGAAGAGAGAATAACCGTTCATGAAATTGCATAGGGTAGTCAATCCGGTGGATCACATTTAAATGCGATTTTTTCAATAATGTGCAATAATGTGTGAACCTTACAACTCGTCCATCCTGACTATAAATCGATCCCGATTTTCCACCGCGTGCAATGTCATTTACAAAAATTGCTTTGGTTATATTGTATCATAAACGTAAACATCATTGTGAAGAATATACAAACAAATTTGTAAGTCAAATATCCTAAACGATCATTTAAAGTAATTCAAAACATAACTTAAATAAAAATTCTATATTTTACGAAAACTCAATATTTACATTCTCAGTATGAGTACTTTAAGGACAAATTTTAATAATTACTTTTAAATTTGCAAATCGATCAAATTTGATTTCAACAACTTGAGGTTCATGTATACATATTTGTAAGATAACATACGGCTTCATGTTTTCCGGAGAAGCAACTCCTTCGTACCGATTTCTTGATATTTGCAAATTTTCTAAATCTCTTATTAGATATCTGTCGTTCGGAAAGACTTTGACTACTTCGTATGGACCTTTATACATTGCTATAAGTTTTTTATTCAACCCGAGAGTACCAACAACATTTTTTATCAGGACATAATACCTACTTTATAAGAAAATGGTTTCTTGTCAAAACTAACCTTATTTGATTCCTGACTACGAATAGTTTTATCGCATGCCTTTTGCCTTATAGAATTCAAGTTTCTAGGTTCATCAAAGAATACATTTTACTCAAGGTACTCGCGGACTTTATCAACGACTTTCCCCTTTTGAGCCACACCAAACAACAGCATACTTGGGCTAAAGACCGAATTCAACCTTTTTCAAATGGACTGACCAATCACCAGGATTAAGTTCACTCTCCTTAGACAACATCGGTAGTAGTGTCCTATTAACACGTTCCACCTGGCCGTATGACTGTGGCGAACTTATTGCCACTTTTATATGTTGAATATCGTAGATGTTACAGAAGTTCGTAAAATCTTCAGACGTGAAACAGCTTCCTCTGTCGGAAATCAAACATGTAGGTTTGCTGTAGGCTGAGAAATAAGATTCGAGACGCTTTACTACTTCAGTGGTACTTGTGAGTTTCACTGCATAAAGCTTTGCGAATTTAGAAAAACCATCGACTACTACGAAAACTTGTCTAAAGTTTCGCCCTGAAGGTGGTAATGGGCCAAGATGGTCAATATGAATGGTTTCAAAAGGTTTATCACCTTTCGGAATGTTATGCAAAACACCTTCCTTTTTACCCGAAACTGAAGAAAACTGCATGCATTTTAGGCAACCATTAACGTAGTTCCTTATTTTTGCCTTCATGAAAGGAAACCAGTAAGTTTTTTTCAAAAAATCATAGCACTTCTCTACACCTGCATGACAAAGGGCTTAATGATGAGTCTGGACAACATTCCTCTCCATCAACGTTGGAACATAAAACAAAACTTTTTTTTTGAGCTTCCGATATATTAAACCGTTTATCAGTTCATAGATACAACTTTCTCTCTGCTCTTACATATCTACCATTTTTTTTATTACAGGAACAGAAAGCACGCAGCCATGCACCAAATCCCAAATTGCTGGTGTCACGATGCAGCTCAGTCTCTGCTTGGGGATTATAAATACTAAGTAATGGGGCATTAACTAACTTCTTCTTTAAAGTCTCGAAAACATGCAATTTTTTCTCACCTAAAACGAAATTTGCATCCTTCTTTAATAGGTCATATAAAAGTTTTGCCAAAATAGAAAAATCTTTAATAAATATACGGCAATATGAACACAATCCTAAGAACGAATGCACTCTTGTGCCATTTGTAGGTAAGGGAAATTCGGATACAGCTTTCAAGCCAGTTACATTAGGACCTATACCATTACTCGAAACTTCATACCCTAAATAGGTTATTTTTTGAAAAATAAACCAACATTTATCATAAGTTTTGTTCCATAACTATAGCCATAACTATTTCCATTATAACTAAATGTTCGTCTTTCGTTTCAGTAGCTATGAGTAAATCGTCAATATATACGAGTAATTTTGAGGAATTAATAAGATCCTTAAAAATAGAATTAATAAATCGTTGAAAAATGGAGGGGACATTTTTCAACCCGAATGGCATGCGTAAATATTCAAATTGTCCCAGAGGTGTATTTAATTGAGCCCTCGGACATTTTCACGCGATGAAAACCACTTTTAAGATCTAGAAGAGAAAAATAATTTCTACCCCTCAATCGATCCAAGTGATCCTCAATTAGTGGTAGCGGAAAATTGTACTTAACTGTTACCCAGTTTATCCGACAGCTCAATTTGCGTTGAAGCAATCTGCATTGGTTCAATACGCTCGAATAAACACCATTTCAAACCGCATTGAAATATTCAACACGCATACTTTCATTCCTGCTTATAAAACGCATTGAACACATGTGACCGCTTTGAAATATCGTTTAAACCTTTTCAAATAGCACTGAAACATTTTACTCTCTCACGCTCTCATCATTCTTTCATCATCGGGCAGGTATTAGTTGTGTATTTAAAATAAGGGGTTGCAAATGAAATATTTGGATAGACAAAGAAATAAAAAGAATGTATTCTTCTACTTCCATTATCGGGCAGGTAATCAGTTGTGTATTTAAAATGTGGGATTGCAAGCGAATTATTTGGAAAGTCCGCTTTTACACGTCGCAAGTGTGAAATGCGCTTGTTCTGGTTATTTTCTTTTGAACTGTCATTCAGTGTTGCGCGCAATTTACACAAAAGCCTTTCCCCCTTCTTTGGTTTTTCATGTTATTTGACAGCTCTCTTTCATTTCATCTTTGGCGCTCAGTGTTTTATAATTGAAAATGAGCCCGCTTGTTAATTCTTTGTCCGCTTTTACACGTCGCAAGAATCAATTTAAGTCCATTTAAGTTCATCCCCCATACTGAAATGTTGTGCTCGTAACAACAGCCAAAGAAATAATGAAGCAAATGCGAAATAGAAAGAAGAAGGAGAAAGAGAAATGTCAAAAACTTGCAATGAAATTGCTACCCACATGCAGTGGGAATTTGGTTAATTGGGTATTTTTTGTTTCATTATCCCTCTCTTTTGCACTCATTTGAATCTTTCGAAACTTGCGACGTGTAAAAGCGGACAAAGAGAAGGAAATAAGAACAATGTATCGGTGTTCGTGTGAAGTGTCAGTTCAACCAGCTGTTTGTTAAACTTTTCTCAATTTTCTCTCGCTCAATTTGGATAATTTCATATAAACACCAGCATTTCTACGGGTATAGAACCAATGCGGATTGTTTCAACGTAAATTGAGCTGTCGGATAAACTGGGTATGTGACTTTATTAAGTTTCCGAAAATCTACACAAAGACGCAACGGTTTTTTTCGTTGATAAAACTATCGGAGACGCAAAAGGGGAATTGCTCTCGCGGATAATTTTGTTTTGAAGCAACTCATGTAAGATTTTCTGCAACTCCAACTTATGCATGTAAGGCAATCGTCTAGGTGTACAATTAAAAATACGCAAGATTGGTATGTATAAGCACTTGTTGTTTGTACTCCCGATGACTAAACTTTTAACTTTATCTTTTTCTTTCCAGGTCAAATTTTCATTTATGTGCAATGCAATCTTTTCATCGCGGTCATTGCATGCATCGATATTAAGAATTTTCATAATATTATTATTAAAGTCAATTTAATATTACTCTTCTTTAAAAAGTCCCTACCTAAAATAATAACATTTTTCATAGAATCATTTTTAACAACATGCAAACACAACTCAACTAAATTACTTTTAACTTCGATTTTACAATGCACTTTTCCAAAAATAACTAATCTACTATTGTTAATACCCACATAGTCTGCCATGATTGATGTCATCAGATAGGATGGTATATACTTCTGCTGCACGAAGCTTATTGGACTTCCTGTATCGATCATAGTCATCGCCTTCAATGTCATACTTGCTGCTCCGGAGTCGTTGTAAAGAAATTCATAATTGAAGAAACCGTTGAAATTTCGTAGAAATGTTTCTTGATTCTCCATTGATAATTCTGGATCTTGAAGAACCATTATTGGTTTCGAAGTTCGTTGAGGGCAGTCTCTAAAATGATGGTTTCTTTGCCCACAATAATAACACGACCCCCGTTCTCTGCTCGGCTTGGGACAATTGGTGGCTATATGTCCAACATGACTGCAGTTGTAGCACTTGATGACGTTTTTGTTACGGAACTGCACGACGGGTTTTGGTTGAGAAGCAGTTCTTATAAAAACTGGAGCCTGCGCTGCTGGCTGATAATCAAACTTCATTTTCTCGTATCTCCTCAAGACACTTTTTAGTTCCAGGATGGTGTTTGCTGTGAACAATATCTGTTTGTTAAAAGTGGAATCAGGGATACCTTTCACTATGTAGTTTATAATATCCTGCTCCTCGATATTAGCTGAAGAAGCCATCTCTTGCATTGCCCTGACATATTGCTGAAAATTTTCATCCTTCTGTTTCTTTCTCTTGCGCAGGGTATTGTGGACAACTGTGGCGGTAACATGTTGGTGAAATTCTCATAACAGCGCTTCCTTTAATTCGATCCGTGATCGACATGATGTAGATCGGAGATACTGTTTTGCTGTGCCCGTTAACAGCCGTTGGGCGTATATGAAGCAATTGGAATAATCTAACTTATGCAATTGCTTTTCATCTTGAAAATTTTTTATCTACGTGGTGATGGAGTAGGTGTCATCTAAAGAAAACTTTGGAAGAGACTCTTTGATGTTCCTGCTTCTGTTGGATTATTCAACTCAATTAATCTCAACTGTAGTCGTCTAATTTCTTCTTTTTTTGTCACGAGGTCGGGTAGATTTTCCAATTACTCTGAAACGATGCTATTTTCATCTTCTCTTTCCGATCTACTCATATTAGGATCCGAGTTCAGACGTTTAATCACATTAACTGGGAAAAATTCATCTAATTGGGCTTCATTACATTTTTGAACAGCTTGTTCCAGTCGCACTTTCAACAAGTTCTTTGCACCACTTGTAGGCAATCCTATTTCGGCTAATTTGTCTTTCATTGGGACACTGTTGCAATTAATAAAAAATTTTAGTTGCCATATTAGTTTAACATAATAAAATAATCGAAAACTCAACATGAATCTTAAACTTTTTCTTAATTTACGGACTTTGAGTTAACTAATCCCACTTCTGATTTATTGGTAGAGACTTTTGAATGAATATAAAAACAACAATGTAAACACGACAAACTCTTTATTACAACTGACACTTGGAAAAAAACATGACAAAGCTTTTATGCGAGAGTAACATAACTGAAATGCATTTACATATTAAAATAATGTTGTCTTAACGAAGCATAATCATTCGATTATTAAACTGTTTGCTAAATGAAGAGAGAATAATCCGGTGGTTCACATTTAAATGCGATTTTTTCAATAATGTGCAATAATGTGTGAACCGTACATACCCCTCTTCCGAGTCAAATTCGGCCCATGCAACACCTTCTCTTTCTTCTTTGGACACTCGTTCTTCCAATGCCCTGTTCCTTTGCAAAAGCAACATCTTCCTGGCTTTGAAAACTGTCTGGTTTTATTATGCGATTTAGTCGGTGTATATGGCTTATTTGCAACTAAAGCACTAGTTCCTCCAGGTTCAAGAAAATTATTCTGGGAATTAATACGCGCCTCCTCTAGAACTAGCCTGCCAGTAAGTATTTTCTAATGTCTGCTTTTCAATTGCCATTAACTCCCAAGTACTATGGAAATGACTAAACGATGCGGGCAAAGTCATTAAGATTTTGGTTATGACCATTGAATGGGAAAACTTTTCCCCAACATCGGATAGCTGCTGCACAATGGTCTATAGCTTTGAAATATGCAAGGCTATATCATCTTGCGGGTCTTTACTAAAACTGTAAAATTGCTGTGGAAGCATGTGGATACTCGCCTTTGATTTCACTTCATAAACCCCATGGAGGTTGTCTCACATTTCTTTCAAGGACTTGCAGTTTATTATGTGCAAAAGGGGTTGTGAACCTATCGAATGGAGATAACCTGCTGCGCCTTGCTGTCGAAACGGCTCCACAGCAGCAATTTTTCATCATCAGTCGGCTTAACTTCATCCCCTATCACATACGAGTATTTAAACAAATCAGATGCACTCAAAATAATTTTTATTTGAAATTTCCAGCTATTCCACTGAACCCCATTGATCAGTTTTTCAATTCACTATTCTCATCTGACATGGCGGCAAAAAAAAGTTGAACGAAAGAAAAATTCAAAGTGACCAGCTATGTACGAGTTTACAAAGGGTTTTCCAATAGGGACTTGACAACTTTGAATTTAATTTGTGAACGCACTCTTTCACTAATCACAAAACTGTCACTGTCAATTTATTCAGTAAACTTAACATTTTCATCATCATGGTAAAGTACACTAACGAGCTACGTCTGCAAATTATAAAAATTTTCTACCGAAACTCGGAGTCGGTGCCTGCAACTTTAAGAGCGTTAACTCCAACTTTGGGTCGTAATTCTCACCCTAGTAGGCAATAACAAGTTTAGTGCAAAAATTTGAGTAAACATATTCGTTGTGTGATGTTGCGTTCTCAAGAATTGGGTATCGCTCGGACCACATTATGGCGTATTTCGCGTAAGGATCATGGTTTACACCCATACAAGATCAAGCTGACTCAAGAATTGAAGCGGATGGACCATTTGAAGCGACGTACATTCTCCGATTGGGTTCTGGAGAAGATGCGCCAAGATGATGAATTTCATCGCAAAATCATCTTTAGTGAAGAAGGTCATTTTTGGCTCAATGGGTTCGTCAATAAGCAAAATATGCGTTATTGGTCGGGTAAAAATCCACATGTGCTTTATGAATCACCACAAAAAATAACTGTTTGGTGCGGTTTGCATGCCGGCGCAGTTATTGGGCCATAGTTTTTCGTTGACGATAACGATCGTCATGTTACTGTAAATGGTCACCGACTATTTTTGGCCCGAATTGGAAGATATGGACTTGGACGACATGTTATTTCAACAGGATGATGCCACAAGCCACACAGCACACGCTACAATCGATTTATTGAAGAGTAAGTATAGCGATTTAACGCCGCTTGACTATTTTCTGTGGGGCTACGTTAAGTCATTGGTTTATGCCAACACGCCGACGATGGAAAAGCTCAGAGCCAACATTGAACTTGAAATAGCGGCCGTTTCGGCCGAAATGTGTGGCCGAGTCGTTCAAAATTGGGTCCAACGAATCGACCGCTGCAAACGTGCCCGCGGTGGCGATAATAACGAAGTCGAGTTCCATTCATAAATGTTTTGATTGTACTTCAAGCCGATAATAAAGTATTTGAAATATCTCAAATGGTTTGCGTTTTATTTAAAAAAAAAGTTGTCAAGTCTATAAGAGAGTAATAGTGGAATGACAATTTAACACACAGGGTGTTTCACAGGTTTTTTCCCTTTTCTTAACAAAATAAACTAATTATTTTAACAGTTTTCAATTGGGTTTACTTCGGGAGAGCCTGCATGCCAGTTCATTAAGTTGACAGAATTTATTCTTAACCAGTTGATGGTTTCCCTACTGGTGCGAATTCGGGCATTGTCCTGCTGATAAGTCCAAGTTGTCTCATGATTATCTGCCAAAAATAGGAGCAAACTTCGCCGGAGTACTTTAACATAATCTCTGTTGTTCATTCTCGATGAAGTGAATTGCATTTCTAGAGAACCCTTTGAAGAGAAAGAACCCCACATCATCACTGAGCCGCCACCAAAATTTCGCTTTGGAGAATATTTGGAGTCCTTCCGTAAGTCACGCCAATAGAAATGCAATCCCTCTCAGGACCCTCGAAATTACATTTTTTTCATCAGAAAAAATTACCTTTTAAAGGAATATGAAAGTTAGAATTATATACAAAAAATAAGCTTACAAGAATTTGAAGACATATGTTAATTTAAACTTACAGAGGCCCAATCCGTGTCCATGTTATTCATCCATGCGAATTCCAACCTAGCGACCTTGTGACAAACTAAAAGTCATGGAGCGCGATTTATTATCGATCGGTAAAGTTTCGGATCCCGCTGAATAGCTCTTCAAACCGTAGTTCTTGACACTATAGCCTGAACTAGCGCTGCTAAAAGCTTCCTTTTTCTTCCTGACCATTTAACACTTCCATAACGGTCAGGATCTTTTAGAAAATTGGCAATAACCCGCCGATGTCAGCTGATTATCCTTGAAATTCCACTAATGTTAATGTTTTCTTCTTTTAAGGCCAAAATGTTGCCTTTTTCGACACCCGAAAGTGACGTATCGCGCGGCATGTTTCGTAAATACACTTTATCAATAACTTATTCAAGACACTTTTATTTTAAACCCTCTTAAATGGTCGCTGTTAGAGTTGACAAGTGGTTCATAAATATGAAACACACCAAATGGACCTAAATATTAAGCTCAGTTCAAATGTGATGGAATTCTTTTGAAAAATCAAAATAAGAATTGCGGAACTATTGTATTATCTATGATCACAAGCAATGTTACAGTACATTCTACCTTTAAGTGTTTGTTTAATTGAAAGTTAAAGCTCAAAGCACTTTAAATTTCAAATTTATACTCCCCTGATATCTATAGAAAACATTCTATACTATCCAGCGTTCCATTGTACGAGAATATTAGCTAAAAGTTTCCATTCTCCATTCGCCAATAATGGTTCAGTCTTCTGCTATTCAAATACGGAAATCTTTTGCTACTTAAATTGTGTATGACCCTGTTCCATTTTGAATGGTTATTACAATATGATCATATAATTTGACTTATTGTCTACACAACTACGAAGAAAACAGGTGCTCATACGTGCTCCATTTTTCCTTAGACATTATTAGAAAAATCCTATATAACCTAGGCTTCAAACATCCGTTGGTTTCAAGCTACGCAACATCAAACCCTCAAATAAACGAGGGCGTCTGGAGAGAACATTTGAGGAAAGTTGCAATCGTATAAAAACAGAGAATATGAGAAATATGTTCTCGACTATGGAGCTAGGATTTGCTACAAAGGTAAACCTAAGAGCTGAGGATCGTTCGTGTGCATGAAAATTAGTGGAGGACGCATACGTTAACCTCACCGTTAGTTGTAATCGTAGAAAAGCCTATGAGACATACAA
Source organism: Volucella bombylans (assembly GCA_949129095.1). NCBI lineage: Eukaryota > Metazoa > Arthropoda > Insecta > Diptera > Syrphidae > Volucella > Volucella bombylans. The sequence goes on along the minus strand of OX422141.1, from coordinate 165,377,743 downwards.
AGAGAAAAGGATGAGTAAGATATCAGGAATAGAAGCTCTTTCAACTTTTGTGGAAGCGAAACTTACAAGACATAATACAATATAATTATAAATAAAGACTCAGAAAGGTTTCCTTCATACAAGATAGTTCAGGCTGCAATAAAACATACTGCTATCAAAAAAAAAAAAATACAAGTTACTGCTTTTTCTGCTGAATTAATATTCAGGCTCTATTGAATCTCACAATTGAACTCTTGATTCAAGCGCAAAAAGAAGTGATTTTATGATTAAAAAATTAGCACTTGAACAATTTGTATTTGATAGCAAGGTGCAATATGCAATTAGCTAAAGTCTGAAGGAATGGATGCAGAAGATTCGAGTGTTTCAGTGGTGCCCTTGCTGTTGTTTTGCGAGAACTTGAACAGAAAAGAGATTGTATGGCAAAATCCACAACCTTCATCTACTATAGTTGCTGAAATTCACGAGAAAACACAATCATGTCTGGTAGAATAATTCTAAATGTAAATACAGTTTATTTAGAAAAATAATAAAATATGTTTATTCAAGAAAAGAATCGAAAACTCTCCAGATATATATAAACTATTAGCACATGTAATTTCTGTAGTTTTCCGTAAGGACTTGTTGGTTGCGGAAGTCAAATTAATAACTAAGGTATTACGCAGTGACAGTAAGAGTGAAAAGTCGTATAAGCAAAAACTCTCTAAGTTTAAACTTAACTAAATTAAATGATAAGAAAAAGTGTATTATATTTGTGGTAACCTGAATCAAGGTGCGTAGTGTGACTCTGTATTTAACAAATAATGAAGGACTGCACTAAATGCAAAACTGCGAAACTGGTGTCAGATGCGAGGGAGTATGTGGTAGGGCCTTTCACAACACTGTACCGGACTGGACACATATATAATAGTAGTAATGTGCTGAATACACACAATTTTGTCCAAAAATATATATGCGATGACTGCTTAACATACTCATAGATACATATGTTTATCCATTATGTAGACTAGCTTAAATTGTTGAATTTTTCGGTCGCAAGAAATAAAAGTTTCGTATCATCATCGGGAGTTCAGCTTTCAGGATGATAGCAACTTTGTTTCCATTTTATTCTTTTCAATGTAATATATTATGGACACTCTGGTTTGCAAGTTCAAAAAGCTGGTACGGTTGTCGATACTTCGTCACTTGATTTATGGGCGCATTACATTGATTTGACCTTGTTTAGCCCAACATTTTTACGCGTTATTGTGCCACCGTTCCAACTTATGATTATCGATTTATTTTCTAGGAGCATCATATTGCGTTATCCGCGAAACCCGAATAATTGTTAATCGGGATTATTCCTCATATATACGGAAACAGTTGGTGGCTCAGATTAGTGTTTTCAAATATATTAAATACTAGTTTATGATGGCGTCTGCTACAACTCGTGGCTTTTCTTTTGCCACACCGATAGTCTCCGAATATGGGAATCGATCAAAAAAGGTTCCTATACTCATATTAAACGCCACCACAATATTTTTAGTGATGTGGTCCCTGAATATAATATTGGATCATTTGGCCGATCTCTCAATCTATCAAACGGCTATAATAGGAAGGCCTAATAGATCTACGTCAGAGTCCTGGCAATTCAAAACCTTAGGTGTATGTTTGTGAATTTGGAACGTTGAGAGGGTGTAAAGTCTGCCTAACAATATTTGACAATGCTCTAAATAATAACTTTTAAAAAATATTGGCTTTCGCCCCTATACAATATTCTTAACCACATTTACGAATATCTACGAATATGAAAATTGTAAATCAAGAAATGACTTACAGCAAGCATTAAGGTGATCCTCAAGAAATCAGGAAATTTAAAACAACAGCGAACAACATTGAGCATACTCAAACCGGCTTGGCTATCTCACTCGAATAAATTGATGAAATTCCATTTTTATTTTCACTTGCCAACAGACAAATACGTTTCGATACATGTACGAGTATGTATGTACCTACTACGAGTATATTTATCTTTATATAAAATATCACGCATGACCTTGACCGTCAATTATCTTCGTATCTTGGCTGCATACTCTGCATTTACATATGTATGTTTTTTTTTTTCTAAATTCAATTTTATAAACTTGTTAAATTGAATTTACAATAATGTTGAATTAAAAGATACGCAAGCAAAACTCGCACACTTTCAGCACCCGTCGCATATTTCTGATAGTTCATTCGCCGCGGTTCCAGAAACGCACCCCTCTCACTAATAAAAAGAAACACAGAGAAACCATTTCACTCTCACTGCTAGTGTGTACTCCCGCATCAAAATCTAAATTAAATCAATTCTGATTTCTGACATCAAAAAAATTGTCTTTCGCATGGCTTCCCGCAACCGGCTTCAGTCAGTAGGACTTTGTCGCTCTTTCAGATACATTGTATCTTCAAATCAAAATCACTGGTTATTTTTAAAATCTAAAAATGCCACTCTTTTCAAAACTATTCCACAGAGGTATGTTTCCAACACACCCACTTTTTTATGTATTTTTTCATTTATATTCTCTTCGAAAACTGTTATTTTAAAATTAATGTTATTAAAAAATAATATAACAATAGTTATAAACTGCGGAGGAGTATTAACACCGCGCCGGTTCAACATCACCTGTTTCATGTTTGGAATCCTTTCTGATGTTATTTTTTGATTGTATCTGTTTTAGGAGCTTTGAACGTGCGGTGTTACAGCACCCCAATTGCGGATACATTTTGTGAAATTCTTAGAGAACAAATAGCAGGAATCAAAAGTGCTGGCACGTACAAATCTGAACGTATAATCACTACAGCGCAAAAGACTGAAATCTGTGTAGCCAGTTCAAATAAGAAAATTCTAAACTTTTGCGCCAATAATTACCTAGGTCTATCGGTAATAAAAGAAATTTGTTATGAAAATAAATGAATTCAACTAAAATTTTTATTCCATATGTTTGTAGAACAACGAGGAGATTATCAATTACAACAAAGAGATATTAGATCGATACGGTGCCGGCATTAGCGCAGCTCGATATATCTGTGGAACACAAGACATCCATAAGGTACTATTCAAAACAAATTACAGGTTATTATTAATTTAATAATATGATTTTATAAAACAAAAAAGAACCTCTTATTTAACAAACTGTTTATCATTTTTACAAAATGTTCTTCTAAACCAAATTGAAGAAGTTTGACGATCGAATTTTTGGTCCAGACAATGTCTTCTCTATATCCAGGAGGCATGTCACTCCCTTATTATTGAGACATCATTATGAAACTGCAACAGAGGGTGTATGATTGAATTTTTCGTCCTGGTTATCCGGCAGAAGTCAACTCTCTTCACTCAAAAAATTTATTTTTTTGAGCTTTACTGATTCCAAGACCTTATTTGCAACACAGCTATGGGTCTATATCCTTCAACGCACGAGCTATTCCTCTTTTTTTCTCATTGAGACAACTTTGACTAATTTCCATGATGATGGAGACATTACGAGTAAGACTCAGGTTCACATCGAAGTACAGTACTGCATAAGCGAGTAGGTTACTGGTAGAAAAAATCTCCTAAAGCTATAAAAGCTGTTCCCCTTCCAATGGGGTTTATGGCTTAAATTCTGTGAAACTCTTTCGTTTCGGTCTACCCAGTTTAGTGTTTGGAGAATTTCCAACATACAAGAATAAGTTTAACTGCCCACTTTTGTAGTTTGAATTTTTATATCTAAATTTTATTTTTTCGTTTGTTTCTACATATTTATGTGTGTTCTTAAGATCTGATTTTGAACCCAAGCCTTAGTAAGCCCTTCAGGTACACCTTATATTTATTGTACTGCTGATCAAACAGAAGGGTTATAAGTTTAGTTAGTTATTGACTTTTTATTAAATTCATATAATTTTTTGTTTACAAAAAGTGAATACAAAGTCGTTTATGGTTGGGCTTAAGGCCGTCTACCAGATTGACAATTTATCTAGTATATTTAAAAAAAAAAGTAATAAATAAATAAAAATTAAAATGTAATAAGTTAGTAAAGTGCGTTCAAAAATCGCCTTCTAAAATTCGGGTTCTGTAGCGAAAGGCAGCTGTAGAGTAGTTGTATAAAACTTCCCAGTTGTATAAAAGTCCAGCAAAGTGACTCCAAAATATCTCACGCGGAATTGTCTTAAAATGAGACGTCTTCCGATGAAATGGTAAACATTCTCCCTCTCTTTAAGGTTGCACAGGTCACAGATAATTGGAAGATCCGTTCGCTGTGGAATAAAATAAAGACTTATTAATTCTCCTCGAAGTTTAAATATAGTGCTTATCATATTGAGGGAATAGTGGTTAAGGAAGTACGTAGAAGCGCTTTCAATGAGGTTGTAATTCAGCCTGCTGTAGACTAGCCTATGTTTTGAAGAATGAGCTTCAGCTACATATCCGTCGTATATGGCATTGCCTGCTTTTTTCAAAATATTGTTGAACGTAGATTTTAACGTTGAAAGTAGCATATCAACTGAGATATTTAAATTTACGCCATATTTTGCCGCCAACTCCTCCCACTTTTGAACCAAGGGCCCTCTTGTCAATGTTAAATGTTTCAATACAATCTCCATCTCCACTATTTTCATAATGTAGTCTGCATGCAGCTTTAGGGTATTTAAAAAAAGAGGCGGGACTCCAGTTTCTAAATGCAACATATAATTTGGTGTACATACTGGAAGACGAAAGATTCTCTTCACAAAGTATCTAAGGAATTTCTCAACTTTCTCAAAAAAGAGGCTCAATTTGCGCGAAACTTTAGCGCTGGTATCCTCACACCACCAAGCTCGATCCCACCTCCTACTTCCTCAACTATATCATTTATAAATAAAATGAATAGTAAGGTGCTTATGATGCATCCTTGCTTAACTTCTATCCTAAATTCTTCCGATACAAACTCTACGTTCCATACATACGATACGTTGTTATTATTAATTTGCTTGACAAACCCAAATTGTAAAGCTTATAGAAGAGAGCTTCAGGCGCTATGGAATCAAAAGCTGTACGAAAGTCAACAAAAATACATACAGCTTTTCACGATTTTGCTTGAAAATTTCCGCAATGTTGGTAAGGGTAAAAATGTGATCCTGTGTTGAATAATGTTTTCTGAACCCCGCCTGGTATTTATTTAAAATATTATTGTTTGCTATCCACTGCGTAAGCCTATTAAATATGATAGCACTGAATAGTTTTGCCGAAGTATTTAAAATAGAAATGCCTCTATAGTTATCAGGATTATCTATCTCGCCTTTTTTATGCAGTTTGAAGATTATCGCCCTTTTAAAGTTTTCTGGAACTCTGGCTGTTTCAAAAATTCTATTAAATTCATTTACAAGGGAAACTCAGGGGAACTGTTCTTGTAGAATTCGAAAGGGATCCGATCATCACCGGGAGCTTTCGTTGCTTTAGAAGAATCAACTATACTTCTTACTTCGGAAAAAGTAAATGGCGTATCTAATAGCTCGTCCGCAAAGATTGGCGCTGCATATTGCGGTTATGGAGAAAACTGTGGAGTGTTGAGTAGATTTCTAAAATACTCCCTCAGCTCTGACACTTGCAAAGTCGACGAGATCATATTAGTTCTTCCCGATACAATTTTAGCTGCCTTCTAAAATTCACCTGCAGATTTTGAAGAGTTGAGAACTGCTATGATTTGCTGGTTAAATTGTTTCCTTTTTTCAACACAAAGGCGTTTGAAATATTTGTTTGCTTCTGCATAGAGTTTCTTAGAATAGTTGAAATTTTCTTTCCATAGGGGTCTTAGAAGTGTCATTGATCTTTTTCTTGCCTTCATACAGTCACTATCGAACCACTTCTGCTTTTCTACCACTATACGTCTTGTATTATCACTAAGTGCCATAATTTGTGTTAGAACGTCGATGTTGAGAGTTATATTGTGTTCCATCAGATTCAAAAGCTCGGTGTTCAAATTATTCTGATAAGAGGAACGAAAGCGGTCGTTCCAAGCCAACTTCGGAAGGAGAGCCAGTTGCCTTGAGTTTGTCGTAACTCCTGTCTTCAAAGTAGTGCATGAAATTTCTAAGGGCATATGGTCGGAGAATGTTTGGGCAGCTATTGAAAAATTGCTGACTATTAAGCACCAATTTCCGGTAATCAAACAATAATCTATAACGGAGCACGATGTTCCACCGATGAAAGTATGTTCACCCTCTACGTCGCCTTTGCAACTACCTTTTAAGATCTTGCAGCCATAGGCATCAGCAATTTCCATAATTTTAGAGCCCTTAGTATTGAAAAATTCATCTTTAGAATTTCGAGCTGCATTTATAATCAATGGCACAGGTCCACTTATAAAATTATTTTGCGATAATCCTATCCTCGCGTTGAAGTCAGCAGCTGGGAGAAGGTCCGTCGATCCTAAGAGCTTGTCGTAGTCTTACAACCAGTGACTGCAGTTCATAACACAGAAGGGTTATAATATTTATGGAGGTCTCAATACTACTCGTATATCTGATGACATCGGAATGTTTAGCCCTTCAGTCAAGGGCTATGATAGGAATTCTATTGTATATTAGTGGATATGTGTAATGGAAAACTCTTCTCAATGGAATACAAACATTTTCCTTAGAAATAGCCAAGGACTACGAATATGAATGATTCCAACATAAACGAGTGGAATATTGTCGATCTAGCATTTATTCATGGTACGTAGAAGCTAAATAACTGGTAGAGGCCATAGATTGTAATAAATGGATATCTAAGAAATGTGATCGGTAGAGTTGCGCAATTTCAAATCATATATAACAAAACAAATGACCGTTTGGTCTTGTATCCATTATAAAAAGTTTTGTGTAAAGCAACACTTTATGACAACCCGTATTAGCCTTATATAAAGTCATGCTTCCAGGGAGGTATAAGATGACTTTTCGGCGATTTTAATGCAAAACTAAAAGAAGAAGAACGTATAAAAAAAGTTTGGGTTATGTTTAAAAGCTGTCTTAGATCAATGCCAGATCCGCTCTGGTACTGCATATATCTAGAGGTTTCTTTTTTCTACTCGTCGTTGCAGTTACAGCTTCGGATGAAATCTATTGTGCTTCAAATGCCTGTATTAGTTAAATCATTAGTTCTTTCGATGGCATCTAGCTTTGACACGAGTTTGCATACAGCGATCCATATACCAAAGGTATATTTTTCTTGTAGAATATATAATGCAACTACATGTTTGTCAGGTTCATTAGCCTTACAATTTCTTAAAATATTCTTATGGTCTGGGGCCCAAAACCTGTGGACATTGAACACCTCTGCCGTCCCTTGCAGTCATTTGCCTGCTAAAAATGTCCAGTTATATCTGATACAAAAGAGGAGTGGGTCGGAGGATATAGTTTAAACAAAGCGTTCTGCTTATACACAAGCGTGCGAACTGATTTATCCGAGGTATGCCATCAAGCAATTATCCATTTCGTATTGTACTACTTGATGTTTCAGATTTGTATGGTTTAAAGCTACGTAATAGTTTGTTTCTAGTAATCCAACCTGCGGAATTAAATTGCACATTTGACATGCATATTTAGATTGATATTGCTCATCATCACCTGCAAATAGGACTTTTATAGCTGATTTAGCGATTCATTGCTATGAATCGTCCAGGAGACATGGTTTTTCTTTCAACAAGTTAGCATTACTGGGTTGCTTGGTTAGGCTTGATACCCTTCCTTAATTCTTTTTTATATACTTTAAGGGGGTATCCGTAGAAATTCCAGTCAATTACTTCCCTCAAATTCCATCCCCAAAAAGCAATTGATAGGTCCTTTGTCTACTAGTTTGAGTTTTAATTTGATATTAGTTAAATAATTCTTGTCTTTAAAAGCAAGAATTATTTCATCGACATATACCACCAAAACTCCATTTTGATTGAAAGTGTTGACGCAATTGTCGTAGGATGATCATACGAAACCAATTTTAAGCAGGACACTGTTCAGTTTTTGGTTCCACTGCCTTTCAGATTGCTTAAATCAATATAAGGCTTTCATCAGCATACACACTTTCCTTGTATGTGTTTTACTTACAAAATTCTCGGGTTGCTCCATATATATATGTGCTTTGATCCAGTTCACTATTAAGGTATGCAGGGGTGATATCTATTTGATGAAAAACCAATTCTAATTCTACTGCTAATTCAACTACTAAAATTATTGTAGAATATCTGGTGACTGGAGAAAAAGTTTCAGTAAAATCCAATTTTACCATTTTGGTCCTTTTTAATATTGAAAACCCACTTGGATCTTATGGCCTTTCTACAAGTTGGCAAATCAACTAGATCCCAAGTTCTATTTATACTATATTCTGCTTCCATAGCATCTTACTATTTTTTGGAATCTGTAGCTCGAAGTGTATCCTTAACAGTATTCGGCATATTCTGACAAGTTTTGCCAATATTAACCATGAAACTTAACGAATTTGATCTTTTTCTATTCGGATTATCTTTGTTTCTAGTTTTGCCACTTCTTAAAATACTACCACTAATCTCCTTCTCATTGGTCCTTTTAGTAGAATTCACCTCTAATTCTTCATCATCGTAATCCTCGCAGGGGTCCTCATTTCCAACAGCATTTTCATCTTCAGAGTCAGCATATTCTTCGTGGGGTGGCCATGGTGTAGTGGTACTAGCAATCGCTTCTCACTCGGAGGGTCAAGGTTACATCCAAAGATCCTGAAATGCAACACATTTTATTTGTATCCAAACCAGGGTTCAAATGGTGTTTGATGCTTCAATAATTTTGTTGGTGATTGATTTCTTAGATAAACAGACGAATTTATTACTTGCTTCAGTTCAGACGAAATTAGCATACACCTCGTGTCCTTTTTGCTCATTCAGCGCACCCGCTCTGCTAAGTATACCCCTTAGAAGTTAATTGGTGTTTTATACCATTAAATTGTAAATAGTTTTTAAAATCCTTATTAATATACTCTCTGCCGTTATCGCTCCTTAAATTTTAAATTTTATTACCAGTCTGTCTTTCTGCCGTTACCTTAAAAACTTTAAAATACAATACAATAAAAAATAAATATCATTACGTGAACGATCATGAAACAGATCTCGCAATTGACAGCAACTTTGTTTGAAAAAACTACTATATTTCCAACACTAGTTTCTCTACTAACTGAAATAGAATTCATTCGTAAATCGGTTACAAATAAAACATTCCTTAAAACCAATATACGAGTACTTGCCACCAGCTAGTTCAATTCTCTCCACATGATCGCTGTAGCAAGAAAACTTTTTCTGTCACAGCATAAGTGACTTGTTGATCCACTGTCTAGAATCCACGTGTTCTGATTAAATTCTTTGATACAGAATGAATTTAATAATGCAAACGCTGATGTGACCGTACTTGGAGAATGCTTTTGCTTTTCGTGGCAATTTGAAGCCAACCCTTTGAAGGATCCCCTGTCTGACGAACCTGCTCCATGACCAGGTTGTAGATGAGCAGCATTTTTCTGAGCATACTTATTGGTTTTCTACTGCATTTGGCATAGATAATGCTCGTTCTGAAAAATTATCGTTTGGCTCACTTTCTCCACGACGATGACCTTCCTCAATTATCGTAGTTTGAGTTTCAAATTTTCAATCAATGGAAATGTATCACGTGACTCAATTGCAATGATGAAATTTTTGTATGCACTTGGTAAACTGGACAGTAAAATTATCGCCAAAAGCTAATCCTGTAGCTCGATATTAAGCTCCTTAATTTTTTCTGGCAAATCGAAGAAACAATTAATATGATGCTGAACTTTGTTACCTTCCATTTTTAATTGAAGAAGTTACTTGAATAGCGTAACTTTCCTTGCCGGTCCTTTGAGTTGATGGATTTTTTCTAAACCCATCCAATATTCTACCGACTTCTTATAGTATTTTATGTAGTTGATTTGAGAATGTCTTACGCACAACAGCATTGTAACTAGAGCATTTTCATCTTTTGTGCACCATAGTGTGGATTCCTCTACCTTGTCTGGTTACTAACTCCATAGGTCATTGTGAATTAAAACACTTCTAATTAATACTTTCCACGAATCATAATTGTGTTCCCTTAATTTCTCAATTTGATAAATCGAATTCGACATTTTACTTTTAATGATAAAAAAAAACATTTTGGAATTAAGAACACGCGAGAAAATCTGGGCCCATAACCTTCGTTAAAGATTAAGGTCAATCTACTCCTATTATAGTTAGTTCAGCGTATAATTCAAGAGTGATTTTTTTTTACATGTAGGTACATATGTATTGTAGATACAATGTAATAGATTTAAGTGTAGATTTAAGTGTTGCTATTTAGTCTAAGAATTTAGTGTTTAATTTGAGCTATTAACTTGTTTATTTCAATAGAGACCAAAGAGAGTTCTAAGTAGTTTTCACTGACCTTAGTTACTTAAATATATAGGTACAATATGAAGCATATCGACCGGATTTCTACAGCTGGCAGAGTTACATAACATATTCTGTGTCGCTTAGCAGTATACGCGTAGTGTAATCTGAGGCCTGACCATTATGTTTTGGTAAACATCCAGCTGTTTTGCCTCGAGGTAAATAATGACACTAATTTGATGCGTATTTTGTCGCCTGAGATTGCCTTTCACCCGTATGAAAGTTGTGTTTTTTTTTTAAATAACAGGGCTGGACTCACTAGTCACTGGTTGGTAAAGAATTTACTATTGTATAATAAACGTTAACAGTAGCTTTAAATTCAAATATTAATATTGCTTTTTGCCAATTTCCAGGAGTTGGAGAAAAAGCTTTCGAAATTCCACAGCCGAGAAGATACAATACTTTATCCTTCCTGTTTTGAAGCCAATGCTGGATTATTCGATGCCGTCCTATCCCCGGATGATGCTATATTTTCCGATGAGCTTAATCATGCTTCCATAATTGATGGCATTCGGCTTTGTAAAGCCAAAAAATATCGCTACAAGCACATGGATGTCAATGGTAATGATTGTATGGTAGCAATAAGACTTTTTTAATTACTTTCTTTTTTAGATCTGGAAAATTTGTTAAAATCCTCAACTGGCCGAATTAATTTGATAGCAACGGATGGTGTATTTTCAATGGATGGCAACATTGCTCCACTAGCAAAGATCTGCGATATTGCCGATAAGTATAATGCCTTAATATTTATGGACGAATGTCATGCCACTGGCTTCTTCGGAAAAACTGGAAGGTGAGTACAATTGTCGTAACAACATAACAGACTTTGAAAATCATTTAAAATTTGTTCAGAGGCACTGAAGAGTACCACAATGTAATGGGCAGAGTAAACATCATCAATTCTACTCTCGGAAAGGCTCTTGGTGGAGCTGCTGGAGGTTATACAACCGGTCCGAAGGAACTAATTGAACTCTTGAGGCAGAAGTCTCGTCCCTATCTGTTCTCCAACTCTTTACCACCGCCAGTCGTTGCCACTGGTATAAAAGTAATGGATATGCTGTTGGAATCGAATCGCTTGACACAGAAAGTTCAGAGTAACACAACTCGCTTTAGAGAGGCCATGACCAAAGCCGGATTTACCATTGGCGGTGAAAATCATCCCATTTGCCCAGTAATGCTGGGAGACGCTCGTCTAGCATCAATCTTCGCCGATCAGATGCTTGGTAATTGTCAAGAGATAGTTTTTATTTTTGTATATTTATGACACCTGGGTATTTATTTTTTAAGGTCGTGGAATCTATGTGATTGGTTTCAGTTATCCAGTAGTGCCTCAAGGTAAGGCTCGCATCCGTGTTCAAATTTCGGCTGCCCACACAACTGAGGACATTGATCACTGTGTGGCTGCTTTTGTCGAAGTAGGCACTGCCTTAAAAGTCATTTAAATAATTTAAAACTCGAACTTGTAAAATACCATTCCTGCGGCATTTGGTTTTTTGTTAAATATATAAGTCTTTATAGTACCAAATAAACAAATTTTAACAAAAAATATTGATGCTCTGTAAGTGGTTTCACTTTTTAGTCCAATTGAAAAAGAAGAATGAAAATGAATTGTGAAGAAGCAAGAGATCCTAAGAAAATTTATTCGATTTGAAATATCTTGCATAAACCGATTCTGAAAATGCGCAATGTCAGAAAGAACAGAAGCTGGTCAACGGTTATTTTTATCACCTCTCCGCCATATAAGGCTTTTTTTTCAACTAGTCCTTATTTCGTGAATGTTAACACTTAGCTCATGTCTGATTTGCAGATAATTAGTTTTATCCTTCCGGTTAATAATGGGAAATAATTTCATTCAAATGGCTGCCTCGGCTGGCCATGCAGTAGCCTACACGATCGGTCCAATTTTTAAGCACATTATCGATTGTGTGCAGCTGTATTTCACCAATGGCCTCACGAATATTGTCCTTTAAAGCGTCAATTGTCTCTGGCTTGTCGGCGTAACACTTATCTTTTACGGCACCCCACAAATAATAGTCCAACGGTGTCAAATCGCAGCTCCGAGGTGGCCAAACGACATCAGCTCTACGGCTGATAATGCGATTTTCAAAAACAGGGCGCAAAACATCGAGTGTAGCTTCGGCTGTGTGGCATGTAGCGCCGTCCTGTTGAAACCAAATGTTGCCAATATCCTCCTCTTCAATTTTTGTGAACAAAAATTCGTTCAACATGGCCCGATAACGATCGCGCCATTGACTGTAACGGCCACTCCTTGCTCAATTTCGAAGAAAAATGGCCCAATTATGCCTCTGGACCAAAATCCGCACCAAACAGTGACTCGTTTTGGGTGTATCGGCTTTTCAATGTATGCGTGCGGGTTTTCTGTGCCCCAAATGCGACAATTTTGCTTGTTTACATACCCGCCAATATCAAAATGAGCTTCATCTGAAAAGATGATTTTTTTGGCAAAATCGGCATCTTCTCTAAGTCGATCGCAGGCCCACTTAGCGAAGCGAAAACGCATTGGATGGTCAGTTGGCTTCAACTCCTGAACCAATTGGACTTTGTATGGCGTTATACCAAGGTCTTTATGCAAAATTCGTCTCAATGATGTCTCCGAAATGTTCAATTGTTGAGAACGACCGTGAATTGATGTTGATGGCGCTTCACGCACACTTTCTGCCACAGCAGCAATATTCTCGGGTGTACGCACTGTTTTTGGCTTTTCACGCTTTGGTTTATCGATGAGGATGCCAGTTTCTTTAACTTTTTTTTTGGTTCAGTCAATTGCTTGATAACCCGATTATTTGTTTACATGCTGATTTTGAGTGTGACGTGTCAAAATTGAAATTCTGGATTGAGTCATTACAGCAAATAGTTCGAGAAAAACCACTGTAGTGCAGGTTAAAAACCAGTAAAGATGCGATGAACAATATGTTGACTGGAATATTTTTTGATTTTTTCTGGATTTGCTTGTGAAAATCTAGTCAACTTTGTTTTGATGCTGTTCAGTGTCCTTGGACATTCAAGAACACGACGTTAAACAAGACCATGGAGGGCAAAGTCGAATAGCTTGGACAGTGAGAATTGGCTCTTAAGAGACAATGGATGGAAAATTTAGGAGAAGGAAGAGTATATTGGGAGCTACCACTACTGCGAACAATCGATCATTAAAGAACTGGAAAACATCAGATGGTTCCTCTATCAATGGGATTCTTTAGGGCGTGAGATTATAGCAGTTGATCATGTTGCAAATTTGCATGGCGGAGTTCGTATTGCCAACCGCATAACAAGTTGCCAACCTCTGTTGGAGGCAAACAATTAAAGATCTTCAGCAAAACTTAACTTTTCAGACTTGGGGAAACACGCTCATAAATTAACCAAATTATCCTCCAATATCCAGCACTTTCCTTGGACACTCCAGTTGGAAGTATATCATTCCTCAAGGGAGAGGAATTCTTGGCGCCAAGAATTGATAACGGTATTTTGTAGAGGGGTTAAAAACTAGCATCTATCACGCCCCGTTTAGGAGTTAGGGGCAATTTTAGAAAAAAATGACTTAAAATGGGAAAGAAATTATTAAAAAACAACGGCAACACTTACAATAAAGTACTATACAGGATTTGAAAGCCTAAAATTTGCTCTTTAATATAAAATTTACATCAAATTATTCGTGTGAATAGTGTTTGAATAATTCGCATTCAAACTTAAATTTTTGGTAAAAAATGAAAAATTTTTTTTTTTAAATCAATATTATTCAAAATTGTGAGTTGACGTGCCCAATTAGTTTTCTGTGTTAATGCGCATATCAATTCTGAATCGAACACAAAAAAACGCATGGCTTTATATTTTCTAGTTTTTGAGAATTTTGAAAATTACTAAAACTTATAAAAAAGGTTTTTTTTTTTGGTATTTATGGTGATCTCACTTTGAGGATTAATATTGATGATAGGGTCATCTTTGTAAGTAAAATACAGCTAATTACATTTCCACACTTTTCTACTATGGATGTTTTAGTGGGAATTAAACCAGATTCTTCTAAAAATTCAAAGCTTCTTTCGTTGGTCGACATTAAATCTCCGAACGAACAAAACACTGAGAAGTTATTTAGTTTAGGATGGATTAGAGGATGCTTAGTCGTTATTGCTTATTCACAAAAAATATCACTTGATTCGCACTACGGTTGAACACAGAGTGATTTTTGTGAATATCAATAACTACACGCCTTATCACAAAAAGAAATAACGGTATAAAAACCAAACGTTTTTTCGGTTATAGTTTTGCATCATTATCAAGTGCATTACGTATTACATACGTACAAACATAGATATTTCGCAAAGTAAATAATTTACTGCAACATTGGAACATGTGAATTTTCTATAATGCGAATTAGTGAAACTTTGTTATTAATGGGAACTTTGTAATTTTGTGATGAGTACTGTGGATGAAGAGTATTGATGACTTAGGCGCCTGCCTGACGAAAAGCACATACCCCGAGCGGAGCAACGAAGTTGCGTGAGCGGGACTTGCCGCCTGCGGAAGGAGAGTTGAAATCCCTTAATCCCGCGAAGCGGGTCACCCGTGTACTCTTAATTAAGAAAACTATTGATATAGGCGTTTTCGAGATGTTTAAATAATACTCATTAACTTATTCAAAGGAAGACTACGTAATCGTACATAAATGGCAAAAAACAAAACTAAAGTAGTAATTTTAATTTCAATTTGCTCAAAAACTAGAGCACATAAAGCTATGCGGTTTTTTGTGTTCGATTCAGAATTAATACGCACATTGAATACAAGAAATCAATTTGGCACATTATTTCACAATTTTTGAGTAATATTGTGAAACATTTTTTTTTTTTATTTTTTACCAAGAATTTGAGTTTGAATGTGAAGTATTCAAAAACTATTCACACGAATAATTTTATGTAAATTTTATATTAAAGAACGAGTTTTGGGCTTTCATGTTCTGTATAGTAATTTATTGTAAGTGTTACCGTTGTTTTTTAATAATTTTTTTCCCATCTTAAGTCATTTGTTTTTAAATTGCCCATAACTCCTAAACGGGACGAGATGGACCCCCCCTTCCCATAGCAAAAAATTATAGTTTTTAACTCTTCTACAAAATACTGTTATCAAGTCTTGGCGCCAAAGTTATCGTGCCATCACAATTGTTCGTTTTATTAAAAAAAAAAAAAAACAAATCCTACACCTCTTGTTGAAACACCCTTTATAAAAATGTTATTTCAAGCTGGAGTTAAAATACGGGTTTAACACTATTGATGGTTTCTGCTGTTAAAAGAATCTAACGGTTTTCATTGTGTAAAATGTTTGTGTGGGTACAAATAATAGAACTTATTCTTTTCAATACAAATCCCTTTATTCAGTGCAGTTACAATTCACTATTTAATTCTTTCTCTCAGTACAATCCAATTTCTCAACCACTTATACTTTTCTTATCTTTTACTTAAACCACTTAATCACTTCTCCTAATTAACACTTCAAATTACACTTTAGAACTGATTTGCATACCTTTGGGATGCTGGTATTTATACTCGAATGACATACTTCGAGAACAATCCTCGCCATCCAGCGTCCCATACAATTTCCAATTTGCTAGACAATTCGATTCCACTCTCCAGTCGAGACTTTGTTATTCCAGTATCGAAATCTTTTGGTCTTCGACATTTTCTGCTAGATGTCGCTGCTCACATTTAAGTGGTTATCACATTGCTCCCTCCCTACAGTTGTTCGTCCCGAACAACTTCGTCATTCAGCATCCCGTTGAAATGACACATTCTATCCAAATGGACCAATTTCAATTTTCCTCGATCCCCACGCTGGATCCGGTAGACAACGTCATTAATGCGGGTTATCACCTTGTATGGGCCTTCCCAGTCCTGTTGCAATTTTGGTGATTTGCCTTTCTTACGCTGAGGATTATACAGCCAAACCAGATCTCCTTCGTTGAAACCGGAAGATTTCGCCTTGATATCGTACCTAGTTTTCATGCGGCTGCTTGCTAGCTTCATCTTTTCTCTGGTGTCTTCATGCAATTTACGAATCCTGCTGCGTAAGTCATTCACGTACTCGTTCACCTCTTTGGGCTCCGTCGGTGGGGATCCGAATTTTGCTTCACTTGGCAACCGAATTGTTTGACCAAATAAGATCTCGGATGGTGTGTGCCCTGTTGAGCTATGGACCGCGTTTCGGTAGGCCATTAAGAAGAGGGGTATGTGTCGATCCCAATCCCGCTGGCAGTTGCTGACAACCTTAGATAGATGCTCATTCAAGGTCCGATTGAATCGCTCGACCATTCCATCAGATTGAGGGTGTAGTGTCGTTGTCCTTGTCTTTCTTATTCCCAAATATTGGCATATTTCCTGGAAGACTTTTGATTCAAAGTTTCGCCCTTGATCAGAGTGCAGCTCCATTGGGACCCCAAATCTGCTCACCCAATTGTTGACTATCTGTTCGGCTACGGTCTTAGCCTCTTGATTTGGGATGGCAAACACTTCCGGCCACTTACTGAAGTAATCCATGGCTACGAGGGTATATCGGTTTCCATTAAAGGTTTCGGGAAACGGCCCAGCGATGTCGATGGCTATTCGTTCGAAAGGTGCTCCGACATTGTATTGTTGCATTTGTCCATGTGGCTTTACTTTTGGCCCCTTGGTAGCCGCACATCTTATGCACCGTCATGTATTTCATGGAGTACTTGGTTGACTCTGGACCGTGGCACAATTAGCTGCATACGAGATGTTGTCCCATCGGTACTTTCCCATTTTCTCTTCAGCAATCCATCTTGCACAAAAAGCGAGTCCCACTGTGCCCAGTATGCCTTCAGAGTTTGGCTCCGATCTGATATCTGCTGCCAGCTTGGTCTTTCCTCGTGTTCTTTCCAGGCCAATATTGGTTCGATGTCATTGTCTGCCTGTTGGGAGGAACGGATTTCGTCTATACTCCAACCCTCTATTGGCTCAGTCCTGATCATTTGGATAGTTGCCTGTTCTTTTGCTTCTTTACGATTGCAGTGTTCGCATTTTACTCCGCACGGTCGACGAGAGAGAGCATCAGCATTTGAGTGGAGTGTTCCCTTGCGGTGTTGCACTTCAAAATCGTAGCCCTGCAACTGCTCGATCCATCTTGCAACTTGGCCTTCAGGGTTCTTAAATTGGAGTAGCCATTTCAGAGCTGCGTGGTCTGTCCGGAGAATGAACTTTTGTCCGTAGAGGTACTTATGGAAATGCTTCGTAGCCAGAATTAAAGCCAGAAGCTCGCGCCGGGTTACACAGTAGTTCCGTTCAGGTCTGGAGAGTACTTTGCTGTAATATGCGACCACTTTCTCTTGACCGTCATGAACTTGGGAGATCTGCGTCTGCGTCCACGATGAACATTTTTCCGGGCGTGGGGTAACCCAAGATGGGGGCTTTGCACAGCTGTCGCTTCAGTTCTTGAAATGCTTTTTCGCATTCTCCAGACCACCTGAACTGTCGGCCTTTTTCCGTAAGTTGATGCAGGCTCTTCGCAATGCCAGCAAAATCCTTTACGAACCTTCTGTAATACGTGGCGAGTCCCAAGAAGCTTCTCAGTTGGTGTTTATCTTTTGGAGAAGGCCAACTTTTCACGGCTTCGATTTTGTCAGGATCCGTTCTTACTCCTTCCGCTGATATAATGTGACCCAGATATTTTACTTCCGGACGAAACAAGGCGCACTTTTCCGGGTTGAGCTTCAAATGAGCACTTCGTAGCCTCTCAAACACCTCTTTTAGATTTTCGCGGTGCTCCTCGTACGTCTTACCTATGACGATAACGTCGTCCAAATATACTAGGCAGGTTTTCCAGGTGAGTCCTTGCAATGTTCGTTCCATTAGTCGCTCGAAGGTGGCCGGAGCGTTGCACAGTCCAAACGGCATCACTGCAAACTGCCAAAGACCGCTTCCTGTAGTGAAGGCAGTTTTCTCACGGTCCGTATGTTTTATCTCTACCTGCCAGTAACCGCTCTTCAAGTCAAGTGTTGAAAACCATTTCGCTCCAGAAAGCATATCCAAAGTGTCATCGATTCTCGGAAGTGGGTAGCTGTCCTTTTTAGTGACATCATTGAGACGTCGGTAGTCTACACAAAATCTCGTGCTGCCATCTTTCTTCTTCACGAGGACCACTGGAGATGCCCACGGATTTTGCGATTCTTCAATCACTCCCTCAGCTTTCATCTTCGACATCATTTCGGCAACTTCTGTTTGCTTTGCCAATGGAAGACGCCTTGCAGGTTGACGGATTGGTCGAGCGTCTCCGGTGTCAATGTGGTGTTGAACAATATGCGTACGTCCATATTCTCCGTCTTGTGTAGCAAATATATCAGCGTACTCACCGATTAGTTTTTCTGCCAGGATTCGCTGATCTTCGTCCAGATTACAGAGGCTGAGAATTTTGTTCTTGATTTTTATGCTCTGAACTGTTGTGACCGATTTTGCACCCTTTTTTTCCGTTGTGGTCGATATAGCCTCAACAGGTACGCATTTTCCCACTACCTCCCCCTTTTTCACCTTTACACTGAATGTCTTTGGATTTAGAATCCTTACAGGGACCATGTTGTTCTTTGGCTCCACTAAGGTCTTTCCCACCATGAAGTCTCTTCTCTTTTCTGGCTCCATCAAATAGAATCGGTGGCTACCAGGACCACCTTCCACTTTTGCCCACAAAATTGCTTCTGACGAAGGCTCTAGACTCTGATTGCTGCAGATGACGACATTTGAGACTGAGGTATTGGCGTTTCCGTATATCATTGGTATCTCCATGTTTCCGTATTTCAGGGTTTGTGCCCCCAAGTCGACTACAAGTCCATGTTCTCTCATGAAGTCTGTACCAATGATGCACTCGTCACATATGTCAGCTACCAGAAACGCGTGAGTGAATGTTATTCCGGCCAATTGGATTTTTATGCGGACTTCACCATATACGTTAATCATTGCTCCTGTAGCTGTTCGCAAGCTGCAACTGCTAGTGTTATGCAGCCAAGACTTCTGCACAAGATTCCTCCTGATGATTGAGGCCGTGGCACCGGTGTCTACTGTTGCCATCCATTTTTCTTTTCCACTGACTACTTCTACTAGAAGGCTTTCGTTGCATCGTTTTGCCAGCGAGACTTGGATGATGGTCCTGGGGCCGTCGACTCCTGCTACCAACTTCTGCCCCGCGAAGTTGGTGCTTAAGCATTTCCCGACTGATGGCTTCGGGAAGGTTGACCGGCTTCTTGATAGCTGTTTCTGCTGGTTTCTTCCTCTATTGGCTTGCCACCACAGTGAGGGCAGTCTTTTCGTTGCACCGGTTCTTTACACTGCCTTTGAAGGTGTCCTATTTTATTGCAATTCCAGCAGCGCATTATTCGTCTATCCCGTCGAGTATCTCGTTCCTCGGCACTAATTCTTGTGCAGGAACATTCGACAGATGCTACTTCCCTGACGAAATGTGTTCCCCTGGAAGCTTGATTGGCTGCTTCCATCGCCAGAGCGAAGGCAAATGCTTCAGCAAGGGTTCTTTTCCCGGCCATCCTTACTGCTGACTGTAGCTTCGAATCTGCAATTCCCCTGATAAATGCATCTTTTGCCATTTCGTCGATAATTTCCTGGCCTGCGGTGGGGTATGACAGATGTGCAAGTCTACTCACGTCTGCTTGGAGCTGTTGCAGTGTTTCTCCTCGTTGCTGCATACGGCCTTGCAATTGAACCTTGTAAACTTCCCGCATGTGGCTATCCCCAAACCGTTTCTCGATAGCCTGCACTAAAGTCACATAATCTTTATGCTTTTCGATGTCTACTGTTTGCAACAATTCTGCTGCAGGACCGTGCAAGGCCATTGTTAGGGCAAAGCACTTTTCCTCATTGTCCCAGTCGTTTGCACAGGCAGCCATTTCAAACTGCTTCTTATAGGTAGACCATGAGGTCTGGCCATCGAATGAGGGAGGCTTCAACTCTTTTCTCCTTGGACCGCTTAAAGAACATTCTCGCAGTTTCTGTTTTCGCACTGTGTCGAGCTCTTTTGCCAGTTGCTGAACTTTGCTGTCCATTTCTTCGAATTTTTCGCCAACATTCTTCTCTATTGTATCAAATTTGTCATCAACGTTCTTCTCTATTCTATCAAATTTGTCATCAACGTTCTTCTCTATTCTTTCAAATTTGTCATCGATTTCTTCGAATTTTTGCTGGAGAGTGTTATTTTGTTCTTCCAGTTTTTGTTCTAGACTATTCTTTTGTTCGTCGAATTTTTGTTCAATGCTGCTCTTCTGCTCGTCTAGATTTTTCTTTTGTTCATCCAACTTTTGTTCGAGACTATTCTTTTGTTCATCCAGCTTTTGTTCGAGGCTATTCTTTTGTTCTTCCATTTTTTTGTTTTGTTCGTCCATTTTTAATAAGAGGAGTTGCATCATTGCAGCCATGTCATTGCCGGTACTTGTCTGTTCATCCTCGTCAACATCAAAGGAATATGCATCAGGATCATGTCCCTCGTTGTTCAAAGCCTCCTGAAGTCGGAGCACCAGGTCACTTTTTCCTCCACTGGCGCTGAGGCTTCTCTTGTTCAACTCGGATTTGAGTTGGACGAGGGTCAACTGCAATAGTTTTCGACCCATTCTAGCTTTTTCAAATAGTCAGAAAACACTGTTTTTTTTTTTTTTACACACTTACACACAATAAGTCCTATCCCACTTCTGACACCAATGTAAAATGTTTGTGTGGGTACAAATAATAGAACTTATTCTTTTCAATACAAATCCCTTTATTCAGTACAGTTACAATTCACTATTTAATTCTTTCTCTCAGTACAATCCAATTTCTCAACCACTTATACTTTTCTTATCTTTTACTTAAACCACTTAATCACTTCTCCTAATTAACACTTCAAATTACACTTTAAAACTGATTTGCATACCTTTGGGATGCTGGTATTTATACTCGAATGACATACTTCGAGAACAATCCTCGCCATCCAGCGTCCCATACAATTTCCAATTTGCTAGACAATTCGATTCCACTCTCCAGTCGAGACTTTGTTATTCCAGTATAGAAATCTTTTGGTCTTCGACATTTTCTTCTAGATGTCGCTGCTCACATTTAAGTGGTTATCACAATAGATTTTACTTAGCAATTGCCTACTTTTAGGGTTAAATGCGATCAGTTTCGATAACTTAACCATCTGAATGTAGGTTCTCGCATATGATATAATTTTTGAAGTGCGAAGAATGGAAGCACAGATAATAAATCTATATTTGTGCTTTTACTTTTGTCTTGACCCGGTCGGAAAGATAGAAGGAGGAGCAAAGAAAACATTGTTGTGATTATGTGGTTTGAAACTTATATACCTGAGTTTCAGACCACATGGTTTCGATATTAGCTCTTCGGGGGTGGGAGTCCGAACAGGACGGTGAGTTTTTTCTTCACTCGGAATGATTCGAAGGTTATCAATTTTCACGCCTGTTTTGTGCTTGAAACTCTACAACAGCCAAATCTACATGTCAGTGTTATGCCTTCACACGCAGATTTTTCTGACTGAGTTCCAATTACACAAATGAAAAACTTGTAATGACTAGGATTCGAACCTTGACCCTCCGAGTGAGAAGCGATTGCTAGTACTACTACACCACGGTCACCCCCTCCTGGGGTTATGGTTACAAATATCACACAGAATTGGGTGATCTGGAGGATGAGGTATATAGTGAAGGTTGATTAATTCTCCTCTTATTTGGAAAATAGTACTTATAATATCGGTTGAAACTGAATTTAAGAAATAGGTTCTGTCTTGGAGGTTATATCTCAAACCGCTGTAGTAAGTCCTATAGATTGACTGCTGAGCATCGGTTGCAAGTTTATCGTAAGTCACGTTTCCATTTTTTCCCAGTAGGGTGTTAAATTTCGCCCTTACGGATCTATATTGCTCATCTGTTTTTATATTTAAATTCAATCCGCAGTTAGAGGCTAGTCTTTCCCACTCTGTTACGAAGGTTGCTTTAGTTGAAAAGATCTGATATAATACAATTTTTGGTAACCTATCCCGGCCCATCGCCAAAACTTCTAAGGGGGTTCCCCCCTGTGACGGCCTGTTTTTTATCATGTTTTGGGATTTTTTTTTTGGCGTCTAATGAAAGATAGAACTTTGAGTTGTTTTTTACCATTTATTTATTACTATTTCAAGGGTATGTAAAACAAATTTCAATTAAAAATCGTCATTAGAATGTAACTTTTACCACACCGAAGACACCCCCTTGAAAAAAAGGACACTCACTTACTCCACGATTTCGGCTGATTGGCTTATGAAAAAGAAAAAAAAAACAGTGTTTTAATCTGTAAGCCTAAATACATCGAGTGACCATGAATCATTTGAAAATATTGAAAATTGGGTTTTTGCCATACTTCTGAAAAAAAAAGTTTCAAATTTCATGATTTTTTTAGGTTTTCGTTACGAAAAAAAATAGAAATACTCGGAATTTTAGGATGATTCTTGGTTACCCTTTGCGTCTATATGCGCTGAGTCTATTCTATAAATTAAGTGAAGGAAAGTTTGAAAAACACAGTTTTGAGAGAAACGCGTTCACACGGGGAACCCCCTTAAGACTTAATCAAAATGCATTTTTAAGGTATCCAGGAAAAGAAGTGGTGTTCCTGTCTCCAAGTGGAGCATATGGTATAATTCGGGATGTAGGACGGCAGTTGGAAAATTCGCTTGATGAAAAAACGTAGAATCTTTTCGACTTCTTTAAAAGAACAATACCTCCACATTTGAGCTCCATATTGAAGAATTGACTTAGCACTCACGCAAAATATTTTCTGCGTTGAGTTCTGTATAATGTGCAGACTAATCTAATTGCACGTTTAGCTGCGGATAATTTGACCGCAAGGTGTTTGTTCACATCTAAGTTCGTCGAGATCAAAACCCCCGGACATTTGTATTCACGAACGATGTCGATGCCTTCTCCCTGATAGGTCCGCTTTCATTCCTCGAATACCTGCCGCCACCACTTCTAAAAACCGTCTTTTTTGATTTTTCAGGATTCACAAAGAGATTCCGAGTTCTACAGTACGCGTCGAGTTTATTTATCATTAGTTGCATTCCTTCCACGGAGTCTGCCAGGAAGACCATATCATCTGCGTACTTAAACTCTGGAATCTTTTTCCGACCGTCCATTATGTCGTTAACACACATGATGAATAGTAGTGCACTTAAAATGCACCCTTGTTTTACTGCCATAGTCGTTTCAAATTCTTCTGATGTAAATTCTCCATCCCAAACCTAGGCGACATTGTCAGCGTACATCGCTTTCAAGATATTAATGAATTTGCTTGACATTCCGAGTTTTTAGGGTTTATAGAAGAGCGCTTCACCAACTATGGAGTCAAACGCGCACGGAAGTCCACAAAGAAGGCATACAGTTTCTACAGTTTCTTCCTAAATTCAGCTTGGATTATTCAGCTTCATTTATAACTCTCTTGTCCTCTACCCATTGTGAGATTCTATTAAATAGTAACGCACCGAAAAACTTAGTCGAAGAAAAAGATCCCTCTTTAATTTGAAGCAACTTCATGTTTATGTAGCGGAAAAATGATTGACTTCTTGAAGCTCATGGGAATAGGGAACCTCGGTTGTTTCAAATATACGGTTAAACTCTGCTGTACGAGTAAGTGCAACCAAGAATTCTGTCGAACAATTTTTATATACTTTAAAAGGAATTCGGTCGTCTTTGCTTTCGAATTTTAGATGACTTGCTGCAATTCATTTAAGGAGAATGGTGCATCTAGGTTAGGTTAGGTTAGGTAAGAGTGGCTGTTGGAAATACCAACCCACTTAGGCCTATTGGCCCATTGTGATGCCACGTGGATCTATGATCTTCTTACTACTGGAACCAGTTTGAGATTTTAATAAAGCGTAGGAGACTGTTAACGTCTATTTTTTCTAGATCGTTTAGGTCGTTGTAGAAGAAAGCTCCTAGGTGAAGCTTCCTTCTCTGAGAGAGAGCTGGGCATGTGCAGAGTAAGTGGGGGATTGTCTCCTCCTCTTCCTCGTCCATGCAGCTTCTACAGAAATCGTTAGTAAAAGCGCCAAGCCTTCTTGCGTGCTTGCCTATGAGGCAGTGTCCGGTAATGACACCTATTATGGCGCTGAGATGTTTCCTATCTAAAAGGATCAGACACTTAGATCGACTCAGATCCAGCCTTGGCCAGATCTGTTTGGTCGCTAGACATGTTTGTCCAGCAGTCCACCTAAGGTCCGTTCTTTTATTGGCATCTAGCTTTAGTGTTAGTTTGCACGTAGCGATTGGTATACCTATACTACCTTTGTCTGGTAGGATAGGTAGAGTGGTTCCAATTTTGGCGAGTTCATCGGCTCTGCAGTTTCCTGGAATGTCTCTGTGGCCCGGCACCCAACAGAGGTGAATGTTGAACTGCTCTGCCATCTCCATGAGAGATGATCGGCATTCAAGGGCAGTTTTAGAACACAATGAGACCGAGTCCAGGGACTTGATGGCGGCCTGACTATCCGAAAATATGCGGATATCCTTTGCAGATATCACGTTTTTCTTCAGCCAGGACAGAGCTTCTTTAATCGCCAAAATTTCCGCCTGGAACACGCTACAGTGATTTGGAAGGCGGAAAGAGAGGCTTAGATTTAGCTTATCTGAGAAAACACCGCCACCAACTCCGCTGTCGGTTTTAGATCCATCTGTGTAGAGATGGATTGACTTGTCCTCCATGAAAGCATCCTCCTCCCAGAATGATCTAGAGGGGAAGCTTACATGGAAGTTTTTGTCAAACCAAAGTTCAGGTATGGTGTAATCGGTGTTCTCTGTGAGGATTCCTAATGTATTAAGAATGTTGGCGTGGCCAAATGAATTATTTGTCCACTGTTTAGTCGCTTTAAGGCGAATAGCTGCAGTCGCAGCTACTTGCTTGCTAAAAATGTCGAGGGGTGTCAAGTGAAGCAGAATATCTAATGCCGCAGAGGGGGTAGACCGCAAGGCTCCGCTTGTGCATAGACATGCTGTTCTTTGGACTCTGCTTAATTTAATGCGGTTGACTGCATTTTCCAAGGCCGTCCACCAGACAACCACCCCGTAAGTAAGTATCGGCCTTATGACCGAGATGTATAGCCAGTGGGTTATGCGAGGTTGAAGGCCCCATTTGTTCCCAATGGCTTTCTTGCAAGAGAATAAAGCTATCGTAGCTTTATTGACTCTTTCTTGAATGTTAGGTTTCCAGTTTAGTTTCCTGTCAAAAATGAGACCCAGATATTTTGCTGTATCGGAGAAAGCTAAACTGGTACCGTTTATTGAAGGAGGGTCTATGATTGGAATTTTATATTTCCTAGAAAAGAGGACAAGATCAGTTTTATGGGGGTTTATTCCCAATCCACAGCGATCTGCCCAGCAGGTTAATCTGCTAAGATTTACTTGGAGGAGTTCTTTAATGGTATTTAAATGTTTTCCTGAGACGGCTATGGCAACGTCATCCCCATAGGCAACCACTCTGCTACCACCCGCTTCCAGGTATATCAGTAGTTCGTTAACCACTAAGTTCCAGAGAAGGGGGGAGAGGACACCGCCTTGCGGCGTACCCCTACTGACATATCTTTTAGCAGAAGTCTCACCCAGTTTGGAGTTGATTATCCTGCTTGTTAGCATTAGATTAATCAGCTCCCCAAGTGAGCCGTCTACCTGCAGAGTTGACAGCGCAGTCGTGATTGCGGATGTGTTGACGTTGTTAAAGGCGCCCTCTATGTCCAGGAAAGCAACCATTGTGTACTCCTTGTATTGTAGGGATCGTTCGATGTGGCTAGCCAGAGAGTGCAAAGCCGTTTCCACCGACTTTCCTTTACAGTAGGCATGTTGAGCTGTAGACAGAAGTCTTGGATCAACTTTAGCTCGAATATGGATATCAATCAGTCGTTCTAAAGTTTTCAGAAGGAATGACGATAGACTTATGGGTCTGAGGTCCTTTGGGACCACATGAGAACATTTTCCAGCTTTGGGAATGAATACTACATTGACTTCTCTCCATAACAGTGGAATGTGGATAAGTTCTACACAGCTCCTCATAATATTTTCCAACACTGGTAGAATAATATCTGAGGATCTCTGTAGCTCGGCAGGTATAATACCGTCCGGACCAGCAGACTTGTATGGTTTGAAGCTATGTAGCGCCCAGAGCAGTTTGTCTCTCGTAATCAGACTATGAATTTTGGTCACGGTTGCAGTAGGCTTGTTTGGGCTGCTACTGGCCGCGAGTTGGGAGCTACCTGGAAAGTGGGTGTCCAGAAGCAGGTTGAGTGATTCATCACTTGAGGTTGTCCAAGAGCCATCGGTTTTTTTCAAACAGCTGGGCATCATAGGATTTGTGGAGAGGATTTTTCTTAGCCGCGAAGCCTCAGAGGTTTCTGTGATTTTGTCGCAGAATGACCTCCAGGATTGTCGCTTTGCCCTCCTCAGTTCTTTTTTGTATAATTTGAGGGATTCTTTATATGAGTCCCAGTCGGTCACTTTTCTTGTGCTTTTTGCTGCGTTGAAAAGTTTTCTGCAGGTGTTTCTGAGCAGTCCTAGTGCCGATGTCCACTAATGTGGCTTTTCTTGCCTCTTGGTTGAATAAGAGGGCAGGAAACGGCCATAGCCTTATTGAGAGTCAGAGTAAATTCCCTGACTTTCATGTCGAGCTCATTGGTGTCACGCGGGGGACTTGATAGTTTAGAGGATATCGTTTCCGACAGTATTCCTCTATATTTTGTCCAATCAGTTTTCCGGTAGTTCCGGAAAGCTGGTTGGCTGGGGGGAGCATCACTCAGACTGAATTGGATATATCTATGGTCTGAAAAGGAGTGTTCAGACGATACCATCCAGTTTGTTAGCCTTTGGGTGATGCTGTCGGAGACAAGAGTAATATCTAATACTTCTTGTCGGTTTTTTGTTATGAAAGTGGGCTCATTGCCAATATTGCAAATTAAGAGGTTAGTACTTAAAATATAGTCTAAAAGTGACTCACCTCTATCATTGATGTCGGTACTGCCCCATACCGTATGATGTGCGTTAGCGTCGCATCCGATTATGAGGCCAGTTTTTTGCCTTCCCGCTTCCAGTACCACCCTTTCTAGGTTATCACCAGGGAGAGCGCCCACTTGGTCGTGGCCAAGGTAAGCCGATGCCAGCCAGTAAGAGCCTTTGGCAGTCTCTAGTCTGGCAACGGTTATGTCGGGGTCACTGAGGTTGGGAAGTAGAAATACATTAAGGCTACGTTTCACTAATATACAAGTTCTAATCTTACCTTTGTCTCTTGTATAGAGCGGAACGTATGAGGGTGTCCTAAGTCCACGAACCACGTCTTCTGCAATCCATGGTTCCTGGATTAGAATTATGTCTTCTGCGCTTTTGGAAAGACGCAGAATGAGTGCGGCCGAAGCCTTTTTTGAGTGGTGGAGATTAATCTGGAGAAACCGTATCATTGCTATAGTCTTCCAGAGTCGCCTCCACCACGGTGTTGTTGAGGTCCTCCGATTCTGAAGATGTGCCCAAGAGCTCATCTTCTATCTCTGATCGTGTAGAACCTCTAATTGCTTCGTCATCGGTTTCCATTTCCGACAATGTGTCAGAAGAGGAGACCGACGGCTTGGTAGTCACCTCGGACAGATTGGAGTCGTCGCTATTCAATTCTGGAAAGGATATCGACGCTCCAAGATGGTGCATCTAAGAGATCGTCAAAAAACATGGGCACCGCATATTGAAAACTTGGTGAGGTTTGTTTGGTATTAAGCAGCTTCTCAAAGTGGTGTTTTAATTCCTGTGCCTGCAAAGATCGGTCTATGGTAATTGACAGACCATTTATTATTATAAATTTCTTAAAATGTAAACAAATTACAACAGTAATACTGTTTTAAATGTAGTTTTCGAGTTTAAGGGCGATTATAATGTTATATACTCGTCCAAGATTAATATTTGTAATATTTACATTAGAAATGAGGTAGGAAAGACTATGGTTTGAAATGTTTTTGCTGGTAGAATTGATCGTTTTGCAACTCTGTAGGTGGGTAAAAGTCAGATTGAGTTGTTTATCGCATAGATGGCACACTCCGGACGTGATCTTGTTGAACAGGTGTTTGTGGGTAATATAAGTGTGTCCTAATCTCAATCTTATATATATTTTGAGTTTTTTGGGTCAAACGTTGTTGGGATAAATGGTTCTGACACCCTGTGGGTTAACATTTTTATAACCATGTTGATAGTTTTCTCCGATGCTTGATTTTCTCTTCCTCCAGGATTCGAGTAAAAATCTTTCTTGTTGTACTGGTAAAAGGTGAGAAGTGATTCGTTTACAGCTGGCTTGGCGGCTGCATCAGCAGTCTCATTACCTTTAATTCCAGCATGGCCTGGAATCCATATGAGTTTAAGGCTATCGCTGTGGGATATTAACAAATCTCGTATTGTTTCAAATATAGAGACTATCCGAAAATACAACTGTCTTATTTTGCTTGGCGCATTCAATAGCTTTAAATACGGCAAAGGCTTCTGCGGTGAATGTTGAAGTGAACTTGGGCAATAAACCCCTCGAAAGAATAGAACCATTTATGGCTATAACTGCAAACGATGTACCATTGTCCGTTTTTGATGCATCAGTGAATACTCGTAGAATCTGCCAGCCGAGGGATATATAGTATGTTCGTGACTCATGTTAAGAAATAAAACTTTATAAACTTCATCCATAGTTGTTGATTTTGGATATCGGCAAAGATCGGTGTTGACAAGGTTATTTTGAAGAATCCAGACTGTTTTTCCGTTGCAATTTTGAGGTTAAATGAGGATATTTAAATCGTAAGCAATCGACAAAGATTTGTGGAGAATTGAGGGAATTTTTTTTCGCTTTAGTAATAGAAAAGAGTTTTGTAAGGTGAGTTTATTTTTTGGATAATGGCTGATGTTAAATAGTAAATTCTTTTTTCTAAAGAGGGGAGACTGGCATCAGTGAGAATATTGTTGATTGGTGTTGAAAAGAGGACTCTGATGGTTGTACTGACGGCGGTGTGATCAGTTGTAGTGAAGATTTCGAACATTTACCGTAGATCGATAAACCATAATCAATTTTGGAGAGTATGATAGATTTATTGATACATTGATTAAAGTATTTACGTTACAAAGACTATTTTTACATGATAAATATTTGATAAGATTAAACCTGGCAGTTCGATTTTTTTTTTATATAATTACAATGGTTCTTAAAGCTATATTTTGAGTCGAAAAAAACACAGAGAATTTTTACAGAGTTACTCGTAATATTCTTAATTACTGTGTTACTATATTATGGTTTAAATAAATATTTTTGTTACAGCTATGCTTGTAGCATATGAGCAGAATTTCGGTTTTTTTTTTGGAGGGAAATGGTGAAACCTGAAGCTTTACCCCAGTTTGAAAGAGCCTCAAGAATGCGAGAGAAAATGCCAGCCAAAGGAGATAGGTCTTTATATTTTGGAAAAAGAATAAGATCGTCGGCGTAGAGACAATAGGGCAAATTTAAAGCTGTTGATTATCTTACTTATATTGTTAAAGGCTATTATAAATAAAACAACTGAAAGCGCTGATCCCTGTGGGATCCCATTACTAAGCTTATGAGATGAAGAGTGAATATTTTTTAGTTTAACGCAAAAACTACTGTTTGTTAAGAAGGACTTTATATAATTAAACATTTTTGGACCTACCTATTTTCCAATTTCGGAGTTGTGCTTACGAGGTGTAATACAATTTTGTCTAATGCCTTGTCAAAATCTATTATGAGTATAGAGGCGTGATTTCTTTCGGATAGAGTGGAAGAAAAGAAATGTTCAATATGAAGAAGTGCGTCAGTGGTTGATTGTTCTTTTTAAAAAGAGAGTTGACGATCGTCAACAAGATTGTGTTTTTCAATGAACCAGAAAAGCCGTTTGGTTACAATCTTTTCTAATATTTTACCAGTGCAAGGGAGAAGTGAAATTAGGCGGTACCCGTTTGCGGTGTAGAGATTATTATTTGGTTTTGGTATGGGAATAACGCACGCAAACTTCCAGGCTTGTGGGATTACACCTTGGTTGAAAATTAGGTTGTAAAGGTTAAGAAGCCTAGGATTTCAGAGGAAATGGATTTTTGGATGAGCGCCGTTTCTTTCTTGATGTTAGTTGAAACTGGTCTAGATAATAACTGACTGCATAGAGAAGTTTGATATATGTAGGTCCCAATTTGCTTTTCCAAGTAGAAATTTGTTTTGATGTTTAAGGTGAGTGCATGGGGAGGCAGTCGTTAGGGAAATAAAAACCGGAAAGTGATTGCTTCCAGAAAGGTTGTCAGATACGCACCAAGATGACAATGGAATGAGAGAAGGTGTTATAAGGGACAGGTCAATATGGGTGAAGGTTCTGTGCGTGGAGAAATGTGTGGGACGTCCACCATTAAGGATCGCTAGCCCTGAGTTAGCGATAAAATGCTCAACACGTTTGCCACGGTGGTTAGCAGTGACAGAGCCTTAAGATGGGCTCCAAGAGTTAAAAACCGCTGTGAGAAGAACTGGAATGTTAATATTATCTAAAACATCTTCGAGGTCGGATGTTAAAAAATGATGATCAGGTGGGATATATAAAGATATAATTGTTAGCTTAGTTTGAGTTTCTATTTCAACTCCTATAGCTGACAAATTTGAAGTAATGGTTTTAATTTCGTGCGGTATTGACTTGTGAACTAAAAGGCATGTTCCCTGTTGAGAGGAATTAATAATACTAAGATTGTGAAAGTAGGGCTTGTACTGTTTTGGTGGGTGGGGGTGGTAGTTATTTTTAACGTGGGTTTCTTGCAGAGAGATTATGGAGGGTTTGTGTTCGTTAATAAGAAGCTGTAGTTCGTGGTAATTGTTAATTTAACCACTTCGATTCCATTGAAGGACTTTTAGAACATCGTGTGGTAATTTTGTTATTTTTGTATTAATTTTTGTAAGATCAGTCTTGGGTAGATTTTGTGTTGATAGGTTTATTAAATTTGTTGAGTCAGAGGAAGAAACTTGGATGGCAGAGTTAATTTTGGCTTTCGGCATCATATGAGTCTGTATGTTGTACGTAATATAGGGTTTTCCAATAAGGACTAGACAACTTTTTTTTCAAGTAAAACGCAAACAATTTGAGATATTTCAAAAACTTTATTATCGGCTTGAAGTACAATCAAAATATTTATGAATGGAACTCGACTGCGTTCATATGGCCACCACGGGCACGTTTGCAGCGGTCGATTCGTTGGACCCAATAACGATTCAGGCACACATTTCGGCCGGAACGGCCGCAATTTCGCGTTCAATGTTGGCTCTGAGCTATTCTACTGTCGTCGGCGTGTTGGCATAAACCAATGACTTGACGTAGCCCCACAGAAAATAGTCAAGCGGCGTTAAATCCCACGAACGGGGCGGCCAATCGACTGTCCCATTTCTTGAGATAACATGCTCACCATACTTACTCTTCAATAAATCGATTGTAGCGTATGCTGTGGAGCTTGTGGCATCATCCTGTTGAAACCACATGTCGTTCAAGTCCATATCTTCCAATTCGGGCCAAAAATAATCGGTGATCATGGCGCGATAACGCTGACCATTCACAGTAACGTGACGATCGTTATCGTCGGCGAAAAAATATGGCCCAATAACGCCGCCGGCATACAAACCGCACCAAACAGTTATTTTTTGTGGATGAAGTCACGATTCATGAAGCACATGTGGATTTTCACCCGATCAATAACGCATATTTTGCTTATTGACGCATTGAGCCAAAAATGAGCTTCTTCACTGAAGATGATTTTGCGATGAAATTCATCATCTTGGCGCATCTTCTCCAGAACCCAATCGGAGAACGTACGTCGCTTCAAATGGTCCATCGGCTTCAATTCTTGAGTCAGCTTGATCTTGTATGGGTGTAAACCAATATCAAGACCAATACGCCATAATGTGGGCTGAGCGATGCCAGTGACAGTTTGATGATTAGTGAAAGAGTGAAAGAGTGAAAGAGTGAAAGAGTTATTTATTATTTTCTAGTAATTTTTGTGTAATTTTTGAAAGTGGCGATTGATAGGTTAAATTCGTTGGGGGTGCTTCAAGTGAAGAATTAAGGTGTCTTCTGTTATATTGAGGTGTTGGTGAGTTAATGTTTGATACGGTATTTTCGGAAAAGTTGGACTTGGGTTGAGTTAAAGATGGATTACTTTTAGATGCCTTTGAAGTAGATTCTGCATAGATGAGGCTATTTCTTGTATGTGGCTAGATACTGTTTGTTTCTTTGGATGGGTTGCTTGTTGGTTTTGTTGAGCTGATTGATGTGATTGCTTTTGTTTTGGTTTTTTTGAATTGAAATAAGTATTTGAAGTTTGTGGTAATTGGATTAGGTTGATTTAGCGTATATGTGTTATTTTTAACTTTGTGTGCGAATGATTGGGATAATTCTGGTAAAGATGTAGGAATCTGTTGTTTGTGAATCCGGCTATCTTTCGCCATAGTACATTTTTTTGTGTCTTAATAGTGAGAGTTTCTTTAGTACGTTTAAAAGCAGGACAGTCTTTGGAATTAGATGGGTGTCTAAGATCACAATTTTGCACACACAGTGCGGATGCACGGAGCAGGAATATGTATAGTTAAGCTACATGTTTCACACTTGGCTTCGTTAGTGCAACGTTTGGTGGTATACCTAAGAAGTTGGCAGTTACGACATCGCATGGGCTTTGTTATATACTCTGTGATTTTAGCACTATACAAACCAATTTGTACGGTTTTTGGAGTTTGAAAAAGATTGAAAATTAAAATCATGAGACCGGTAGCTTTTGATTTGCCTTCGATAACTTTGGTGAATTTGTAGACCCCCGTGATATTTTTTGATTTCATCTCCGAAATAATTTCAGTTTCGGAGACATTGATTAAATAAGGGGCGTAAACAATACCCTTGAACTCGTTTAATCAGTCGTGTAGTTTTATTACAACGGAACATGAGTTGGCTAAATTGTTTGCTTTTAGGAACAATTTGGCGGATGTTTCCGTTTTGGCTAAAACAAGGATATTACCATTACAGTGAAGAGTCACTTGTAAATATTCAGTGCTTATATTGTCATTAGCGTTTTTTAATAGAAAAGGACTGACTGATTTTGGAGAAATTATTATAAACTTGGGGTTTTTTGCACTTTTAATCACTGGAAGGGCGGGGAAAGTGTATGGGGAGGTGGAAGTAGATATTGATGTGTTGTGTTTTATTTTTGTATTTGGTTGAACTAAAATTGCAGAATCCACATCGAGTGGTAGTGTCCCAAAACGGGAACCATTCATGTTCGATTGCCACTCGCGTTGAGAAAAAAAATTGATTTAGCTGTACAGAGGAGAAAAAAAAGAAAAAAAAGAATTCAGTTAACGGGAACAACCGGAATTGGCAAAGGGCAAAGAAAAATCCCACTATAGATTATGGTCGATGCTTGCGGCTCGAATGCTAGTCGGTGACTGATGGTGACTGACCATATAAAAGCTATACGGCTTTCCAAAAATCGGCTGATGATCTCGACATATTTAATACAGCAATTTGTTGTTGCTCAAATTCTACTTTTTTCTCATAACAGAGGCGTTTAAAATTTGTAATTCCTTCTCCATAAAGTGACTTGAAAATCCTAGTGTTGAAAGAGCTTAAGAGCCTCAAAATGTGCCTTCTTACCCACCGTCAAGTTCGGACGTGTTTTAATTTCGCTCCGCGATAATTTGTGAATAATTGTTTTTCTGTTTGACTTTTTCTTTTTTGGTTTCGTGTTGGACCCCATTTGAACCACATTACCTGTTCCCATTCACTTACACCATAACTTATCAGTGTCATCAAAACACAGTGACTTCGTTCTCAGTGTCATCAAAACACAGTGTCTTTAAAAAAAAAAAAAATAATAATAATAATAATAATACTTAATAACCTACTTGCTAATAATTTAACCATGTCTTCCTGTGGATTTGCTGACTGCGCTTTACCTACTAACTAATGGGATATGTGGAAAGAAATTCCATCCCATATGCATTGGTTTGAGTAGAAACGCTAAAACTCATCTCGAAGAGTACAAGCGCATATTCAGCTTTTTTTGTGTAGAGTGCCGGACCATCTCCCTGGCACATATAATGCTGGCTATAAAATGTAATAACCAGCAACTAATTGGGCTTGCAGACTCGATTGCAGAACTGAAATGCGAAATTCAATTCAGCAGTAAAAATTTAACTAAACTCATTTCAGAGAGCCATGACAATCTAAACTGTTCGATCGATAACAGCATAAACACCATAAAATCAGCTGTTCAATCCCTGCACTCTAAAATCATTAAATTAGCAGATTCCGATAAGTCTCTCTGCTCAAACACATTACCAGCGATTCAGTCAACTTCAACTCAGTTGGGAAAAATTATGTCAACATTGGCTGACCAATCAACTCTTCTACATCTCAAGCATGCTGAACATACCGAAAACATCGGATCCATCCAACATGACCTCAATTTTCTTAGTGAGGAAGCTGCATCCACTAGATCAACCACCATGCAGATATTGGAGGAATTAAAGCACATCTCTAGTAAGCCGGATGCGCCTCCATCTGCAGTAAGCCCAACTAACAAATCCTTGCACGACGAGCTATATACATCACCTTCAACCACTTCAGCCCCAACTCATTCAATAGCCGCTACCACCGAAGCTCCCGTTCAACCCTCTACGATAAATGCCACTTCGATCACCAATCCCTACCCAAGACCATTGCCAGTAATTAGGGCTTTTGGGACATCCTGGACTCTCCCCGAATGGACCAACAGAATTCAAAAATTAAATAAAATGAATTTTGAAGCGATCAAAAAACCGGAACTGTCTACTTTCTTCCTCCAAGCTGCCCCACGTCTCGCAAGCCCGTTCTGGATCAAAGCCATTTTTAGGAGTAAATTCGGTATACAAGACGTCAAATGTAAACAAGTTGGCAAAGTCAAGAGCAAAAACGGCCAGTGTTTTGAAATACGTATACCCACTAAATACGATTGGATGTTCAAATCATCGGACGGCATACCAATAACGGAAAAGATGGTCATCACCCAACGGAAGGATATGGTAGATAATAAGTTTACTATTAAAAGAAAACATAGCCCGAACAATTCTGCCCCATCCCATCAACATCCCGACTCAAACTGGTCATTTAAGACCAATATCTTTCCAAGATTCTCCTCACTCCTTCCCCACTTTGCACCATCTAAAAAGAACACCAGAGTCGCTACACCAAATTCTCTCCCTCCCCTCACCAAATCTTTAAAGCCGCTTCAAAACAGAGTTTCATTCAACCTTGCTCCTGCGCCTTCTACCCAAGTTCCAACTAACAATGCCCCATCCGACAAATATCCTAATTTTATTAGCTCCCATATACTAAACCCAACCACCCATTCCTCATCTTCATCTATCAATCCACCTGATCCAACCCCCCTCACTAGTCAAGATTCTAGTTCCAGGGTGCTTGACCACCCTGTCCCTTCATCATCCGCTCGTGCCTCCGATTCTCACCCAAAATACCTTGACCCACTCCTTCCACCAACTGTCAAACTCACTAAAAAATTTTCTGATATGAATGATGACAGTCGTTATGTAGTATCTCGTTTGAGAGACCGCCGCATTTATGAAAATGTTCGGCTCTACCTTGCCTACTTACACGACAAACCCAACTCCGTTTGCATTGATGGCATAACCAAAACCAACAAAATATTTTCGATTCAACGAGAAGGTCTTCCTATTAAGCCAGCGGAATTAATGCAAATTTTCGTTCGCTACCATGGGAGTTTCGACATCTCTTCCGACGAAGTTCATAATGATCTTTCTACGTTGTCTTCGCATATCAGCTCCAAACGTCTTTCCCATTTGCAAAGAACTCGTTCAAATTTTAAAAAACTATTACAGTTCCTAACAAACTGAAATCTGTATCCTCCAGTCCACAATGCCTGTCCATTTACTACCAAAATGTAAGAGGTTTGCGCTCTAAAATCTCCTCGGTATATCTCAA
Organism: Volucella bombylans; assembly: GCA_949129095.1. Lineage (NCBI taxonomy): Eukaryota > Metazoa > Arthropoda > Insecta > Diptera > Syrphidae > Volucella > Volucella bombylans. Next base: position 165,341,279 of record OX422141.1, on the reverse strand, counting down.
TTCTCAAAAGTTTCCCTATGACCTAATTGCTCTTACTGAAACAAATCTAATTCCAGACATTAAAAAACATGAGCTGTTTCCTCCAAATTTCAACGTTTTTCGAAAAGATGGATTTGAAAGAGCTGATAATCCTTATGGCCGCGGTGTTTTACTAGCAATCCGGAACTGCTTTCACGCAACTCCTGTCGATATTCCCCACACTGAAAACTTTGAGTTAGTATGCGCCAACATCACGCTCCCCAAACGATGTCTTTACGTACTTTGTTGCTACATTCACCCATCTCAACCCATTGAGTCTTATCAACCTGTAGTTCACGCAGTTGATTTTTTGACTGAGGGTGCACAACCTGAAGATTGCATTGTTCTAGTAGGAGATTTCAACCTCCCTCACCTTATATGGGAGCCTTCCGATGATTCGTCTCATTTTGTCTCTCGTAATTCGACATCTGAAATAGAAATATTGATGGTGGACTGCCTAACCAACTCAAGTCTGCATCAGATTAGTGGAATACCTAATAAAATGAACAGACAACTCGACCTTGTCTTCACATCCGATTCAGATAACTGTGTCGTTTATAGGAGTGATCATCTTCTTTCTACCCTAGACCGCCTTCATCCCCCCTTGTCAATTATATATTCATATGAAAACGGCAACACATGTGTCGATTCGGAAAATTCATTCTCATTTGACTTCCGTAGAACCGACTTTAACAAACTTAAAAACCTCATCAGCAACATTAACTTTGACTTTATTGGTGAGACAACTAACATTGATCTTGCCCTATCAACGTTCTATTCGTTAATTTTCTCCTGCTTTGGCCAATCGGTTCCGTATACCTTCCGAAAGGACTGCATATCTGCTCCTCCCTGGTACAACAATGAGTTGCGCTCTCTCCGTAATAACAGAAACAAGTTGTGGCACAAATTCTTAAGAACTCGATCTGATTTCGACTACAGTAATTATCGATCGGTATATAATCGTTTTTCTGAACTTTGTGAGTCTCTTTACCTTGAGTACCTCTACCGCATGCAATTTAGCTTAGTCTCGGACCCTAAACGCTTCTACCAGTTTATTAATACCAAAAGAAAGTCAGACGGCTACCCATCTACTCTTAAATTTCTTAGTGAATCTTCTGCCGACCCTAAAACCATTGCAAATTTCTTTGCCTCTCATTTTAACAAATCCTTTTCTAAGAAAACAGCTGAACCCGATCCTAGGTACTTTAGCTATATGAGAAACTATCCTGAGACGTCAGCCATTTCACTAAATATAACAACAACTTTGGTATCTGAAAACATTACCAAACTTAAAGATGATTTCTCGTCCGGCCCTGATGGAATTCCGGCTATTGTAATAAAAGAGTGTGTTACCCATCTCGGTCCTCCTCTTGCTGCCCTATTTAACTTGTCTGTCTCAACAGGTACTTTCCCTTTCCTATGGAAGGAATCTTATATTATCCCTATTCATAAAAAAGGAAGTAAAGCCGAAGTCGATAATTATAGGCCCATAGCGAAACTCTCTTGCATACCCAAACTTTTTGAAAGCATAGTCTATCAACAACTGCTTCCGTACTGTAGGCCAACTATCTGCACAAATCAGCACGGCTTCATGAAAGGTAAATCAACGATCACTAACCTAACAGAGTTCGTCTCTAGGACTCTTCATGCTTTAGAAGACGGTGATGAAGTCGATTCAATTTCCACAGATTTCAGCAAGGCATTCGATAAAATTTCTCACCAACTTATCATCTTTAAACTAAAAAAACTCATTTTGTGGCATGGACCAAATCCTATTTAGAAGACCGAGAATACGGGCTCATCTTCAGATCTTCAATATCCGAACCCATTAAAGCAACATCTGGTGTCCCTCAGGGTAGTCACCTTGATCCAATCATCTTTATCCTCACAATTAATGATATAAATTTAATTTTAACGAACTCTAATCTTTCTATTTTCGCTGATGACATGAGAATTTCCAAAGTCATCTCATTGCCTTCTGACTCCCATTGCCTGCAAGATGACTTGAATAAGTTTTCGGTATGGTGCAAGAAAAACTTTTTGGAGCTTAATATCAGCAAATGCCAAGCGATAACCTATTCCCGTAAACGTCTACCTCCCCCTCCAAGAAACTACTTCATCTGCGATGAGCCTATTCCTTCCACTACCCAAGTGCGGGATCTAGGTACAATTTGTGATAGAGAATTGAATTTCGACTCACATATTGACAGCATTATAAATAAAGCTAACTCTTCACTCAGCTTTATCAAACGCTGGTCAAAAGAATTTTCCAACCCTTACGTTACAAAGTCCCTGTACATTACTTTTGTAAGGCCTCTTCTCGAATATTGCAGCCAAGTTTGGTCACCCTATAAACTAACCCACATTCAAAGAATAGAAGCAGTCCAACGCAGGTTTATACGTTTTGCACTTCGTGGTCTACCTTGGGCCGATCCATATGGATTACCCCCCTATGAAAATAGGCTAAAACTAATTAGCATGCATACCCTAAAAAAACGTCGTGAAGTCGCTGATGTACTTTTTATCCACCAGTTACTGACTGGAAATATCGACTGCTCGACAATAACGCAAAATATTGCATTCACTCACTCCCAATCCCCGTAATCTAAGATCTGTCCCACTCTTCCTGATCCGAACTCACCGCACCAACTACGGTCACTTTGTACCCATATCCAGAATGTTGCGTATAACGAACAACTACGCAGAAGTCTTTGACCTAAATAGCAGCAAACAAGAAATAAAAACAGCGCTGCTTAATATGCCACTCCCTTAACATCTCCCCCGTCCACCATTTCTCCTCGCCCCATTAGGTTAAGTATATCTTTGTTAGTTTTTAAGTCTAGTTTTAAGTTTGGCTTGTTAATAAGCTTAATAAAGTTGTTCGGGGTAGACCCGGGCCAATAATAACGCGGACGTTTTTTCTCTAGCCAGAGAACATTCTCTATCGAACCATTTTTTCTTTCCAGTTACTTTTTTCCTCATTGGTCTGTTGTTTTGTGGGATAGCTATTTTGACTATTTCTGTTAGTTCCTCGATAGTTAGATGTGTGTTTGAGGCATAACGATTGTCGAATTCTATGTTCAGATTGTTCCGAAACGAATCGCGGAATCTATCGTTCCATTGTATTTTTTGTAAAAGTCCATTCTTCACATTTTCCTCACTTATGGCATAGCAGATCATACATGTAACTTCCAGTGGCAAATGATCTGAATAGTTTTTAATTGCTACCCGTAAATCGTCCAGAAAAAAAAGCCAGTTACCTGAGATAAAGTTGTAGTCAATAACTGAGCAGGCCATTCCTCGAATAAATGTAAGCTCTCATCTAGGACCCCATTCACAGCTTCCATTTAGAATTTGACAGTCAAATGCATCTACGATTTTGAGAATTGTTGTGCCCTTTTTGTGGCAAACTTCAGCTTTGGTATCACGAGTTGAGGTCATGCTGGTTGCTCTATTAGCTCCGCTTATAGAACTATTCTGTGTTACTCCAATCATTCCGTTAAAGTCTCCTACAAGCATTAAGTGTGTTGAACTTGATTAAATGGGTATTAAACATAAAGTGTTGTTGTTGATTTTTAAATCTATAACGTATGCTTCATCTATTCCTTTAAACTTTACCACCGCTCCTTCGATCTGTTTGCGATGACATTTCAAAAATTTACATTGCTATCAACAAACTGGCAAAATGTGTGATTCCTTATTTTATTTAAACAATTGTATTTAAGTTTGTAGAAGTATAAATAAAAATATATGAAACAATGTATTTCTGGAAAACTAATAAAACATGATTTAAAAAACAAAAATATGGATTTTAAAAGTAAATATGGTTTTTTTTTAATTGTTCTTCCTTTAGCCGGTTCTTAATGACAAAAATAATTTCAGCACATCTAGTCCAACACATGAATTGATTCCAGTTCTCAGGGTATTTGCCCCACTGCGCGACGTTGATAATACAAGCAACAATCTTGTTTACATGTTCGTTTTCAATTTTCCTGAGCTATAGTAGCTGTTTCTTTGTAAATAGTGTTCATATAAATCAGTCCAGGGTTAGTTTCACAGTTCGTATAACCTACAGATTAGTGGCCCATCTCCTGTTTTTTCTGCATTCTGTTTGTTCAGTCTCATTATTGTTGTTGCAATAAACCTTTTGCGTATCAGAATTAGCAGAGTAAACTTATCCCATGAGTTAGTCGTAGTAAATTCTAAACCGAAACCTTTCAAAATTCTTATCATCGTAGTTTCTATTCGCGAGATCTGATTGTCGAAATCTTGTCTATGAACAATATAGAATGATCCATCTACAGCTTGTCTTGCTAGTGCACTTAGAGTATATCCTTGAAGGCTCAAGTATGATATATCTATATGAACCTCACATCCTTTGCTGATTCCGATCAGAATATGCGCACACCACTACTAGACCTAAGACAACTACTCTCTTTGCCGATTAAAGCTTCTACAATACTACTCTCTTTGCCGATTAAAGCTTCTACAAGAATTGACTTTTTTAGAATCCCATGTACTAGATGACTTTATAAGAAAAAGTTTTTTTGTTTTTTTCAAAAGTATTAATTTTCATTACACAACATAATTGGAATCCGTACAAGTGATCTAAAGTTTAAATATTCCCTTACAACCTCATATGACCATGTTGTTATACGAAAGCTACATGTGATTCAAAATTATTTAATTCCAAGCTCCAGGGAGTCTCCGGAGTGGCGTAACACATGTTCATAATCGCATAACACTTATAATTACCACAACGAACTTCAGCAGACATTAAAGTTAACGACAATTGCATAGGTACATACGTACACACGTTGGTTGTGCCGACGCCATGTCATGTGAGCATTTGAGGTTCCTGTTTTAAATCGAAAGCATCTGTGCGTAATTTATATAAACCACCATGTTGTACAGGATATCCTTCAGACACAAAAAAAAACCTTCATCCCAAATGGGGAAAAAGTTTCATCCATATTTTCTTTAAATTAAAAACAAACAGAGCCAAGTTGCAACCCCACTGCACTGATACTCGTATCCAAGCAAACACAAGCGACAAGACAAATTCTATATTGACATGTCCCAAATTCGAATTCAATGAGACGACGACTCCTCTACACAAAGTTTTCATCATAAAATTCTCCAATTTTCCATATTTACTTTATTTTACCAGTGTCATATAGTACGGGTATCTGCGGTTTCTTTTTTAAATAATTGGCAATGGAAGACAAGACAACATCGTTCATCTCCTCGTCCTAGTTACATACTGAAAGGAATCAGTCATTCCCCCAGTGCTCTGTGACTGAAACACCCCTAATTTTGGGGCCAGTAAAAGAAAAGGAATCTCATTAAATTCAAAAAAGAAGATACAAAAAAAATGTGGATAGGCAGATTATTTTGCTAAACCGCACCAGCATCCCTTATTACCGCACAAGGAATATTCAGAACACAAACGGGCACAACATTTATCTTCTAATCCCAGAAAGCTGTCTTCTTTTTCTATCCAATCGGGGGGAGACAAAGTTGTAAAATATCCTTCGGCTATCTAAGGCTTTAACTTATGTTTGCAATTCTTCGGTCCCATATGTATCAATATTTATATTCATAAGCTACATCAAAGATTATTGAAGTTGGGGGCGGAGAAGGCACATGCAAAGTCGCTTTTGCAGTGTCAATATTTGACAAGGCTCAATGTTCGGTTTCGGTAGGCGGTTACGTTTTTATTAAACTTTCTGTGTCCTGGTTTTATTTTGCTGACAAGTTAATTAAAAGTATCTCATAGCTAAATGTAATTCGGCTGTTAGGTTTCTGCAAATTAAACTGTTTAAGTGGAATTTTCAGACAATCACAGCGTTTTGGCCGCTCAACAAATTTTTTGGGGGCATTTTCATTTCTTATCTTTAGCGATGCTTCAAGCAATTTTCTTGCCTCCTACGGATGACTGTATCAGCAGAAAAAAAAATCGTTCAAGATACTCGTACAACTAGTAGTCCTTTTTGAAGGAGAAAAGAAATAAAACCAAATGACATTTAAAAGGGATTTGCGCATTCGGAGAAGATTGGAGTTACTGATTTGAAACTAGTCATCCTTAAATGTTATCAACTACCCGATGTTAACTTGGCGTGAGGATTTACCTCGGGAATAGAAAAATCCTGAGCTAAAAAAAAAGCAATTGTCGGTTGCGATTGAAATGAGATGATTGGAGATTTGGCAGCCTGGTAGCTGAGCTTATAAATGTTTCTATCTGTGTAGGCAAGTTTTTGCCGATAAGCCCTGTCGATGCGATAATCCATGGATTAATTTAGAAAATATATTTCTTTGCAAATCCCTGGCTGAAATTCCTTTTTGAATGTTTGTTTAGTTTTACTTAAAATTTTACTTCGTTAAGGTATTTAAATACTTACGAAACATTTTATTGTTGTTTCGTTTATATTGTTTATTTTCGCTCCCATTTTTCTGACCCAATTCTCGCCAACATAGAAAAATGCCAAGCCATTTCTTACTCCCGGAGGCGTTTGACACTTCCAACCCGCACCTACTATTTATCAAATCAAAGAGTAGCTGTAGTTAATTCAATGCGGGACTTGGGTGTCATTTGTGATACACAGCTAAATTTTCGCAACCATATTGACTCCGTAATTAGGAAAGCTAACTCCGCTCTCGGATTTGTTAAACGATGTTCAAAAGAATTCTCCGACCCCTATGTCACCAAATCCCTGTACATAACCTTTGTTCGTCCACTTCTCGAGTACGCCAGTGAGACATGGTCTCCTTACTATGATGTACATATTCTGCGCATTGAAGCTGTCCAATATAGATTCCTGCGTTTCGCATTACGTGGGCTACCATGGGCTGACCACAATATTTTACCCTCCTATGTAAATCCACTAAAACTACTCGGTCTCCTGTCTTTGGGAAAACGTCGGGAGTCCGTCGATATTCTCTTCATACACTGACTCTTAATCGGCATCATTGACTGTCCCACAATACTCTCTAAAATCCCAATCAATACCAAAATCTGTCCGCCTTTTTAATCACAGGACAACTTATGGTCTCAACGAGCCACTGTGTCGTATGCTACATGAAACAAATCGGATACGTCAAGTGTTCGATTTCCACTGCAGCAGTCCAGCCCTAAATTTCCTAAGTAACCATTTTTCCTGTCAATAGACCTTAGCTTAAGTTGAAATAGTAGTTATAAGTCATAGTTTTAAGTTTAATTTGTTAAGTTATATGTTTGTATTATACATTTTCAATAAACTGTCCGGGGTTGACCCGGGCCTCAAGTCAAATTCTCTGGTCCTTCCTCAATACTAACGCCAATTTTCATTTTTAAAACTTCACACTTATTGCAAGTATCTAATTTTGGCTATCTAAATTTCAAGTTCAGAGTTTTGAAAATTTTCCAAAACTTAGAAAGTGAAACTGGAATATACTTGTACTTTTCGGAATAGAGCCAAAATAAATCTGCAATCGATAAATCGGTCGACAAATATCTTTTAGAAGTATCACGTCTTGTGTAATGCGATTCGTAGGATAGGAAACTTTTTATAAATTCAATAATTTCATTTTCTTTTTCAGGAGTGAGTTTCTGAGGACCAGGATGTTTTCCACGCAAATCACTTGTGAACGACCCAAAGCGTACCAGCTTTTTTTAACGACTGTTTTGTCGTTATTTTTGTTCTATTTGGCTCCCAGTATTTCTCCTATCGAAGGGAATTTCCGAAGGATCAGACGGGACAAAATCAGGATCGCCAAGTGAATCGTAATTATCAAATTATCAAAATCTTTTGAATTTTCTCCTTCTGCCTCCATATCTAATCTAAACCAAATTTCTATCGAATTGGTTTTTAATGCCATAGACAGCAATATGCATACGCAACACACTTCACGGCGAAAAACTTTTTGCTTAGACTGAAGAACACAACCTTTCCTTTCTTAAGTGAATAGAGCAAACTGGTAAGCATCCAAGAAAACTAACTTATGTTAACATAAGTAACCGGTATTTAAATACTGTGTTACAACAGAATAGTTAGTACTTCCTAGTCGAAGTACTGTTGCTTGCACTCAGTCACTGCCGTTACTGTATTTACCATACGGTACGGGCAGTGGCTGAGTGTATGTAACAACTGATGGATAGCGGGGTTGTGAGTGAAAATTTTGTTGGTGCACTGTTTCATATTGTTGTAAGGGCATAACACCTACAACAATTTGATTCGGTAAACCAACGTCAGAATTTCCACTTCGCAGCCTTGCTTAGTATCGTCGGTGTTTGTGTTTTCTGTGTTTGTCTGTGATTATGACTAGGGAATTCAGAGTAGACGTAGCCAATATACGCGGGATAAAAAGTATCACTTTTCTGCGTACGTCCACGTCTGTAAGTACAGACCAGCTGTTTTGGCACTTAGTGAAACACAGGTAGATTCCCGCCCACACCTCTCAGATCATTCTAATCTGAAGCTACCTGGCTACGAACTAGTGCCATTATCCTTCTCTCACCGCGGTCTCGCCATTTATGTGCGTAGTGATGTAGCTTACCAAACTCCACCACAATGTGATCCATGTTCCAATCCGGAATTCAACTTCATGTGGCTAAAATTCCATCTCCGTAAGCAAATTATACACTACTGCTTTATTTATAGAAGCCCCAAACTGGACAGCAATTCAACCTTTAACGAGTTTGATGCGCTGTCTGACTCCATTCAGAGAATTGTATCCCTGTATCCTCATACTGAAATCGTTATTACGGGCGACTTCAATATACACAATTCTGGGTGGCTTCGACATTCTGGACAGACAACACCCGAAGGACGGTGTGTTGAGATCTTCGCTGCGGAAAACAACCTAACGCAGCTTGTAAATGAGCCCACGCGAATACCAGACGTTGATAGTCATACCGCCAACACCCTGGACTTGTTTTTAACTTCTCACCCTGATAAGTACACCATTGATGTGCTCTCCCCTCTAGGCTCGTCGGACCATTGTGTCATATCAGCTAATTTCTCGTACACCGACCACACAGTTAGAGAAAAAATTCCTAAAAGAACCGTATGGCAATACGAGAAAGCCAACTGGAGCAGTCTTAACAGCTTCTTTAGGAATTTTAACTGGTCGTTATGCTTCCTCGATAACGCCGTGATATGATCACAGACAATATTCTCTTTGGATTGAGATCCTTTATCCTTCATCGGATGAAGAGTATCAAACCAAAAGAAAAGGCATGGTACGACTCGAGCTGTAAAGAGGCCGTCAGGGTTAGAGAAATGTTTTTTCGGTCCTACAAGACCAACCCGACAGAGGAAAACCGGAAAAAGTTCAAACGAGCCAGAAATGACTGCAACGCCTTTCCTAAGCGTGTGAAATTCCTATACGACCAAAAACTGAGGCAAAAAATACTGCAATGTCACAAAGGCAGTAACAATTTTTGGTCGTTCGTCAAAAACATTAGAAATTCCGCCTCATCCTCCATCCCAACGCTCATTTACAATTACATTCCAGCTGTCGTTGGATAAGGCCAATCTGCTTGCTGCACACTTTGCGGCCAACTCAACATTCCCAGATTGTGCTTTGTCTCCGCCTACACTTGAGTGCGTCGAATCTTCAATGGGACGAATCTACTTTCGCACTCGTGTAGTAGCAAGAGTACTTAAAGATCTCAACATACATAAATCCGCTGGTCCAGATGGTATATCTCCCCTTCTTCTGAAGAGGTGTTCTTCCTCGCTGGCAAAACCACTGCGTAAGCTTTTTCATCAATACTACTCTTTAGGACTCTTCCCGAGCAGATGGAAAACAGCATTTGTCCGCCCGTCCCTAAAAAAGGCGAATCATCTTCTCTCTCCTCCTACAGACCCATTGCACTTACGTCAATTCTTTCCAAGGTCATGGAAACACTGATAAATTGTCAGCTCATGAAATATCCCGAAACACGAAAACTTCTCAATGACCGGCAGTACGGTTTTCGTAGCAACAGGTCCACTGCTGATTTGATGGCATGTCTCACCGAAAAGTGGAACCAAAGCGTACATCAATCTGGCGAAAGCAAGATAGTTGCACTTGATATCTCTACGGCATTTGACAGAGTTTGGCATCAGGTTCTTTTGTCGAAAATGCGTGCATTTGGGATCGACGACTCTCTTCTTCAATGGATTAGAAATTACCTTTCGGAACGTTCAATTCAAGTTGTCTTGGACGGTTTCAAGTCTGATATTCACAAAATAAATGCTGGTGTGCCCCAGGGCTCTGTTCTGTCACCGACACTCTTTTTAATTTTCATTAACGATCTCTTGTCTGCTACTTCTAATCCAATATATTCCTTTGCTGATGACAGTACTCTCTGCTTTTCATATTCGTTCCCGGACTCACGGCCCTGCTCTTCGGCTGTAGAACGAGAACGGCAGCGTATGCTAAGCTCATTAAATTCCTATATCAACAGCATAACCAATTGGGGAACTATCAATAGAGTGGAATTTAATGCTTCCAAAACACAATGCTGTCTGCTGTCTTTAAAGCGAAATTTAAACACCCAGCCATTATCTATGAATGGCACTTGCATCGTCGAAACCGAAAAACTTTCCATTCTCGGTATGTCGATCTCTGTATTTCCTGGTCGTTATAACTTGCAAACATTTAAAAACAATGTACATCGGTACCTCTCTTTTCTTCCTCCCTAAATTTCCTTTATTTCCTTTGCCCGCGCTGTGTTCACCTTAAGGGTACTCAAACCCCTTGAGCTCGCGCTCATTATAAAAAAAAAAAAAAAAAAAAAGCTTATGTTCACTTAAGTTTTTCTGTCATTTTTGATAGAACAACTTATGTTAATCTAAGTGCCCATGAAATCAAATAAAAGAGTCGTTCATACACCTCCGCGGAGTTTAAACGTGTTCTGCTAGAAAGTGAGAAGTTGATTCACTTAATAGACATTTAACGAATTTGATTTAGGCTCCAATTAGCTGAGTGATAGTGTGTTCGCTTGAGACAGCAAAGGTTGTGGGTTCGACTCCGCGTCGTGGAAAAACTTTTTTTTTTTCTCTTCTTTTTATTTGAAATTAGAAGATATATAATAAAAACAGTGAAAGTGTTACTAAGTGTTGTAGTAAACAGCACACGATGGATTGTGGAGAGCGGTCCGCTATGCTAATAGCGGGACCTGCTGAATTGTCAGGTGAGGCTTCAAGCAGTGCAAGCCAAACACCAACAGCTAAGCGAAGGAGGAAGCTAACGCCAACTTCCAACTTAGTCCAACGTCCCTCCCAACCAACTTCCTCTGTAAAACTGCTTGGTGGAGCGAGGGAAGAGAATAGCTTCGCTTCATTGGCACCGAGCGAGTCAGAAGATGAAGAGGAAGAGATGATGGCCATAAGTAGCAGCATAAAAATGCTACAAGAAAGGGTACGGGCCATCAAAGAAAGGCAAATGCTTAGAAGGAAGAGGGATGAGGAAGAAAAATCCCAGCAACAACAGCAGACGCTGCTTGCTCCAAAGCAGAGCCAACAACAACACCAACAAAAACATAAAAAACACCAAGAACAACAAAAAGAGCACATGCCACAACAACGGCATCAGCAAAAACAACAGCAGCCACAAAAACAGCAGCAGCAGCGACAACAACAACAACAACAAAAACAACAACAACAGCAGCAGCAGCAGCAGCAGCAGCAGCAGACGAAGAAGAAGGAGAAGGTGCCTCCTATCAACACCTATAAATTGGAGGTAAATGCAACCAAGGACCTGTGTAAGTTGGTCATTGGAAGTAATTTTAATATTAAGCGATTGGGGAACGATCGCCATGCCATCCACTGTAATACAGTGGAGGGCTATGCGAAAGTGAAAGAGCTCCTAAAGGAAACGACGACGGAGCACTACTCATACACACCGAAGTGTGAAAAGCGGCAATCGATGCTGATAAAGGGGTTGGAACCGTCTTCTGATCCTGGGGGGATCTTGGCACTGCTCAAAGAGAAGGAGTGCGAAGGACTCAAGTTTGTGGGGGTAAAGCCGTTTACCACAGCTAGAGCCAGGCGGGAGAAACGGAGTCTGCCGTTCTTCCTGGTGCAACTCAGTCCCGAAAGCCGTCTGGATAGTCTAAGGAGTATCAATGTCCTAGACTACCAGGTGGTTCACTGGGAAAAACTAAAAAGGAGCGAAGGCGTTATATAATGCGTTCGCTGCCAGAGGTTCGGGCACGCCGCGTCGAACTGCCAAATGCAGCCTCGATGCGTGAAGTGCGCAAAGAACCACAGTTCCGAGGAGTGTGCTCTGGGTGTTGACGGAGCATCCGATAGGTCGCAGCTCTCGTGCGTATTATGTGGGAACGTAGGACACACCGCAAACTATCGGGGTTGTCCTAAGTTCACCGAAATTAAAAAAGCAAAATTGGCTCGGCAACAGAAGGTGGAGGTCAAACGTTCACCTGTGAGGTTTCAAACACCAGCCGTCACACCCCAAATTTCCTACGCCCAAATGGCGTCAGGTAGGGGGGCTACGGTACAGCAAGCGACTGTTGCTTCTCCGGCTCCGATGACGAGAACAACGGAAGCTGCACCCAACATGCTAGCCATCTTGCTCGCAATCCAAGGGCAGATGGCTCAGCTGCAAAAGCAGGTTCAAGAACAGGCCAAGCGGGTGGACCAGATCTACGCGTTGCTGCCGGGCCTAACGCAACACATGTCGTAATGGGTACGCACATGGTGGAGCAAACTTTGAAGGTCCTTGCGGTGAATGTGAATTCATTGATTAGGATCGAACGAAGAGCCGCGATGTTTAAATTGCTACAAGACCAAACTCCTGATGTGCTTTTCGCTAGCGAAACAAAGCTAACCGATAAGCACAAACTGGAGTACAATAATTATATTGTTAGAAGAAGAAATCGGCCCAGATCCAAACGTGGAGGCGGTGTCGCGATCTTCATTAAAGAGGGTATAAAATTTCACAGAGTGTACAAGGGCGTGTTGCGCAGGTTCCGGGTGTTGGAGGCAGTCGTCGTGTACATCCCGCTCCGCAGTGGAAAGCGGCTGTACTTGGCCTCTGTTTACGCACCTGATACTTTACAATCCACCCTATTCATTACAGAGCTCGACACGCTTTTTCGACTTCTGAGGCTGGAATCGGGGGAGAATTATTTTATAATCGGCGGGGATTTCAACGCTAGACACAGAGATTGGGGAAATAATTTGCCAAATACTAGAGGGAACCTACTACTCGATTGGTGGGGTCAGCATGATGTCATGTACAGACTCGGTCTTAAAGCGACGGATAACCCGTCGTTTCCCAGAGGCGGGTCTTATTTGGATCTACTGCTGTACGACGAACGTATACGACTGACAGGTACGAATTTACAAACATTAAACTGTCTGCGCACATTCGTGTATGACAGCGACCATTGCGGTTTTAGCACCGAAATTACGGTTCCCAACGAAATTGCGGAATTGGAGGAGTTTGTCCAAAGATATTCTTACAACTACAGTAAGACTCGATGGACACGCTTCTCCGCAACCTTGACAAGAGCGCTCTCCTCGAACACGCTCCACCCACCGTCCAATAGGAATTTGTCAAACGAGGAGATCGACAATTACCTAAAACAAATGGACGAGACAATTAAACAAACTATGGACACTACAATACCGCGGTATCGACGTACGACTAACGAAGACCTGTTCCGCAATCCTACTATTGACGCACTGCACCGACAGAAAAGTAGACTTCTGACAAGACTTAAAAACTTGTACAGACAGTTAACTGACCGACGAAACCCGGAGATTAGGACACTGAAGTCGTCGATTAAAAATATTCAAACGCTGATAAAAGAAAATTACAGAATTTCTGTAAGTTTGTATTGGAACAACAAGGTTCGGGCTGTAAACACCAGCAACCCGAATATGTTTCCGCAAATAAATAAACTATTTCGGAGAAAAAATCAAAACGACCTTCAGTGTCTTAAAATAGCCCGGACAACAGACAACGAACGGTTACTGACAATAGCAGGCATTGATCCAAGTGAGGCCGCTGATGATGACGACTTTTTTGTGATCGAGGATCCACAGGAGAAGGTTGAGGCCATAGGGGCGACTTTCCAGGAAGTATACAAGGCCATTGACAACATTGGCCCTAATTATGACCTGGAAGGTCGCGTCTTGGTGCACGACTTCTGCATTCGAAATGAAATGGGGAACTGGCGATCCGAGGGCTCTGGTTTCACCCGGTTTAGCGACGAAAATATGGCCAATAATGTCATTGCCAGAGAGGGTGACCTACCCCCATTCATTTCGAAGGAAGAACTCCATGAGATCTTCGACACAATCAGGGCTAAGAAATCAGTGGGGACCGATGGTATTCCGAACATCGTGCTTCGACATCTTCCTCTAGAAGCGGTGGACATTTACACCACCCTGTTTAATAATGCAATGAATAATGCACATTATCCAGCGCATTGGAAAACGGCGGTGGTTCAACCTATCCCCAAAAAGGGAAAGGATATATCCAATCCGGCGAATCTCCGGTCGATAAGTCTCCTTCCGAATATCAGTAAGGTTTTTGAAAAGGTAATCAATAGAGCTCTGTCTAGGTGGGTTGAGGACAAACATATAGTTCCGGATAACCAATTCGGTTTTAAGGCGGGACATGATATCTCACATGCCGCGTCTAAACTGGTGTCCGATATCCAATGGAATAAAGGCAAAAAACAATGCACTGGTGCCTGCCTTGTTGACTTGGAGAAGGCCTTCGACACCGTATGGCTAGAGGGTCTTTTCTATAAGCTGACTAGGCTGGGGATCAGTAAACCACTCTTGTACATTCTTTATAATATGCTACACAACAGACAGTTCATCGTGAAAAATGGTGATGTGACTTCTGTTGGAATATTTCAAATTAAAAATGGTCTTCAGCAAGGCGCGGTCAATTCGCCGATTCTATTCAATATTTATACAAGCGACTTGATAGGTTCACTTCCCCATACTATTGCGTACGCAGATGATTTGGTAGCGTACAGAACAGGTCCAAAAATTGAGGTCATTAATACTCTCTTGCAGCGTGACTTCGATAAGATAAGACGATTTTGCGATGACTGGAAGTTGAGAATCAACTTTCAGAAGTCGGAAACCATTCTCTTTAGGACGCCGTTGTCTGGAGCCTCTAGGGATACCAGAAAAAATTGGCGAAAATTCTTGATCATTGGACAACACGGACAACCTCTTGCCTGTCGAAATGTAGTCAGATACCTTGGAATCTGGCTAGCTCAGTTTCTGTATTTTGGCAAAAATGTAGATGCTGCTCTGTCCAGAGCTAAAGGTGCTTTTGCCCTTACAAAGAGACTGTTTTACAGCAGCCAACTCGATGCGAGGGTAAAGGTAATCTGCTACATGGCCCTTATCAGGCCCATGCTGGTATTTGGTTGTCCCGTGTGGTTCAATGTACGAGCAAGCTTAATGGAAAAGATTCGGGTGTTTGAGAGGGCTTGCCTTAGGGCTTGTCTTCGCTTGTACAGAACACCAGAGTCGGAGTACAAGAAATTTTATCCTAATGAGGTCCTTTACAATAGGGCGAACCTAATACGAGTGGACAACTTCGTAATTAAGCTGACTCGAAGGCACATTGCAAGAGCAATGACCTCGACGAATAACCTGATATCTGGGGCTTACTACCCCAATTACCTTTACCACGAGAGTGTGCGCTCTGACGGCTTCGTTCCACCGGAAGCATTCCTCTACCTAGATCAGATAGGGTTGATCCAGGATAGATCAGCGGTCCCATTAATCTTCCATGTCGCTCGGACAGCTGGGGACAGGCGACTCAGCTACAACAGAGACGTCGCACATGGCAGTGTGGAGCGCCTCAGGTTCAGTAGGGCGGTGGGGGACCGCGATAAGAGGGATGTCGTTCGGCAGCACCAGCATTTCTGGTGGTTGAATGATGGGGAAGATGTTTCGTCATCATTTCCGTCAATTACGGACCAGCCTTACTAATGAGGCAGAGCTGACCAATCTGTTTTCTCTGTGAATAGCGATGGCCAGCTTGCATAGGTTTAGGTTAGCATTTAAGAAACATATACATATATCAGTGTATACAAAGGTGTATACTGATATATGTATATGATTGTGTATAACGTCTATTTGTTTATGTGTGTATTGTACATTTAGTTTAGGTAGGCTAAGGTTTATTTTAAGTTAGATACTAAGTTTTTATTAAAAAAAAAAAAGTCCATATGCTAAGTTTTGTTAACAATTTTTTTTCTTAGCTTTAAGTATAGAAAATAAATATCCATAAAGAAAATGTAAATGAGGTCGAAAGACATAGTTATAAGAATTTAGAGTAGCTTATAGTGCCTGTGTGGGGCCAGTAAGTTAGTATAAGGTTGTTAAGTAATTTAAAAGCTAGCATTTAAGCATTTTTTGTTAGTATGTAAGAGTTATTGATTAGAAAATAAAATGCGTTTAAAACTAAAACTAAAACTAGGAAACTATTTCGACATTTCTTCAACGGAACACTGTTTTAGAATGGAGGTGAGATAGAATAGTTGTTCTCAAACTGTAGATTAATTCTAATTGAAAATCTGAAAAACCGCTTATGTCGACTTAAGCTGCTACTCTGTCTTATTGCCACAGAAATGTTGGATGCCACCCATGGAGCGAAATAGCCACTAAGCCCAAACATCTTTCTTTCTCTTTCTGTCCAATTTTAACATGTTAACATGTGCTTTGATATAATAAGTGTAGTTATACAAACTTGAGCGTTAAGCTCTCTAAAAAAAAAGAAAAAAAAAAACCACCCATAATGTCATTTTCTAAACCTGTAATTCGGAGGAAACGGGAAGATCATGTGAATGACTGTTATTTCTGTTTAGCGAAACTGAATGGATATTCTTATAAAACAAAACGCTTCCTCGTGCTGACAGCCCACCACGCAACCTCCAATGAAGGAAAAAGATCCAAAGGACAACGTAAGCGATATCGTATCGGAATCATCAGCACAAGATTTTGTTGTAAATGAAAATAGACCACGTTTAATACATCAAGGTGAACTAAATGATTTCGTTGGGGACCTAAATTTATCTAAAGCTCAAGCTTAACTCTTAGGTTCCAGACTTCAGCAATGGAATTTACTTCATCCAAGTACACAAGTTTCAGTATACCGACAACACAGAGCTGTATTTGTATTATAAATTTGTTTAAAGAAGAAAGTGGTGTTACATATTACATTGATGTGCAGGTGCTTATGGATAGATTAACCTATGACTGTTCATCAGATCAATGGAGAATATTCATTGTTTCCTCAAAATTAAGTTTATGCAGTAAGCATAGTGGCAATGATCTTTCATCTGTACCCTTACCACATGGCATCCATATAAAAGAAATATATCGTCGCTGTAGATCAAATACCTCGTATCCCAGAAAAGTCCGTTTTTCAGGAGAAGCAAAAAACTCGGTATAAAAGTAATGAAGGTCAATAAAATTGAACTGATTTGATTTCAGAAACTTTAATTAATGCGGATTTATTTTTCGCCACAACTTGTTATCAAAATTATTATTTCATGTTAATATTTTTAGTTACACTTATGTTTCTGCTTTGATTCGGTATTTCAATTTTCTGGCTTCTGTGGTATTTCCACTTTATATTTACGATTGTAAAAGAGGAAAAAAATTAACAAGAAAAGAACGTATTTTATTCAAAAGTAATATTAACATTTATCAAACATAATATTGAATTAATTTAAGAAAATGCAAACTAATATTTTAGGTTGTCGTAAAAGGAATGATATTCTTGTGGGATCACTGATTTAAGTTCTTGCAAATGCAAATACTTTTCTTTTTTATCTTTCTTTCTTCTTGGTACATTCTTACCGTCTTACTTCTCTGAGGTAGTGGTGACCAGGGCTTTAGCCCTGATGTTGTCTTCCGCTGCATCACTTTAAGATACGCGTCTTTCTGGTATTTGCAGATATTATCATTACACAAGCATCTTTTCGTAGATGACTGATAATCTCTTTGATGATATTGCTATGTTGAATCAGTGAAGAGTGAGCGATAATTTTTCGACTGCACTATGACAACATTGTCAGTCGAATAGAAGCGTCTAAACGTTGAACACTTTCCATAGCTCTGATAAATATTTTAATGACACAATGTTTACTCGCACATTCACAAGTTTGTGAACAAAGAATCATTTACTCGTATTTCTTCATACGAATACCACAGATATTTCTATGTAATCCGAAAATCCGATTAAGTTATCAAAGAACAAAGCTACGCAGCTTTAATAAAATATATAAATAAATAAATACATTCCATCATCCCCAAATTGTCGCTTTTATTTCAGTTCAGAGAGAAATCTCTATTTTTCTTTATCTCATACACGTACGAGTATTTGTGTAGGAAGCACTAAACGAAATACGGAGAAAACTTTCAGAATGATGGATGGATTCCTACACCTGCACCGGCTTAGGATTAACAACAGGAAAATGTTGTTACGAATACTTCTAAAGTGGATCTCTCAAAGTATTTTTATCTCATAACAAATGGAATTAAGGATACGTAATTTCTTTAGGAACTTTGTTTTTTTCTGTATCTACTCTCTAGGATGTGATATGCTGGAACACGTTAAAAGTAGCAAAGTTTGACCACACCAAAGTGCAACATACGAGTATAAAAAGGACTTGCGAAGTTTGTTACTTGATGATGATGGGAGGATTTAAATTACGAAAATAATTTAATATTGTTTTTTAAGTCAATTTCAAGAGAAGAAAATTTTAATAAAAAAATTGTATACATACGAGTATGTATAAAGGTCTGTTTTTGGAGATTTACCATATTTTTTTATCTATTATGCTTGGATTGATACAGAAATTCAATAATATCCAATTATGGTAGATACTCTGCCCACTTTTGGATCCGGAAAGGTGGTCCTAATTAGAACAAAGCAAAACACTCGGTTTGTCTGATTTAATTAACATTCCACAAATATAATTTATCGAGCTGAATTCCTTTCGCTGAAAGTCAGCGCAAACATAATTCAGAAATCTGGGTGTAGATGGTATGGGCTGGAAACATTTTCCATTCCTAATGGAATCCCAACACGCTAATAGGCCATCGGTGTACCCAGATTGATATTCCTATTTCAGATTTAAGGAAATCGAATTGGTTCGTTATTGAAAAAGTTCTAATAAAAGTTAACACATGGCATCATGGTACAAGACTTTTGTTCAACGTGGTGTATAGCATTTTACTGTACGTAACGAAAGTTGTCCTTTAAAGTAAGATATAACAGTAGGAAACACGTTAATTTTGGAAGATACGCAAGTCTTGATTATCTGGGACAGTGGAACCATCAACCAATTGCTGTAGTATGTTTAAAATTAGAAAAACTTGAAGAGAAATCGTTGAAACTACAAAACGCAAATGTACATAAAATTACATTGCTTACTAGCACTGTCAGCATTATAAGGAAAAAAAAAACATCAGACACCTGCAGTAAGCATTGATTTACCGAACAAGGCATGTCAGCATAATTCCCCAATAAGTTAAACATTTTTAATAAAGAAGAAAGTTTGTTAAAAATAGTTAGAAGGGTTTTAATTTTACTTCTAGTGTCCCCCACCAGCGGTCGGGTACAAAATAAGTTCAAAGTAAAAGCTGAAAGCCATCTCCCCAGCAGTGGTAAGGTGGCAAGCCGACCCTTTGAACAATTGGTCCTTCGACAAAAAAAAAATGACTCGTGAACAACATCACACGAAGAAGACGATAAGCGAATACAAATACCAAAAAAGTCTAAAACAACGAAGATGACGAATTTATATGATATCTTACAGACGCAGAAAGATAAGGTAGACTGGATTAAGAAGGTGCTCAAGACGAACCAAAGAATTTGTGCAAAATCAACTAGATGAACTAAAGTACAAAGAAAAAGAAGGCAATCTCAATGCCAATGGAATAATGTTGGTATTCTGGAAACAGAGAAAGAACCGCGGTGACGAAAATTATGGTTAAGGCGAAAAATATAAAAGAGGTAAATTTAAACAGAAAAGAAGAAGATAGAAGCGAAACCAGAGCGAACGATGGAACGAGAGGAAGCTCAAAAGCAAGCGTTATCTAGATCACTAGACGGAATGGACAAAGCTGGACATGGAACGAAACCGAATTATTTTCAAAAACAGCATACTGTATAAAAGCAGTGCGAGAATATTTTAGAAACGCATAACAACATCATTGAGAACTCAACTGAAACGGGTATGTCCCTATGATTATGTCAATGAGACGCGAAAATTAAAAAGCATACGAAAATGTCATGGTAAAGCTGCAAGAACAAATCGAAGAATTTTTGATAAATCAGGGTAACATAAGTACGAGTATCTACGCCTCACGAGTCAACAAGTGCTTATGACCACAATGATCTTAAGTTACCAACGTTAAGACTATCAACGTTTAATGGCGATTATAGATAATTGATATTGTTTATAGACATTTTGGAGCAAACTATTCACACTATTCACAAAAACTGCGTTAACTAAAAACAAATCTGACACAAGATGCTGCAAAAATCCTACAACGTTTGCAGATAATGGACAGCAACTACTTTTTTAAGCAATCATAGAAATAACCAAAAGATGAGTTCCTCAAATTTATAGAAACGAAATTCCACTCACTTGATAGCTTATAACACAAACGTAAAAACGATGACAAATAGCAAAAACAATCAGCCAAGCCCAAAAATGGATTTCACAAAAAACTACCACACGACTGTTAATGCAAGATGTGTAACAGCTCACACTGGCTACACAGTTGCAATAAATTTATCCAGATACCAGTATACAATATATTCGTAAAGATATCGTGCAAAAAGAGAAGTTTTGTAGAAACTGTTTTAAAACACACCATTTCGAAATGTTCTTCAAATATATCGTCAACGTCACCGCTCGAGAGTTCATGCAGCTGAGTCAAATAAGTAAGGGGAGCAACCACAATCCTATTTCTCTGAGAACAGAAAATATAAAAGTATTCTTTTGGCAACAGCAATTATTAAAACGAACTGTTACTACTAATCTTTTATTACTTCAGAAACTGTCAAAGACTGCAACAGAAGAAATCTCAAATTGGACTAGGAAAAACAAGTGCAACATCAAGAAGCAAGGCTGAACTAAGTTTTTCTTCAATCTATCCGTCAGAGTTCCCAGAGTAACTGGGACATCCTAGTGTTAAACTAACAAAGGTGCTACCAGATGAATCTTTTATTGTGAAACAATTGGCTGATCCTTCATACAATAAGCAAGCGCCAGTAGTCATTCTAATAGAGCCAAGATATCATACTGAAAGAAGTTATTGAAGGTACCATTGGCACACGAATTGCTCAAAACACTCAATTATTTGGGATTTTATCAGGAAGTACTCGTCTTCACCAAAATTCACAGAACGACGGATCTTTAGTTTGCCTTGTATCATACATGGGGTTAAACGAAGAACTCATGTTGCTTTGGGAAACTGAAGAAATACAAGAGGCGAGGAATCTAACTGAACAAGGTTAAGGCTTAATGCTTTGCCCCTTTATTCTATTGGAAAGTCGACAGCACTACAGGTTTTCAACGTAACATGCTTAGTCCAAAGAAGTTTTAGCTTCGCTAGAGAATCTGATGGTGATGCCTGTAGTGCTAGATGAGTCAGACCAGTCAATATCCTAGCTCTCGTAAAGAGAGCAACCTCAGTTTTGGTACGAATGGCGAAAAGCCCATTGTTGGTGAAACAATCGTCGATCAAGACTGGGGCTACATGTGCTTTGGACAAAACGTTGTTAGTCATGATCCTCCCGACAGTCCAGCTACTTGATCTGTATATGCCTGGCCGCAGATGTTCGAAACATTGGGAGCATTAAGCAGTGAGTTGACTAACATGCACCTTAGCAGTGAAGATAGGACCCAGAATTGCTCTTATCAACAAAACCTGCGTTTACACCATGTTGTTTGGCCGAGGTTCACTCGGAGTCAAATACTGATTATATCCTTCTTGTTGAGCTTGCCTTTTTCTGAAATATAATAAACCGTTTAACTTTCTCGATTTGATTTTCGACAATATTGTGAGTCACTTGTGGTTTACCTTTATATAGTTTAGGTTCAGACGTTGTTCCTATGTCAGTGAGAATATCCAAACTTGACCGGCTTCTCTTTAGACATCAAAGGCTTCTGATATCTTACCACTGTACAGAATACGACACTTATGAAGCTTTGCTGAAAACAATATTATTATAACATCAGTGTTCGTTTCCGAACTATGGTACAACAATTTCTTTTGAACGTTTTTCAGTTTTTTTTTTTAATTTACGCGCGCTCAAGGTATCCAAAAATCTTTAAAATGCTTGCACACAGCGGGAACGAAGAAAAATCAAGGAGGAAAGAAACAGAGGTACGAATGAACGTTGGTTTTAAAAGACTAGGAAATAAAGAGGCTCGGCAGGGCATTACATATGCGAGTTATACGGCTTATATACTCCTTTTGTGTTCCTTGGGTTTTGAATCTCTCCTTAATGAGCCAACAAGAGCAGCTGATAGTTGCAAAACATGTATTGACCATATTTTTCTCCGCACGAAAAACAATATTCTAAATGTTCGTCCGTTTGTACTTGAATGGGTTATAAACGATCACTATGCTACAGGTGTATCGCTCGTAAATCTCTTGGGAAAATCATTAAACACTGATGATGAACCAAAATCGAAAAAAGTGGGTGAGTTTTCACGTGTTGATTTTCGTAAGTTGAAGGAATATTTGTCACAGGAAACATGGTATAATGTCTATAACAATAGTTGTTCTTCAGGGTCTTTTAGCGTATTTGTGAAGATTCTTTCTAACTATATGGCTCTGAGTAGGTGTTCAAACCCTAAACGTAGACCACAAAAAATTAAGCCATGGATGACTGACCAACTTTGCGAACAAATTAAAGAAAAAAACAAGTTTTATATTAAAAATAAAAATAAAATGCATATGTCTTCAATAAAAAAAGTTTATCAAAGGATGCGGAAAGATATACTGCAGTACATAAATATCCAAAAAGAATCCTATTATATACATAATTTTAACGAATGCAGATGTAATCCAAAACAGCAATGGAACATTGTTAATGATCTGCTTGGTAAAAATAATTCTGACAAAGCCATAAGATGTCTAAGATTTTCTAATAATACGACCACTACAAATGATGCAGAAATGGCTGACAATTTAAACTCGTTCTTCAGAAACATTGCCGAAAATTCCAGACCAAATTCTTGCAATATTAATGCAATAAGCGCTTCGGAATATCTTCTAGACAATGAAGTCCTTTCAACATTCTTTTTCGGTACTGTATCTGAAGATGAAGTATCTCTTGTTGTATCCAACTTAAAGTTGAAAAATTCATGTGGGATTGATGGTATTAGTAGCTTAGTTGTAAAAAAAATGAGTGACCACATCATTAAGCCGTTAACTTATTTAACTAATCTCAGTTTTGAAAGTGGTATATTCCCGGAGTGTCTCAAGACCTCTATAATAGTTCCAATCCACAAAAAGGGAGACAAATGTGATCCAAATAGCTATAGACCTATCTCATTGTTGTCGGTTTTTTCAAAAATCTTGGAGAAAATAATTACAAATAGAATGCTTAAGTTCCTCAATAAATTTAAAATCTTGAACAAGAATCAATTTGGATTTGTCAGAGGCAAGTCTACTGAAGATGCCATATTGTCGCTCTTAGAAGATATTCACGATGGACTCGATAAGAGTAAAAAAAACTGCTGCTCTTTTTCTTGATTTAACAAAGGCATTTGATCTAGTCAATCATCAGCTCTTAATAAAAATTCTTCATAGAATTGGATTCAGAAGCAATATTAATAAATGGTTCGTCTCGTACCTTGAAAATCGTAAACAGCTTGTGCGTGTAAACGCTACTCTAAGCACGTCCTTAGATAGCCCCGGGTTTGGCGTTCCCCAAGGATCGGTCCTTGGGCCCTTGCCCTTTATTATTTATATAAACTCGATTTTTAAATTAACACTAAAGGGAAGTATTAGAGCATTTGCTGATGATTTGGTTCTCTCCTACGTCACTACTTGTGCGGACACCATAAAAACAGAAATGTTAACTGACCTCTCCATACTAAAGAACTGGTTTACGCTCCACCAAATGGTTTTAAGCAGCAAATCCAAAGTAATGTCATTTTCTCTTTGTAATCAGTTGATCATCGAAGGAGTTTGTCTCCACGATTCTAACTGTAACAATGGTAACTGCACAAATACTTGTATACAACTAGAATCTGTCTCAGAATTTAAGTATCTCGGTGTGACCATTGACAGCAAACTGAATTGGAAAGCCCACATTTCCGATATTAAAAAATGTTTGAATATAGCTATGAGCATGATTTTTCACCTACGTAAATTAGTGCCATCAAATCTACTGACCACTATTTACTATGCGCTTGTCAACTCTCGTCTACAATATGGTATTTCGTGTTGGGGCAACGCCTATGCTAAAAACCTACAACCTATTATCACCGTCCAAAAGAAGATAGTTCGAGTAATGATGTTTAAATCCAAATGGGAGCCATCATTTCCATTGTTCCAATCTCTCAATATATTGCCACTCAGACACCTATTTGTTTATAAAGTGCTGAGAATGTTTTATTTGCGAGGCGGTTACTTGAACCGCAGAAGAGGTGATACCTTATCATATACTTTTAGGCAACCGTCTGCAGTCACAGTTCCAAGAGTGATCAAAGAGAACTACAGACGATTTGCAACCATTATAGCACCATTCATATACAACAGACTTCCCCTAGATATGTGCAATATTGTCCAAAGCAAATTTAGATTCCTTAAGAACTTAAGAAACTGGCTACTTTCCAGATCAAGCGTAGAAGAACTGATGCAGGTCATTTCTTAATCTTTATATGTGTTTCATTACAATTCGTACGTATTCATCTTTTTGCCCCCAAATTTTTGCCTTTCTTCTCATACTGTTAACCTTTCATTCCATGTAACGATAATTTCTTCTTTCTCTTGTCGCGGCTTTCATGAAATTGATTAATATATTCAATAAATAATACACTTACCACTGGTATTCCAAGTACCACCTAGTGTTCAAAAGACACCATTTCAATACGTTCATAAAGTATATTAACATCAAAATTCATGCTTAAAATTCTAGAAAACTATCTTAATACCTGTGAATGTACCTTTTAAATTATTGGTTCTAAGAATAATTAATTGTAAAATAATGAATTTGTAAATTTGAAATGGATTAAATAAATTATCAATTATCAATCAATTTTAGAGTACGTCCGAAAATGGGCTTGAGGGTGTACTGATGAGCATTCATAGGGAGACGGAGCGGAATGCTACTGGCGATTTCAATTGAGCACGGGTAGTGGAAACAGAGATAAAATAGTGTGAGGTACGAGACATTACGTTGCGTCGGTATTCGAGGGTGTCCATTTTCTGACTGATATCAGTATCACCTATGAGTTTTATCGCATGGTTTTGAATACTATCTAGCAGATGCAGATATATTTTGGGTGCACCTGATCAGAAGTGGGCATTGTACTCCCATTTCGGTCGGATAAATGCCTTATATATTGGGGCCTGTTCAGAGAGGTGAAGTATTTCTTACATCGATTGAGGAAACCTAGACATTTCGCAACATTTTTGACGATATCGAATATATTGTGATTGATACACATAACGATAAGTTTTTCGATGAAGCAAGTGCCATTCATGGATAGTAGGTGGGTGTTAAATTCTACTCTGTTATTGATTCCCTAATTAATTACGGTATTAATATCAGATCTTAATGAGCTTAACATACGCTCTCGTTCTCGTTCTACAGCCGAAGATCGGCGACGTGAGTCCGGGAACGAATATAAAAGCAGGGAGTACTGTCGTCAGCAAAGGAGTATATTGGATTAGAATTAATCCAGAGGTCAGAGGAACGGAACCCTAGGGCACGCCTGCATTTATTTTGTGACTGTCAGACTTTAAACCATCCAAGACAAATTGAATTGAACGTTCGGAAAGGTAATTTCTAATCCATTGAAGAAGAAGGTCGTCTTCCAAAATCACAAATTTTCAACAAAAGAGCCTGATGTCCAACTCTGTCAAATGCCTTAGATTAGTGTATGCTTTGGTTCCACTTTTCGGTGAGACATGCCATTAAATCACCAGTGGACCTGTTGCTAGGAAAACTGTCCTGCCGGTTTTTTGTTAAAGAAAAATTATCAATGCCTACAAGAATTCTCTCAGTGGATCGAAAAAACCAATGCCTCTAAATGCTAGCGATCAGTTGAGAATTTATGAATTCCCTGCTTCTTATTGCTCTCGAAAATGAAGGCTTGTGGAATCATTTGCCGTTCAAGTTAGTTCCTTTATTTACTGCATTTTTTTAGAACTTTGATTTTAGTTGTTGGCATGTTTGTCCTTCATCAACAATTTGTCAGAATAAACTTTTATGTTTCCATTTGAACAGAGCGTTCGTACAAATAACTAGTCAGTTGTAAAACATGTATGTAACTTCAAAAAAAGTTCGTCTCACGGGGAAATTGCTTTGCTGTATTAAATTAATGTCACTCTCACAACAAACATAGTAGGGGGTGTTTTCACATTCAAGGAGCAAATACTTATCAAAAGTATAGTTCTCCGTTTATATGACTATAAGAATACCGCAGACCTTTTAGTGATGGCAGAACGCATTAGTTTGGTCTGCCTACATCGTAGAGAATTTTTTTTTTTTAAGAACTTGGCACTCAAGAGGGTATAAGTTTTTCGGAAAATTGGATAGAGAGAGGCGAGAAAGATATTTGGGCTCAGTGGTTATTTCGCTCCATGGGTGGCACCCAACATTAAATGGGTAGACTAAATTATTAGTGTAAATGGACTTGAAATTAGGCAACCATTCACCTCACGAGATTTAAGTTGCCTGAAAAAATGTCTTCCGGTCACGACTGGTATTGAACCGCGAACCGTCCGAATGGGAAGTCAATACACTATCACTTGAGCCACGGCCACCCACTAATACAACTCAGAGTTTTGCTTACCACAATTCACAGTTGCTAATGTAAACCTTTTAGAGGACGCATGCACTGTTAATACCAGAAACATTTTGTTCATCATACAAACGGTTACATGCTTCTAAGCCCTTATTCCATGGGTAAGACATTATTTACAGTGATAATTCTGAATACTGACAGAAATGGAACCCAGACCTTCACGTAGGCTAGAGTAACACGGGATCTACATTTTTGTGACCCAGCCACTTGGCCGAGAAAAGGAAGTTTTTTGCTTTTAATTTCAATACCGGAAAGTGTATCCATGAACACTGTACAGTCGGATACAATTTAGCCTAAAAAAAAATTCTTAAAACAAATATTTTTAAATTAGCATAAGAATGTCCAACAATTTAAACGTAATTACTGGAACCCAAATCTCTTCAAGAGAACACTTATGTCTTACGACACGCCTTAAGCATTTCTACAACTTTAATGCGATGTCACGTCAGAGTCAGCCTCATTTCTCACTTTCTCCGTCTGACATGTCTGCCTCTAGGGGGTGATTGTATCAGCAGAAGCATTGCAGATGGAATGTCGAAAGAATTTTCTGTTATCGTCCTGTCATATACTATATTGAAACGAAAATACCAAAAAGGGTCGAAACAACATAAAAAAGTAAAGCATACAAATACAATCCTCAACAACAAAAAAAAAAAAAAAAAAAGGCCAAACACGTAACAGGCTACATTTGTTATCGTGTGCAAACTGATGAGACAATTTGTCATCCTTGCGAAATGTCAAGGGAGTGCCTCATTATTGCCGCATTTCCACATGTGTGACAGCATACAATAGCAGAGAACGCAGTATACTCAAACTTTAGCACCTGTGACCGAAACAACAATCTATCACTTCACTGGCAACATTGTTTTTGCAGAAATTTCATTGAGACAACCTTAAAAAGGACCTTTAAGGGGGGAATCCTCCATTCGAATTAAAAATGACAAATCATCGTACACAATTTCTTCATTTCCATTTCACATTTCACTTCGGCACATTCATAATTAGGATTCTTTTGTCTACTTAGTTTGCTGTAAAGATGTATTCCTACGGTCTATTGCACATCCTTTTACCAGTTCCATAGATTACTACGGTGTACGTGTTAACGAGGCTTCTAATTGAAAAGGAACTTCGCGCATCATACAGATACCTAGTCAGGGTTTAAATTAAAATGAATTCTCAGAAACAACGAATTCTCTATTTACAGCGCAAGGATGGTGGTTTGTCCTTCAGGGAATATTGGGTAAATTAGTTGTGGGAGGTTCGTTGATCTAGTTCATGGAGAGCAACTTAAAATTCATCTGACGTCGTTTTTGTTCCTATGCTCAACGAAAAATATGGTACTTTTCCTTTCTATGCGAGGTCTGACGAAGCTGAAGCTCGAGATGGAGTCGGAGAGCCTGTGGCATGTAAGACATTCATTTGCAATTCCTTTGGCATAATGACGGCAGGATTCAAATAGAAATCCTCCTGGATTGTCTCGCTTGATGTGTACGGGCATGAAATGGGGGCATGTACGAGTACGTGCTATGGGAATTTTGTCTTCGCCCCGGGTGCTATCTACATTTTCAAAGAAAGAATGAAAAGTATCTATTCTCAGCCAAAACAAAAAACTGATAAAATGTTGGGTATTCAAGAAGGATGAAGTGTACAATATAGCATTTCTTGAAGGTATACTTCTTTGTTCAAAAATTACTTTTAAATTGTTTAACTTGTTTATTAGGCTGCTCCTTAGAATGCTGTAGGACGCGTTTTATAATTTCTTGAGTTTCTTGTCCGTAAGGGTCATTGATTTTGAATTTGATTTGCGCAGGAGATGAAGTAATCGACCTCTCAGAGCTAGTGAAGCAGCTGCTATTTCCAGGCTAAGTTAGCCTCTGTTCCTTTTCGAACCCTTCACAGATTGGGTTCAAAACTATGCTAACCCTACCCTACTGCGAAAGTATAAGCTGCTAATCAAAGTTCTGATAATTATGTAATTATTATCAGCATTATGAACATTAAGTTAGGATGTTGAAAAATTATGGTGAACGCATATTTGAAAAACCAATGAAAGCTTTTTGTCAGGCACTTGGATTCTTGAAATTTGATTTTCAATCAAAAAAAAAGTCCAGAAAGCGACTATAGTCTTGCAGATCAACGAGTAAACAACCAAATTCTGATCCAAATAGTCCACATAAATGGAGGCTTCTGGACAGTGATGTTCAAATATGTGTAAAAAACTATTTTTTACCTTTTTTACGTTTGAGTAGGTAAAAAACACGTAAATAAGTGTAAACAACGTAAAAATCCTATAAAAAACGTAAAAAAACTCGTAAAAAACGTAAAGAAGAGGTAAATAAAGTAAATTACTGAGAAAAAAGAGAGAAAATGAGAGGCATTGCAATATCTGTCAATTATAAAGTGCCAAAAATAGTATTGGAAAAAGATTATTAATTTAATTTATATAAAATGAGTTTCACTGGAAGATCGAAATCCGTGAATTTTGAAGAAAATAACTTTTCTCTAATCGAGAAGGTAAAAAATATGAAATAGAGTCGCGATTAAAAGTGAAGTCGAAAACATAGATGAAGCTGCTGAAGAAACCAGTAATATGGATTCGTCTTCCAACAGTTCCTTTTTAATGCTGGTGCATATGTATGTACTTTAATTAAGTAGAGTAACATTCGAAGCCCTGATTGTTTATGTTGTTTTTTTTATAGAGTTATTCACACCAAGATCAGTCTTTGATGTCAATTGGAGGGAGCACTGAAGGTATCAATGAAGTTGAATAAGTCCACGCTCATGAGGATTTATTGCCAACGGCTAGGGCTACAAGTACAACTATAACATCGTCATCTTCGCTTCTCATGTCATCAGGATCATCTTTGTCTTTTACAAAACCTGTTAAACCTGCTCCAAAAGAAGTTTCAAAGCCAATGAAAATGGGAAATTTAAATGCTTTTGTTGACTGTTTAAAACCAAAAGAAAAGCACGAAATAGATTTAGCTATTGCTTCCTTTTTCACCGGATGTAATATTCCAATTCACAACATCGAATCACCACATTTCAAAAATATGGTAAAATCTATGAGGCCATCTTACGCAGCTGTGCTCCCAAAACGGAAAACTTTGTCGGACCAACTCCTGAATGAAATATACAACAAATGCATCAAAGACTTTCATTCAGCAACTCGGTGATATTAATAGATAGATGGACAAAACCGTTGTAACAATGCTGCATAACTCTCAGGGTAAACGTGCATTTCTTAACGTATGAGATCATAGCGGTGAAATTGAAAATGCGGATATAGTATAACTGAGAGCAATAAATATATATATGTAGCTATGGGGAAGGACATGTATAACATTTCAAAATGTTGGACATGTTTTATGGCATTCACTATGCAACAGTCATTTAGAAAATTTATTTGCAAAAGACATTTTTGACAAAAATCTGTCAGAAAAAGTAAATTTAATTTTCAAAGAATTTAAGAAGCCTGACCTGGAAAAATCATTTGTGTCGAAAGGTGGAAATGGGCTGAAATTATCATGCCAGACGTGTTGGTGTTCGTATCGCGATAGCTTTGAACGTTTTCTGAGCAACTTGCAACTCATGAATCAAATTATTGCTGATGGCCAGCCAAGAAAAATTGAATCTGCTATTTGCAAGTTAATTTTTGATGAGGATTTTGTTGCAAGAGTCGATACTAACCAGAAAATTTTAGAACCTATATGTGAACTTATAAACAAGTGTCAAGCTTTAGGTACAAGTGTTGCAGATTCGGTAAATATGTGGCTTTCACTTAAAAATAAGAACGGATTTAAGGAATCAATGATGCCATCTTACTTAGAAAGAAAAGAGATGGTATTAAATGAAATTTCGCTAACTGCATATTATTTAAACCCTTTTTCCGACATGGCCATTTTATTGACATCCGAAGAACAAATAACAAACCACTTCTTAGTGAAGAACTTAGACTCAGATGGATTAGAGAGCTTGCACTGTCTTCGCCAATAAATTGGTATTTTTCATACACTTTTTCGAAAAGAAATTAAAACACCAATAGTTTTTTAGGGCACCGCGAGCATTCATCATCCTCAACTGTCATCTTTAGCTTTGAAGCTTCTTAACCCTCGTGTGAGTGAAAACAAAAGATTATAGTTAAGAGGGCCGTGGTACCCAGGTACTGCAGCATATTTTGTATAGTAATTGTATGAATCGGCATACTGAGGGCTAACTGGATACAAAGCGACGTGGAGAAGTTGACCATCACTCTCGGGATTTTCGACCGCTCTTCTATACCTGGCAGCATGAGTTGCTTAGCCATGTTGGTGAGAAACAACCTACATTTATTAGTCGCAGTGATGTCCGGGTTGTTGAAAGAATACACAACATAGGCTGCAGATATCGAGCAAATTGTAAAACATGGCAAGCGGCCACCGTTTGATTCTGCGTTTTATCGTGTAAAATGCATTCACTTTGTCCATTATGTCTACTCCACTCTTTGTTTTCTTATAGTAGAGTATCATCTCTGGCTTGTACTTCTTTTGTTTGTTCATCGGCGATAGAGTTATCCTGGTGCATAGACGATACCATACCAGTTTCAGTTTTTTCAGTTTTAAATGCATTTTATTTACTTAATCATTAACTCGTACATACTAACAAAAAATGCTTAAATGCTAGCTTAAAAATTACTTAACAATCTTATACTAACTTACTGGCCCCACACAGGCATTCTAAGCTACTCTAAATTCTTATGTTTATGTCTTTCGACTTTATTTACATTTTATTTAGGAATACTTATTTTCTATACTTAATACTAAGAAATTTGTTTACAAAAACTTAGTACCTAACTTAAGATAAACCTTAGCCTACCTAACCTAAATGCACAATACACACATAAACACACATAGACAATATACACAATCATATACATATGTCAGTATACACCTTTGTATACACTGATATATGCATATGTTTCTTAAATGCTAACCTAAACCTATGTAAGCTGGCCACTGCTATTTACAGAGAAAACAGATTGGTGAGCTCTGCCTCAATAGTAAGGCTGGTCCGTAATTGACGGAAACGATGACGAAACATCTTCCCCATCATTCAACCACCAGAAATGCTGGTGCTGCCGAACGACATCCCTCTTATCGCGATTCCCCACCGCCCTACTGAACCTGAGACGATCCGCACTGCCATGTGCGACGTCTCTGTTGTAGTTGAGTAGCCTGTCCCCAGCTGTCCGAGAGACATGGAAGATTAACGGCACCGCTGATCTATCCTGGATCAACCCTATCTGATCTAGGTGTAGGAATGCTTCAGGTGGAACGAAGCCGTCAGAGCGCACACTCTCGTGGTAAAGGTAATTGGGGTAGTAAGCCCCAGATATCAGGTTATTCGTCGAGGTAATTGCTCTTGCAATGTGCCTTCGAGTCAGCTTAATTACGAAGTTGTCCACTCGTATTAGGTTCGCCCTATTGTAAAGGACCTCATTAGGATAAAATTTCTTGTACTCCGACTCTGGTGTTCTGTACAAGCGAAGACAAGCCCTAAGGCAAGCCCTCTCAAACACCCGAATCTTTTCCATTAAGCTTGCTCGTACATTAAACCACACGGGATAACCAAATACCAGCATGGGCCTGATAAGGACCATGTAGCAGATTACCTTTACCCTCGCATCGAGTTCGCTGCTATAAAACAGTATCTTTGTAAGGGCACAAGCGCCTTTGGCTCTGGCCAGAGCAGAATCTACATTTTTGTTAAAATACAGCAACTGATCTAGCCAGATTCCAAGGTATATGACTACATTTCGACAGGCAAGAGGTTGTCCAATGATAGAGAACTTTCGCCAATTTTTTCTGGTATCCCTAGAGGCTCCAGACAACGGCGTCCTAAAGAGAATGGTTTCCGACTTCTGTAAGTTGATTTTCAACTTTAAATCATCGCAAAATCGTCTTATCTTATCGAAGTCACACTGCAAGAGAGTATTAATGATCTCGATTTTTGGACCTGTTCTGTACGCTATCAAATCGTCTGCGTACGCAATAGTATGGCGAAGTGAACCTATCAAGTCGCTTGTAAAAATGTTGAATAGGATCGGCGAATTGACAGCGCCTATTTAATTTGAAATAGTCCAACAGAAGTCACATCATCATTTTCACGATGAACTGTCTGTTGGTTAGCATATTATAAAGAATGTACAAGAGAGGTTTACTGATCCCCAGCCTAGTCAGCTTATAGAAAAGACCCTCTAACCATACGGTGTCGAAAGCCTTCTCCAAATCAATAAGGCAGGAGCCAGTACATTGTTTTTTGCCTTTATTCCATTGGATATCGGATACCAGTTTAGACGCGGCATGTGAGATATCATGTCCCGCCTTAAAACCGAATTGATTATCCGGAACTATATGTTTGTCCTCAACCCACCTAGTCAGAGCTATCTTACTGATATTCGGAAGGAGACTTATCGACCGGAGATTCGCCGGATTGGATATATCCTTCCCCATTTTGGGGATAGGTTGAACCACCGCCGTTTTCCAATGCGCTGGATAATGTGCATTATTCATTGCATTATTAAACAGGGTGGTGTAAATGTCCACCGCTTCTAGAGGAAGATGTCGAAGCACGATGTTCGGAATACCATCGGTCCCCACTGATTTCTTAGCCCTGATTGTGTCGAAGATCTCACGGAGTTCTTCCTTCGAAATGAACGGGGGTAGTTCACCCTCTCTGGCAATGACATTATTTGAAATATTTTCGTCGCTGAACCGGGTGAAATCAGAGCCCTCGGATCGCCAGTTCCCTATTTCATTTCGAATGCAGAAGTCGTGCCCCAAGACGCGATTGTCCAGGTCATAATTAGGGCCAATGATATCAATGGCCTTGTATACTTCCTGGAAAGTCGCCCCTATGGTCTCAGCCTTCTCCTGTGGATCCTCGATCACAAAGAAGGCGTCATCATCATTAATTTTCTTTTAGAATTAGTTAGTTAGCCTTATCGATAAAAGTATTTTTACGAGTTTTACACATATTTCCAATTATTTCTATTTTAAGATTATAAAAATCTGCTGGGGACTACAAAGTACCGTCAGGGACTTTGGGTATATTTTTATTTGAAAGGTCTTACGATGCGCGATATCTCGAATAATATTGCGCTGATCGAAGCCTATCTTCCAGAAGACCTTCCAGAATATAACGCAGGATCTGATGTAGAAGTGTCCGATGACGAGAATCAAGGGGACCTTCAACCACAACCATTGAGGGACCTCGATGAAATTCTCGAAGAAGCATTGGAAAGAGAACTCAACCAGCTGTCGACCTTGGAAGAAGCCACATCAAGCCCTGATGTGAATGTTGTTGTTTCAATACCAGACACTTCGGTAGCTACCAGACAAACTTCACGGAAAACACTTGAAGTAGACCGAAAGTGGTAAAAATGCGATAAGCAAACTAACTTGTCAGAATATTCTGGTGACACTGGAGCAGTTTAAGCATTTTTTTTCGAATTGCGGTACGCCAACAGATACTTTCTTGGTTTTCATTGATTTCATATTAGAGAGCATCGTGTATCAAAGCAACCTCTTCGCTACTACCAACAATAAAATACTGAATTTGAAGAAAGAAGAGTTGATTGCCTTCAAAGGTATAAGCTTTTATATGGGCTTTAATTCGACATATAATTATATATGTATAATTGTTCGTATGTCTGTTAGTGATAGTGTAAATTCGGATTGAGGTTATATTCCACAATATATTTGTTTTGTCGGGACGATGGTTCATAGCTGTGATAGAATATGATAGGTGGCGCTGTAGTCAAGTTTTCTTAATATTTAAACAATGTGACACTCAACAATCATTTAATAGAATAAAAACATATCATTTTCGGATGACTAAAGTATCCATTTGTGAAACTTAAAATATTTTTTAAAATTTTTGAAGTGTAAAACGGTTTGCCGAGTATTGAAATACGTGTAAATTTGGTCAATATACGAGTATTAATTGAAGACATAAAAAGTAAATAGTGCTTTCTCATATTAATTTTATTAATAATTTAAATATGCCCAAAGAAAGAACACTATTAAATATTGATCGACGTTCACGGCACAATTGAAATGTATGGTTCGTACGTGAAAGCAGAACGGCAGAACACGCTCTCGAAAATTAAATGCACCCAGACTTGAAATGAAACGAGATTAGTTATTAGAAAAATTATTGGAAATATTATACCTCGATGAACGGAAACTTTAAAAGAGAGAATACTTTACTCTCATGAGTTCCAAGACTACCCATCGACTTACCAACTTAGTTCAAACATTTACGATCTCCCATACCTTTAGCCTTTACGATGACCATAAACAAGTCCAAGGATAAACAAAAATATGAGGATTGTATCTAGAAAATCCGTGTTTTTTTCACGGACAACTATATATTGCGTGTTGGAAAACCTTCAAATCTTTTTCCTGATGGACTAACAAAAAATATTGTCTAAGATTTAGCATTGAGATAAACTCAAAATAAATAATATATCATTAATCAACATTTATTACATTATAATATGTTTAAAGTTTATAACTTATAAAAAAATATTTATAATATAAAATAGATGTATTTATTGTTAACATATTTTACATAAAATCATTATAGTGAGTGTGAAAGCATTTTGAATTTTCGTTTCCATTATTTCATTATCAAAATATTGGATTCGCTCTGTGACTCGGTCGTGAACAGACGTGTGCTCTTAAAATCGAATAAAAATTGTCAAGTGCGAAACTCAATCAACCCCTAAATCGGCTAAGGCCGTATTAATCTATTAGCCCATTAATTTTCTTTTTTGAGACAGGGACCCCTTAAAGTGGCTTTTTGTGAAAAAACCAAAAGTGACCCTCCAGCTTTTTTGCTGGAAGATAAAAATAGTGATCGTTTGGGCAAAGTACAAGCCAACGAACATGTGTCTCCTGATGGCATAAATTATCATCATTGTGTTAACACAAAAAGCGCTCTCTCAATAGAGAAACGCACAATCAATAGCACAACCAGTGCACTCACTGCTGCTAATGCATGTGAGCGTGATTCAATTTACAATAACAACATTACCACCATGGATGTAAATCACTCATCAGAACACTCCGCTGAGTGGACAACGGTGATCGGGAGTCTCAAACGTGCTGCTAGCAATTATCAGTCCAATGGCAAGAAAAGAAATAGAAACGTGCGTGAGGGTGAACCTTCGCCTAAGCGAAATGCTTCATCGCAAAATAGATTTTCCTCACTCGATGATATGGAACTTCAAGTGCCTGTGTCAAACTTAAACTCGCCAACCAACACCTCTTTTAATCATCGAACCAACACGTCATCCGTTGAAATGCATAATTAACTCGCTGGTAATGCACCTAAAACTATTAACAATGCCCCTTTCTGCCCACCAATATTTGTATTCGGTGCCAATTGTGAACTTATAAGCGAAGTTATCAAACTCGCTGCAAATGAGTGTAAAGTTAAGGATGTGAAACATAAATTTGTAAATTTGAGCTACCGAAAAACAAAGGTATATGTACGAGTAAATGATGCTAAAATTCATTCAATTATTATTAATAGATTACGCGGGACGGGTATTGGTGCGTTTTCTTTTGCGCCTAAGGAAACGAAAAGGGTTTCGGTTATGCTGAAGGGCCTTGAAGGAGATACCCCTGTCAAGGTTATAGAACAAGCTGTGAAAGCTACATCTCCTAATATTAGAATTTGTAAGATAACACACTTTTCTACTTCCAAATCAAAGGAATTGGGTACAAAATTAAATATGTTTATTGTTCATTTAGAACCAGGTGAGTCCATTAAAGATTTAATTAGTATTAGATACTTGCTCCACCAGCGTGTCTACTGGGAAAGAAAAATTAATAAAGCTATACTTCGGTGTTATAGGTGTCAAAGATTCGGTCATTCCGGTGAATGTTGCTCATATAATAGTAGATATGTCCTGTGCGGTGAGTCTCATGATTCAGAAGCGTGCATCGCTTCCTTTAAATCGCTCAGAGAATCCAATCAAGAAGTTCCTACTCTTAAGTGCGTTAATTGTAATGAAACCGGGCACGCGGCTAGTTATCATGGCTGCCCATCATATCTAAAATATAAAGAAAAACGAGATATATCGAGACAAGGCGCAAGGCAGGCTGCGATCAAAAATAGAGCGGTAGTACAAGGCGCTGTAAATACGTTTACGAATCAACACGTCGCATATGCTGACATGGTTAAGAGTAACTACTCTCACCGCACGAATAACACCCAAACAAACTTTACAACAAAGAAACAATCTGGTGATCTTAATAATTTTTTAAACGAGGCGAAAGATCTTTTTAACATATCTTTTAAAGAACTGCTAGGAAAAATCAAACAATTCTGGCCCACTTATCAACAACTTCGGTCTACAGAAGACAAAATGTTCGCATATCTTGAGTTTGTAGCTTCTATAGTGGTATAATGCTGACAAATAACTTCAAAATTATTTCGATAAATTGTAACTCCATAATTTCCCTTGAAAGAAGACTAGATTTGTTTAACACACTAAAAACCCAAAAGCCCCAAATATGCCTCCTTTCGGAAACAAGACTATCCTCGTACCATAAGCCCGCTTTCGATGGCTTTAATTTCATCCCTTGTCACTCAGGTAGGGGAACAGCAGTTATTTTAGACCAAAGGTATAAGTATACTGAGATTCCTTTCCAGTCTCTATTACATCACGTAGTAGCACTGGTTTACGAAGGAATATTTTAATAGGAAGCATTTATATTCCTTCCAATGCAGGTCGACGAACTTGACCGACTTTACACGTTTATGAACTCATTTGACGCAGTCATATTGGGAGAGGATTTCAATGCGCGACATACAGATTGGGGTGACACAGTCCATAACCAAAATGGGAACTCGATACACACATGGCTTTACAACGGGCCTTATTTGAATTTAGACTTAGTTGCTCCCAACAGCCCTACATTTCCCAGATCATCATCTGTGATTGACTTTTTTCTTATATCTTCATCTCTCATCTGCAATAACTTGAACCCTCTAGTTTCTTCAACATTCGCAACGAACTCGGATCACTTTGGGATTGAGTTACTAATAAGCATAATTGACTTCCTTCCAATCCTACAGCCACCGGCAACATACAGATGTTTCAAAAGCACTAATTGGGAAGCTTTTAGATTAGGACTTTATCATCGACTGTCCGCTTTGAATATTACAACCGAAAGAAATATCTCAAACGATGAAATAGATACCTGGATATCAAAATTAAATGAACAAATTAACATCAACGTTCAATTGCATTCCTCCATTCGCAATGTGAAAAATTTCAAATATCACAATATTTCAGACACTACAAAAAACTTGCTTAAGATACGTTGTGCATGGCTTACACAATTGAAAAGACTGTATAAACGACATCTTAACTGTGTTAACGATGAATATCGTCAACTTTACGCTAGGATTCAGTGCTTAAGTAAAATAATTAAAGAAAGTGTTCGGATTGATAGTAACACTGCTTTTAAGGTAAGATTGAACCAGATAAGACCCTCGCCTCATGCATTTAAAGAAATCGATAGGATAACCGGAAGAAAATTATTCGGAAGTAATATTTTGAAAGACACTCTAGTCCACAACGGAGGGAACCTAAATGATGTGCAAACTAAATTAAACGCGTTTAAAGAATATTACTCACATATTTACTCGAGTCCAGAAACAGTTCCAGATCAATCTGAGGAGAATGATATCTACTCGACAATAGAATCTTTTTGTAGAAACGAGTTCAATCAAACCCTGACAACCTTTTCGCCCTCAAATACCGCGATAAATCCCAACAATGCGCAAGCATTTATATCCCCAAATTGTGTGAGTTTGTTGAGAGAAGCCCTCAACAGCAAAAACTCAGCTGGAATAGATAATATCTCAAACTTCATTCTTCGAAAATGTCCTATTTCTCTTGACACATCTTTCTCTATTTTATTCAACCACTGCCTGAATAATAGCTATTTCCCTTCAACTTGGAAAAAAGGGAAAATATTCCCAATCGCTAAGTCTAAGAGAGCAAGAGATATAAAAAACTTTCGACCAATTTCCTTGCTGTCTAATATAGGAAAACTGTTCGAGAGGCATATAGCAGGGCAGCCAAGTATCATGTGAGAAGACTCCAATATCATTCCAAGTAACCAGTTTGGGTTCAAAAAGGGTTATTCAACAGAACATGCCTCACTGGTACTGCACAATAAAATTATTCAAAACTTAAGATCCAGGAGATGCACGGTAGGTCTTGATATAGATTTAGAAAAAGCTTTTGACTCTGTCTGTCACAAGGGATTAATCTATAAGTTAATTGGTCTAAATTTTCCTAAGTGGTTAATTTGTACCATTTCCAGCTTTCTAAAAGATAGGCTCAACTCTGTTATCATAGGTGATGAGCACTCAGACTATTTCTCAGTCCTTTCCAGTGTGGCTCAAGGATCCATCCTAGGACCAATCTTATTTAATACGAGTATATATATTCATGACTTTCCTTTCCACTACCCATCGCAAGATGACCTTAGTGCTATTTTATACGCAGATGACTGTCTGATATTAGCAACTGACAAAAGGCCAAATGTTGCGCTTAATAAGATTAAAGACAAACTACCGACTCTTATAGCATACTTCAAAAAGTGGAAGCTAAAAATTAATGAAGCTAAATGTGGCCTAACCTGCTTTAGAAATGCAAGCGGGAAAGGACATTATTTTGCAGTAAAAGAAAGTAAGACCTTGAAACTAGAGATCAATGGAAATAATATTCCACTACGAGATGAAGTCAAGCACCTCGGTATTAACTTCCATTAGAGACTCGGTTTCAACAAACATGCCCGCAGAGTATTGAATAAAGCCAAAATGGTCACAGCAATTCTTAAGCCACTGCTCAATTCTAAAGAAGTTTCGCCGAATACCAAGATGCTATTGTATAAGACCTTAATAAGACCAATAATACTCGTAACATATGGGTTTTGTACTTGGTTTACAATTTCGCCTACGGTAGCCGAAGAGCTCCAGATTTTTGAGAGAAAAATTTTAAGATTCTGCTGCGGTAAATATAGAAGGCCAGATAAAAAATGGTTTTCTAATAAGACCCTGTATTCCGAAACGAACATTACACCCATAATGACATACCAAACCGAATTATTTGTAAAAAAGCTAGAGCGTATACGTGATCATCCTAATCCAATGGTTAAATCTTTCTTGGACTCAAATATCAACGATAGTGTGGAGGAAAATTATTACCTTTCCCCATTTAATCTATTGAACCCAAGATCCTTTCATTTGTTGAGACCAAATGCGAACCGAAACCTTTCAATTCCTTTTTATGAAAAAGCATCCCCTTTAAATCTACGCGGATAACTTTTCTTTGTTTTTGGGTAGCTCATAATCCTACTTTTTCTTATAATCACTATAGCTAGTGCTCTGCTTTTGTCCATATAGTATATATATGAACATTAATCGGATCAAAAGCTTAAGTGAATAGTTATAATATGATATGGTAACTATTGTTAAGAATTTTAAATACCTAGTCATTTGTTTTTTCTGTTTTTTTTTAGTTTTTAGTTTTTAAGTGCCATGTGAAGCAACGTTGATGTAATACGCCGGGAGCAAGCGTATACTTCAAAACTTATTTATAATTTCGATTTAATTGTTTATAAAACTATTATTTTACTTTTAAGCCAGGCGCAAACTTAGTCTTAGCTCTTAAGAAACAAATATTGTACACACACAAATGTATTGATTGGAAAAAGTCTCAATAAAACATAATGTAATATAATGTATTATCAAAATATTAATGTGAGATTTTCATTTTTAAAGATTTCCTATTTTCAATCTACAGTTTTTGACGTTACTTTTAAAAGTGTCAACATTGACGTCTCATATTTAAATCTGAGATTTTATTTTCAGAATTCAATGTACGAACTTTAAGTTTGAATTGCCATTACCAATATTCCATTTTAAACACCAAGCCGTTTGTCTTCCTTCATACAAATAAACTGCAATTTTCGCGCTACTAAGCGCTTGATTATTGGCGCGGCAATTTTTCGGCCCACTTGCCTATCGTCCATCTTCTTTCCAGACTTTCTTACACAAGGAGTTTAACCAAATCAAACTCATTGCACCAGGGCAGAACAAAGTCTGCCGGGCCAGCTAGTTGTGTTGCTAATGTAACCAATTTGGGTGCAGTGAAAAGGGGCTCCAATTCTGAACGGTGGAAGAGAAAGAAATTTGTTCCTAGAGAAGATTTTCGCTTTCGGTGTTTGACATTGTTTACAGTGATTTGAACTCAGGCCCTCTTGCTGGGCAGTCGATTTATGAAACCAGAATTCCATAATGGGATCTCCTGTGTTTGTACTCTTTTTTAGGTATTCTTCTAGCAAAAAACATTATATGATTGACATATCTGTTGCAACTTTAATGTAATTTTAAAGTGTCATAATTCTTTACTCGTAAACGAAGCAAATATGCTCGAGTTGTTGGATGTCATACGATTAGGATAGTGATCGAGCGACGTCAACCTGGTGATATATAGTGCTGTAACTATTGCTACGCATCGATCTTGCTTATTTTACTTCCTTGTGATAAACACCGGGTTATGGCCTCATTCAACAGAGCTTGGCTTGTCAGATTTATCTACACGAAATAGCAACGATATATAGTAGTTCACATGGTTTCTTATATGAATGACTTCAAAATATTTGGAGCCGAGGTCAAAAGAAAAAGAAATAGTGGCGGATTAATACTCTTCCAGTATTATAGATTTTCGAACATTCCAAGCGGTTAATGTAGACTTGAATGTATAGGTAGTAAAGTACGTCTGTGGGGATCTTAGAAGCCACAACAACGGAGAAATGCGGCTTCAATCGCAGAAAACCGACAGAACCACCTTACTGAGCGTTCTACCTGTTAAGATATTTAATACACCAGGAGATTACTTGATAAAGGGTATACGCACATATGTATACCAACTCATTTGAAAGATTTGATGGCAGAAATTATGCCCAATAAATGGAACAGGCTTGTCAGATTTACAAGAAATCTCGCAACTATAGAGGCATCAGTCTTCTTAACATCGTATACAAGATCTTCTCTTTTGTATTATGTACAATAAATGCCTTAAGTCACTTGTCTCTGATCTGATTGTCTCCATGCGGTTCTAGGTCCGGTGAGTGCACAAATGATCAAATATTCACACTACAGCATATCCCACAGAAAACCGAAGAAGTTGAGGCCCATGTTCTTCGTGGACTATAAGTAAATAAGTACTTCTCTAAGAGAGGTCCTTATATATGGTCCTTAATCTGGTGGATAGTTTTTAAATCTTTTCAATCATATTTTGCAAGAGATTTGATGGATCAGATCAACATTCACTTTTGCTTCTTCATAGCAAGCAAAATAAAATATATCAATCTGATCTTACAAT
The DNA here is from genome assembly GCA_949129095.1 of Volucella bombylans. Classification (NCBI taxonomy): domain Eukaryota; kingdom Metazoa; phylum Arthropoda; class Insecta; order Diptera; family Syrphidae; genus Volucella; species Volucella bombylans. The sequence goes on along the minus strand of OX422141.1, from coordinate 165,298,764 downwards.
TTTATCTCCTCCACTACCTATGAATGCCATAGAGACTTGGATAAAAAAAAAATGCTTTACGAGATTTCATTTGGCATCCTTCAAAAAACGGAGTGCCTCGCTTGGGCTGAAAGTTAATTTGAATTATTTAATTCTTCGACTTAACTTCTTCAAAAAATGCTGACAAGTAGACGAATATTGGAAATTGGAAGGTACGGTCATAAAACATAAATAGAATTTACGAAGGAAAGGTGTGTAATTGCAGTAAGGTATACCATATACCTAGCCTTAAGATTTATCCATTCAGGAAAGTGATCAACCCTGGAGTCGCTGAAAGGTTTATGAGGTCACAGGGTATTATTGACCAGTAAAAATAACTTTCTGAAACTCGGGTCAATAAGTTGTGCTGCTCTGCGATGATCAAATGTCGTACATAAGCGTACAGAATTGCATGCATTTTATTAAATTTATTTTCCTTTATATATCAAAATGAATAAATTATCCTTATCAGTAAAGTACACTAAATAAAATGTATTTATTGCTAAAAAAACAGGCAATCAACAAAAATGACCGTGAGTATCCATACCAAACAAAACAATCAAACAGCAACATTTTTTTTTTCCACTTTTTTTTTACACATAAAAATGAATAATGTTACACAACCCTCCGGTGTACAATTTTTATTTATTTTGTAAACATATAAAGCTCAACGATGGATTACAAGTGCTCCAGCAATGAGAAAGTGGAGAGATCCTTACAGGCAACTTCAACTCCCACAGCACACTTACTTGTACGAGTACATTCAAAAATTTAACATTAAACGAACGTGCTTCACCAGTCCTGGAGGTTATGAATAATTACGCTTTTTAAAAGTGAAAACTACGGCTATTTTTCATGGCGCAATTAATTATATTGCGTGGCAAAAATGACATCCGGACTGGGAAGTTGGCCTATTCAACGGTTATTTGGAGTCCTTCAGGCGTGCGGATAAATTATTTCATCGTTATAAATTTCTCCCCCAGGCTGACATTTGCCAGAGTATGGCAAGGTCCTTTAAGTAAAATTATCTACGAATACCACCAAACGCTGTTGTTTAATCATAGGTAGGAGACGATGCACTTGAGATACTCTCTCAGGTACCAGTTGGAATATAATTGCATTGCGTCAACACAAAGCCTTTTGTTATCCTCTTGAATAAGGAAATATCCTTGCCAGAGGTTTCACGATAAATCTGTAACATATATAATGTAAAATGTAAAATGTAAATTGTGTGCTCTCATTCACGTTGAAATATGAGAACCACGTTGAACTTAGTTTTAAGGAAATATGTATGCAAAGTTAAAGCTACATTTGATGAATGTTTGTTGTAAGACTAGGTAGTTCAACAAAGCATCTGCATACATAAGTCCTCGTATTTATGTTCGTATGCATATATGTACACACCTTGAGGGCATTTTTCGAGATGAAAGATTGAAACTTAGACACCCACATACGAGTATATGTACATACAGAAATATGAAAATTTTGAAAGTGTGTTCAACAAGATTGTTTTTATACTACTTATACAGCTACTACTCCCAATTTATTGCATTTGAATACTTGAAAGCGGTGTATTTATATGCACATACCTACGAACTATTCACAAAATTTGAAAAAAAAGTTGCGCAAACATGCTTTGAATATCGAATTCTGAATATATCGTTGATACCATCTTTTAAATATTTGAAACTTTACCAACCATGTAACTTTAAAAGCCTTTAGAGTTAAACATCGATGAAAGGGTTGTGGTCTGAAACTTATTGAACTTCTGAATGATTTACCCAATGACAAAGATTTAGTCTATGATCAGCATGTCAGACCAGAACTTGGTTGGTTCATTGTTACTGAAATCCTTACAAAATTTACAAATTTAGTATCGTTTTCGGGTTTTATATGCGCATTCAGCAACACCTCGACAAACAATTGGCTTATATGTAGATTGGTAGTTGAGTCACCGAGTCATGACTACGTTCCCCCACACTTGGTTATGATGAATTCAACAGCATGTAATATACCACATTTACAGAGCTCACCTGTACATTTTACTAGCTTTCAGATTCCAGAGTCGATCACTTTTGCAGAAGATTGTTGGATTTCTTGTTGAACATACAAAGATGTGATATTCTTTACACAGGTTGTATATTCTCCACGATATAGTGACTAGATTTTCTTCGCTATAATGAATACCCTAAGTTTTGAATCTGAGGGCAGCTATTGTTGGCTTTCTTGTAAATCATACTCGTACCATTAGAGGTAATCTCCTCATATCTTTCCTTCTGCTTATTCCATTTATACAGGCTGGTCCAGTTTAGGATACAGATATTTTGGGATCTCATTCATTGTATCTGTTATTCGACTCATATGGGAGAGAAGGTGGAGTCTATACTCAACACCCAATGAGTTACCGAGTATTTAAAAAAGTTCATTTAGAGAAGTAGGTACCAACAATTATTTAGTTACAACTTCTAGTGTATTAACTTTGAAGGAACTTTTTTAAACGCCTTTGTAACTCAGTGGGTATTGAAGATAGTTCCTCCCCTCCCATACGATTTTTTTCATAACATGAATCAGATCCCAAAATATCAGTATCCCAAACCGGACCACTCCAATTCATACCTTCTTCTCATTGGACATTCAATGCCTGTAGCTGGCTGATTCAAGGCGGTGACGCTGTCGCGCATCCTGTCTGGAAAGCATGCGAAACTCAGCCGGAATTAAAATACGAGTAACAAAAATATGATATGTTTGTATTAGTAATGTCGTGATCCAAAAGTGACATACTCAAAAATATTTATGCAAAACTTTAATATAAAATGTTGGGCATAGTCAGCCGAAACTATACTTCCAAAAATTGAAAGGTACGGTAAGGTACAGCATGGGTAGGTTGATGGTTAAGCCATCGACCAAGGGAAAGGACGAAAAAACCCCCAAGATAATGGAAGTGCTGCAGATAAACCTGCACTACAATAAGGCAGGAACGGCCTGTCTGGTGACGTACATCACCACAGGACGTCACAGCCGTACTCATACAATATCCCTGGATCAATAAGGACAACAAGATCCAGGGTCTTAGGCTGAAAATTTACGAGTTGTTCTACAAGGCAGAAGGTAAGATCAGGACCTGCATGCTTATCAAAAACCAAATATAGGCATTTCTTTTGAATAATTACTGCTCAGGAGATCTGAGAGCGGTAACCTGCGAAAGGGAGTATGGCAAACCACTCTGTCTGACCTCGGCCTAGTTCCCCTATGACTCCGAGGTAGTGATATCGGACTGCTAAAGGACTTGGCAAGGCAGAAAAATTGGATGCGGGTACCGGGCTGTGACGCAAACGCCCATCATACACAATGGGGAAGCGGTGATATCAACGCAAGAGGTGAGTGATTGTGCGATTTTATTTGATCTTCCAACCTCAATATGTGTAACAGAGGGAATTCACCGACTTTTGTGGTAAAAAATAGGCAAGAGGTGATAGATATCACTCTTGCTACAAAAACAGAAGGGTTAGAAATAAGGGATGGGATAGTAATCGATGAAGCATCAATGTCGCATCAACGATGGATACGCTTCAAGGTGAACTTTCTGAACAGGGTATGTAATTTTCAAAGAAATCCTGGAAGGACTGATTGGGTCGAGTATACAGAAGTGGTAAATATACACCTGGATACCCAATTAATCACCTGCGATAATATTGTTAACTTAGATAGGGCGGTGGAAAATATTAATAAAGCACTAACAATGTCGTTCGAGAAAGCTTGCCCGTCTAACAGAACACCTAAAAGGGCTCAACCAAAATGGTGGAATAGGGAGATAGGTTTAAAAAGGAAAGAGGTCGGGAAACTCTATAATAGGGCCGAAGCTTTTCAGAATCGACAGTACATGAAATGTGTACTACGAATGTAAGAAACACTTACAGTATCTAGTTAGAAAGTCAAAAAGTTCTTCATTTCAAAAGTACTGCGAATCTATCGAGGTAACAGACGAGGTTTCGAGGTTACGCAAAATGCTTTCAAAGGAAGCGAGCTTTCCTTTCTACCACAGGAAAAGTGACGGAGCTTGGTCTGAAAGTAGCCAAGAGGTTCTTGCAACACTGGTAGAAACCCACTTTCCGGAATCGACAGTATCACATGACCCTGGCATGCTACTGCACACGGAGAACATTGATCTCTCTCTCTCTCTCTTTGAAGAGGAAATAGGTGTTCTTATTAATAGGAAAAAATGACGGTGGGCAATTTAGTCCTTTAAGTCGTACATATCTCCCGGTCCGGATTGTATTCTACTGATCATACTACAGAAAGCACCGGATGTTGGAATCAAAAAAATAGTGGAAATTCTTCGACACAGTCGAATAATAGGGTACATACCAATAGATTGGAGGGAAGTTAAGGTGGTTTTTGTACCAACAGCGGGAAAACAGGGGTATATAACAGCAAAAGGCTTCAGACTAACAAGTCTGTCATCATTTATGCTTAAAAAACTGGAGCGATTATTGGAGATTCACATTAGGAATTGATGCAATGGCTTTTTGACTGAGTCACAGCATGCATATATGTATGAAAGGCATATTTGGGCTTGCAAGCAGGAAAATATACTGTTCCATTAGGCAAGCTCGGTCAGAATGTCCGTAACCAGGCGATGCCCTCAGAGGGAGTCATATCTCCACTACTGTGGGTGCTGGTTATCAATGACAAGCTTAGTACAATGGGTAATAGTGCAATGAAAATATTTAAATATCTTAAGCGACATTATGGTCTCAATGCAAACCCTTCCAAAACGGAACTGGTTCTTTTTACAAGATACCGCAATTCAAACTCCCAAAACTCAACGGAGTGGAACTGTCCCTTTCAGACAGCGCATAGTATCTGGGTGTGATTCTGGACAAAAAACAGAATTGGAATCTTAATGTACCGGAAGGTACCAAAAAGGCATATAATGCTCTTTTTATCTGCAAAAGAACAGTAGGAAAAATTTGGGGTTTAAAACCTGCTATGGTGTACTGGCAGTATACGGTGGTGTAAGACCCATACTTACATACGGCGCACTTGTATGGTGGAAATCAACAAACAAGAAAATGATTTACGGAAAATTAGCGGCGATTCAAAGAACGGCTTCCATATCCATTACAGGTGCGCTCCGTACCACCACTACGGCAGCATTGGACTCCTTTTTACACCTAACACCGCTTGATTTACAGTTCAAAAAACTAGCTGGCAACAATGCGATAAGACTCACTAATCTGGGTTACTTCAAGAACAGTAGTTTCGGACATGGCAAGGTCCTAACGGAGCTTTTGCCAGGCAATCCAATTCTAATGGATGAAATTCCTTCCCCGGTCGACTTCGATATCCCGTACGATATAATTTATCTGGAGTGGGAGGACTGGAAAAAAATGCAATAATCAGGTCGAGCGAAATTACAATTTTCACAGATGGCTCAAAAACAGAGAAAGGAACAGGTTCTGGTATCTTCTCAGAAGACCTAGAACTAAATGTTTTCCAATCAGAGGTGTTCTGGCTGTCCTCAGGGCGGCTGAGCTAATGCAGATGAGATCGGTATCCGAAAGAGATATCGCTATCTACATCGATAGCCAGGCCGCACTCAAGGCCATGGAATCAACCAAAGTCAACACTGATACAGTCAGGGGCTGTCGCACAGTGCTCAAGGCACTATGCAGTTAGAACCGGGTAAGACTGTGCTGGGTGCCAGGGAACTGCGGTGTTAAAGGAAATGAACAAGCGGACGAGCTTGCAAGAAAAGGAGGTTGCCAATATCAAACCCCTTTGCATAGTGTGGGACACTATCGAGGAAAAAATTACAAAGACTGCCAACCTAAGGTGGTCAAGTCTTAAAGGACACAGGGTATCCAAGGCTCTTTGGCCGCTTTTTGACGGAAAGAGATGTAGGAAGTTAATAATTAATTAATTAAACAGGGATAAGCTTAGGACAACAATAGGAAACCTGACAGGACACTGTCTGCTGCGGCAACACGCAAAGAGACTCAAATTGTCAGATACGGATATCTGCCGACAAAACCTAGAGTAAATAGACGGCACGAACTACAAGAAAATTGGATGTTTCACCAGGGCGATTGTTTAGGTTTTTGCCATTTGAAGACAAATTCAACTGGTTCCACAAGGATCGCGAAGGGCCCGTGTTGGTGCCTGCTGTCTGTGTGATGGCATATCCATCACACCCCTGTTTAACCTAATCTATTAGAAACTATGAACTTTATACCAGAGATAGTTTCAAGCAAATAGGACTTTATGTGAGCTCCAAATAATTTTGACTATTGCAAGGAGATTGTACCACTGGAGCGTATGAACTTCAAAATAGCTTTAACCAGACTTCTTCAAGCAGACAACACCACCAACAGGAACGCTGGGAAGAGTAGATTAAGCTCAAAGTTATTATTATTATTATAGTGGCAAAGTGATGGTATTTGAGCAAATCCGATGTAATGAGTGTTTGTTTTTTGCCGAGTCAGAGTTCAGCTGTCACAGCTACCAAGCTTCATTTATTTTCAGCACAGCTTGCCATTTCATCATGGAGCAATGGACACCACAACAATGATTTCAAATCGATAAAATTCTTTTCCAAAATCGAAGCTCTGTTCGCGAAACCTATAATATATATTACCGGTCATTTTAAGGTGTTATTTATCCAATCATTAATTATTATCTAGAAAATTCTGTATAAAAATCCCGATCCCAATGCTTATACGACCCCATTATTGCAAATATTAATGCCTCATGATGAGGCAACTGGAAATTGACCCAGTTTTTACGGTAAAATTTTGTTCTGTGGTGATGCCGTTTTCTGTTTAAGTAAGTAGAAATGCCGTACGTGGAGCGAGGAAAACCCTCAGGAAATTCACCAGATGCCATCGTATCCAGAAAACTGTACCATATGGTGCAGATTTTACGCCGATAGCATCATCGGTACACATTTCTTCAAAAATGAGACCAGAACACAAGTTACTTTTAGTAGACACCGGTACAGTGCGATTGTGAGTGATTATTTGTTCCCAAATTTGGGTGTCACCAATGTGGAGGAACTGTGATTCGAATATCAACGAAAACATCGCTTTATTGAAACATGATTTGGCAATAGAGTCATTTAGTGAAAGAGAGCCCGTCAATTGGCCACCAAGATTGTGCGGTTTAATGCATTCGATTATTTTCTGCGGGGCTACGTCAGGTCATTAGTATATGCCGATAAACCAACAACGACTGACGTTTTGGAGCAAAACATTGTGTAATACGCGATATACGCCCCCAATTGCTGCACCCCTAGAATGCGCTTTGTATGAGGCAGCCGTGTTAGAAATATTTTCAAATACTAAGTGGCGTAAAATATTCTAATTTTCGCTGCGATTCACTTATGGCTATGTGAGAAATTGCACCATCTTGTCTCGAGTTGATGATATTATCTTTCAGAGTAGCTTTAGGAAACACCTCTAAATAATTGTTTCCTTCCTTGCATCCGAACTGTATAATCTTGATGATAAGACATTCTCGCGATTGTCTAATGCTCGCCGAAAGTGATTCCTAGTCTTCTTGTATTGTAGTTCATCTGCTAGAGAGAGTGCCACCAAACACGCTCCTAAACTTTCCTTGGGAGGTAATTACAGACTCCGACCCGTTATAGCGCCGCACAATTCAAATTGTGCTTAGGATTTTTGTTAAATTTAAAGACCTGCGAAATAAAAAAAAATAGAACCAATTATTTGTAAAAAAAAACAAGTTAATAATTTTTTTTTTGTTGTGAGGCGTCTGTACTAATATTTGAAGATTAAATGCTGCTGATATACTAAGGTGGTCTACAAAATGCACAAATATCCTTTGTGTCATTTTCACTTCACTTGTATTTATACGCCATTTTAATGTGTTGTTTACCAAACAAAATGATATAGATTTGTGTATATGTATGGGTATTTTTATAACTCGCACCTGCAAATTTTGGTTAAGGAATTGAAGCTTTTCGCTCGCTACAGTGGACCTAAGTAAAACTACGAAATAAGAAGATCGAATCATCGATCCGCAATCCGCGTAATGACGTCAGAGCTCTAATAGTCTATTGGAGTCTAGATTCCAACTTCACAGTCACTCATTTGAGTCTATTGGAGTCTAGATTCCAACTTCACAGTCACTCAAATGAGTGACCATCCGGTGACCATCCGCATAAACAAAATTGTCGTACCTTGAGCCCGATAAATCTTCATGTGATTAACCAAAGTCAAAGTTTCAAAAAATTTACCCTGTGGTTTTGTTCATGGGCTGGAAGTTATGTTGAGCCTTTTTTTCGAAGATGATGATGACGTGATCGATAGAGTGAATGCTGAACTTTTGACGGACTTTTTCTTCTCTGAATTTTACGAATTGAATGTACATAGGTGAGGTCTGATTAAACTAGGGCATCTTATTACGAACGAAATTCGAAAATCACATAATTTTGTTATTGATTGGCCTCCGAGATCATGCGATTTAACACTGCCATATTTCATGTCTTGAGGTTATAGGTCTTAATTAATGATCTACAAAATAACAAACGAATTGAGATTGACACCACTAACCTGTTAGTTTTGCTAAAAGTCATAAGAAATTTTGACCTTCGGCTGCTGGCCTGTAATCGGAGGCATAGTGGTCACATAAACGATGTTGTGTTTCATATATAATTCCAATAAATCGAACTTTAATATTCAATAAAAACCCGCTAGGATTGACTCAAGAAATACAATATATGTGGTCTACTTCCACATTATACGTTGGATCCGCTTTTACATACAAATGTACCATAAGCATAAAGTTTAAGCAAAATTAATTACATAGGATAGATGCTCCTTGAATCTACCTTATGCTAATCTGATAATGTCACAAATGTAGTTTACATAGTAGGTTGTAGTCAGACCATATGGATGTGTGATTGGTTGATGATTAAGTTGCAATAATTTCATTATATCCCTACAGGGGATATAAAGGACAGCTGGCGGAATCTCTTGTACAGATAGACGTAAATGATGATTTAGAGAACATTTATAAAATGAGAGAAACGTGAATTAAAACATTTTATTAACGACTTGCTAATATTCTCGTAGATATATATTTATTTACAATAATATTATTAAAACAAATGATATATCTTTAATAGAAGTTATTTAAAAAAAAAGGTTGCATCCACCTTTTACCATTATCTTTTAACTTATTCTTGATAAAGAACCGGAAAGCGTTGTATAAAATCGGCAATACGAGTAGTCTCACAGCTTCTCCCCATCCGTTCATATCTTTTAGTCTTGGAGATACGAGTATATGTAGATTCAATACAAGGTGAGCAGATAAGAACGATAGGAAAAAACATTTAAATAAAACAACAACGGTATGAGATATAAAATTGATTCTAGCTTTATTTTAAAGCTACGTTCATGCCATTATATTTTGGTGACTCGGTTCAATATGTGCGACGTTATTACGGCAAAACAGTGTCGAATGTTGGCCTCGAGCTCGTCCAAAGTGGTTGACATGTTAGCGTAGACTAAGGACTTGACGTAGCCCCAGAGAAAATAATCGAGTGGTGTCAAATCGCATGATCGCGGCGGCCAATTGATGAACGCTCGCCGTGAGATGACCCAGTCGATAAATTTCCCCTTCACAACTTCGAGTGTTGTGTCGCTTGAATAGCATGTACCGCCCATTTTTTGGAGTCACAGCTCGGATATCACGAAGTTGTCAAGCCACGACCACAAAAAGTTGGTTAACATCGCTCTATACCTGAGACCATTGACGATAACGGAGTCTCCTTCCTAATTTCGAAAGAAATAAAGTCAATGCATTGATGCTTGGGCGAACGTTTGTGGATTGTGCTTACTCCAATAATGGTAATTTTTCTTGTTGAGATAGCCGCTGAGCCAAAAATGGACCTAGTCCGAAAAGAGGATTTTTTGGCCAAAATCCGTATTTCCGGCCAACATTTTCAGCGCTCAATTAACGAACTCACGGCTTTGTCTATGGTCGTCCAGGTCATACGTAGGCTCAAACAGCTGATCGGCGCCGAATCGACATTTCTGTGTCTCCTTCGATACTGGCCGCTACTACGACTGTGTTTTCTGCATTTCGCTCCAACCTCTGTCTGATTGTTGGCTTAAGATCCAAAAGAGTGTATTCACTCTGCATGATTCGAGATTCTGCATGACAAAAATTCAAACCGATAACACTATTCGTTCGCGAGTTATTGTGGGATAAAGAATTGTCACATACAGACGCACACAAACATATAGCACATATAGAGATTTTCTTAAGACCTGTCTACAATACTATACGAGGGGCGTTCAACATATTCTCGGTATCGGGGTGAAGCTGTGGTTGTATATATAAATTGACTTATTTATCAAGTAATACTATTATTTTAGTGCATTCATGTAAAATTTCATATAAATGTGATTATTAATTCGCGTTTTATCTCTAGTTAAACAGAATCATAATGGCAACTGATACGATGATGGTGAAAATTGAGCATCGCGCTGTAATTAAATATCTCACTAAGCAAGGAAAAAGTCAAAAAACTATTCATGAAGAGTTGGTGGCTGTTTACCAGGATTCCGCACCTTCATTATCAACTGTGCAAAAGTGGTCAAGTGAGTTCAAGAGAGGCCGAGAGAGCATTGAAGACGACCCCCGCTCCGGCGCCCCGGCTACTGCTTGTACGGGAGAAAGCATCAAAGAAGTCGAAAAACTTGTTCTGAAGGATACCCGAATAAAGGTGAAAATGATGGCAGAGATCACCAAGCTTTCAATTGGTAGCATTCACTTGTATACTGATATATGTATATGATTGTGTATAACGTCTATGTGTGTTTATGTGTGTATTGTACATTTAGTTTAGGTAGGCTAAGGTTTATTTTAAGTTAGATACTAAGTTTTTATTAAAAATAAAAAATTATGTACATATGCTAAGTTTTGTTAACAAATTTTTTTCTTAGCTTTAAGTATACAAAATAAATAGTTCTAAGAAAATGTAAATGAAGTCGAAAGACATAGTTATAAGAATAAGAGTAGCTTAGAGTGCCTGTGTGGGGCCAGTAAGTTAGTGTAAGATTATTAAGTAATTGTAAGCTAGCATTTAAGCATTTTTTGTTAGAATGTAAGAGTTAGTGTTAAGAAAATAAAATGCATATAAAACTAAAAAAACTGGTAGCATTCACACCATTCTTCATGACCATCTTAACCTTTCAAAGCTCAGTGCAAGGTGGGTGCCACGAATGCTCACAGCGCCTCAGAAAAAAGTGAGAATCGCATGCTGTAATGAGCTTTTGGAGATGTGTAGTGAGAACGCGGACGGTGTTATGGATCGAATTGTTACTGGGGACGAAACATGGGTCCACCACTATGACCCTGAAAGCAAACAAGAGTCCATGCAGTGGCATAAAAAAGGAACAGACCCCCGAAGAAGTTCAAAGTCACTCCGTCTGCCGGGAAGCTCATGGCCACAGTTTTTTGGGACTCAAAGGGAATCTTGCTCATTGAGTACAAAAAAAAAGTGAAACCATCAACACCACATCTTACGCTTCCGCTTTGCATAATTTGCGGGAGGAAATTAAAAAGAAAAGACGTGGTAAACTCGCAGCGGGTGTGTGGCTTCTTAATGACAACGCTCCTGTTCACACGGCGCGAGTTTCCAAGGCTGCTGCGCGAGATTGTGGTTTCGAAGAAATCCAACACCCACCCTATAGTCCAGACCTTGCCCCTAGTAATTATTTCCTGTTTCCGGATTTGAAAAAATGTCTTCGTGGAAAAAGATTTTCGGATGATGAAGAACTCAAGTCGGCAATAAATGGGTATTTTGCAGAGAAAGAGAAAATTTATTTTTTTGAGGGTTTAAAAAAAGCTTATCTCAAGATGTAACAAATGCATTGATGTTAGGGGAGATTATGTTGAAAAATAAAAACAATTTAAATTGAATTCACATTTTCCTTCATATCGATACCGAGAATATATTGAACGCCCCTCGTAGACATATTAAAATGTAAATAAAATTATCATTTCCAATTTTCGAGATGAATGCAAGAACTTTCCCATCAGGGAGTTAAAACATCCCTAACTTCATTAAAGTTGTAGCTGCCTATTATGAAGTTCTGTGCAATTCGACGACAGTGTGCCTCCTCTGTTAATGACAGCATATGCATTAGGAGACATTCACAGATGCACAGATTTTTGGAAATTTATGCTTTTTGAATCGGCACAATCTAACGAGTTTCGCAGTCATATGTGACCTTGAAATCGATAAAGAGTTGGTTAGTGTGGATCTGAATTTCTTGGATTTTCTCTAGCTGGTGAGCAATTGGTCATTTGTAGACATACCGACCCTCATACCGCAGTGATAAAAGATAATCAGATCGATAATATATGGATTCAAGTATTCACACAATTCACAGACAAGATCTTGTACAAACTGTTAAGGACTCTGATACGAAATTTGGGTCCTGCCTGCCATTTAGCAGTGTGAGGAAGTTGACCCAAACCTAACCGCAAAATAAGCCGGGTTGTATCGACATTTCTGGGCCATCTTCGATACTGGCTATATTTTCTCCATTTCACACCAATCTCTGCCTGGTCGGTGGCTTAAACGAATGCCTTGGAAGTTCAAAGTTTTTCTTAGTCTTACGCCTTCTTGTATTAAAAGTTTATTTTCAGATTGAAAACTTTCACGAAAACCTTTCCAAGTATCTTATGATATTTTAAGTTGTTTCATTGGATTCACATTATGATTGTGTAAATGTGTTTTCAAAGCAATGAGTCGAATGCCTATATTTGTAGAGAAATCAGAAAAATGAGCAGTTGTTGACGAAAAAAAATCGGTCATATATGCTATGTATTGTACATATGTTTATTTTATGTAATATAGTATTTGTAAGGCTCAAGTAAATTTAAAATTTAACAATTTACGTTTATTAAAGATTTGAATCTTCTCGTTAATATAAATATTACTTTTTTTACAAAGGAACAACAAAGTATATGAAAAGGTTGATAAATGTTGCACTCGCATCCTTATCATTTTACTTGTAAATTTCAGCAATATACGTATAATTTTATAAAAAGATATTATTGTTGTTTCCAAAATTGTTGAATCGTTTTCAGTGGCTTTGTTCTACTTGATTAGGTACTGGAAAACGTTGCAAAAATTCATCAATAGTCTCAGATCTCCTCTTAATCCTTTCGCATCTTTTGTTTTTCGAGAAAATTATGTCGTCTAAGAACTGTGTCCATTGTGTTGATAAACTTGGAAGTTCAAGAATGGCTGGCACTACAATACTATCAGGAGGCAACTCATTTTGATTTTCGTCAAGATACATGATGATCTCTTCAGTTCGTCTATCACTTTTGGAATATGATGAAATGCCAAAACTTTGCAGTTTTATACCAAGCGATTGGTATGTATCTTAATTAACAGGTAGATTTCAATCAAAGCCAGTTAAGATCCATTGTTATAGATTTTTGGGGTTCATCACTGAGTAATTACGAGTATTTCAAATTTCCCTTAATGTTTTCATTAATGCGGGAAAACCCGTTGGTTTATTACAGAAAGTAAAGTAGATGCGAAAGAATGAGAAAGTACTTTTATCTTTCAAACTAGGCTTTAAGTTCTGTAATTAGAATCACTTTGTTTATTAGTGTATTCGACTTTATGTCAGATGTACAGGAGCTGTTGGTACCTATGAGTAGTTTGAAACTAACATATATCTAATTTGGTATAATAAAGTAAGCTAAAATAAATAATTCACTATCCTTTAAATCTTTTTTTGAATAGATATAATATCACTCGTACGTCTTGTATCAAAAATTTAAAACTTAAAAGACTGTATCACGAAGGGATACATCAAGATGCAGATGATCATTACGGCTGTTTCTTAATTTAAAATCTTCTAGAATTTTTTAACTAAAATTGAAAGATAGTTTTTTAACATTTTAGAAGGTGTGAAATATGGTACGGTGTTTGTTCTAACAATTTTTTACATTTCCACGAGTGATATTATAGGTTCAATTATCCATGCTATTGTAACAGTACATGACTGTCCTGAAATCGGAGTAACTAGCAGTATTTTGAAGTGTTGAACTTTGATCATATGATTATATGTACATATATTACAATGATTGGAAATCAATTTTTAAAAGTAGGTACACCAAAAATAGTAATAATGAACTGCCCATCAGTGAAAAGCACGGATTTCCTCGTCTTGTAAGAAAAAACAGGGATTTAGCGCTGAAAAGGAGACTATTTAGAAATAGTCAATCTAATTTAAGAGCAAGGGTAATATTTCATATCGCGCTAATGTTGTAGTTCAATGTAGCACCATATAAGATGCATATATTTGGCAAGTAGTCTCCTAGGAACTGTTTCGGCTACACAGAATGCCAGATCCTGTGTGCATAAAATAATATCTCAGCTATGAGACCCAATGAAACAAGACTGACAATTTTCTGACCAAAATGATTCACAGGCACGCCACAAGAGCAATGAGTAGCAACAAAAACCTGATCTTCGCAGCTTGCTATACATGAGAATGTCCTCCAATACGGATTTATTCCACTGAAGGCATTTCTCAATATAGAAGCATTCAATATATAGCACCGTCACTGCGTTGTCTGGGATAAATGGCTTAACTAAAAAGGGGATGGCGACTTTGCTCTGGAGCTCTTCCGTTTTAGCCCTGCGATTGACAAATGATGTCCAAAACCTAAGGTTTATGGGCATCCGCACCATTCTGCACGGCAAAGTTTTTGCGCAACTCCAAAGTGTCGTGTGTTCTGCGCCATATTATTGTTATTGTCGTAGTACAATTAAATTGGTTTTTATAGTTTATTAATTGAAAGACGATACATATTCACAAATCTAAACTCGGAACGCCTGAAGCAATTATCATCTTTTCTCACCAAAAATAATAGTTATTTGAAATCTCCACCTTAATATTCATAAAGCAGGGGATGTTCGCATTGTTAATTTCAATAGACGAACGAATTTTATGACCTAAACTACAGACAACGAGTTATTAAATGAACTGTCAATCGCTCAATAGTTTCCATGAAATGATTCAACACGCGGTAGGTCTCGATTTAGATAGTTCGTACACACTGCTGAGCATAAATCACTTGCTAATTAAAGGTTTCAGGCTTAAAAGCAATACAAAAGATCAAAACCTTACACCCCATGTTGAGGAAAATGGTACCTGAAATTTGAAAACTTGAGTCAGAAGTAACTTTTTGGAGCTATCAAAACGAATCGAACATTTACTTCTGTCAATCGCTGTTTCGTCGTTGTGAGAAGGCAAATAAGTAATAAGGGGTTAATGCTCGTATAATGCTTAATGTGAGGATACTCTATTTAAGACCTTCATCATTCCAATACTGTTTTATGGCGCAGAAGCATGGACGTTAGCGAATGTGGACCATTTCGAACGCAAAATTCATCAAGTGATTTTTGGTCTGGTTTCGAGAAAGGTACTTAACGGCAAACTGTACATTGACCCAGTCAGAAAATTGCACATTAGCCGCTTTAAATTGCTAGGGCATGTAGACCGAATGAACAACACCTCGATGAGTCTTCGATTCCAAACAGGAGGAAGACCTCGCCTTAGGCAGTGCGTGGAAGAGCATCTCAACCAACTCGGAGTGTGAAACCGTAGCCAGATAGCTAGAGACCGTGCTGACTGATCAGTACCAGGGTCCATCTAGGAGTTTACCGCTAAGTTAGTTAATAAGCTATTGAAAATAATAAACTTAATTGGCATCGATAGAGTAGAATACCAAGTGAAAACGGGTACATTCATATTTTCAATGATACCACTCATACAGTAATTATTTCATATTAATTGATTAAAGATTTTATTTTTCTCGTAAATTTAAGTTATATACATATGTAATTTTATAAAAAGATATAAGATTGCTGGTCCGCAAAATGGTAAATCGTTATCCTTGGCATGGTTCTTCCTGATTGTGTACGGGGAAGCGTTGCATAAATTCGTTTATCGTCTCAGAGCTCCTCTTAGTCCGTTCGCATCTTTTGGTTTTCGAGTAAGTTATGTCATCCAGGAACTGCGTCCACTGTGTTGATAAGCTTGGAAGTTTAAGAATGGCTGCCACTACAATACTGTCGGAGAACACTTCGTTTTGATTTTCGTCAGAATACATGATGGTCACTCGTGCTCCGTTTACCACTTTCAATTTTGAAATAATGATGATATGCAAAACATTTGCACTCTTATACTCAAATATCGGTAACCATCTTAATTAGCAGGTAGATTTTGTCAAAGCTGATTAAGATACTTACCGATAGATAACAGGTAGATTTTGTCAAAGCTGATTAAGATTTCTTTTTAAGGATTTCGGCATCGACCCCGTCATAATTTTATCAAGTTCCATTTATTATTGTAATTATGCAATGAAACCTAGTTATATCATCTTAAAATGTAAATAGAGAAAGTACAATACATAGATAGAAAGAGAAAGCCTTATATTCAATGTTGTGCCCGAATGTTTTTCTTGCATCAGAATAATAGTTAATTAGCTTAAATATGATCAAATGTTTAACCGTCGTACTACGAGGGTGCGAATATTCCTTAGATGGTATTTATCTTACAAAAATGGATAGACATTATAAAATTTCAACATGCTAGATCACATTTAGATACTGAGACTACAATCTCGGATTTCTGCTAAAGCGGTACAGATTGTCAGTGTCTTCATTCGCCAATATGACAGATACAGCTCGTTGGACCTTTAAAACCAATAAATACTTCTCAAAGTCTTTCTTAAGAGTCATATGTAGGAGACCCTGAGGAATTGGTAAATTTGTCCATTATCCTAAGAGCTATTTTTATGTCTCAGTATTTATTGCTTTTAATAATGTCATCAGATGTCCTTTCGAAATATTTCTTGGTTTCAGTCAGAACATTGTTGTTTGTTGACATTTCCTAGTTGTCATCGATTTCTGATGTTGTTTTTGTGTACTAGGTTAGGTACTAGGTTGTTTTACAGTTCGTTAATTTCGTCGGTTTTCTTGTAATTAAATTTGTTTTGAAAATTCTTGTACTTGAAATAATATCTGTAGTGGGTTTTTCAAATCTCAGCGCTATATACAATATGTTGACTGGAGTTATTAACTATATAGTTTTCTTCTTAGTTCTTAGAAATTATGGTTTGCCATTGTCGCTTTAATTTATAATACTTCGTTTCTAGAAGTAATGGGCCGATACGGATTATGTAAGTCGTTTACCACCTACAAGTTTTAGCTACCGATTATTATAATACGTATCAGCAGAAATGTCACCTAGGAAGCAATACACAGCAATTGGAACTGTGTTTATCCATTTTATGAAAGATTTTTCAGAAAGACCCTACGCTTCAGAAAGACTGTTAGCTTCCAGATCCAACTCTGGGAAAGCCGTTTTACCATTGTGTGCATCGTAAGTTCGGTGAAGGGGACAAAACCAGATTGGTTCGGATCTTCCTTTTTACATTTTGTTTAGCGATGCGGTTCATTTTTATTTAAGTGACTACGTCATTTGAGGTGAAGAAAATCCGTTAGCCTTTAGAGATACGTTGTCTCATTATATCATGTGGTTTGTTGGAGGGCTACTGAATATGTGAATAGGCCTCCAAAATTATGCGGCTTAACACCTTTGGAACAATATTAGCCGCGATATACGACCCCAATAGCTTGAAGACCAAACTGCACTTGCATCGCCTTTATACCCGAAATCATATTTAAGAACTAATGGCAGAAAGACAAAGTTACGACCACTATTCCGATTTTTATATTTTTTATTTCACTTTAAAATGCTATAGATATGTATTTCTAAAACAACACCCTTTTTATCAGCAAATCGGCTTAGAAGTTTTTAATTTTCTCCCTGTTTGGGAGAATGATTCAGCTATAAACACACGGATTATAGGCTAATACAATGAAACAGATATGAGTATTCATATCTGTATGAAGAAACTATAGCCTTTCTTTTGAATTTATCGTCTAAAGTATTATACAAACAACGTTGGATTCTTAAAAACGAGTATAGTCTAATTGCTCCAGCTATTTGATTAGTCTACATTAGGAATATTAGATATATTTATGAAATTCTGATATTGTATTAATCATGGGATGATTAGGTTCTCGAAGTGTAAACGGCCACATCTTTATATTCGAATCGAATAAGCCCAACTCTTCCATTTAAAGAAATAGAATTTTAGAAGAAGAGCAATCAAATAGGAGTAATATTTTAAAATCTATTAAAATAAATAAAATATTATATAATCGTAATAATATTTTCTAGCATTTGTTCTCTAGTACCTACACTCCAATATAAAAGGATGAATATAAATGAATTAAGATTACGTAGGAACTACTCGTATTTAAAAAAAAAAAAATATTGTGCATACCAGTTCGTATATATTTAAGGCACATATTTTTTAAAATAGATTATTCAATATTATCCCCAAAATTTGGAACAACAAGAAAAGCAACTTTAGTTACTACCCTTCAGGAAGTCAAATCAAATCTGCACTCATGCGGTATTCTAAAGAACATAGAACTATGATATCCGTAATCTTAAAGAGTTCCTCATAGTCACATGCTGCCTCGATATGGAATTTAATGTTCCATATCAGAGCAATGGGTAATCATACAGCAGTAGGTGTAATTAACCACCAAGAGTGTAGAATAAATTCGTAGGCACTAGGAATTCTTAAGAACGCCATGCCTACTACACACATTCGAATGCGGTAACAGTGTTATCTTAATTTATGCAGCAAATTATTAGGTATGAAAGTTATTCCATTAGTTTGGGAACAATTACTCTGTCATGGGTGCTTGTCACGATAGCTTCGTTTGCATATTTGATGTGAAAGTGCCAACTAAGCCTAATTGATAAACATTTCCTGTAGACTATTTAAATCCCTCTTTAAGACCTACGCAGGACGTCGTTGTTGGCATAAAAGTGCCGTCTCTATGAAGAAACAAACAATGTAGAGACCCTTTATATTGGAATATCGATTTATCGATTGTAATTTTCACTAATAAAAAACTGGTTTAATGGTTTCATTAATTTACATATACACCAATGGCAAAGACCAACATAAAGTGAACAAAGTCTTAAGACGAAATTGTCAGAACTATCACTACCAAATATATGTACTTTGAACTGATGTGATGTTAACGCACATTAAGATACACGATTAAACATTTCTCCTGAGATCATGCGATTCAATTTCAATTGTCATCTCGAAAAATCAGTGAGTCTAAATGGACTTGGTTGCTATGTTTATCTGGCTTGTGCACTAATCTATAGCTTTGCTAAGCAGCCTTTGCCTCATATAGATATGAGGGGACAACATTTTAATGATATCCATCATATCCATAGAAACTCAACACCTAAGTATCAATGCATCATTTATTAAATATACAATATAGTATGTGTAAAATACTTTTAATTTACGAAACCTACCGGAACCTATGTCCTGACATTTAATCTACAATAGTTAAACCTATCAATAGTGTTAGTTAATTAAAATTAGTTCTGTTGTGATAATTAAGGAGATTCATTACATTCGTGTAAGAAGAATGTGTAAAACCTAAACAGCTCAGGGAAAAGTATCTTTAATAGGCTTGTTCAAAATCTACCTGTTAATTAAGATGAATACGCATTTTTGAGTATAAGAATGCAAACTTCTGCCATATCATCATTATTTCAAAATTGCAAGTGCTAAACAGTATACAAGTGACCATAATGTATCTTGACGAAAATCAAAACGAAACGCCTTCCGACAGTATTGTAATTACGGCTATTCTTAACCTTCCAAGCTTATCAACACAGTGGACGCAATTCCTAGATGACATAACTCGCTCGAAAACTAAGAGGTGTGACCGGGTTAAAAGGAGCTCTGAGACGATTACCGAATTTATACAACGCTTTCCCGTACATAATCAGGAAGAACAAAGCCAAGAACAACGATTAAACGTTTGAGGGAACAGCAATTCTTATAATGTCTGTTTATATAATTATACTATCATATTTAAATTTACGAGAAGAATACAATCTTTAATATATTTTCCTAAAATAATTAATTTTTTTTTTCTTTTCTTTGGGGGTATCGGAACGTATGATCGACCTCCTCACCCACCTACTTAATTTAAGGTAATTTTTCTTCAATATTATTATCAACAAAATAATATGTATGAACTTTTCATTATCTAATTTCGGAACACTCCCAATATTTCAAAACTATTTTCTCTCAAACGCAATTTCAAAATCTCAATTTCATGAGAATAAAACGAGCCTCTCATTCCATGTTTTTCCAAATCAATCCGTCCCTAAGCTAGTTGCATTGGTTACTCCTAATTTCCTGAATCCAATGCAAAATGTATGATTGCAGAACCCTTTACCGATCGAGTTCCAGAAACCATCTCTAAGTTTAGTACTACCAGTATTAAGTGGGGAAGTTAATACACTGTACCGACCGAATGCATTTCA
Organism: Volucella bombylans; assembly: GCA_949129095.1. NCBI lineage: Eukaryota > Metazoa > Arthropoda > Insecta > Diptera > Syrphidae > Volucella > Volucella bombylans. The sequence goes on along the minus strand of OX422141.1, from coordinate 165,278,236 downwards.
ATCTGATTTGATGAAGACTAGCCACTAAGTTCATGCAGCATAACACTAGTTACTACTACTTAAGAAGAGCACCATTTTCCTCAACATCGAGTTAAGGTTCTACCTGTCGGATTGTAACCCTTAATCACCTTTCAAATCTAAAATTTTGATGGAAATCCAACAATTCTTAATCAAGACCTATGGTCAATTGAATAATATCAAGCCTATGGAACAATTGGCTGCAGTAACATTTTATATGTAGTTGAGACTATCGAATTCGTCTGTTCAGGATGACATTGAAGAATGTTCACTGTGATACAAATATTAGGATATATATCACATGGCTATTACTTTCAGATGTAAATAGATTTTACTTGCTTCAGTTTTTTTTTATAATGTCTCGAAACGATGCTTCAATTGAAGCGAACCAAAAAGTGTCATTTGCCATTTGATAAAGAAAAATATCGACAATATAGAGCCTCAATATGCAAGTATCTCAAAATCAAATCTACTGAAATATATGGAAGCCATAAATACCCACTTCGAATTTTGTTATATTACAGGGCCTACAATTCTAGAAACAAAGTCTTATAAATTAAAGCGACAATGGCAAACCATAATTTCTAAGAGCTAAGAAGAAAACTATATAGTTAATAACTCCAGTCAACATATTGTATATAGCGCTGAGATTTGAAAAACCCACTACAGATATTATTTCAAGTACAAGAATTTTCAAAACAAATTTATTATTCATTAACCGACGAACTTAATGAACTGTAAAACAACATTAACCTAGTACACAAAAAAAACATCAGAAATCGATGACAACTAGGAAATGTCAACAAACAACAATGTTCTGACTGAAACCAAGAAATATTTCGAAAGGACATCTGATGACATTATTAAAAGCAATAAATACTGAGACATAAAAATAGCTCTTAGGATAATGGACAAATTTACCAATTCCTCAGGGTCTCCTACATATGACTCTTAAGAAAGACTTTGAGAAGTATTTATTGGTTTTAAAGGTCCAACGAGCTGTATCTGTCATATTGGCGAATGAAGACACTGACAATCTGTACCGCTTTAGCAGAAATCCGAGATTGTAGTCTCAGTATCTAAATGTGATCTAGCATGTTGAAATTTTATAATGTCTATCCATTTTTGTAAGATAAATACCATCTAAGGAATATTCGCACCCTCGTAGTACGACGGTTAAACATTTGATCATATTTAAGCTAATTAACTATTATTCTGATGCAAGAAAAACATTCGGGCACAACATTGAATATAAGGCTTTCTCTTTCTATCTATGTATTGTACTTTCTCTATTTACATTTTAAGATGATATAACTAGGTTTCATTGCATAATTACAATAATAAATGGAACTTGATAAAATTATGACGGGGTCGATGCCGAAATCCTTAAAAAGAAATCTTAATCAGCTTTGACAAAATCTACCTGCTATCTATCGGTAAGCATCTTAATCAGCTTTGACAAAATCTACCTGCTAATTAAGATGGTTACCGATATTTGAGTATAAGAGTGCAAATGTTTTGCATATCATCATTATTTCAAAATTGAAAGTGGTAAACGGAGCACGAGTGACCATCATGTATTCTGACGAAAATCAAAACGAAGTGTTCTCCGACAGTATTGTAGTGGCAGCCATTCTTAAACTTCCAAGCTTATCAACACAGTGGACGCAGTTCCTGGATGACATAACTTACTCGAAAACCAAAAGATGCGAACGGACTAAGAAGAACTCTGAGACGATAACCGAATTTATGCAACGCTTCCCCGTACACAATCAGGAAGAACCATGCCAAGGATAACGATTTACCATTTTGCGGACCAGCAATCTTATATCTTTTTATAAAATTACATATGTACGAGTATATAACTTAAATTTACGAGAAGAATAAAATCTTTAATCAATTAACATGAAATAATTACTGTATGAGTGGTATCATTGAAAATATGAATGTACCCGTTTTCACTTGGTCGGTATTCTACTCTATTGATGCCAATTAAGTTTATTATTTTCAATAGCTTATTAACTAACTTAGCGGTAAACTCCTAGATGGACCCTGGTACTGATCAGATGGCACGGTCTCTAGCCATCTGGCTACAGTTGCACACTCCGAGTTGGTTGAGATGCTCTTCCACGCACTGCCTAAGGCGAGGTCTTCCTCTACTGTATTGTTCCTCCTGCTTGGAATCGAAGACTCATCGAGGTGTTGTTCATTCGGTCTACATGCCCTAGCAATTTAAAGCGGCTAATGTGCACTTTTCTGACTGACTACAGTTTGCCGTTAAGTACCTTTCTCGAAACCAGACCAAAAATCACTTGTTGAATTTTGCGTTCGAAATGGTCAGAGATATCTTCATCCACATTCGCTAACGTCCATGCTTCTGCGCCATAAAACAGTATTGGAATGATGAAGGTCTTAAATAGAGTCTCCTCACATTAAGCATTGTACGAGCATTAACCCCTTATTTCTTATTTGCCTTCTCACAACGACGAAACAGCGATTGACAGAAGTAAATGTTCGATTCGTTTTGATAGCTCCAAAAAGTTACTTCTGACTCAAGTTTTCAAATTTCAGCTACCATTTTCCTCAACATGGGGTGTAAGGTTTTGATCTTTTGTATTACTTTTAAGCCTGAAACCTTTAATTAGCACGTGATTTATGCTTAGCAGTGTGTACGAACTATCTAAATCGATACCTACCGCGTATTGAATCATTTCATGGAAACTATTGAGCGTTTGACAGTTCATTTAACAACTCGTTGTCTGTAGTTTAGGTCATAAAATTCGTTCGTCTATTGAAGTTAACAATGCGAACATCCCCTGCTTTATGAATATGATGTTAACTGCTTCACACGTTCCGAGTTTAGATTTGTGAATACGTATCGTCTTTCAATTAATAAACTATAAAAACCTATTTAATTGTACTACGACAATAACAATAACATGGCGCAGAGCACACGACACTTTGGAGTTGAGCAAAAATTCCCATAATTCTTAGGTTTTGGACATCATAAAATGGAAGAGCTCCAGAGCAAAGTCGCCATCCCCTTTTTAGTTAAGCGATTTATCCCAGACAACGCAGTGACGGTGCTATATATTGAGTGCTTCTATATTGAGAAATGCCTTCAGTGGAATAAATCCGTATCGGAGGACATTCTCATGTATAGCAAGCTGCGAAGATCAGGTTTTTGTTGCTACTCATTGCTCTTGTGGCGTGCCTGTGAATCATTTTGGTCAGAAAATTGTCAATCTTATTTAGTTGGGTCTCATCATAAATAGCTGAGATAATATTGTATGCACTCAGGATCTTGCATTCTGTGTAGCCGAAAACAGTTCCTAAGAGACTGGTTTCCAAACAGCCGAGTCATTTCCATGTCACGCGGTGCTACATTAAAGCGCGACATAGCATATTTTCCTCAACTTTGAATCAGATTGACTACTATGAATTAGCTTCTTTACCAGGGCTGAATCCTTGCTGGTTCTAGCAGTACAAGCATTTATTTATATCCATGGTATTTACCACCGTCCTTCAACAATAATGGCAATCAATAAACAACAATGTTCTGACTAAAACCAAGAAATATTTCAAAAGAACATCTGATGACTTTATTAAAAGCAGAGACCTAAAAATAGCTCTTAGGATAATGGATAAATTCACCAATTCCTCAGGGTCTCCTACATATGACTCTTAAGAAAGACTTTGAGAAGTATTTATTGGTTTTAAAGGTCCAACGAGCTGTATCTGTCATATTGGCGAATGAAGACACTGACAATCTGTACCGCTTTAGCAGAAATCCGAGGTTGTAGAGGGTATTTCGCTGCACTTTGTTGGGGAAAGCTGAACTATTTGTATCTATCTTGTTTATCTCAGTATCTAAATGTGATCTAGCATGTTGAAATTTTATAATGTCTATCCAGGCGATCTGTCAATGTAAAAGTGGAAAACAATAGGTCTCCTACTAAGAGTAAAAAATAAAATAAAGAAAAAGTGTAGTTACTTATAAAAGTGTGTTTGAAATTGCCTACTTAGCATACACCGATCACAAGAAATAGTACCCCCTGAGTGAGTAATAGTCTTAAGACGTATTTTGGCTAAAAGAAGCTAAAGCTAAAAAGCTAACCTCAACAAATGAGCAAAAGAGTCCTTGCATAAACATCCCCAGAGCCGTCCAACCCCGATAAACGTCCCACAAGCCTTTGGAAAAACTCCAGCAAACCCGAAATGGATAGTATCACTGGCATAACAATAGAACAGTTGAAAGCAATTTTGGATGAAAAGAATAGAGAGTTGGCCAGAGAACTAGCCTCCAAGTCAGATTTTCAATTGCTTTGCTCTGAACTAGCAGGCTTGAAAGCACGCCACGAAGAAATTTCGGAAAGAGTCATTCAATTGGAAAAACGTAACAAGCTGCTTGAGACTCAACTTGATAAAATTACGCAGAAAAACACGGAAACTAACTTAGTGGTTCACCTTCCAATAGAATCAAACACAGATATGAACGAAAAAGGGAAAGCCGTTTGTGCTGGCTTGCTGGGCACAATTGAAACAAATACCGACATTGAGTCTGCATACAGTGTTAAAAATCGTAACACACGAACTGCAACAATTATTATAAAGATGCGGACACGAACTGCGGCATGCAACGCATTGCATAATGCTAAAAAATTAAAAGGTTCGAAGATCAGCATTCATAAGGAAATGCCTTTTAATATGCGTCAAAGAAGAGCCAAACTGATCCCGATAATGAAGGCACTCCGCGCAAAAGGCTCAAAGATGAGAATTACGCTAAAAGACGATAACCTTCATATTGCTGATAAAGTATTTACTTGGGATATGTCAGAAGGCTTAAGATATGGCGAAGAAAACGGATTAAATGCACTAAAAGATATCTTTGGAGACATTTCAGAATTGCAACATTTGTTAAACGAATATGCAAATGTAAACAAACTTTCAACAAGTGTCAAACCTGTCATTGCTGCCAAAAGTATGACAGCCGATGCAACCAATTTGGCTGGACACACAAGATCTTGTTTACATGATGCATAAGGAACGTCCGTCTACCAGACTGAAACACTAGTAATTTAAGAATTTTAAGTTATAATATCGCTGGCTTAAAAAATAAGCTAATGTTTGTGAATTTTTTTAATTATGTTAAGAATTTTTATATATTCCTGCTCTTTGAAACGCATGTACTTGAAAATGAAGAGGAAATCTTTAAAAAAAAGTCTCTGAATTTTGAACTAAAATGGATACCTGCAATCAAATCGGCAAATTTTGGTAGGGGTAGTGGAGGAGAACTATTCGGTTATCGTAAAAATCTTAAAGACGTGAAAGTAAATTTTAGAAGCTCGGAAGAATATGTAATATACGTTAAAATTAACAACAGCGCCCTCGCCATAATACCTGTTTACATTAATAGCAGTCACTGGCAACGCGATTACGACAAGCTTAATGAAACGTTACACAATATAGACGTAGTAAATCTTATGCTTATAGGGGATTTCAATGGACGGATTGGTGTGTCTCAGAACAACTTTGTAAGCGGATATAATGCTCCAATCATACATGTGAGTCGTAGATCGAAAGACGAAGTTTGTGACAATAAGGGTACAAAACTACTTGATCTGGTTGATGCCTTCGATTGTAACGTTTTGAATGGATGCTGCGAAGGTGACTGTGATGGCGAGTATACTTTTATTCGGGGAACAGCCGCATCTGTAATTGACTACTGTTTTATTTCCGGAACTTGGAAACAACTTGTGGCCGATTTCCGAGTAGGTGTGGAACACTTTTCGGATCACATGCCACTCGAAATTAAATGGATCGTAACCGGTTCATCAAATGAAACCAACACCACCCAACTAAAATTATTACCAAAACTGGTTTGGAACGAAAAAATGCGTAGTAGCTTCCAGAATAACATAAATCTCCACCTAAAGCGTTTATACGACTCAAACACTCCGTTAAATATTGAGGCCTTGACGAATGTTATTAAAACTGCAGTCCCACCGTTCAAACCGCAGGATATTAAAAGCCCCTACAAGCAAAGATGGTTCGACATAGAGTGTAATAATGCTAGATGCAGGTCTTTTGGCTTTTTAAAATTGTACCGAGAACAGAACACCGAAATTCTTAGAGCTATGTACAGCGAAGCAAACAAGGACTTTAAACACTTGTGTTACTCAAAAAAGGTAGCTTATGAACAACAAAAGATTGCTGTTGTAAATAACTCAAGATCATCCGCTAAATTTTTGGAGAGCGGTAAAGTACGTAAATGGACAAACAAATACAATCACTACCACGTTAAAAGCCTCACTTTTGAGAGAACACTTTCGCAGCCTTCTCAACACCACACAAAGTTCCACTTTATTTCAGTATGCAGCTCCTCTCTTTACAAACGATTTTCTGGATGCACCATTTTCAATTCAAGAAGTACAGAAAGTAATCGATAACTCAAAAAGTAGAAAAGCGCCAGGAGAAGACCGTATTCCCTATGAGTTTTATCAAAACTGTACTCCTGAATTCGTATATGCGCTCACGTCAGAATACTATCGAATATATGAGTCGGCAAATATACCGGAAAGTTTTAAAAAAGCAATAATATATCCACTACATAAAAAAGGAGACTTCAACGATCCAAATAATTATAGAGGAATATCTTTTTTGAACACGTCAGCTAAGCTTTTTGCTGCCCTAGTATATAACAGACCAGCTCAGTGGGTTAAAAGTAACGAGATTTTGTCAGAATTTCAGGCAGGTTTCAGAGAAAGCTATTCCAGTGTCGACCAAATATTTGTTCTTACTAATATTGCAGAAATTTATAAAAAGAACGATAAAAAGTTGTACGCGTTCTGTCCCTTCCTGAGTTGAGCGGGATTTAAAAGTTGGCTTGGAATAGACGATTCACAAGCGGTGGCTACCCTTTCAGTTAGATGAACTGAAGAGAAGAAAAAAAAACTGATAACTTCTTCAGTTAGATGAACTGAAGCCAGTAAAATTGTAAAGAAATAAACCGATAACTTCTTCAGTTAGATGAACTGAAGCCAGTAAAATAAATGTAATTAAATAAAACTCGTGACCTTTGATTTCTAACTCTAACTTTATTTGTTGACTGTTGGCTGAAGAGTGATTTAACATATGCATTTCTTCTTCCCTCGAAGCTGCTGATGGCTTATATACCACTCAGCTGTTTCTTCTAAGGTCAATCACCCTGGGTTATTTACCTTAGTGTAATATGTGAACAACACACCAACAATGCCCCCATATTTTCGGAGTAGGTGTTAGAGTGCATTGTATTGCAGTGCATCTCACTCACATGCAATTCGGCCATCTTGGAATTTCGTTACCTTTGGTCAGAGATTATGACCATATTCTTCAAGTGGCGTTGAAATTCGTCAAAGCGAGATCGATATGTTCTTGACAGATATGTTTGACAGTTTGATTTTTGTGAGTTTGTCCCGAGTCAAATCGTTTTGTGGTGCGGCTAAGTTTGTGTTCAATTCGTTGGTTTGTGTTTATTTTTATTATTTGTGTTGTGTGCATTAAAGCTAATTATTCGCGATGTTTTCAATTTTTATTTCACGCGATTAATTAGCTTCCTGCAAACGCACAATCTCCTACTCATCCAGCGCGCCGTCGATTTTGTTGGGAAGCAACATGTCAATTCGTTGTTTGTTTACATTTTGTTATTTGTGTTGTGTGCATCAAAGCTAATTATTCGCGATGTTTTCAATTTTTATTTCACGCGATTAATTAGCTTCCTGCAAACACACAATCTCCTATTCTTCCAGCGCGCCGTTGATTTTGTTGGGAAGCAACATGCTCCCGGCCCGGCAACGTTGAGTTCAGAAATTCCAAGGTGGGATGTTGTGTGGTGCTGTGTAGACCAGGCTTCCAGATCTCTGTCTCTTGTCATGTGGATTTAATTTCCTTTCTTGTTGCTTCATCTCCGTTTTGCCTTCTTGTTGTTGTTCGGATCTCTGTGTCTTCCCTCACGTCGGATTGTGATAGTTTGCGAGTGCCGAGAAAGATACAAAATTGTATTAGTTTGGGTTTGAATGTATATGCATAAAATAAAATAAATTATAGTTAGCTGCTACAGTTGGATATCCATAACTTAATGGCAAATCGGTTGACCTTGCGAATTAGTGAGAAATTTTATTACGTTGGTGGGTGGTGGGGGGGGTTATTAATTCACTTAAAGTCTATATATATTTTTTGATATGTTTATTAATTCAATAAGGTTTTGTGTACATATTGCTTTTGTTTTGTTTACATTTTATTCAAGTTCTTAACTCGATTCGTTCGACGGATTAGTTACCGGCAAGGGGGATAGTTTCGCGATCGGACGTTTTAGGACTCCTTTTCTTGTCATTATGGTCACCACGCGCGTTAGACCATCTGCACCGGGATGCAGTTCAATTACGCGCGCGAGAATCCACGACGAAGGCGGAAGGTTATTCTCCTTGACGAGAACTATGTCTCCGAGTTTGATGTTCGGCTGTTGCTGAAGCCATTTTGGTCGTTGCTGTAGCAAATGCAAGTAAGTTGTGCTCCACTGCTTCCAGAACTCTTGTGTTAATCTTTGAATATATCTCCACCTATCGAGATTGTTTATGTTTTTCTCCATTAAATTTCTTTCGGGCAGAGTAATTATTGATGCTCCGATCAAAAAATGTCCTGGAGTGAGAACCGTCAGATCATTTGGGTCGGACGTCATTGGGCATAATGGCCTTGAATTGAGACATGCCTCGATTTGAGCGAGCAGTGTAGCATACTCCTCAAATGTAAGCCTGGCTGCTCCAACTGTTCTTTTAAGGTGGTGTTTAATTGACTTGACACCAGCCTCCCAAAGCCCTCCAAAGTGTGGTGAAGCTGGTGGATTAAAATGCCATTTGGTGTTTTGTGCTGCCAGACTTGCCGAAACTTCTGCTGACCATTCACTGGAGATGTGTTTGCTCTCCTTGTTCAGTTCGTTCATGGCTCCCTTGAAGTTTGTCCCACAATCACTGTACATGTTGGAGCAGATTCCTCTACGTGCCACAAACCTCCTGAAAGCTGCTATGAACGCTGCCGCAGTAAGGTCACTCACTACTTCAATGTGTATCGCCTTTGTTGATAAGCATATGAAGACAGCTATGTATCCTTTCGTCGTCTTACTGCATCTGCCCTTCCACATCTTTATTTCTATAGGGCCCGCGTAGTCTACCCCGGTGTTCGTAAATGGCCTTGAAATTATTACGCGTTCTCTAGGAAGATTTCCCATGAGCTGTTCTTGCATTTTAGCATTATATCGATGACACCGGACGCAGTTGTAGATTGTTGATTTGACTAGTCGCTTAAGATTAGTGATCCAGTATTGGCTTCTAATCTCTGCTATCATGATCTGCTGTCCACCATGAAGTGTGCGTTGATGCACATCGCTGACGACCAATCTCGCAAAGTGATGTGAGTCCCTTAGTATTATGGGGTGTTTCTGGCTAAACGGTATGGTGGAGTTTGTTAAGCGCCCTCCTACGCGTACGATTTCTTCAGCATCAAGAAATGGATTCAAACGGAGAATATGACTGCCCTTTCTAATGCTCCCTTTCTCTTTCAGCGTTTTTATCTCCTTGTGAAATAGTTCACCTTGAACAAGTCTGATGAGCTGCTTTCGTGCAGCATCTAGTTCATCAGGTGTGAGTCGGTGACTCTCCAATGGTCTTCTACTTGCCCTGTGTTTTAAGTATCTAAAGTATCTGCGCCATATAGCTGCACTGCGTACTAGCCGCTTCAGGTTTGAAAATCTTTGAAAGTATTCATTGTTGATGATTACATAGTGACAAATGACTTCGGCGAAGCTGACTTGTAGATTTGCTAGTTTGTTCTTATAAAATGATGATTTTACTTCACCCTTCTTATTTTCTTTCTTTGTTTCCAGCTCCGTATCGCGCAAGATCAATCCTGGACCTTCGTTTATGGAAAAATTCTTCAAAAATTGTGGCCCATGCCACCACATGTGGCTGTTGATGAGATCATGTGGTAACATTCCTCGTGAGCCTATGTCCGCTGGGTTTTCTTTGGTTCCAACGTGTCGCCAAGCATCGGTGCTTGTTAGCGCTTGGATTTCGTTGACTCGATTGGCTACAAATGTAGTGCGAATTGTAGGGCTTCCTCTGATCCATGCCAATGCTATCGTCGAGTCAGACCATGCAAGAGTTTCAACGTTTTCGAATTGCATGGCCCTCTTGACACGATGTAACAATTTGGCTAAGAGGAGTGCTGCGCATAGCTCTAGCCTTGGTAGCGATACCCATCTTACTGCTGTTGGAGCAACTCTTGTTTTTGCCGCTAAAAGATGAATGTGCTCATGGCCTTCGTTTATAATGCGAGCATATATTACTGCGGCATAAGCCTTCTCGGAAGCGTCGCTGAACCCGTGAAGTTGTACTTTCGATGACCTTGCGAATTCAATCCACCGAGGTATTTCCAGTTCATGAAGTGCCCTTAACCCCCTTCGCAGCTCTACCCACTGACTTTCAATCTCTTGAGAAATTGGTGAGTCCCAAGGATATTGTTTCAGCCACAGTTGCTGCAGGATTAGCTTGGCCTTTATCACGCATGGGGCGATCCATCCTAGCGGGTCAAACAGACGAGCGATATCTGCAAGTACGGTTCTTTTTGTGAACTGTTGGACCTCAGGCAAGTTAACATTGAATGTGAATGTATCTTTCGCTGGATGCCATTGAATCCCAAGTGTTTTGATGGCATCTGGTGATTCAAAGTTTAAAGGCAGATTTATTTCCCTTTCGCTTTCAGGAACCTGCTCTAGTACTCTCGTGGAATTACTGGCCCATTTTCTTAGAGGAAACCCGGCTGATTTTAGGACTTCAATAATGTTTTTTTGTAAATCGATGGCTTCCCTTTCGTCATTCGTACCATAGATGAGGTCGTCGACGTAAAATCCTTCTGTGAGCACCTTTGTTACATTTGGATACTTGTCTTCTACATCTGACGCTAGCTGATGTAAGGTGCGCACTGCTAAATATGGCGCCGATGCAGTTCCAAATGTGACTGTATTCAAAGCATATGTTTTTATAGGGTCATTTTGTCTATGCCTCCATAGAATTAGTTGATATGACGTATCTTGTGCTGCCACCCATATCTGCCGATACATCATGCTTATATCTGCCACAAACGCTACCTTGAACTTCCTCCACTTCGTGATCAGATCTATAATGTCGGGTTGCAGTCGTGGACCCACCATTAAGCAGTCGTTTAGCGATACTCCGTTAGAGGTCTTACAAGATGCATCGAACACTACACGGAGTTTTGTGGTGCTACTTGATTCTTTGACGACAGCATGATGAGGCAAGTAGTAGTGTTCGCCTAGTTCCGTGGATCCTGAGACCTCCTTCATATGACCTAAGGTGGCGTATTCGTGGATACATTTGGTATAAGCTTCCTTTCGCTTTTGGTTTGATTCAAGTTTTCTCTCTATTTGAAAGAATCTCGCCATGGCTGCCTTCTTCGAATTCCCCAAGGTTGGGCGAATTCCATCCTTGAATGGGAGTCGTACTTCGTATCTCCCATCTTCATTCCGCTTGAATGTTTCTGAGAAATGTTGTTGACATTTTTGCTCCTCCGGTGATAGTTTCCTGTCATCGAGATTTTCCTCTAATTCCCAAAATTGCCTAAGTTGTGCATCTAAAGCGTTGAAGTGATTTTGGACAGTGAAACAAGTAATCTTTGGAGTAGTATTGGTGTTTCCGGTAAGGATCCATCCAAATTCAGTCTGTTGTGCTACAGGAGATCCCCTTTGTCCCTTCACTAAACCTTCGAGAATTATTGAGCTGTACACGTCCGCCCCTAACAGCACATCAATCTTCCCTGGAACATTATACGCCGGATCAGCTAATGGCAAATTGTTCAAATGTTTCCACTCCCCTTGGAGCGGATAGCTTGGTAATGTTGCAGTTAGGACAGGTAACACAAATGCTATAACATCGAGAGAGAAGGCTGTATTGTTAAACGATTGCAAATTAACTTTCACTCGGTATTTGGAACTGCCAGTTGGGTTTTTTCCAAGTCCTGTGACTCTAGCCGATACATTCTGCCTTTTGAGGTTAAGCATTTGAGTAGCATTTTCAGTTATGAATGTGGCCTCGGAGCCGGGATCTATGAATGCCCTAAGAGTGCACTGCTTTCCATTCGTGGCAACCACCTTAACGAGTGCAGTCGCTAGTAGCGTTTTTGACTGCATTTGGTTGAAATGTGCTGTATAGTTTTGAGAAGTGCTTAGTTGATCACTCGGAGGATTGAAAGGGACAGAAATTTGGCTTACAGGATTTTGTATATAATGGGATTGAGGATTATATTGGGATGCATTTTGATTGTGGAGTTGAAGATGTTGTTGGTGGTTTTGAGCAGTGGTTGAATTTTGTCTAGCATCAATGTGCAGTAATGTGTGATGCTTGTAACCGCATTTTTGGCACCTGTTGCTACTGTTACAAACCGAAGCATGATGGTCATACCCCAAACAATTACCACAAACTCCATTTTTCTTTATGACGTCAGCTCTGGTTTTGACATCCATAGTAAGGAACTTTTTGCAATGTCTCATCCCATGAGAAGCCTTGCAAAGTCGACATCGAAACTGTTTTGTTTGTTGCTGGGAACTTAATTGGCAGGCTGCGGAAGTGGTTTTTCGAAACGAATATGGGTGCATTGATTGTTTTGAATGCACATTCAGTTCGGAAATGTTTTCCAGCGAACTGAAACGACCCTCGATGAAGGATAAGAAAGATTTCCAGTCAGGAAGAACCCTTGAAGTGCCTAGCTTTTCCTCCCAATCTCGTTGGGTCTGCGGTGGCAGTTTATTAAAAATTAGAAAAATGAGAATGGCGTCCCATGTTTCAACAGCTATTTCAAGGTTGAAAAGTGCGTGAACGCATTCAATGCTGGTGTCGTGTAAGGATTTTAGGCCAGCAGCAGATTCACAGGTTAGTTTACTCTGCTCTACTAATCTCCTAAGCTGGGTATTTACAAGTTTACGCTTGTTTTGGTACCTGTCTGTGAGAATTGTCCAAGCTGACGCAAAGCTTTTGGAATCTATTGGAAGGTGCTGGATTAATCGAGCAGCTTCCCCACAAACAGACGTTTTCAAATATTGAAGTTTTTGTATGTCCGATAATTCGGTGTTATTTCGGACTAAGCTATCGAATAAATTATAAAATTCCGACCAATCTTCGAATTTGCCCGAGAATGAATTTATCTGAATTCTTTGAAGACGTACATCAGAGCCAGCGGATCTCGTATTGTTTAATCGAGACATGTCTACTGATGCATTATTGTCTTCCAAAAAACGATCAGTCTCATCGTGCAGCTGCCCACTAAAGGTGAAATATATTCTCTTGATTTTCGAGAAGATTTCATCCTGAATGTATTTTTCTTTCAGTGGGTCAGCAGCATTTCCGATTATGTTTGAATGTTCTTTTTTCGCCCGTTTGAACATTTCATCGATATCAGATAAACACGCGGTTAAATACCCCCTTGACTTTCGCGACTCTTCATCTTTTTTAAATTGTTCATAATCCCGACTAATCTCATTTAAAATATCTTCCTGACATTCGATAGATTTCGATAATTTCGACATTTTTTTGTTTGCACTTTTATTTGAAAAAATTCTTATTTCACTTTTATTTGTCTTATTGGTGTTATAATTTCATTAGTTTTTATTTATTTTTATTACGTATAAAAGCAAGAAAATAAGGAAAAATTCATACCTTAGTTTTTCTGTTTTTTGTACTTCGACCGTTGCAGTAAGTCACCGGTTGTTACTCGGACCGCTGTTACTTTGTGACCGCACAGGTTGCTGTACTAAATCCGTTGGATTTGTTTAAATCTGAACCGTTGGGTACTGTGGCCGATAGACTGTCCGCCGTAGCTCGGAAGCGTATATTTTCACTGGATAGATTATCCAGCTATACTTAATCCACAGCACACTCTTGATTTTCCACTTCACTTCCTAGAAAGGCAGTACTCTTTCTATGTGCTCCTCTGTTGAAGGAATAGTTGGGTACTGTGGCCGATAGACGGTCCGTCAGGTCTCGGAAACGTATATTTGCACTGAATACTTTATTCAGCTATACTTAACCCACAGTACACTTTGACAAAAGAACGTATTTTTTTTTTTTTTTTTTTTTTTTTTTGAAAAATGTTGCACTGATTCACTTTAAAGGAAATTATTTCCTCTATGCCCTTTTATTTAAAGGAGGCAATCGAAGGACCATGTCCCTTCCTGAGTTGAGCGGGATTTAAAAGTTGGCTTGGAATAGACGATTCACAAGCGGTGGCTACCCTTTCAGTTAGATGAACTGAAGAGAAGAAAAAAAAACTGATAACTTCTTCAGTTAGATGAACTGAAGCCAGTAAAATTGTAAAGAAATAAACCGATAACTTCTTCAGTTAGATGAACTGAAGCCAGTAAAATAAATGTAATTAAATAAAACTCGTGACCTTTGATTTCTAACTCTAACTTTATTTGTTGACTGTTGGCTGAAGAGTGATTTAACATATGCATTTCTTCTTCCCTCGAAGCTGCTGATGGCTTATATACCACTCAGCTGTTTCTTCTAAGGTCAATCACCCTGGGTTATTTACCTTAGTGTAATATGTGAACAACACACCAACAATGCCCCCATATTTTCGGAGTAGGTGTTAGAGTGCATTGTATTGCAGTGCATCTCACTCACATGCAATTCGGCCATCTTGGAATTTCGTTACCTTTGGTCAGAGATTATGACCATATTCTTC